>OZ022266.1:70884066-71569066 GCA_963978885.1 Nemotelus pantherinus | reverse complement strand
ATATGAGTTATAATGCATTCTTAAGACGAAAGTAAAACGTGGCATTTGAAACAGTTTGGCCGTAATAAGCAGCACATGTGGTGGAATATGCACTCAAAACCTGCACGATTCTTCTACTGTTCTTCGAACATTAGTGTTTCTAGCGGTTCAGGTGCGCTAGAGTTTTTTATATAATGTTATTTTATTTGAATAAAGCTCTTTGCCATATAGCCTCCAGTACAGTAATGGTATCATAACGAAATTCATATGACAAATTTAAATTATTGTAGACAATATTCAGTATAAATCTATTTTGAAAAACAATGAAAGGGTTGCCAGTTATGATTGTTTTTGTATTTCTTGAAATAGCTTTAGTAAGCGATTTTATCATAAAATGTTCAAATCGTAGTGGTCTTGTAGTGAAAATACACACCAAATACTAAGATCTAGAAAATTTGAAAGCTCTTGCGAATGGTAACCCTAATTTTCTTTGTATCCCTATTACTTCCAATGCAGTGATCGGATCAACACGAAATTCGCAGAGCAGGTTGACTTCAACGTGAGGCAGATAGGACTGCTAGCACGAGGTGTTTTTGTTATTTTGGTACCAATAAATGCTTGCATTAAGTATTCACATCACGAATATACAATATATAATAATATATATGACAATACGTACAATATATAATATATAAGACAATAACAACAGTATAACAACAATATATAACAATACACTCAAAATTTGCACAAATCCTCTACTGTTCTTCGAACATTAGTATTTCTAGCGGTTCTGATGCGCTAGGGTTTTTTTTCTTGTATTGGGTATAAAGCTAGATTTATTTAAAAAAATTAAATTTCTTTTGTTTTGTTTGTTTTTCTTTCTTTTTGAAAGAGGTTTTGGTTTAATTGTGTGTTAATTCGTTTAAGTTTAAGAGTGTAATTTAGTAATTGGATTATCTTCCTTTCTATAAATAGTTTCTTGACATCCAATATCGACATAATAAGAGTAATGTGAAAGACTACATCACAAACAACATGCCCACAAAACCGTGGATTTTAGATTTAAAAATGTTTTTTTTTGTTTTTTTTTCTTGTGTATGTTTGAAGTTTTAGGTAACAAAATATCCATAATATATTACCACGTTTTCTTTACACTTAAATTTTTTTTTTCTTCATATATCTCAATCGATACGGACAACTCTTTACCAGGCTACCTGGCTACTTGAGCTGGCTGTACTACTAATCACATAATATAATAGGTCTATGATGGTATTCGGTGTCCAATTTCACAAACATCCGATATTGTGACAAACATAGAACTGAGTTAACTGAAATTTTTCAGATTTTATTCAAATACAAATTTAATTTAATAAATAAAATATCGAAATCATCATATAACTTTTTATGACTTGTGGCAGCATTCCATTCCAATTCAATCAAATATTTTGTCTCGGGTTTGCAGCCCCATAAATTTCAGTGAATATTTTAAAGAACTTCATGTAATCAATTTGAGTTTTTATTTTATTATCGCTGTTTTTCTAAACATACATATAACACCAAATTGTGTTGTGAATCAACCGTGTATTGTACTCAGGAGCAACAGCTGCAGCATTGATCGCACCATAGTAACCTTATCACTACAACTGTATGATGTAAGCAAAGTTGCGTTTCATCGTCCGTAGTTCTTAATTCCCCCAAAAATATTGTACATAAAATTGATCCTGCACGATTATTATCGATGGCAGCTCTCTTCATGATATATCAGCAGCTCGTGTGTAGTATCAATCGTATGCCGCTGACTGTTCCAAACATGATCAGTTGTGCGGCTTCAATTTCAATAAAATACAATATCGCACCCAAAGCTTTACACGTATTTGCCGTCTGACGGCCTTTCTACTTCCTAGAAGCTATCATTGTCATTGTGTCAAATGATAGACTCACCCTTAAAGCAGCAGTACTATCCCAACCGGATCTTCCGAATCCTTTGCCAAGGTCGTGGGCCATCCTCGAAACAGACAACACCGCTGTTAAGAGATTCGGCAATCCATCAGTTACCTTACTTACAATCAGCGGCCGTAACATTGTCACCACAAAATTTACGATTGCTATTATCACCAGTTCACAATTTATTTTCACTTAACGCACAGAGACCAAATAGATCTGCTTATAAATTCTTCGCGTTTTCAGCGGGGCACTTGTTAGACGTCCAAATACACTTTTTCAAAATCATATAAAAATTGGGATCCGAAATCTTCTTTCAGTTGTGCGGTTCATTCGGTGCAAAATTGCAACATTTCCAAACAAAATTAGCAGAAATATTTTCCAACGCACAAATCATCATTATATTAACAAATACGTACACACATACGAAACTAATTATTAATAATTAATAAATATTCGCGGTACAGCGTAATCCAAACACATTTTCACATCCGACTCGATCGACGTTTTCACTAACAATCCCCTAACACCCAAACGCAACCCATCTCGGCACACAATTTTCTGGCGATTTCATATCGTCCAGGTTCCAAGAATTTTCTCGGAAAATTCTCGTGTGTATTTGGCCGACTGAAC
The DNA here is from genome assembly GCA_963978885.1 of Nemotelus pantherinus. Classification (NCBI taxonomy): domain Eukaryota; kingdom Metazoa; phylum Arthropoda; class Insecta; order Diptera; family Stratiomyidae; genus Nemotelus; species Nemotelus pantherinus. Next base: position 71,566,513 of record OZ022266.1, on the reverse strand, counting down.
GTTTTCCCACGTTCAGTATTAGCGACATTCCGTAAATGGGGTCCGAGCATTGAATCTATGTTGTTGTTAGTGGATTATTTTTCATGCCGCTACAGAAAACGTCGTTGTGAGACTTTGAGTCGCGGTGGTTCCAATTTTCACCCAAATTCAACAACAACAATTTCAGAGTTCCGAGCTCATTGCCAGTAATTAATATTAGCTGGGAATGAACTCCGGAAATACCAAAGTCTTGTTGTTATTGGATTTGGTAGAATTTCCGAGCCGATGCCGTTTTGATAATGATTATGGGGAAAATTGAATATGGGTGGTTAAAGAGACATATGCATGTTGAGATGCATATGTGAATTAGGGTATTTATGCATGGTGAAATTGCATATTATGATATGAGGACATATGCATTTTGAGTTGCATATGCGAATTAAAGAATATATGCCTATGAAATTTGCATATTAGGATATGGGGACATATGCATTTTGAGATGCATATGCGAATCGGGGCAGGTATGCACATTGAATTTGCCTAGGTGCCTAAGGGTACCTTTACACATGATCATGCACAGGGCGATCACATGTCGCCGAAAGGATTCTGGTAGGCGGATGCTACAAAGTATTTTTGTATATCCCTGTGCTCAAAACAGGTAATTGAATCTTTCGATGCAAAGGATGCAATGTCAAATAAAACAGGACAGGAAATATTGCAAAGTAGGCAACATCCTTAAGATTTGGCATTTATCGAAGCACATTTTGGTACTTTGCCAATCAGTATGAAGAAACTAGAAACAGTGGGATTATCTACAACAGAATCCATGGGATATGTGGTCGATATCATTAAAAATATGAAAAACATATGCGAAATTTTCGGAGAAAAAGTTGCTGCAAAAGTCGATGCGGTTTTGAAAAAAAATTCAGGATTTTACGATATAAGTCAGCAGCATTTTGAATGGTGGGTCCCTTGAAGAACCAAAGGAGATCCAGGCATACCATTTGAGCAAATTTAAATATGCTCCAAGTACTTCTTGTAACGTAGAACGATCGTTCTCTGTTTACAAAATAATATTATCAGGCAAACGTTACAAATTTATATTTTCTAATCTGGAAAAAAAGCAGTTGTAACATACGGCAATGCAAATTATACTAAAATAGCATCATATCTGGCAGACTTTTCAAATTGCATATATTTTGCATATCTTGCATACATTTTGCATCATATTTTGCATAATATTTTCCATAATAACTGCACATTTTAATATGTTACAATAAAACAATTAAGAAACAAATATTTGACTTACATCTCTATTTCTTACCTCCCTTATTTACAAAATACGTTAGTGCATAAACATCCGCAGTCTACTTATATCATATTATCATGATGATTCGTTGATATCACAAAGCCGAAGCCATATCTCGATCTATTCTTATTTCTTGTAAATTTTTTAATTTTCAAGGTCCGAACAGGCGAAGAAGAAATCGTATCCGGCTTGAAAGCTTATCGTTTTAAATTCGAAGAAAACGCCCTGGACAACGGCTACTACAATGAAAAGAATAAATGTTTCTGCAAAAATGGTACGTACAAATGCATACATATATGTATAGGTTTAAGCTTGAAGAAGTGGAAGAATAGAGAATTAAACAATTAATGATTGCAGCTGATTGGTTGGTTATTTTATTGGCTTTGGTGGTGGTAACAGGTTGTCTGTTGACTTCGAATTGTTTTGAAAATACAAATTAAAATGAAGCGCTCTGTAAAGATTTTCGTTAAAAATTGTATTTTATGATGTGTTCATGATTGGATATTCAACATGCTGCGTTTTTGAGAAGCTGGTTTTCGGGAAGATGAAAAAACAAACACAAGAGCGTATAACAAATCAATATTTCATTAGGTTTTACGTTTTATTTATGATTAATTATGAAAACGCAGATGTTTTTTTAAAATAATTTTTTTTTCGCATTGGAAAAACACTGGCGAGTCGAAATATTTTTGAATAAAATTTTGTTTATTGGATATAACTAACTATCTTACATCCAGAAAAAACGTCATTCAGTTTGATAATATTTGAAACGAATAATATTTTCCTCGAAACTCAGCTTTTTTTTCAATATTCCGTGCTTTCGACGGCAAGCTACGTTTGATCCTTGTGAAATAATCATTTTAAAAGTCTTTTTATGAGGTTATTATTGATGCTGGTCGTATAATATAAAAAAAATACAGCTAACTATAATGCAAACACAATACTTTCTAATACGTTTGTAAGTATTTTGTCTAAATTTTTTGCAAACATTATTTATTTCAAGTATTATTTCATGGATCTCAGTTTGTTTGGTGTATAGTATCATTTAAATTTTTCTTATTACGATTACTATTATTTCATGATTCTTATAAATTATTTACAAATCATTAGTTTCGACCTTCTTGAATTTAGTAAAGTGGGAAGCATTTCCAATTTCTATCATTTACCCGTTTCATAACTTAGCAACTTGATATCATCTTCTAATCAATTTGAATCTTTTGAATAATGATTTATGATTATGAAACTAAAGGATTAAAAGCACAGTTTACCGTCATTTTCTACACTACAATTAGTATAATTAAATTAATTAACACACATTCGCATCAATAATTCGCTTTTCTGCTCATTAAAAAACAGAACATCTAATCTGAAAACATTCTGAACATCTAAACACGCAAAAACACTCCATTTAAATCATATCACTGACATGACTGCCCTGAAAATGTCACTTGAATGTAACTACATGTTAAGTAATACAATAACAACAAAAATATCGCCGTGCTTACAACAAAACATTAATCTTATTAACCAATTAAGTGAACTTAAACTATAGTATTCGATACAAAAGAAAACTATCTTATTTATTCATACCATACTTGTCGATTAACGTGCTCTGTTAATACGCATCCAATTAACAAGCTACGTGACTCACATTATATATTTACTTAAAAAAATGTTGTGATTATGCACACTGGTGTATGAAAAGCGAAAAAAATATTTCAGATTTATCAATAAAATTATGATGTGCATGAAAAGAATGAATGAAATGATTGATCTTGATGGCGTGAATTTAATATAAAAATTTAATATCAAGTATCATTTCTAAACTGATATCTTATTTCCTTAATCAATAGGTCACTGTCAACCACGAGGACTATTCGATGTTTCAGAATGTTATTATAGCTTCCCAATATCACTAAGCTATCCACATTTCTTAGACTCAGATCCAACGTTATTGGCAAGTGTAGAAGGATTGAATCCAAATCGTTCGATACATGAAACACATTTCGTAATTAATCCGGTAAGTTTTGTTCAATTATATTGAGTTTGAATTACATAGTGTTCCATTTGAAAAAAAAAAACTCTAGCGCACCTGAACCGCTAGAAACACTAATGTTCGAAGAACAGTAGAAGAATCGTGCAGGTTTTGAGTGCATATTCCACCACATGTGCTGCTTATTACGGCCAAACTGTTTCAAATGCCACGTTTTATCTCATATAGTGGAAAGGTTTACCACTGGCATGAATTTCAATGTTTATGAGAGCAAAACACGGGTTGATTATATTCGTTATCAGCTGCTTATTTCACATAATTTTGAAAGCAGCATCTCATATAACATCAATGAAGAAAATGCTCAGTGCCTGCAACACTGTAACTGAAGTTGTTGTTTGGGGCTGCGATCCGAAAAATTTGCAGAACTTTGGGAATTGAAACATTGGTTATTTATTTTCATTGTAAATGTTTCCGGTGTGAATACTAACTGTAAGCATTTATTGATACAAAAGTAGCACAACCGACTCGTGCTGGCAACCTTCTGCCAGTATCGAAGCCAAGAATATATCACATCTGCTTCACGTTGTTATATTACATTCGAAGTTATAGGAGTATAAAGAAATTTAGGGTTACCTGCAGCGAGTTTTCTCAAATAATCGAAAACTTAATATTTGCTGTTTATTGTCACTACAATATCATTACCATTTGAAAATTCTACGATAAAACCGCTTAATAAAGATATTGCAATTAAACACAAAACCAGCAATAGCTGGCAACCCTATAGTGGCTTTTCAATCAAATTTGGCCTCAATAATGTTTATGATAGGTTTCATTAATTGTATGAAATTCGTATTGATTTCATGACTGCACTGGAAGTTATAGGGCAAAAAGTTTTATTTTCCTGAGCGAATTTTCAAAACCAAAGACACAAAAATTACCATAGCTGGTAGCACCAATCAAATTTTGCAACCAAATTTCCACCAAACAGAGATTAGAGTAAGGTTCAGCTACTGTGTCAATTTCATGAAAATCTGGTAACTAATTCACATTTCATAGGGCAAAAAGCAGTTTTTTTTCTTTGTAATTTTTCAAGATGGCACCACTAGCACAGAGGTGCCCACAATTCAAAATTGCTTCTGTCAGACTTGGTCCTACTTAAGTCCAATGCATTCTGTAAATTTCAATGGTATCTGATTATTGGTTCGTGAGTTCCCGTGAACAGAAGTTTTTGATGCTAAAAATATAGGTTAACTGGGAGAGGGTTACCGTTCTTGTCCGACATGAAATTTTCAAAGTTTTACTTTGAACGTGTAGACAAAACATAAGATTTGTAAACAGATTGGTTTTATTGTAAGAAACGGACATTTTTTTTGAATATTCGATGGTTTGAATGTTTTCACTTCCAAATTTTTTTTTTTCAAAATGAAGACACCAAAATTATCATAGCTGGCAGTTTCAACCGAATTTTTCGACCAAATTTCTATCAAAAGTGGTTTAAGGTAAGGTCCAGCTACTGTGTGAATTTCGTCAAAATCGAACGATTCAATCAGAATTTATAGGGCTAAGGGCAGTTATCTTTTTTAGTGATTTTTCAAGATGGCACCACTGGCACAGAATCACCTGCATTTCAAAATCACTTCTATCAGACCTGGTTCTATTTAAGATCAATACATTCTGCAAATTTCAATTAATTTTGCTCATCGGATCGTGAGTTTCCGTGAACAGAAGTTTTTGATGCTAAAAATATAGGTAAATTGGGCAAGGGTTACCAGGCGTGCCCGTTATACCATATCAATTTTTTATTGTCTCTGCGCCCCATGTGACGATCCGGGTGCGGACATGAAACGAGGATGACGACAATCGTTTTCTCGCAAGCTTCACGCGTGTCAAACGTATCTCTCATGCATTGCATGGCTAACGACCCGTGTGCGGAGTGCCGTGTGCGTAAGAGATGCGTTTGATACTTGTGAAGCTTGCGAGAAAACGATTGTCGTTATCCTCATTTCATGTCCGCACACGGGTCGTCAAGAAAACGTCAGTATGCTTCGTAAAATCATACAATTCGAGGCATTTCCCCACCTCCCCCACGAATTGTACGTTGCCGTCATCCATCGCACTTGCAAAAACGACTAATCACTTGGCGTTCACTCTTCACGATTGGCTAACGCTCCGTTAGCGGTCACCCATGATTTACCTAGGTTGTGACGACCAAGCGTAGAAATATCGCATCCACGACGATAGCTCAACGACCCGTGTGCGGATTGCCTAAGTCGTGCTTCAGATAGGAACAATAGTTGTCTATTCTAATATTCTGATCATTTATGCTGCATGGCTTGCCTCACACGCATTCAATGTTGTCAGCAGACATTGCTAGTAATAGCTTTAGACATTTTACATTTAATGTAGCAGCCAATTCTGAGTGTGAAGTTCAGCATTTTTAATTTTTTTTTATGATTTTTCCAACCTCTTTGTCCTCTGTGTCAAAATAGGTCTGTTCCTGTGCTCCATACATTGCAATGAAGTTTTTCCTGTACGCCGTTTGACTGAAAACTGAAAATTTCCCCTCTTTAATGAAATACCATGAGATATCAGTCGGATCTGGGCTACGAGAGAAACTGAAAAGTGTCAAACGGTATGGCGCGAGTGAATATTTTCAAATGTTCCCAGCAAGCAACATATTTTTTGCGTAATATTGTTATGAAAGTCGAATATTTTTATGGTAATTCTTGATCATCGTTCAGGATGACTTTATAATCACTATTGCTCTTTCAAAAATGGACAACTGGCGCTTATGTTTGTCACTTTTCAAGAAGTGCCATGATTCCTGTACTTTTCATGAGTTTCCCCTGCCACATGATTCAGGAACGCAACTGAAAGTACGGGAACAAACCTAATCATCGTTTTATTCATATCTGTTAAATGCAAGTATTGCCACATGTAACAAATATATTAGTTCAATTCGCGATATCTATTTAAAAGGAGAAATCATATACGTACACCCAATTGTTTCTTTATCGCGAGCTACAGTGAAAACAATACTATTTTATGGGTGGAACAAGCTACAATGGAAGCAATTCCACATCAAATATCATTTTTGACTGTTGATGTTGACTGTTGTGTTGCTGCTAGATAGTATCATCATCGATGGCGCGACAGCCCAAATCGGGCCTTGGCCTCCAGTAATGTTCGCCTCCAATCGTCTCGATCCTGCGACCTGGTTCTCCAATTATTGAACCCCAGTATTGACCTGCTGTCTGCGTCTATCGTGTCTTCCCAACGTTTCCTCGGCTTACCAACTGGACGCTTCCCTTGTGCTTTGCCTTCCAACGTTCTTTTAGGTAGTCTATTGGCCTCCATCCTTTCGACGTGGCCGGCCCATTGTAATTTTCGTAATTTAATGCATGTGGATACAGGTGGGTCGTCGTATATATGGTACAACTCATTGTTGTATCGCATTCTCCACTCTGTCCCTTCTTGTATGGGGCCAAAGATTCGTCGTAGCACTTTGCGCTCAAATACGTCCAGCGCCTTTTCGGAGTCCGTAGTCAAAGTCCAGGCTTCGCTTCCATAGAGAAGCACAGGTTTAACGAGTGTTTTGTATATGCGAAGCTTATTATTCCTGTGCACGTTCGTAGACTTGATTATGGGGAGTATGGAATAGTACGCCTTGTTTGCTGCATTTATTCGCCGTAAAATTTCGTCCTTTTCACTGCCTGATTTATCAAGGTGGACTCCTAAGTAGATTAAGCTATCTACATTTTCGATGTTGTAGTCTCCTAAGGTCAAGTTTTGTCTGATTGGCGCCATTTTTCTTGTTTGGGTCATTAGTTTGGTTTTATCTTCGTTGACCCGTAGATTTATTTTTTTGGCTTCTGACTCCAAACTTAGGAAAGCTTCCTTTGCTTCTGGTATGGTCCGTGCCATAATGTTGACGTCATCGGCGAATGCTACTATTTGCGTGGACTTGAACAGTAGTGTGCCTGTTGTATCAGCTGGTATTCTTCTGATGACGTGTTCCAGAGCAAGGTTGACTAGCATCGGGGCAAGTCCATCTCCTTGCTTTAAGCCTGAGTTGGTGTGGAAGCTGTTGGATAGGTCACTGTTGACTTTGACCTGAGATTCGGCGTTCATCATTGTCACCTTAGACATGCGGACGAGTTTTGTTGGAATTCCCAAGTCAAGCATGATTCGGTAAAGTGTATTTCTGTCTACACTATCGTATGCTTGCTTGAAATCTACGAAGACCTGGTGCACGTCGATATTATACTCCCAGCATTTTTCAAGCACCTGTTTGACTGAGAATATTTGGTCTATCGTAGATCGTCCGGACCTGAAGCCGCCTTGATACTCTCCTATGATGTTATCATAGAAGGGCTTCATTTTACGTTCAATAATTTTGGACAAAACTTTATAGGACGAGCATAATAAAGCGATGCCTCTGTAGTTTTCGCAATTTAATTTGTCTCCTTTTTTGTAAATGGGGCATATAATACTTTTTCGCCAATCATTTGGCAACTGTTCTGCTGCCCAAATTTTTAATATTAATTGGTGGAGAATGTTGCAAAGAAGAGTTGCAAAGAAGAGTTGCTAGATAGTATAGGCTCTGTTAAATTTAGCAAAACAATACTAGTGAGTGTTTTATAGTGATGGGCAGCACCTGTGCGTGCTTAGCACAGTGTGCTAGCACACTTCGGTGTGCTGTGCGAGTGCGGCACTTTATAAGTGTGTCGGCAGCACACTGACACACTGACACAGTGCCGACACACTGACACAGTGCCGACACACTAGCACAGTGCCGACACACTAGCACAGTGCCGACACATTAGCACAGTGGCGACACACTGACACTGCCGGCACACTGACACTGTCGACACACTGACACAGGGCCGACACACTGACACAGGGCCGACACACTGACACAGTGCCGACACACTGACACTGCCGGCACACTTGTACTGGCAGGCACACTCCACGGGAACGAATGCTGTACGAGTGGCGTTGATTTTGCCCATTAATATGATGTGCTTCGGTAACAAGGCGTTGTTTGCATTGCAGAATGTGTACAGATTTTGCGGTTTCGAAAGCATTAGCTATTGAATGCATTAGCTGATGAATGAGATAATTAGGGAACGAAAACAGGCAGATAAGATTTGTTATTCGTATATTTTCCGGGTGAAAGTTTTGATTTTGAGTACACTACCGACGATTTGTGTTTTTCTAAATGCAAACGGGATGAAAGTTTAAACACAGATACAAATACGTTTACTTGCGGTACATATGAAAGAAATGCTTTCACGTTGAAAATATTTGTGGAAAATAGGTTTTGAGCAGATAGAAGGGTTTTGTCGTAACATGCAACGATAAAATGATAGCGATAAAATGATCTGCTGCAGATAGAAGGTTTATGGTAAGTAGTGCTTTGTTTTTAAATATTCAAATATAAAAGGAGTTTTTAGGGCAAAAGTAGCTGAAATCGGCCAATTTTGGGTTAGAGTGATTTCGGACATAACGGGCCAAGACCTATTGCTGTGATACAAAGATTTCGGTTTTGTAGGGGAGTAAGGGGTTTTTTGGCCATAGTTTGGCAAAAAATGCCTTTACGGCGCTTTCGATGATTGAAAGTGGTCGGGGAGTACAGTAATGATATTTTAAGGACGAAAAAATTTATGAGAGGGAACATTGGGCAAAAACGTCATATTCCAAAAAAAAATGTTTTGGTCTAGCATGAATTCAGGGACCTTTCTTAGTAGTTTTGGGCGAAATTTCCATACAAGTCTGGGAAAAAGCAGACTAGTTTCGAAGATACGGCAAAATGATATCCTCCGGAAAACCGTCCGGAAAAATTGAAAGTAGCTCTAAAAGTGCTAAGTAAGAAAATGTTCAGATCCTGTTTGGTTCGATAGTTGGCTTCTCCGGCTTTGCATTTTGCCGTATCTTCGAAACTAGGCCGCCTTTTCCCACACTTGTATGGAAATTTCGCTAGAAACAACTCAGAAAGGTCCTCGAATTCATGCTAGAACAAAAAATTTTTTTTGCGAAAGTTGGACATTTTTGCCCTGTTCCCTATCAAAATTTTTTTTCGTCCTTAAAATACCACTATTGCACTCCCCGACCACTTTCAATCATCGAAAGCGCCGTAAAGACAGTTTTTGCCTAACTATGGCCAAAAAACCCCTTACTCCCCTACAAAACCGATATGTTTGTATCACAGCAATAGGTCTTGGCCCGTTATGTCCGAAACCACTCTAATCTAAAATTGGCCGATTTCAGCTACTTTTGCCGTATCTTCGAAACTAGACCGCTTTTTCCAACACTTGTATGGAAATTTCGCCCAAAACAACTCAGAAAGGTCCCCCAATTCATGCTAGACCAAAAAAAAAATTCTTGCGAAAATTGGACATTTTCGCCCTATGTTCCCTATCAAAAATTTTTTTCGTCCTTAAAATATTACTATTGCATTCCCCGACCACTTTCAATCATCGAAAGCGCCGTAAAGGCAGTTTTTGCCAAACTATGCCCAAAAAACCCCTTACTCCCCTACAAAACCGAAATCTTTGTATCACAGCAATAGGTCTTGGCCCGTTATGTCCGAAATCACTCTAACCCAAAATTGGCCGATTTCAGCTACTTTTGCCCTAAAAACTCCTTTAATATTTGAATATTTAAAAACATAGCACTACTTACCATAAACCTTCTATCTGCAGCAGATCATTTTATCGCTATCATTTTATCGTTGCATGTTATGACAAAACCCTTCTATCTGCTCAAAACCTATTTTCCACAAATATTTTCAACGTGAAAGCATTTCTTTCATATGTACCGCAAGTAAACGTATTTGTATCTGTGTTTAAACTTTCATCCCGTTTGCATTTAGAAAAACACAAATCGTCGGTAGTGTACTCAAAATCAAAACTTTCACCCAGAAAATATACGAATAACAAATCTTATCTGCCTGTTTTCGTTCCCTAATTATCTCATTCATCAGCTAATGCATTCAATAGCTAATGCTTTCGAAACCGCAAAATCTGTACACATTCTGCAATGCAAACAACGCCTTGTTACCGAAGCACATCATATTAATTGGCAAAATCAACGCCACTCGTACAGCATTCGTTCCCGTGGAGTGTGCCTGCCAGTACAAGTGTGCCGGCAGTGTCAATATGTCGGCACTGTGTCAGTGTGTCGGCAGTGTCAGTGTGCCGGCAGTGTCAGTGTGTCGCCACTGTGCTAATGTGTCGGCACTGTGTCAGTGTGCCGGCACTGTGCTAGTGTGTCGTCACTGTGTCAGTGTGTCGGCACTGTGTCAGTGTGTCGGCACTGTGTCAGTGCTGGGAGCACAGTGCTAGCACACTTAAGTGTGGTGTGCGAAGTGTGCTAGCACAGTAAAGTGTGCTGGTTTGACCCATCACTAGTTTTATCTTGTAATGCATATTGCAAGAAGAAAGTGAGCAGAAAAAACACAAATTGCGATTGTTATCTGTCCATCCATAGTAACAAGTGAGATAGAAAATATCAAAATAGTTTTTTTGCCCAACATAGTTTGAGGCTTAAACAAGTTTTCTTATAGGATCATTGTACGAACGTTCCTATATACTTTTTACTCGTAACTTTGCTGTAACATGCCCATTAATGCTTGTTAATGTTCGCTCGTCAAAGAAGCTACAGACTTTTTACTCGAAGCTCCTAAAATTGTTTTATCTGCTCAGCCTTATTTATCGCACACTTTCTGCTTTACTTCAGAAAATATTTTCCAATTCTTCAATAAAAACAAACATGATGCAAAAAAAATATAGTTTTTTTTTCTATGATAATGTCAAAGCTCTGGAGGTCACCCTTTGAAGCGAATGCTTAACTATGGCGATAGGGAGACACATATGGGAGAAGTCGATTACAATTAATTCCACTACTCTTTAAGTGCCACACTTTAAATTCTGTGAAATGCTGGTGTTATGCCCAGTCACCACGAAAGCTATTATGTGACACTTAATTAGTGGAGTGCTGTTATTATACCCAGTCACCGGCTATTAAGACAACAAATGCAACCATGAGCATAAAGCGGAGTTTGAACCCGCGACCAGCAGAACGCTACTTTGGACTGGCGCCTTAGCGAGCAGAGCTAACGATCTCTCTAAATAGTTAATAAACTTAAATATCAGGATAAATTTTCGGCATGTACCTTCTCAGTACTTCACAGAAAATTAAACGAAAATCTCCTGCTGAAATGCATAGGTATCCACTGCCTCTATTTCAAAGTCTTCATCACTCGTATGAGCTTCAAAATTTAGGAAAGTAAAACATTTGTTACTTATTTTGATTTAAAAGTGCTTCGAGAACGAAATTATGAAAATGCTAAGCTCTGGCAACTCTTTACCTGAAACCAACCAAAAGTCTATCACATTGCTCCAAGCAAAAGCAACCTGTGAATTTCGTTTTCATCCCATGACTGTATCGAAAGTTAAAGGGATAGAAAAATGTTTAGGGCTGCCAACCACGAAATCCGCAAAACTTAGTAAATTTAAACATTTTTGCTTATTTTCGTAGCAGATATTTATCATATGAAAATTTAATGGTAACATCTGTTGGTACGCAGATAAAAAATGCCTGGTGCTAGCAAGCGCAACCAAAACTATACCACATTTACTCCACATTAAGGTCAAATCACCCTGTAAATTTAGCCACGATCATATGACTGTGTTCAAAGTTACAGTATCAAGGAAAGTAAAATTTCCAAATTTTTTGTTGACTTTATGCTCATTTGAAAATTTAATGGTAGTATCTCTCACAAACTTCCAAAAATTACCATTGCTAGCAGCTTTATCGTACTGTACCATCGTACAGTATTTCAAATTTCATTATAATCTGATTAAAAGTTAAAGGGCATACAGTATTTATTTCACTGAGTGATTTGTCCAGATGCAACCACTGCAACAGAGCTGCCTTGCCAGCATATCAAACTTATTAAACTTCTATCAGACCTGGTCCTACTCAAATTTCAATTGGATCTTACTGTTCGGTTAAGTTCTCGTGAACATAAATTTCGGATATTCAGAATATAAAAATTTTCGTGAATGGTTGCCGTTCTTATACGATAAAGAATTTCAAAAAATTTAATTTGTATGTGTAGACAAAACATGAAATTTACTTAACGTTGGCATTTTTCTTCAAAGAAAAAAATATCAGGAGACTCGGTGGTTTAAAGGATTTTTGTTTATGTGCCTGCCATATAGCTGCAGGGTTGCCCGCACATTCATCGAATAATATTAATTTTTGTCACCTGCCCACAAGCTACTCTTAAGCACCTTAATTTTTCAAACGAAATTTCATAAATCCAAGAACGTTCTAGATTGTCGTGAAGCGTAGAAATGAAATATTGCGTTGGTTTTTTATCTGTTCAAAGAAGTTTCGCTATTATTGTCAAAACTACCGGTATAGAATATTTTCCCATTGTTACTTAGGTTTGAAGTGTATGATTTGGATTATTCAGTCAACATATGAAACCCTAAATGCTCTTTATCATTTACCAGCTAATAATATTAATAAACCATTCTAACGGCATCTTTAGCATAAAATTCTAAAAATAAAGTCCAAACCAAGTGCTCTATAAAATAATCAAATAAACTCTTATCCCGGAATTTTCTTGGATTTTCCACTCAAACTATGAACTCAACGACACCGAAATAGGTACATGTTTAGTCATCATACCATTCCAGCTGTATACGCATCACCATACAGACAATTAATTGCATTGCACTTGCATCGTCTTGCATTGGACTTGAACTTCAACTTGCTTGCGAAATTTCCGCTTCGCATCTCTTCAATCTTCAACCATCCATTCTTTTATTTTCTACTCATGGACAAACAACCATATCCAGTAATTTTACCTTGAAACTACAGTATTTCAAGTTGATGGCAACTTCGATGGATAAAAAAAAATGGTCACGGTGATAGTATCATTTCGATATCTTAAACAAACATGCCGGCAAGTGGTTACTCAAACTTGACCAATCTTGCCCGTATTACGGATGGATATACACATAAGTATAAGCCGTAAATCGAACGCATCGAGATTGTGAGTCAAGAGCATTAAGACGATATACACAAGATGGTGATATGGTGGTGAGGTGGTGGTGTGACTTAAACAACAGTAACGAACAATAATTGATAGTTTAATTTCTTACCTTGGAAATTATGCTCGAGAAGTTGCTTTCCCGATTTACGAGTATGTTATAATAAACAAGTTTGAATGCATGTCAAGGAAGATTATCGTTGGCAAATGGTCGAGATCGTGATTGTGATCGAGCTATAATCGATGGTGTTTGATATGCATAGAAAGGAAATCAGTAATTTCAACTTCGACTCAAATCATCTGTGATTGCTCTAGATAATAAGCTATTAAATGGGTAGTAAACTACCCGAAAGGAAATAATTAGGTATCCATTTATTGATCAGTTTGCTTCAGTTTAATCTACAATAACAAAGAGTTATCTATCTATCACACCCTTTCGATGGAATCCATCCTTGACACACCTCCCTGCATTCTATGCAAGCATCAGATTTTTTTCTCGAATTGACACGCATAATATAACACCACCTGCACCTTATACAGAAAAATCATCACACTGGTCAATCTTGACCCGATTCGGTTAAGAACTTGAGCTTTATGATGCCAACATCACTCATTAAATAGGTACATTGTGATAGGCTACTCATACTTGGTCGCCCGAAAGCAAATGCAATTCAATGTATCTGCACTTATAAAATATTCCAAAGTCAATTAAACATTTGTGAGAGAGAGAAAAAATGCTCGCTAAGGTCAGAATCGGTCTGTTTAGACGCAAATTCGATTTGCTAGCATTAAATTCTAATGATAAACTGGAATTTCACACGTTCCAAGGCGAGATGACTACTGTGTTGCTTTGCTTGAGTGTACATACATACAGCATGTATCGAATTACACAGCAAGCCATAAATTAAGCACGTCTCATTCAATAAGCAGATAATTCAAAATGGAACAGATAATTAAAGATAATCAATGAAAGAATGAATTAATTTTGATGATATGATCTAATATCATTACAGACATCCGGACTACCTCTATCATGTTCCGTTAAATTTCAAATAAACATGCACATGCGGGACGTACGATCAATGGCCCATGTCGAACGGTTCAGTAATATGACGTTGCCTATGCTGTGGTTCGATATTGTAAGTATTCTTTTACTTTTGAAATTTGATGGCATTTTACTCATATAACTTCTACTTTCTATTACAGGCCATGCGAGAGCTACCAAAACCACTCGAGAGTAGATTTAATTTGTACCTGAATATCCTGCCGTACATCGAACCTGTTGGTTTCTGGGGCGGATTAGGCCTGGGTATACTGTTAATGATATTCGCCGTAGTACAAGCTCTGTTCAAACTGCCGAGATTCTTTGCTCCACCGAAAAAACATTTCACTCACCATCGCCCAAGGCAAAGTATTTACCAACCATGTGAAATGAGCCTGATGGAAGATGGTGAAAAATATATAACAACCGAGTTGAAGAATAGAGACGACAAAATGATTATTTGCGATGTGAACTCGGTTGAAGCGCAGAATCATACGTTGGAAGATGAACTTGCGATATCTGAAGATGGAAATGGGAATTGTAACGAGCAGCATTATGTCAGTTTGTCGGAAGAAAGGGAAAGTAATAGAAGCTCCGAAGATAAGGTGAGATTAATTAGATTGTAATAAGGTATAAAGTATGATATAGAGAAAATAATACCTTAGATATACTGCTCTTGTTCTCCAACATCACAGTGGATAATTTCATTTTTTTTTCTGAAACCACGCAAAAATATTTAAGAATTGACGCTCATCATCCTTCACAAGGTATAGACAACGACTCCAAGCGACAGGTCCGTGTCCCTGTAAGTCCAAAATGTAGTTATCACAAAGGTAATCATACTGTTCTTACTCGTTTCTTTTACACCCTGAACCGCCAAAGTATTTTCTCGTCCCTTACTTCTGGAAATTGTGTTGATTTTTCTTTTCAATTTCTTCCAAAATATACAAGTTTTGATTTTTCCGTTTTTTGAAGTCCATCATAAACTTAGAGCCGATACAAAACTTGAAACTGAAAATGCGCATCGCCCATATCTACCAAGTATTGAGAAAAAAAATCGTGATGGTAATTTAGAGCCATTCTAGACATACCGCTAGCAGTTTTACACCTTCAGTTGCACACCTTTCGATCGCACTTAGTGATCAAATTGTTGTAAGTTGCTTAACGTGAAAAGATTACGAAGATTCTGTTAAAGCCATCGCAAGTTCACCTGGGTCTCCTGCTGAACTCGTTCTCAGGTGCAGAATCTAGCAGTAACAGCGAAGTGAGTACAGCATCACGCACCAATCACAACTTCTAAGCCCATTATTGCCTGTGATTTACCATTTGCCTAATGACTTGTCTCTTCGATCTGCACCGTCTTCAACACAGGACAGCAAGCAAGGTCAGCAACAAGTACCTGATATCCAAAGGCAGCTACAGAATTTTAAACTTGTAAGCTTTCCCAGATAACGCGAAGATCATAACATAGCTGTTATTATTTGAACACGCTTCAACTGCAAGGCAACCCAGTCATTTTCAAATGGGGTTCATATCTGGTGACTACGTAGCCAGCTTATTGTCAGGGTGCCAGTTTCCTGTTTCCATTTGGCTGCGGTGTTTTAAAACAATTTTCGGGCAGATTTCAGCAAACACTTTTGGTAGATCTCTTTCATTGTTTCTGAGTTCAGGATTCCAGCAGTGGCGTGGCGTTCATGGAAGCAAGGGAAGCATTGCTTCCCTTACATTTGGCTGACATGAATTTGAAATCAATTGTTTTTTTCGAAACCGTGAAATAATCGCGTATAAACATTTATCAAAAAAAAATTCTCAAATCAAATTGTGAACATCTCACACAGTTGATGTGGTAACACCACAGAATGAAAATAATGAAACCACGACTTGGAAGCAATGTGAAAATTGCTTCTACGAGCGTTTATTTGACCCCATATAGACTAGACTGTGACGTCATTAAAAAAAATGTGTGTATACGATCTGTTTGGAAGCAATGAAGATGTTGCTTCCAAGGGGAAATTATCTTCTCACGAGAGAGACTCAGAGCGGAGTTGCGAACGCATGACTACTGTGGACAGTGATGGGCATTTACTACATTTGTAGTAGATCTGCTACTTTTTTCTGCCTTTTTCTGAATATACTACTCTACTACGTAGCAAATGATATCTACTACTTTTCCCAAGGAACTACTTTTTAGTGAAGATGGCACTGATGAAACTTCGTTGAACTATTAAGAATTAACTGAAGCACATCTGCGATAAGAAAACGCCGAGCGTGTCGCAACTACTGTAAAAATGCTGAGCAGTGTTTTCGCTGTTCGTCTGGCTAAGTTCTTAGAATTCAGAAAAAAGTAGTGGTTCTCGGTTTTTTTTTTATGCACTATATATGTAAATATCTAATTTTTACTACTTTTTTTCTGAATCTGCTACTTTTTTTAAAAATATCTGCTACACATTTATTCATCCCAATGCCCATCACTGACTGTGGAACTTATTTCTGCTTTCCCCTCACTAGTAGCAGGGTAAATTGTTATTGTTATCATTATACTTTGCTTGTACAGATTTTTGTGAATGGAAAACGCTTGCTGTGAGCGAATTTGAGTTACGAGATGTGGCAAGCGTTGCCAGATGCCTTGGATTCGATAAGTCGTTACTTTGTGTGTTTTATTTATGATTTATATTATGACATTATTTTTGTATGCAAATTTTTGTATTATTTTGTATACAAACTTGTATGAAGGTGTTTTCAATTGGTGAAGGCTTTAAGTCACTGATAGCTTATAGGATTTGGTAATAATATTGCAAGGTAGTAATAGGTGAAGCTGTAGACTAGAATTGTGTCGAATTAAATGTGTAAAATTACTGTGTAAAATTGCTTGATATTTTTGATTGATATTTGAAATAGTGAAAGGTTGAAATAGGTGAATGTGTTCACTTGTTCTGAGGGTCAAAATTTTAGAATTCACCAACTTATTTAATTTTTATATAATTGGATCTCGGTAGTTTGCTGAAAAAAAAGACATCATCAACCAGGATCGATCGAAACCGAATTCGTAAATTGTCTCTATAACAAAGAGATGTACCTACTCAGTAGTTTGATCGCAAAATTAATAAATGAAAAACTCGGAACGAATTATCGGTTGTAATATCAAACGAAAATAATTTTCCTGGTTTTGTGTGCTATTTTCAAGCGTTTCAGACAGTTGGCGAAATATCGGATTTTGTAATTTAAATAATGTTAAAGCTGTGAAGAGGCTTTGTACAAATAGCATTGATCATTTCAATGCAGTCCTTTTACTTTCCAAGTTTGATTCCGGTGATTTGAAGAATTGCTGAGTAGTCAATATAAGTATTCAGTGATATTGCTCACAGTTAGGAGAAATTGAGAAACAATGAAGATTCTAATAAACATTGTGTGTCATTTAGGATGTCAAGAAGAAGCATTACATAGTTGTAATGAAAATGTGTTTTCTTGCAATAGGGGTAAATCTCCTAAAGACAATAAATCTTTTGACAGTACAGAACCGATAATTGCCAGCTCACTTGGACCAAGCAAATGTTTTTTTCCGGAACACCAAATTATATTCAAAACGATCTCATTAGTTTCAAAACGATCTCGTTGTAATGAAATTAAGAAAAGCAAGTTCATAGCAATAATATTAGATGAAACAACCGATATATCATATCGATCACAGCTTTCAACAACCTTTGGTTACATTACTTCTTTCGGTGCAGTTAAAGAAACTTTCATAAATCTCACAGATGTTTCTGATAGCCAAAATGCGTCCCGTTCATTTAACTTTGTTTTGCATGCTCTCCGAAAATTCAAAGCCTTGAGGAGCCTCTGTAATAAATGCCAAAACAACTGGATTGCAAACATGTATAAAACAAATGTATAAAAACGCAATATTTATTCATTTTTTCGTACATCGACTAAATTTGATTTTATCTGAATTGTGCAATAGTATACGTGAATGCATATTTTTAATAGATTACTAGTTTTTCAACAGCGACAATAAGTTTATTTGCTTTGTATTTATTCGTCAAAAAAGGCTTCAAAAATTAGTTCCAAAACGTTGGTCTTTTAATGGTTGGTTATTTTTAACAATTTTTGTATAATAAAGAGATATTAAAATAACTCGTGGAATATGTAACTGAAAATGAAAGTGCTATTTGAGGCGGAGAGATCGTTAATAGTGAGGGTGGGCTTTTTATTTTACTTAAAGATTCTTAGTTTATTTTTCTGTTTCATGTTTTTTCTAAAAAAAAAAACAACAACATACTATTCGATATATTTCTGTCCTAACAATGTAATATACTGTATCATATTCACAAAATGGCAAAATTTGAAGATCAAATACAATCTTTAAGAAATAGTTTCACGGGAATTGGGAACGATTTATGGTTGATTTGTGAAACACCACAACGTCGTAAAACAGCAAGGTGCATAATTGACAACAATGAGAATGTTGTACCATTCTTTACAAGTGCGTATGTCGAAATAATTGGCAGCATAATCGTTAAAATAAACTCAAGGTTTTCATACTTAAAAAATTTCAGATTTTTAAGCCTTTTCAGTTCTCCGAAGTTGGCCCCACTCAAAAATATTATATTTCTAGTTCTGGGAATGTTATTATTTTACTGATAAATATTGAAATGGTTTCTTATTATGTGAAGGACTGTGAACATTTATTTTCATAAGAATACATAATGTCTACTCTCACGTCCCCGTTAGTAATTCCTGGGTGCTTTTATAGAGGGGTTCTATTACACGTAACGAATTTGCGGAAAGCGTAATCTACCCTGGACATCAACCAATTGCTTCCCTTCGGTAAATTGCCACGCCACTGGATTCCAGTAAGAAGAAAAATAGTACCAAATCCTTGTTTACTGAGGTACCGCCAAACGTTGAACTTGACAAGATGTTTAACGGCACGCTTGATATGTGGCATTCCCCAAATCGATCATGCTCGCTTGTAAAGATGGATCCAATACAACAGGCTATAGCTTTCTACAATACATTGCCAGATCCGTTAAAGAG
This sequence comes from Nemotelus pantherinus, assembly GCA_963978885.1. Classification (NCBI taxonomy): domain Eukaryota; kingdom Metazoa; phylum Arthropoda; class Insecta; order Diptera; family Stratiomyidae; genus Nemotelus; species Nemotelus pantherinus. The sequence continues at coordinate 71,547,090 of OZ022266.1, read as the reverse complement.
CTCAAGCAATATCGTGACATTCAAAGAAAACTTAAAATTAACAACGCACAATGACGATTAACACCAGAGTTTCGTATATACTTTTCTCTGGACACAAGTCAATGAAGACAATCATAAGTCAATAAAAGTGAGTATATCATACTGATAAGAATTGTGCTGTCCCTGATACCAACAAGCTAGTTGTCTGGGAAGCACTATGAAAAACTTACTGGAGGGTAAAGATGATCCACATGGACTGTGCACGCTGATAGAGTGACGGAGAGAGTGGAAGGAAAGAGGAAAAGAAACAAAAAAAAAGTACACCATGCCCAAAAAGAAAACTTATGCGAAAACTGGCATTTGAAAAATTGCGTTCGTTATTCTCTGTGGCCTACTGTATTCGTTTTTTAATATATCATTCGCTCAAAAAATGTTTAAGAGTAGTATTTCGCTATCACTAGCCTGAGGCTCTTAGTCGTCTATTTATTGTCATCAGATAAACGGAGATTCCCTTTCGCATCAAAAAATCTTGTACTCCACGCAACGTTGTAGTGGGATTTTGTTTGAATGACCCTGTCCTCGGCTTCACCGGTGAATTTTCTTAAGCCTCCTCCCGGCAAATCGTCCACCGTTTTTATTCAATCCTCTTGCGAACGAACTGGTTCGACTTTCTAAAGTTTCGCGCTGCAACAGTTATTTATATTTTTAGCTCTTTAAGGATCAAACAGAAAAACACAGCTTCAAATTTCTTTGCGTACGCAGCACTTATTTTGATTATCTCCGATTTTTCTGAAAATCACAATGCATTTTAAATGTATCCTGCAACGCGCATTAGAGAAAGCCAATCAAATGGAATCTGTACTTTCTAGGTAGCGGAAACCGGTTTTTGTTGATAGCGCACACGATTTTTTTTATATTAACAGTACATCCAAAAAATGCTGATCAAAGATAACGGTACATGACCATCGATCACATATTTGAGATAATTGATGATTGATATTTAGATACGTAATCGTATTCTTTCTCCGAAGATAAAAACAAAAGAAATGAGTAAAAATAATTTCTAAATCGGCTGCCTCTATTCAAATGATTACCAGATTTTATTAAGTGAATATTTACAAACATATTCAATTTATCTCATAAATATTTCCATCATATAGGTATATTCAACATTAAAAATACCAGAGCATGTTATTTATTATCTTTTGTGCATGCATCAGTTTAAAAAAAAAATAAACTAACAAAAATACGCACTACTTCAATTGTTCGAGCAAACCTGATATTTTTACGCGTTCCTGTTATTAGAACCCGTATCAACCAAATCAGACTGAAATCCAAAACGCAAACAGGGGAAATGAAAGTCGACAGCAAAAATGATCAATCTCCTTTCAATAGTTGTGAATGGCACGGGCTGGAAAATGGCGCAGTTAGTATGTTATACTAGCTAAAGCTAATGAATTTTATAGTTGTCGAAAACTTAGTAGATACCATACAATTTTTACCGTAAATGCGAAGCTATGAAATACAATACTATAGTTATTTAATAGTACTATAGTATTTCAGCCAGCAGTACTTTTATGTTTTTTAGGACGTTTAAATTCCCCCTGACATTTCTGGAACGCAAGCTGATATATCTGACTTCACACACGCTTACCATCGTCATTTTCATATTCAATCAATAAACTTTCAAAATTTAAATATCATGACAACCATTCACATAATTCTCACTCTATGATCATTTACAAATTAAACTAATGTATGTCTCTATTTAAATTGCTTTCAACTAAGTGGCATCACTGCTATCACCACACCAAAAACACCACCAGGATATTACAGTCAAGCTATAGCCATATGAACAAATCAAAGTCTCAGTAACGTCTAGAATGTATTTATTTCACACCCTATATCTCTAGATTCTGTTTTCATTCCAGTAAATGAGATGCATCATAGCACTCAACAGGTTTTTAAAAGAAAAAAATATTTAATTACTAGTATCTCTTCTAATTAGTCGTAATCGTGGCAACATTGAAAATCGCCTGTAGACACCTAATTTGAATAAATGAAAATAATAATTTTGTAATTATTTTCCCGTCAATATCATATTTTCTCGTCGAATTCTTACTTAATATCACATGAAATCCTTGACATTGTACAAAGAATCAAAGTCAATATTGTCTTGATAAAAAGATTCAAATAATCATAGACACTCGTTCATGCTGCTTTAACTATATGATTCGAAATAGTTTTGGTTTCCATAGAATCACATTAATTTTCCAATTTTCTTTTTCGTTACAGAGCTATCAGAATGAAAGTTACAACAACAACTCATACGAACCATCACAACTGGATACCATCGATGAAAAAAATGATTGGCTCATGGGAGCAGCTTCTTCGTCTATAGAAGATATCGGTAACGATCAGTTCTCGTCACTGATAAAATCCGAAGATTTCGATAGTAGTACGGACGAAGAATACACGAACAAAATATCGATCGTGTGATTTTCAATCGCATTCTAGCTTTAACCATTAAGCTGAACAATGATCTTTATTAATATATCGAATATTCGATACGAACCGCATTGAGTTACATCACATCGTTTTTGGGGTGAATGGTCGAGGAATGGTCTAAGCAGCATTCATCATAGAAATATTGAGTTATTTTTTTGTACACGTGCATGTGCCTTTTGCGTTGGAAGATAGTTTTAGTAGTAAGCTATATTTATCAGTATCAGAAGTCGTACTGTAATTCATCTTGCCAAAAATCAGAAAAAAATCATTAAAACACAAAATATTCGACAACGAACAAGGCCTTAAAACGTATTCAGATACAACATCAGGTTGCTGTCTTAAGTCTTTCGGTTTGAACAAACGACAGACTGTAAAATCAGCTTCGCAGTGCACTTTGCACTGCATCATCCATCAAAACACGTATTAAATTCAAGCAATCGAATCGAAATGTTGCATCTGAATACATTAAAATTAAAAAAATCATCAAGGCATAGATATATAGAGCGAACAAATAAAATTAAATAGCTTTTACAACTTATTGCCTCTATGAGGTAGAATCGTTTGATAGCATTAAGATCATTTCACAAGATTGAAATAGAAAAAAAACAAAATCAAATTCTCGGTGTTTGTATAGCATTAATGAATTATAGTTAAGTTAGTATTTTTGTCATGAAATAAGGAATAAATCTCGGGTTTATTTACAACATCAACTCAATTCCTTGTATCATTCTGTGATTTAGATTGACTCTTGTGTATGGATATGTATGTACTGTAAGAAACAAGCTAGCTTCGTAAAGAATAATTATGCTTTAAAATGACGAATTACAATATGTTGTGCTATGATCTTGCCAATGTGAATGTGATGTATGATGTATCATATATATTTAAATAATAATGTAAAACATTTTTTTTCGAATAATATATGAATGGAAATTATCTTGCCAATGGGATAGACAGGTTAATTGAAAATTTTATACAAAAATATCACAAATAAATACGTTTAATAATTAATTGTTGTTTTATTTGTTAAACCAATTCAGAATTTGTTTTATTTACCAAAGGTAATCAGAAATAGTTTTGACGCGCCAAGTGATTTCGAACCATTTTTCAAACAAAAATTATGCTGTAATTAGAAGTCATGGCTTTTGAGTTATGAGTATTCCGATTTTATCAATTGCAAATGATAATATTTTTTGTGATTTTTGTTGGTTTCGTTTTCTATCAAGTGTTGTTTCCTGATCATAAATTTCATCAGTCTATATTTTGATTTGATTCATAGTATCCAGGGTAATGGCAGTAAACCTGATTACTTTGCAGTTTGGCTGAAGAAATAAACATAAGTTAAATTAAAATATGAAATTTGTAAGTTTTCTACGTTTCATTTTTACCTCGATTGCTGATAAGTATGCTCAGTCGACATCAATATAGATATCCAAATTAAATAAGGAATCAGAAGGAATTAGGGAATGTTGACAATGTAGTTAATTAAAAAGAGCTGAATCAACAGTTTTTACCCACTCTCAATTTTTGAATGCGGCTAGCTTAAAAATGGTTGAAAATATTAAATGATAAAAATGATTCAAACGATAAATAAACTTCAGGAAAAAAACGAAGCTTAAACTAAATTCAAGCGATATATCAGTCCATTGCTAAGCAGCATATTCACTTAATTGGAATATGTGTGGATTAACTGAAAATTTAGTAACTTTACATAGTCGAAACATTGTTATTTCATAGCCGATGCGAGATACTGGAAGAAGAGCTATTAATAGCGACAACATACCAAAAAATAAGAAAAGAACAAAATGGGAGCCCGCAATTTAATAAAAATCTACGTAAATACAAGCGGCGTGCGTGTCAAAACTTTTGAATATTAGCTGAATAATTTAAATCTATGAGCGTTAATACTAACTCTTAATTTAGTGTCGCTCTGAGGAATTGAGTTTCCCACCTAAAACAATATTCTTCATCACCATCGGTGCTATAACTGGCGTCCAATCCTGGCCTCTGCCAACAAATTTTTCCATCGGTTCCGATGTCATCCAATTAGGCACCCCTAAACTCCGAGCTTCCTGATCAATGCCAGCCATCCAGCGCAGGATCCTCTTCGCTCATTCGAGCGAGGTGTCCTAAAGCAATATTCAGCAGCTTATTATCATATAGCCAAACTGGTTGTACTTAAATCAATTTCATAAACTGCATCTAGTCAATTAAGTGTGTTCGACAAAAAAGCGCCCAATGTGAGTAACATATTTTTCAATGAAATTTTCTTCGTGGCACATTTGTTTACCAGCATGCAAAACGATTTAGCTCATTAAATACTTTCTTTTTTTGGGCAGAACTTGTTTTTTGCTTAAAATAATTTGGGTACGATATGTTACCGAGCAGACCTAGATGTTGGTGGAACAATAAGTAATGGTGCATTTATTTTTCGTTGTGTAAAACTATTAAATTTTGTTTTTTGTGAATATTAATAGATAATCATTTTACTGGATCTTGATCACATCCGGAGAACACTCTGTCTAAAAGAAATATATCAAGCTATCTGTCTGAAAGCTTGATGTATGTGTGAAAGTTTCAACAAATGCTAGCTATCTTTAACAGCTAGTGAAATTTCGAATTGTGATTGCTTTCGAAAAAATAATCAAAGGGCTACGAAAACTTTTTATTAATGTACAGGCAACCCTGTACTTGCGGTCTCTATTCGTAGATAAATCAATCGCTGAAATGTAGGTTCTGCAGGATCATCCATTCCACTTTCTGGAAAGCTAAAGACTCAAACGCCTGGTTCATAACCTTTCACATAAATACACATTCAAAGGACTTTGATATTACCATGAATTTCTTGGTGATACGAGAGCATATTAAAAAGAATGATAATTTTCGTTGAAGACTGAGCTTCTTATTCGTTCACTACTGGCTTATGGTCATATTTTGTGTTCGAAGTCAATCAACAGCCAATTATGCTACGTGCTAAACAAGAGAACGGAAACTTTTGGAAAAATGCTGAAATTTTTAAATATTCCATATGACAAAACTCATCGTCGAGTAATAATAGATGTTGTCGCTGAAGGTCACACAAAGCTGCTGTTAAGTTTGATCAGCAATGTTTTTCTTTGTGTAGTGATTATATTGTATTTGTCTCATAGGGAGGCACGCGCAACGGTCGAGACTTGCAGTCTGAACACTCCACTTTCGAATACATTGATTGCGAATGAAATCCTTACCAGCTTCAACCCCCCGAACTCGAAACGATTTGCGCCAGGATAAATTGATTTCGTCTTTTTGAAGATTGTACAATAACAACAAATGAAAAAAAAAGTCTAGCGCATCAGAACCGCTAGAAAACTAATTTTCGAAGAAATTGTCTTTGAGTGACAAAAAAATGTGGGAAGACGTAATACACTTTTTCGTAGAATCATATCAACCATTCCTTATCCAAAGCAACAAAACTCAACTATAACACAAATGATGAAAATGTTCAGTGCGGCAACACTTTCCCAACGAAGCAGTAATAAGTTTACCTTAACAAGCTCATAGTTAAATCAACTTATCCTTTGAATTTCGTTCTCATCGGAGGATTTCATCGAAAGTTTCAGCGATTAAACGTTGTTTGAAGCTGCCATCCGAAAAATGTTCAAAACACGGAAAATTTAAAAATTTAAAAATCGCTCAGTAAAGAAATTCCACAAAATTACAAAAATGGTAATAGCTTGCAGCCTTTTCTTGATTTTTGTACGAAATTCCTACGATATTTACTTCACATTAAGGTCCATTTACTGCATGAACTTCATTTTGATTTCTACACTGGACTGGAAGTTATAGGGAAAAAAGCTGAATTTTGCTGAGCAAATTTGTAAGATTTATGGTACAAAAATCACCACAGCTGCCAGTCCTATACTAATTTTTCAACCAAATTTTCACCAAATGTTACATAGAGTAACATCCAAGTAATGTGTGAATTTTGTTGAAATCTGATGGCTGAATCGGAAGTTATAGGCCAAAAAGCTGTTTTTTTTCTCATTTATTTTGCAAGATGGTACCACTGCCACAGGGTTGCCCGCATTTCAAAATCACTTCTATCAGACCTGGTCCTAGCTAATACCAACATGTCCTGTAAATTTAATTATGATCGGATAATCCCGTCGTCAGTTCTCGTGAACAGAACTTTCGAGTGCTGAAAATAGAGGTAATTTGGTGATGGGTTGCCGTTCTTGTGCAAATCGAAATTTTAAAAACTTCAATTTGACATGATGCAAAAAGGCTGAAATTTATCAATGATATGAAGTTTTTGTCAAAAATCAAAAAATTTTGAGGAGGGTCAATGATTTGAAGGATTTTTTTTCAGGAGCCTGCCGCAGCTATAGGGTTGCCCTCACTACATTGAAAATCCATATGTGCTAAGTTTTAGTCAAGACCAATACGCTCTGAAAATTTCACGATGATCCCATGTTTTTGTCAGAAGTAATGACAAATCAAAATTTGAAAAAAAATCCTTGCCTACTTTTAGGCACTTAGCACCCACACACGGCTCAAAATTTTCAATTCTTTACCATAGACAAGCTTAGTTTTCATTCCCAATACTTTTTTTGAACAAAAATTTACACTCTTTGGAAATATAGGAGTACCTCAAAATTCAATAAAACGCTCGCCGCCGCCAAAAGGTTAAGGATATCTGATCTAATCTACTAAACATATCTACGTTCTCCGAAAATTTCAGCTCAATCGGATCGGCCACTCCAGAGATTATCTCCCTTAATCATTTTGCTGATATATATATATATATATATATATATATATATATATATATATATATATATATATATATATATATATATATATATATATATATATATATATATATATATATATATATATATATATATATATATATATATATAAAGAAATATGAATTTTCGGCGAAACGAGTTTAATACTAATGTTCTTCGAACATTAGTAGAATACTTTTATCAATATTGGAAAAAAAATTTCTTGACAATTATGTAGGCAAAGTGGAATAATTTCAGGCTAAAACAGGGATAGTTTTGTGACCCGAAATCCAAGTGATTTTAATGCAGACGGAGAGTCTCCCTCATGAACTTACTAGTTTCAGTAGCAAAACGGGCAAATGAAAATATGACTACAACAAACGCTCCTCGTAACATAGAAGACAGATTGTCCGCTACCGAAAGTAACTCAGCAGATTTCGCCGTGTTGATTTTTGGATTTGATTCTACTGAAGCTTGTTCTAGACGATCAGTTTCTCGTCATTTTCAATAAAATTGATCAAATCCGTAACTGCTCTTTATCTGTTGAAAGCATTTGAGCGATCTCTTCTTCGGTAAGGTCTTCGAATCCACCTGCACCAATTTCCCGTACTAATCCGATTAATGTTAGTATAGCGCCAGATTATTCCCGTTCGCTTTCACTCTCGAATAGCAAAATATTCTATGATAACTTCATTGTGGTTTCCTTTACTGATGCCCCCTGTACTATGCAGTTTACAGCAGCAGTTCAGATAGTGAAATTTTTCCAAAAAGTTCGCACGCATATTCCAAATGAATGGCCTCGAATAATTTTGAAAATTTTCTTTTTTTTTAAATGAACTTTAAAAATTGAAATAACTCCCTTATCCATTAGTTGTCGTAATGAGGTGGTATTTGGTGGCAAGAAAATTACTTGGCTGTTTGGAAGAACATCCCTTTATAGAATAGATTGGATGGCTGGTTGCGTGGTCTAAAAGCAGTTAAATTTAAATTGCAATGTTAGCCCTAGTGCATTATACTGTGACTTTGGCAACCTCCAATTCGGTACTCATACAACCGATCTGCTACTAACATACACTGCATACTTTCGAAACCACTTTATCAAAATAAAATTTTCAATGTAAAAAAAAAAATTTTTCAATTTTAATCATCCCGCAAAAACAATTCCAATTTGATTCGGCTTCGGAGGCTTATTCCGCAAAACAATCGAGTTTCCTGTATCAATATTCTCTGCTTTGATAAGACGATATGCGTTGTCTTTGCTGATTTATAGACAAGAAGGGAACCATGGTCACAAATCAATAACCTTTATTAGTAAATTATTTCGATGGTTATAAGTCGGAGATGTTAAAATTTGTCACAACCAGCGTAAATAAAAAAAACAATTAATGATTTCCAGCTGCAAGTGATCATATCAGCCAAGGAAGCACTGTGTGCTGGTGTCTGATGAGAATCAGTGCATACTTTCGAAACCACTTTATCAAAATAAAATTTTCAATATAAATAAAAATTTTTCAATTTTAATCATCCCGCAAAAACAATTCCAATATATAACGTTTCCTTTCGGAGCTTTATGGTTTTCCGACAGGCCTGGGTCTGCTCGCTTGTACTTTTAGATTCCACTTGGAGGTTCGATTTTCGCTATTTTGTTCGACATGGCCAGGACATTGCAGCCTTTGGAATTTCATTACGGTGGATATATTCGGCGCGTCATATAGGCTAAACAAATCGTATCGAATTCGTCCTCGATGTTCTTTCCGAATTGGATCGAAGATTATTTTCAAAGGTTTCAGTTCTTTTACAGACGCCTTAACCAATACCTAGAATCCACTTTCAAAGGTTCTTACAGGTTTGAGTATTGTTTTGTAAATGCGCAGATTCATTTTCCTGTTACATATAGAGATTTCAAACTTGTAAGCACTGAAAAGACTGTGTTATTGGCTTAGTTGAATTCATTTGATTTCGTTCAGTTCATTCCCATTTTTCTGTAGGTTCGTCGATAGGTAATTGAAGTCGTCTACCGTTTCAAGGCTATAATTCTATTATCATTATATTTTGTATTAATGACGTCCGTTTCGTTCACTGTGTCGTAATTTTTTGTGCTCGTTAATTCGAACACCATCTTCTTTGGCAGTTTCACCTAAACTTATAAATACTTCCTCGACGCCTTTAAAGGAACTTGACGTAATATTGATGTCACCAGCTTTGGCCGCTAACTGGGTTTACTTGAATAGTAGAGTTCCTGTAGTATCACCAGGATTTTTTCCAATGATATACTAAACTGTTAAAGAGTACGATAGCTAGTCCGCCCCCGTGTTTCAAACCTGTATTCGTACAGAACGAGTTAGTCAAGTCGTTTTGAACTAGCATTTGTGGCGTTGTCAGTCATGGTCAATAGAATGTAATAATTTACTATGAGCCAACTAATCATTAAATTCTACTGACGTGAATGACCAAAAAAATTCAATCGTCTAAGCCCTGGATTTCTTTGAAATCGCAAATACTGAAATTTTATTATATCATACTTTTAATTTTATCTCTGAGAAAATGGCTATATGTAGCACAAACCATTAAAATTGCAAAGTAACTATTATTACAATATTTGTAATTATAGTTTTTACTGTACATCGGGTCCTTCAAATACTTCCGATTTCCGTCTAATTGTACTTAATTACAATATTTACATTGATGGCTATTTATTTTTCGCTTACATTTTTCTATTCTTGTCTATATCGTTCACACAAAAAGAAGTTAAGTGCAACATTTCAAGCAACAGTAAAAACAAATTCCTAGGCTAAAATAATTATTCATGAAAGGGTATTCAAGGGTCTGTCCTCGTAACTTCACTTAAAAGCGTATTGAAATCAGCTAATACGGAGCTATGTATCTATGAATATTATTGAAAAACATTTAAACAAAAATGCCAGAAAACTACAGCAATTATCATTTAAATGAATATTCAAAAACATAGCAAGGGATGGGCTGTACTGGGAAGGGAAACGTAATGTAAAAAATGCAAGGCTGACTTTGATAAAAAAAAAACATTTGATCGATGTTTGTTTTTAGAGGAAATCAATGCACAAAAAATGTATTATTTACCCATTTCCTGAATCCATGCAAATTGTTATACTCGTTTGATTTGCCCGTGACTTTGATGCATATTTTCAAGATTATTTTACTTACGGAAACACGCTGATTGATCAGTAAACTCTAAACATATAAATGTTGAATTTTCAACCTTCAATCTAACAGAAAAAAACACTTTGTTCACTTGTATAAAATGTTTATAAAAGCTTGATTTAAAATGTTTCTCTTTTTCTCTTGTTTCTAACAAATTTTTCCAACTAAATCTATTTTATTAAGAGTATCAAAACAACATTGAGGTAAAGTCTGATGGCGATAACGACCTGTAATGATCCAACAAAATAAAATCTTTCAACATATTTTCGATACGAATTTCAACATAGGCTTGACGTTGCTTTTGTCACGTTTACTTTCAAAATTTCTTTTTCTAGACCAGTGTATTGACTATCTCATACTACAATCCTGGTGCAACAGTATTTAAGAATTTCATGAATATTTCAAAACCAATAAAACATGCTGCATTCGCCGGAAAAGCTCGAAGCATAACCGGCGTGACACCTTTGTATAGAGCTAGAGGTCCTTCTTTTCGCATCAGTTCTTTAAAAACATCACGAATTCCATTTTTATATGTACCTTCAGGAGCTGTTGAATGAAAGAATAAAAAGAATGAACCATTTAAAGAATATGGGCTATAGATATTAGATAGTGACCTGTTTGTAGACGACTTTTGAGAACATCTGCAGGCATGCCAACAGACCAATTCGCTATCCCGGCCATACCACCAGCAAATATTGTTGATAACATACTGATTTTCGCACCGGGTCCAGCACGCTCAGCAGCTTTGTTTTGGATATATTCGTAGGTGAGGAAATACATACCACTGGCTGGTACATCTGTACGAAAATTTGAGAAGATGTATATTACGGAGTTACTTAACAGGAAAGTGAATAAAGTCTTGAAATTTATAAGCGATATGATATTTTAAGAACTTGTTAATATATAATTAAGCTTTTATTTATATATTATGTATTTATTTTTATTGAAAAAAGTGTTTGAAAGATTTTATCATACTAAGTTACTAACACACAAAATGCAAACAAGAATATATGCTCTATCAACTTAAAACATTTTAGCTGCTTCTTAAGTAAATATTTGTAAGATTGTATTTTCATTTTGCACCAATCTCAGTATTTGCCATTAAAATGAAGGTTGTATAAGACAATAATAATCCAATCAATGATGTTCTTACAAGTTTTGATTGAAGCGCATATAAAATTTAATTGAATCAAAATCACCTTTGATTCCAAGTGATTTATAACTTTTTATTCGAAACAAATAGTTTTTAATTCGATCTATACAGTAATGATCGCGTAAATAAGAGTATTAGATTAAATTACACAAATGCGGTAAGCATTCGTAGAAAAACGGTAGAAAATTACTTTGAAAACGCTAGCAGAAAGACTTATTTGGTATTTCTATGACGTCATAAAATAAAGTTAAAAGATATTAGATTATTCAAGACATGCTAATTTGATTAATTACAATTTTTATGATTACAGAGAACAACGCCAGATAACTGGGTACATGATCACTGTATTAAAGTATTATACTCGCGTTTCGTGGAAATTGGATTTTAATTAAAATGTGATTCTATAATTAATATTTGATGATCTGTTCTGTTTTATGACGGCATATTGAAGCAAATTCATTATCAATGTTTCACATTTAACGTAAAAATCTGCGTTCGTGAAGCGTGTATTGCATGACTGAAGATACTGCGAATTTCACGTAACTGTTGAAGGCCAATGCCCAAGTCACGTGAGCTGTACGTACTATTTATTATGCATTTTCATACAGAAGCATTGTATTTGATTTTTTTCCGAGATCAAAACACCACTCATTTTCATAGAGACACGAAACTTTGTTCAGACTGTATGTCTATCATTATAAAAAATGAACCATGGGGAGCAAGAAATACTGAAATTTAGCTGATTTCATTGGCACATTAAATAAAACACGTAAGGATGAAATCGATTTTGTCATATTTGTTCTGAGATACTAGTTTAGTTTGCGATACACTAAACTTAGATACAATACTTTCATCTGCTAGATCGCTAGGTCTTTTATTTTTGCATATCTAGATAATTTGGTTAATCTATTGTAATGTAGTACTGTCAGAACAGGGGGCTAGGGTGTAACTGACTAGATTTATTTTAATATTTAAAAACAAAAACAAATTTTAGGCAACATTTTTGATATTGATTTCTGATATTTGACGGTAACTAATAATTGTTTCGGCTTGATTTTCGTCTATATCAACAATTAATTATTTTCTGCTAAAAGACTAAAATTTTTAATCGATTTTGAAATTTAATCTTGTTTCAGTTTTGCTTGATTTTCTTTTCCCCTTTTTACTTCCCGAAAATTGATACGTTTTTAAGACATGAAACATTTTTTTTCCTTATTTTCTCTGCTTAGCTTTAAAGTGTTAGCGGTTTAATTTACTAAAATATTTGCAACAACTGATGTTTTCTATTTTAATCGTGTGAAACAAAATCAAATTAAGACAGTAAATTGAAATGTAAAAACGGAAAATCGACCAACGGTCTTTGATCACTCTCGTCATATTTCAATGAAATTTTCATTGTGAATATAAGTAGTTGAGTTATGTGCACCAATAATTTTTTTTTTTTTAAATATCTAACATTTGCGGTAATATGGCCTTCTGAAGTTTTTGAGAAACGTCGGTTCGAGTTGCATTCAAAACATTTTATAAAACCTTCTACTTTACGTACAGCCTTCGAATATAGTTTGTTGCAAGGGGTAAGGTGTAGGTAGCCTAGAAAAAATAGTGCGAGAAACATCCTGGCCAAAAAGGATAAAAAGGATCATTACAGTGTAAATGTACACGTTCGATTTTCTTAATTTTCTTATATATTGTAAACAGTTATGTAAGCTACAAATGTGCAAAATTTCAAAGTCGAGCTCGTAAAAGTACATTCGTGAGAAATTTTTAAAGATACGAAATACTATAACCGACAAAGAAAATTTAAAGAAAATGGCACCGACACAAGGTGAAACTTGCAATATATGTATATGATATGAAATAACTTTATGGTGGCTCTACGTTTTTTTCGCAAAATCAAGGTCTTGTATTCCTCAGTTATGGGTAATTATTGTTTATGATTTTTATTTTTTAAAGGAATAGTACTTCGATTTTTTCTGTAACTAACAAACCTAACACTAGAATATAAATTGTTTTCAATAATTGAGTTCTTTAGTTGCAAAATGAGACTCAAGCGATTTTTTACGAAACTGAGTTAAACACCATTTCTTATAGGAAATCTTCTCAGGAATCGATTTGTGCACTTTATTTTATCCCAAACCAAGTCTAAATGCCTTAAAAAGTGATTTGAAAAACAGCCTTATTTCCAAAACGCGACCTGAACAGAGATTTTTCTTTCAAAATGGCGTCTAATATTTTGAACGGTTTGGTTCCAAAAAGCGACTCAAACCTTAGCAATGTCGGAAACGGTTCTTGTTATTTTTTCCAAAAACCGACCTAATGTTCTAACTTTAAGAAAAGGCTAAACTTCTGTTCGTCACATATTTTTAAATGGTTATTTTTATTATTAATCTTGTTTTAAATTAAGCGGGCTTTTTCTAGAATGATAAGAAATATTTCAAAGTTGGCCATACTAATTGCGACTTCACATGTTTGTTCTTAGAAATCGTGCGCCGACACATTAAATGTGTGCGTTGACTGAAGTTGTGTCATTTTGCTTCTATTTTTTAGAAAATATAGATTCGGAGGATGAAACTGATGAATCCAACAAGTGTTTTTATCGTCGTATAGATTATAATAATCTTACAGAGAACGATATTTGGGATGCGGAAGTAATTATTGACGAAAAAAAAAATGTTTAACACAATATTTTTACTGCTCATTTTTCCATGTTTTTAAACTTATTTTTGTATAATTGTTTTTTTAAGTTATGTTCTAAGGTAGGCACCTACTTTCTGTAAAACAAAAATTACAGGCAAAAATAAAAAATTTAAAAAAATATAATTGTTTTTGTTTTGTTCCAAAACCCGACTCCAACATGAAGTTTCGTTCCAAAACCACACCTGAAGGCGATTTTGTTCCAAAACGCGACCTGATGAACTGTAAATGCGAATTAATTAATATTTAACATAATCCGTAGTTTATGAAAATTTGTAATATTGTGCAGTTTTTTATTTTCAATTTATTCAAAAAAAATTGGTTTGATATATTGACCAGGAAAGAAAATATAGTTTTTTGCTGTTTCTGAAAAGTTTTCAAAAACCTTTCAGTCTCATTTTGCAACTAAAGAACTCAATTGAGAAAATTCATTTGTAAGCAATCATAAACCAAAAATAAAGAAAGCGGATTCTTTTTTATTTACTAGCGGCATATACAATTAGGATTATTTTGGGTTTTCCCTACATCTAGGGTTTCTCGCACATATTGTACTGTACATATATTTTTAATTACTTCCTTTGTTTGTCTATTTTGCATATTTTTACAACTTAAAATTAGAGTTAATTACAATGCCTATAGTTTACTTTGATTCCAAGAAGTTGCTTTCAGGATATAGATTGGATGTAGCTGAAGTTAAGGAAAGTCGTGGGTTCATATAGACAAAAATAATTTGTAAAATGGACATTCTAAGAAACAAGTTAAAAAAAAACTTTACTAGCGTACTGTACAAAAATGTATTTAAAATAAAGCAGGAACTACCCACAGCGCAAAAGCGGTATCCACGCATCTGTAGGGACACTTCAGGCGAAAAGATAGATGGAAATACTTTGGTTTGATACACTGCCTATGCACTTGGGAAGTGTCAAGAAAAAGGATTGTAATCTAGTAGCTTGATTTTCGTTTGAAAAATGAAATTGTAAAAATAATTTTTTCAATCTTGAAATGAACTTAGATAAATAATGTTGAATTATAAAAAATGTAATTTGTAAAATATTGACTTAAATTAAATAAAATTTAACATTCATTTTAAAAAATATTATTGAAGTGAAATATTTACTTAATACTAATTTATTTAATACAACTGCTAAATTGATGACCCCGTGAGTTAGCTAGCAACCTTCTGAGACGATCGGTCTCACGTTTTCTACTCCGCCTGCTCACATAGCAGGTTCCGAGTAACGGAACGTAAGAGAGGAGGAAATACCCAGAAGATTCGTTAGAAGAAACCACTTCGCTAGAGCGATGACTGACTTGCAACAGTAGCAGTAGCGACGTGAAGTTAAAAACACTACAAAGTGCATATGACGACATACTACTGGCGTTAGGGCCGACCGTCTGCGACCGAGTTCTAGTTGTTTCTCGCGAAAAAAGTGCCTGATCGGATTCGAATTCGAGCCTTAAATCGATTGAAACGCAATTAGCTGTGGCTTATTAAAGCTGAATTTGGAATTGGCTAGAATATTGAAGAATTAGAGGAATTCGAATAGCAAGATAAAAAACAAGAGTCACGAACCGTGAATGTTGGACTAACAAGGAATAACGAGAAACTAAAGGAATTCGAATATTTCAACATTAGTGAAAATAAGGCAAGTCAGTAATTAACGTAAACAACATTATAGTCGAAGTGATTTGAAATATTTAATATTGTATTATGTGTAATATCATTACCAATTACATAATTCGTGAACAGTTGTTAACTTCTCAAGTGCTAGGGAAGAGAGTTGGTGAAATTATCATCAACATTATTGCAATTTTCGATACATAACGGTCTAATTCACGAATTTTCAATTCATTTGAAGTTAACCTCCATTAGCCATTTAACAGGTCGATTAACGAGGAGTTAGAACCATCGACTCTAACGGCAAATCATTTGTCCCAAGTGTCTTCTTTTAATAATCAAATTAACGCGGCTGCCATCAAGCCTCCTCCATTTTGGGCTGAAGATCCGGACTTTTGGTTCGACCAGCTCGAGAGGCAATTCAATTTAGCCGGCATTTGAGTCTCGTCAACAAGATATTTTTATACACTAGCTCCTTTAGGTACGAATGAACTTCGCGTGGTTAGGGACTTAATAAAAACGCCTCACTCAATACATCCTTATGAGAAGCTTAAAGAAGCCCTCATCAATAGACTTTTGGCAAGTGCCTCTAGCAAATTGAGTCACTTGTTAAAAGGTATGACGTTAAGAGACAAAAAACCCTCTCAATTGCTTCGCGATATGAAGCAATTGGGTGGTGATAATGTAGGTGAACAACTCTTGCGAACAATATGGTTGCAGCAGCTTCCCGAGCAAACTCAAGCGATTTTGGCTTGCACTCTGGGAAATTCAGTCGAGCAATTCGCAGAATTGGCAGACAAAATTGCTGAAATAGTAGTGCAACCAACTGTTTTTGAGGCATCAATTTCGTCATCTCGGTTGGAGAAAATTGAAGCCCAAATAACTGCTTTATTAAGTATTATCCAGAGGCAGCAACAGCAACCCCAAAGTTCAGGACGTTGGAGATCGAGATCGCGTTCAAAATCTCAAAATCGGTCACCAACACGTTCAACTGTTAAGCATCCAGACTGGTGTTTGTATCATGAAAACTATTATGATAAGGCAAAACGTTGTGTACAGCCGTGTAAATATTACATAAAGAAAAACGTTAATTTCTCGAAACAAAAAAACTAAAGTCTCGTTTACCGTCGACGGTAGGTAAACGTTGCCTCTCTTCAAGCCGTCGACTTGAAATTTTCAATTCAGGATCCAAACTACGTTTCCTAATTGACACAGGGGCGGATATCTCAATTCTGCCGATACCTTCGAATCAAAAACCTTTTCCATGCTGTCTTACACTTTCAGCCGCTAATCATTCTACCATCAAGACTTATGGACGAAAGACAAGAAATAGAATGATTAATAAAAAGTTGAGTCTGGGACTTCGTCGAGAATTTTTATGGAGCTTTGTACTAGCCGATGCAACTAGACCTATTTTGGGTGCTGATATTCTGTGCCACTATGGTCTAGTCGTCGATCTTGCAAATGGTATTCTGCTTGACCCATTAACCTCACTTTCATCAAAAGGTCATTATGCCAAGTTGACGCTTTCGAATCTTACGATTCATAAAATCGCTTCTTTTCATCCAAAGGTATTCGAATTGCTTAGGAAATATCGATCAATAGCAATTGAAACAGGTTTCTCTACATCTGTAAAGCATTCAATAACACACCATATTCCAACAGTTGGTCCTCCTCTTGTATCGAAAGCTCGTCGATTGGCTCCAGATAAACTTGCAGCAGCCAAAAAAGAGTTCAATTTTTTGTTGCAACAAGGAATTTGTCTTCCTTCAAACCATGCTTGGTCTTAACCTCTTCACATGGTAAAAAAAGCAAATGGGGAATGGCGTCCATGTGGCGATTATAGACGCCTAAATGCAATAACCATTCCGGATAGATATCCAATTCCTATAATCCAGGACTTTTGCCATCAATTACATGGCAAGAAGATATTTTCAACTCTGAATTTAACTAAAGCTTATCATCAAATCCCGGTTGAACCAAATGATGTTCCTAAGACCGCGATTTGTACACCGTTTGGACTTTTCGAATTTACTCGAATGACATTCGGTTTATGCAACGCAGCACCACATCATTTCAACGATTTATTCATGAAGTTTTACATAGTCTAGATTTTTGTTTTATTTATCTAGACGATATTTTGGTTGCATCAAATAATGAAAAGGAACATTTAATTCATTTAGAACAAATCTTTCAATGCCTGGCCGACCACGGACTGATAATCAATTCAGATAAGTGCGCATTTGTAAAGAACAATGTAAAGTTTTTGGGACACAATGTTTCAACACAAGGTATTAAGCCTTCACTGGACAGAGTAGACGCAATATCGCAATCCAAAATTCCAAGTGCAGTCAAAGACCTTAGAAGATTCTTAAGAATGGTGAACTGACACTTCAGGCGAAAAGATAGATGGAAAAACTTTGGTTTGATACACTGCCTATGCACTTTGGAAGTGTCAAGAAAAAGGATTGTTTGAAATTGTAAAAATAATTTTTTTCAGTCTTGAAATGTACTTAGATAAATAATGTTGAATTATAAAAAATGTAATTTGTAAAATATTGACTTTAATTAAATAAAATTTAACATTCATTTTAAAAAATATTATGACAGTGAAAGATTTACTTATACTAATTTACTTAATACTACTGCTAAACATCTAATGAACTAAGCCTTTTAATGGTATCTTATTTAGAACATATGGAAAAAACCTTAAGAAAATTTTCTAAATCTAAGTACTCGATGTATTCAAGAGCGGAAGACCGCTCCCCGAGAAAAGTGGAGTAAAGAGAATCCTCCACCAGCCCTTAACAAACCCAGTTCCTCATCGCCTATCTCCATTTTACCTTAAATCACTAAAGTTGTAAGAGGTATATCAATATTACTACTTTTACAAAACTACAATTATCTCGAAACTCGCTTTCATTGAGATACCGCTTTTGCGCTTAGTAGGGCAGTATAGTAAATACTATCAAAGAAGAATATTCAAAAGCTACAGGAAAGGAAACAAAGTGTTTACTTTTATCACTTTTGCCGAAGAATTGGTCACGTGCCAAAGTAGTGTCCGAATTTCCTGACGCAACCCCATATATGATTTAATCAAATTAGACGAGGTTATATTTCCCCGAAAAGGCGAAGAAGTATGGGTCCACATGTCGCTGGTCTCATAAAATCAATCTACTGCAGCAATGCAAGCAGCAGACTGCCTAAATACTTCAATTTAGCGGAAGCAGCGGGAACACATCTGTCTATGTATGCGTTATACATCAAAACGTTGAATTAATGATTAAAGAATCAAAAATACATTTTCGAAGATAAGGTTCCGATATAAGTTTGGCCAAATAATAAGGAGTTTTCATCTCTGATGATATGCTCTCCTCCGCAAACAGATCGATATTTCAGTAGCTGCCAGGATTGCCCTGGATCAGCCGTTATTCTAAGTACATGTGTAAAAAAATTTGATGAAAATTGCGTCAGTGGTATTAGTTATAAGCAATGGACTTATACAGATCGTTCTACGTTAGAAACTAGATTAGAATTTTCTGCGGGCTTTAAATAACATTGCGAAACAGTTTTTAAATCTATTTTTAAAACATAAAGTTGTTTCGTACCATATTTTGTAAGTTTTACTTTGTTTCGGTGCCAATTTCTCTAAATTTTCTTTAGCGTTTATAGTATTTCACACCTTTAAGCATTTCTTACCACTGTATTTTTCCGAGCTCCACTTTGAAATTTTGCGCATTTGTAGTTTATTTAAGTGTTAACAATATATAAAAAAAAATTAAGAAAATCAAAGGTTTTGTGCCAGGATGTTTTTCGCACTATTTTTTTTAGAATACCTACACCTTACCCTTTCCAAGAAGCTATATTTGAAGGCTCTACGTAAAGTAGAAGATTCTGTACAATTTTTTGTATGCAATATCCGAATTACATACTGCTGCTGCTTTTTTCTGATCTTCTTCTAAACATTTCCTAGCCGTTTCTGCCGATCTTAAATGTAAATCATGTTCAAGCTTTAATTGCCTTTTTTCACATTCATCCTCACATGCTTCAATCTTTAATTTTAAAAAATCGCATTTCTTGCATGTATCTTTTCTAGGTTGATGAAAGTGCAAATTAAAATCATTTTTGAAAATTTTCCTGTATATCCACTCGTTAACATGTTGTTGTTTATCATTTTTACACTTTTCAAGATAGAGATTATACATTTTCCTAATATTTAGATCTGGACTTAAATATTTTCTGTGGGGATTATGACACCTTGTGTAATGGCTAGGAAAGGCAGGGAAGCTTTGAATATGCTCTTTGATAGCTTTTTCAAGAGATTCTTCCGTTTTTCTCCTTGAATTTTCAGATTCCCCACGCAATACTTCTCCAGGAACATGTTTTGCAAGAGCTCGAGCTAGTCGTCCTTCTGAGATATTGAAAGTATCCAGAAAGAATTTTTTACAAACCAGCTCACTTGCATTTTCACATGTCAAATAATATTTAAATTGGCATTGTCTTGGTTTTGATTTGCAATTCCTAGGTCTTCTCTTTTTGGGTATTCCACGCTTAACTATAGTATTGAAATAAATTTTGGTTCCCGAAGTTTGCTAACTTCCAAAATTTGTCAAAGAGCAGTTGTCGATCAAACGAACTAATTTTATCGCCACAATTTTTCAAAGAGCAAGACTTAACTGCAATTTTTTTGGGAAAAATAATTTTGGAGTTTGCTGTTACATACTTTTCACCGCTATTTCTTTTATGCTTATTAACGTTTTTTGTATAATTTTTCTCGTTTCTGCATCCTCTTTTTTGTGTACGATGAGTTTCTGTTCCCTATGTTGTGCTGTTTTCTTTTTCCAATGACTCCATAGAAGTTGATTCTTCATCTGATGAAATCACTCTCATATTTCTTTTTCTGCCGCTAACGCTTTTTCGCATTACAGGGAATATTTTTATAAAATAATAATGTGCATTGAAAGCCCCCTAATTGCATAACTAAAATAAGTGTGTTTTACCTGATTCACTGTCTGATAACATCATACAAAAATAATTTTAATAATGCTAATGATGTGTACTATATTAGATATCACTATAATAAAACTACGAAACTGCACTATCCTTTCTCACGTATGAAAATGTTTCCACTGATCAAAACTTTTTCTTTCCCTTCTCCACTAAGCCCCGCAATTCATTTCCTGAGTACAGCGACTTACGCCACTTTCAAAATCAACATGTTTGTTATACCGTTAATTAGCGAAACTTCTCTCGAACAAAATTTCAATAGTTCTGGACAAATTGATTTCAATTTTTTTTTTAAGAGATACCGCTAAATTTTAATTAATGTTATCATTAACTTGATTTTTTTGAAAAAGTGGCTTATGCCACTTTCAAAATAAACGGCTCAATTCATAAATAATATATAATTTTTTTCCTTTACTTTATTATTTATTTTTAGGCTAGTTGGGAAAGAAACCAAGTGGGTTGGGATGTTGAAAGGACCTTTGACAAGTTGTGTTTAAAGGTAGGTTTAATATTACCGAAGAATACAATAGTGGGGACTTATTGTATTGAATACAATACCTATTTAGGGAGGATAAAGATAGTATTCCTTAAGCAGAGTTGTATGTTTAGTATATCTTCATTGATCATTGGAAGTAATTTTGTTTGAGAGGTGCTCTCTGCATATATTGCACCACTACTGGTGCCAAAGATTAGACAAGCGCTTAATAATATTTTCTTCTAGATGAAAGAGGCATCACATTTAAGAGATTTAGTGTTTTGTAGGGTGGGAGCTAAAGAAAATTCCTCGAGTTATAGAGGTCTTTCAATGCGAAAAGTAAAATATGTTTCTGAATAGATCCGACTCTGTTACTGTATGGCTAAAAAATGGGTTTTCTAATACAAGACCAATTTTTTTTCCTAGTAGAATCCACTCCAAAGTAGTATATAAAGACTCGATAGCCCATATATTTTTGAACTCTTTAATACGTCTCTTAGTGAAACCGAGCGGCAGAGGATTTTGTTGTAGCAGACTTTGAAACATGCCTATATCACAGTGCAATAACATTTTTTAAGTTCATTCTTTCATTATAGATTAATTATAAGGTTTTTATTTATCGCGAAAATATCGATTATTTCGACAGTAAAATTATAATTTTCTGCTAATTATTCAACTAATGTTTGTCATATTGCTATTAATGACAGATTATTTAAAAGTCGTTGATGCACAGTATTCCTATTGCAGACTTTTATGTGTGTAAAATATGGAAGATATTTTGACTGAAAATGAAATTATCGTACTCCCTCATACTACCGCTCACATTTACGAATCTCATTAAATTTTCTCATGCAGAGCTCTCAAGTTGATGCTATATATACAGGTTTCTTTAAGGCATTTGACACTGTCAATCTTGAGCTTCTTCTACTCAAATTGAACCACTATGGTATCTGCGAGCCTTCACTTTTTTGGATATGTCCGTTCTGAATTAACCGCAGCTGTTTTGTCTCCCTCTTTGGCGTTTCACCCTCAACTTTTTCACCCTCTTCTGGTGTACCTCAAGGATCTATATTAGGACCGCTATTATTCAACCTTTTCATCAACGATCTTCCTAATGTTTTATCGTCATCTTGTTTGCTTTATGCAGCTGACTTAAAATTATTTCGGATAATCGAAAGCTCAGATGATCATCTACTTCTTCAGCATGATTTGAACTCTCTTACTGCTTGATGTAAATTAAACTGCCTATCGTTAAATGTTTCCAAGTGTTTTGCCATGTCTTATTCTCTGAAGTCCCAGGCTTATACCTTTCCATACTTAACATGTGAATCCGTTCTTGTCTCTGTGGAATATTTTATTGATCTGGGGGTCATAATTGATTTTAGAAAGATTATATTAGAAAATATGTTATTTTTAGTTTTTTTTTGTACATTATTAATCTAATTTAAGTATTATTTACAATAAAAAAAAAATTACTAACTAGCGGCTATGATATTTTGGCCTGCTGGCTCTTGATATTTTCATTTTTTTTTATGTTTATCTTTTGAATTTTCTTTTAATCTTACACGCTAATTATCATACCCAGCTGTGTACAGTGGCTGGGATTATCCTAGCAATAGCCACTTAAAATCAACCTTACGCTATGACCTAAGTTATTGACCTAACTTATTCCTAACTTATACCTTACTAAAACTAACTTAGCCTAATTGGTAATATTTGATCGTAAACTTAAATTTGATATCCATGTTCGTACCATTGCTAATAGTGCCTCGCGGATTGCTGGCCTTGCTATACGTGCTATACGTTCATTTTTACATGAGTTAAGATATTTGTTAGCCTATTTTGTTCCAAACTTGAATACTGTGCTCAAATTTGGTCTCCTCGTTTCACATATCTTTCTGATGCCGTTGAATCTGTTCAGCGGAGGTTCACTCGCACCCTATACTTTAAATATAATCTTCCCTACATGCCTTATGATGAACGTTTATCGCTCCTTATAGTCCGGGAGCCAGCGACATATTTTGGCGACTCATTTTATCGTCGATCAAAGTATGTAATTATCCTCAATAAGGTCTAGCTAGTAACGAAAATCGACCACTTACAAGCAGTTAGCGGGACAACGTTTACTGAGAGCATCAAACAATATGTAATAAACAATAGAAAAAAAACCTCATATAATCGTAGTTCATATTTTGAGGAGCTGTCAATTGACATCAGACGTTGTCGAAAAACGACCACTTACATTTGTTTGGCGGGACAATCAACCGCTTACAGGCGCGCAATCGTGCAAAAAAAATTTCAAAAATTGACTTATTTCATCGTTGCTCAAATTTGACATGGTTACAGAGGATCATGTTGCACATGTAAAAATACTGTCCTTACGACAAACCTACTTTGAGCGATCATCATAGTCGCCGCTGCAAGAGTCACTCACTTGCAGTTTGAACGTTCAAATGCGCGCACGTGCTGCGAAATATATTTGGATGGTCTCACACGCGCTTGTCGTGTCCATTACACGAGGAATCTGACAAAAAATTATTTTTCACGCGTGTAAAATCAAGGACAAATCTTACATCGTCATTTGATGCTCAGATATCGATATTTTGGTTATAATGCGAGAACGTTAAAATCTGGTTTCACGTTGGCGTAAAAAAATAATGAAAGGTTCATCAACGTAACCGAAATGTACGCGAAATTAGGTCCAGAGTTATGGTCGGCACTTCCAGCGTTTCATGCCTTCACAGGATGCGACTTTAATCCTACTTTGTACAGAAAAGGGAAAGTGAAACCATTAAATATTTTGCGGAGCAGCGAAGAGTACTTGAGGGCTTTTTCAGATATGTCAAAATACCCTGATTGCGACTTGGCGGCGATATTGTCCGTTGTAGAGATATATGTTTGTCATTTGTACGGTAGGAAAAAACAACGGAAGTTAATAAGGTGCAAAAAGAAAAGTTTTTAAAGGCCTAAAAATGCAAATAAAACGAGCAAACACTCAACATCAATGTTAAAAACTTTGATGGATCTAGCCTTCCTCCATGCAAATCGGAAATCGTTCAGCATACCCTAAGGTCCGCTTATATCGAAAAAGCAACTCCTACACACAAAATATCACGGATTTGGCACCAGAGGACTGTGGATGGCAAACAAATGGGGACAAATTTGACTTCAAATGGTTTCAGGACGAACAGCTGCCGAACATCGTCGAAGACATTGTACTCAAGAAAGAAGGTGAAGAAAAAAATTCAGATGGAGAAACTTTGCCAGGTACACCAATAACAATAATAGTAAAATATTCAAAGTACACACAATATTTTATCCGCCAGCGGTAGAAAACGCAAGTTTTCTGCCTGTCGGACCTTAGAGATTCTGAGTACGATCCAGATTCTTCCGATGAAAATTAGTATATCAAAATTTTGTTAAGTCTCGAATAAATTTGGTAAATATCTACTTTTTTTTACCAATTTCATACTCATTTTCTCAAATTTTGTTTTCGTGTATAAATTTATGATTGAAGTAATGCTCTGCTTCACAAAACATGGTATTTGGCCAGAAAAAATCCGCACGCGGACTCTTACAGCGGCTACTTTGATGATCGCTTAAAGTAGCTTTGTTCCGCGAATCGATTGTAACCACAGTATTTATACATGTGCGATCCTCTGTAACCATGTCCAATTTGAGCAACGATGAAATAAGTCAATTTTGGAAAATTTGTTTGCACGTTTGCGCGCTTGTAGTGGTTGATTGTTCCGCCAAACAAATGTAAGTGGTCGTTTTTCGACAACGTCTGATGTCAATCGACAACTCCTCAAAATATGAACTACGATTATATCAGGTTTTTTTCTATTGTTTATTGCATGTTGTCAACGCTTCTGACAACAAAAGGTCTTGAGGTGCGATGTAAGTGGTCAGTTTCTGTGCTAAGCATAAACAAATTCAAGACCCTGATATACTTTCATTGACGATGAAATCGGCATATTTTTACTGTCGCTGGTTCCCGGACTATTAATCTCTCTCTCGTAGCAAAGTTTACCTGGATGAGTGCTTTCTGTTCATAATTTGCCGTGCCAATCTGACTTCATCTATAGCATCCATGATTAATGAACGGCAGTGTGAGAGGCAAATTAGGTCCTCCATTGTCTTTGATGTACCATTTGCCCGTACTGATACTTACTTTCATTCTCCTGTTTTGCACCTATTACGTAGCCATAATGGCCTCCAACTTGGTCCTCTTCCACACCCTATTGCCACCTTTAAAACAAGTATTCGTAACTCAATATTTGCTGCTGATTAATTTATCTATATTTTTTGTCATTCGTGGCTTTGAATGGTATATTTTTAATTTTCGCAAATTTTATTATCTGTTTTTATTTTCTATTTCTTTTCTAAGCTATCCTATTTGTAATTGGGGTTTTGCCTGTAAATGGATTTTTGAATAAATAAATTGAATTAAATAAATAAATTAAATAAATAAATGGTTTACTAGCTTTCGAAAATAAAACACAATACTAGCAAAACAATTCAACTCAGACTTAACCAAGTCATGAGGAGGGTGGATCGGTGGATGACCGAGCACGGCCTCCAGCTGGCAGTTTCTAAAACAGAGATTGTTATGCTGACGAAGCGGAGGATACCAACTGTTATACCCATGACAGTTGGCTCCGTGGAGGTCCAAATCAGCAAGTCGGTCAGGTATCTGGTAGTGACCCTGGACACTAAGCTGACGTATTGGGATCATATCCACAGGGCATGTGACAGGGCTCTAGTAGTCGTCACTTCGCTGAGTAGGTTGATGGTCAACTTTGGTGGACCCAGTAAGACGAGACGGAGGCTGCTGATGGTAACGACCGATTCCATCTTGCAATATGGAGCCGAAATTTGGAGAAATGCGCTCCGAACTAAGAAGTTCCAGAAGCGCATTGCCAGTGTGCAGCACAGGACTGCCCTGCGAATCGTCTGTGGCTACTGCACGGTCTCAGAAGATGCTGTGATGGTGGTATCGAAACCTCCTGCCGCGAGAACGCAAGGAAGGGTACTTCTTTCGCTCAGAGCTGGGCAGAACTGAGGTTCTGAAGCACGAGCGTACGCTTGCTCTTCAGCTTTGGCAACAACGTTGGAGTGAAAGTGGAGAAGGATGCTGGACGGCCATGCTAATTGGTCTCATTGAGCCTTCACTTAACCGGAGCCACGGAGAGGTGACCTTTTATCTTTGTCAATTCTTGACAAAGCTCGGTTACTTCAGGAAATATACGAAAAGAATGGGTAAGGTGGTCACACCGTACTGCCGGTACTGTGTGACTGAGCTCGATGATGCTCAGCACACATTCTTTATATGCAGTTGCTTCGTAAGTTTGAGGCGCACCATCGAGTCCACGATCGGCCTGCCAACGCCTGAAACGATTGTGGGTGCATGCAATGCTACGAAGCGAAGAGAACTGAAACCGCGCAGTCTCAACATACGTTGAGAAAGTGCTGCGGATAAAGCGAGAGAAGGGTTGCCTTACCGACCCATGAGCTGTGGTAGTTTCTGAAGTCCGTGGTTACCAATAGGTGAGTCAGCACGACCGCGTTGAAGCAGTTCTGAGGCTGGTCCCGACTCGGAGCTTCGTGAACTTGTAGATGTCTTTTTTTAGTGAGACTAGGTTAGAGTTTTTTTTAGAGACTAGTTTGTTTTGGCCCGTATTTTTCAATAGCTTTCTTGTGACATGTTTTGATTTTCATCCGTACTAGCTAGGTGTCCTTACTAGGTACGATACATTTAAGGCCGCTGTCATTTCACTGGACGATGCATTGTGTATACTATGTATGATTTGAACTAATGATGTTAGATAAAGACGGCCGTCGTATGAACGATATATTTGTTGAATAATTTGCTCAGGATGACAAACCACAAATAGTTTGAGGTAGTCATACTTAAAAGAAAGCAGTGTGTAGTCAACATTAACTATTATGAAATTATCGATCTAGTCCATTTTTGAGTGTGATACGGCTGGGTCGCCCCTGCCAACCTTGCCGAAACTGCAGCCGCCGAAGAAGCGTTTCTGTTGCAAAACCATAAATTTGAATAAAAAATCTATTAGCACTTGGAAAAGTGACATATTTTTCTCAGAAAGCCGACGAAATATTATTTTTTCAAATATTTTCCGGCAAATAATCTACTAAAATATACTGCCTAATTTCATTAAAGGAGAACACCAACACAGAATTATCTAATTTAATGATCAAAACATTGATATCGCCACAGCTATTAATATTGGATAATCAATTTTAGATATATTTGATGGCTACATATTTTTTTTACAATACAATGAACAATTGTGTAGGTTTTATCGAATTTTCACGTTCTTTTATCTCTGACAACATTTATCTTGCAATTCGAATATATACAACCAAATCAAGCTATCAAGCATTAAATTTAGCAAAGAGTGCATCGTCCAGTTCTAAATACTATGCAAAAAGAGCTGATAGCGAGTTTTCTCACGCGAATTTCAAATTATTCTTCATATGAACATACACATCCACAAATAACTTAATCTTTAACACCGAACAAAACAATTAACACAAAAATTCTACGCTCTAAAGCCCCACAAACGACAGTTTCTTTGCTACGATGGAAAAAAGACCAAAAGCAAAAAAAAAGAACAATACAAGCAAGAAGCCACCAGATAAAAATACGCTATAAACATATTCTGTAATCTTTCGAAGAACGATAAGTACATCCTTTACTAGTGACACAATCTCTATTTCCTTCATAGCAAGTGACTCGGAATATGTTAAGCATGCATTCTGGGTTCTCCCAACAGACTGTCCAGTAGTTCTCTTTCTTTCGGAAATATGTTTTGAATTTAAAATTTTCCATTAATCGTCGTTAAAAGTGAAAATTCATAGTCTAGGAAGATCACCTTTGATCAGGATTTAAGATGCATCATAACACATATATTATTTTAATCGCTTTTCTGGTGATAGTGAGTGTTTTTTAATAAAAGATTCCAGCTTTTTTATGGTTACGAGAAAAAACTTTTTCGTTAATTCTAGAACTGCATCGAAGCAGAAACGTGGGATGATGCTCAAATTATTTGCCCCAATGAGTGTACATGTAAATATTCGCATTTCATGGATTTATCGATTGCAAGGTGGATAAATCAAAGAGTCCAAACGGCTGATCGTGAGTGGAGAGTGCCTGATGAAGATCCAGTGAATAATAATGAAGCAATCTTCGCTGGTGACGATACTTTCGAAAGAAACCCAATGGTGAAGTTTGCTATGTGTTTTCTACAAAGCGATCACCATCCAAAAGATTTAATAAGTGTTTTGCCGCATGACATTCAGGCTTTGGTAGTGATGTGTAGTGGATACGATAAGAATGTTACTAGTGAGTTCATTTGATTACATTTTCTTTAGTTATGTTCGGAATTGAACAACTTTTCGTTACATATTATATACACGTTTTCTGAAATTACGCAGTGTAGTTTACAATAGAATAAATTCTGCATTGAAGCAATTGATAATTAATAAAGGCTGTGAAAGAGGAGAAATTATTTTTTTCTAAACAGTCATTCATATTTTTGAGAGTTTATTTAATTGATAATATCGTGGCATAATCTTTTCTGTAATTTTCAGTTACTACAAGTGATTTCAATACACTCACCGAACTAACCTCACTAGAAATTCGCGGATCACCACACCAAATCAACGTTCATTTAACAATTGACGAACCAATACGATCTATTCAAAATATCAACTTCGAGCACATTCATCTTACCGGAAGTGAAACACTGAAACGCTCACCGATCAACAAAGTTCATCCAAGCGAAATCTTTGACTATGTCCCTGATAGCGAAAAAGTAACGTATAACGTTTCCGTTGAATTGGAAGTAGAAGAAGAAATCCAAATTCTACCATACGATGTGTATTTGATGGAAATAAAAAAAAATCAGATGCCATCGTTTTTCGATTGGAATGAATTACAAGTGCTACGCATACATCATTGTCGACTTGATGAACTGCACTGGGAGATGTTCGATGGTCTTGTACAGCTTCAGCACTTATCACTGGAAAATAATGATATTAAAATAGTTCCGCCTTTTGCATTCTATGGAGCTATGCATATAAAAACGTTATCGTTGGCCCACAATGCTATTCTTGACTTGAATTACAGATCGTTAGCTGGTCTACTGGATTTGGAGCATTTAGATTTGAGTCACAATAACATATCCAAGCTGTCGGAATCGACGTTTCCACCGTTTCCTAAGCTTAAATCGATTGATTTTCGAAGCAATCCAATTCGTTTTGTATTCCCCGATACTTTTGGGATCATGAACAGGACAGAAAAAATGTATATAGGTTCGGAAAATACTGAGTTGGAGCTGATGACAATACATCCATTTAAACCCTTAACTGAGCTCCGGTTTTTATCTATCTTTAATGCAGCTGCTAAAGTTTTGGGGCAGGATATATTCATGGGATTACGTAAATTAGAAATACTGAAACTGGAAGGCAATATTTCGAAACTTGAATTTGACGCATTTATCGAAATGCCCAATTTACGAGAGCTCTATTTGAGTAATTGCAAACTAAACGAAGTCTCGATGGATGCATTCATCGGTTGTCCGAATCTACGACTTATAGACCTTTCATACAATAACATATCATACATAACTCCAGGACTCTTCGATGACCAACAGCAAATCCGTGAAATCTATCTTCAAGGCAACCAGCTGACTTATCTTCCTTCGAACTTTTTTACCAACCCAAACTTAAAGTTAGCACGACTCAATGACAATCCTTGGAAATGCTCTTGCGACATGGCTTCATGGGTTCCGAACGTTACCAACCAGCGCAAAGGATTGTCTCAAGAAAAATGCATTCGTGAATTTCATACCGGTAAAAAGATATCATGCCGAACAATGGATATTTATAAGTTCGATAATAAACTGGCTCCCAGATGTAGAAACGTCAAAAACAGGACAGTTTACTATGCGCTACGAAAGGATTTAAAATGTATTCTACGAAGACCTGTTGTGAAAAAGATGAGTCCAGATCCAAAAGTACCAGCACATCTCAAGCAAAAGTACAAAGCTTTAGAAAAGAAACAGAGCAGAGTGCTATCGAAAGCAAGTCCGAACCGATCGATATCCAGAAAAGCAAAATTACGGCTACACAATGAAGTTCCAAATGATAGAGATTTAAATTCCTTGCAACATCTAAGTTTAAATAATAATATAGATTCACAGGATAATATTCTAGGCAGTATTGATTCGTATGCATCTTTCAACAATATTTAAATTTTAGATAAGTTAGTATAATCACATCATAGAGAATTATTTCAGCAATTATTTATAATAAACATTCAAAATTCAAAACAAATTTGTTAGTATACATTCAGACTTGATGTCACTTCATGTTTAAACTGTATTAAAGGTATGACTAAAACTTACATTGAAATAAATATACTTATACAATACCATCAATTATTTGTACCTACCTCTCAACAACGTTGCACATGTTCCCTTGTAAATACTTCTCATTCCACCTTCTTTATACAACTTCTTGGCACAATCAACCATTCCATTGTATTTTTTCGGTTGATCGCCACCTTGTTGAATTTGTAATAGGCACTTAATACGTTCACCGGGTGCCATTATACTTGTTGTAAATACACCGGAAAAGGCACCAGCGAAAAATAATTGTTGATAAGTTAGTTTTTCATTCGAATCCGTACCAATCTGTTGAAGTCGTTTGCCTAAACCGAAACCAAAGAAACTGATTGCAAAAATAGGTGCAACACCAGTCAACGGTGCCGACATTCCTTTGTATAGACCGCGGAAACCTTCATTCCTAACCGTCTTTGCAGCACAATCGAAGGTGCCTTTGAATAAAGGTTGCTCGCCTGGTGCTGGTGTTGGCATCGTTTGAAGACGAACCTGTATGTGGACAATGTTTCGGAAAATTTAAGTGTCAGGTAAGAACATTATTGAAATTAAATTTAGTTTTACGAATTTTGAATTTTAAAATTGATTACAGTTTACGTTTCATTATTATTTTTGAATCTTTTACTTTGTCGGCAAACGGTTGAGCTACAATCTAAAATAACCAGCTTCTATGACCCACCTCAACATATTCAGAGTTTACAAAGAAGAAATATTGCAAATTTGTAGCGTGCAATTGCTAATTGAGAATGAGATGCAAAATTTTCAGACTTACTTTAGCCTAACTCGAAATAGATTGGTAAAGGAATTTGTGGTTCATAATGGAATGGTAGAGAAATCGCGAAGAGGTTATATGTACAATTAAACAACAATTCTTTTCATGAAAGTAAGCGATATTTGTGTACAAAAACAAATTGTAATTTATTTGGGTAAGTTTAATTTCATTCTTTCTTTTATCTCATTTTATTTGCTTTTTTCTTCTACAAAAAGGTCTAGAACCGAGTCATGCAATTTTTATTTGTAGTCTCTAGAGTGGGGCTTGGAAACGATTTTTCAATAAATGTGTTGAGGAGTTGTCTAGTCGTATTCTTTCAAATAAATTTCAATTAAAACATGAAAGCCATGTATATTGCGTAAAATATTTGCTTATTCTTATGTTGCCAGTCAAATAGGTTTCCAGTTGACTTCTTTTTATATCTGGCATTTCATCTATTGCTTAAGATTTTTTTTACTTCCTTCAGTTCACACTCTTTATCACCCACAGTGGTTAGTACTTGCAACACGATTAGTGCATTTTTATAAGCACAGTACATTCAAGTCATTTACCAGATTTGCCGGTTAATAATTCTTAATTTTTTTTGAAAACAGAAACAATTTTAATTTGGGAAGAAGGTAAAAAAAATGTTTATTTATAATATCAGCCATTGCTAGCTATACATTTTTCCTGTCACCTGTCTTTTAAGTTGTTGATACTGTCCAAGGAAAATAGTTCACATTTTCAGGTGATTGAGTCATAAAGTAATTGTCGAAGTGCTGCTTGGAAAGTGACAGAGACATGAGTCGCATTTTTTCGGATCTATCTAAAACAGATTAGAATAATAGCGTTGATAATAACTACAAATCATGTCCCAGTTGTTGTTGTTTCCAATGCTACTATTCCAACCTATTTTCGGCTATTAACCTGTTAACTGGGTATCACGAAATATTTCGTCATACCAAGAAGTCAACTGCAATGGGCATGACAACATTTTTCGTCAGGAAAAATTTTAATCGTAAATGGGCATTTTGAAATTTTTTTCAGAAGAATTTTTAACTTTATATGTAACCGTGAAGTGAGATCACTCTATGGCATATTTGGAATTGGTTCGTATCTGTGCATGTACTAAAGCCGTCAAGTACAGGATGTTGGTGAATCAGCGCATGAATTATGGAAAGTAGTTTAAACGCAGTGATTTTTCGTAATTTTTTACTGACTTTCATTGTATTTCTTTAAACCAGCACATGAATAGACATATAAACATGATTAAAATATGAGGGTTGATCAATAAGTAATTATAATCAGTTATTTCCAGTTTGGATAAAATTTCAAAAAATATTTTTTTTACTACCAAGTATACTCACTAAGTCAGCATAAAAAACCTATAAACAGGCCATGATTCCAGGAAGGTACATTCATTTGAATATGAACAGTTGAAGAGGAGAAATGGAGAAAAACGAAATTAGAGCTGTCATTAACACGTTGACTGCTGTATCGGTCCCCATCGGTGTATTGTGCTAGAAGTGTTTTAAGTGCAGTGTTGAGTTTATTGTTAACAATGTCTTCTCGCGCGAAAAAGATGCTATTTATGACTCTTCGACAACCGGCTGGTGGCAGCAGCTCTGCAGATAATAATTTTCAAGGAAAAGAATCTACAAAAAGAGCGCATTTCCTAGAAGACGATTTTAAAGACTATTCTGGCGATGATTCTGTGAGAGATATGGATTATTTGCCTTCTTTATTGGATCACGGCGACAGTTATGAATCGCTAATAAGTTCTAAGGATGATTTCGATGAAGTGGATTCAAACAATGGTGTGTTGCGTTTTTAATCTCGCTGTGCTACAAATTAAAAGATTTTAGTCAATATTTATCGATCTGTAAGCCTGTTTGCATGTATGTTTATAGCAATAAATTTTTACAGATGCTAGAGATGAAATTCAGTCGAACGATGATATTTGTGACCTTACATCGATATTACGCGACAACGATTGGCATGATATTGTCGAATCTGAACATACATTTGACTTTCACAGTGAATTACCTACATACAACTTTGACGTCAATAAAATAAAAACGCCATTAGATGCCTATAAATTGTTTGTAGTAGACGAATTATTAAATATCATAATAATGGAGACAAATAGATTTGCCCAACAATCTTTGTCACGGGAAAGTTCCGCATCTAAATCCAGATTGAATTTGTGGACTGACACCGATCGAAAAGAAATCTTTCGTTTTTTTGCAATCAATTTGGTGATGGGCTTGAATAATCAACCAACAATAAATTCTTATTGGTCGAAAAACCCTATGTTCAGAAATCAATTCATTACGAATGTAATGCCTAGAGGTAGGTTTTTACTGATCCTTCGTTGTCTGCATTTCTGCAATAATGAGGATCCGTTTTTGAAACCTGACGAACGTCTTCATAAAATTCAAAAATGCTTAGGAATTCTGAATATGACGTTTAAAAATGTCTTGACTCCAGGAAAAGTACTTGTGATCGACGAGTCTATGATCCCATTTAGAGGACGGCTACAATTT
Source organism: Nemotelus pantherinus (assembly GCA_963978885.1). Classification (NCBI taxonomy): domain Eukaryota; kingdom Metazoa; phylum Arthropoda; class Insecta; order Diptera; family Stratiomyidae; genus Nemotelus; species Nemotelus pantherinus. Next base: position 71,512,982 of record OZ022266.1, on the reverse strand, counting down.
CGTCAATACATTCCAAATAAAACACATAAATATGGAATTAAAATCTATAAGATGTGTACTATTGATGGTTATACGCTTAATACGGTAATTTACACAGGAAAGAATAAGAAAACTGTGGGTCAAGGTCACTCTGAATCTATTGTACATGAGCTGTTAGAGTCAATTGACGAAAAAGGTCATTATTTGTATGCTGATAGTTATTATTCAAATTTAACTTTAGCTAAAGACCTCTATGACAAAAAAATTGTATATTGTGGTACCTTGAGGGCTAATCGAAAAGGAATTCCTCAAACATTTTCCAAAAAATTAAAAAAAGGCGAAATATATGGACAGCAAAATGATTGCGTGAAAGTTATCAAGTGGATGGACAAGAGACCTGTTTTGATGTTAACAACTGACCCTACTCATGGTACAATGTTAGAAAAAACTGATAAACGGTCACGGAAAGGTGAAGATATTAACAAACCTAAATGCATTCAATACTACAATCAAGCAAAGAAAGGAGTTGATTTCAGCGATCAAATGTCGTCGTACCATTCAGTACTAAGAAGGGGACTAAAGTGGTACCGAAAGGCTATTTTTGAGCTTTTGTTTGGCACATGCGTAGTCAATTCATGGGTAATTTTCAATAAAATATCGAAAACAAAAATGTCCATTACAGCCTTTAGAGCTAAACTTGCCGTAGTATTATTGGAAGAGCCTGAGCAACACGATGATACTCTTGGACTTAAACGATGTGTTCATACTTTTGTGAAACCCCAAGGACCGGGAAGGAAACAGCGAAAAATTTGTAAGGGATGCTACGTTGAGCTACGTGCTTCTTTAAGTAGTCGTGAAGCCAACAATAAAGTGACAAAAGTAATTAGCTTTTGTGATCAATGCCCAGGAAAACCTGGTATGTGCCTACTATGTTTCAACAAAATACACAAAATATAAACATTTCATTGCAATTGCTTTCGTTCTTAAACAGTATACCTATTATTTTAAATGGATTTCGTAAAGTTTTTATATGATTTTTAAGTGAACTGTTCGTCATACTTTGTATTATTAAAAAATATTAGTAATGAAAAAAAAATTTTCAAAAATTTCTTCCTCCACGATTGACATCATGGATATTCATACGGCTTATGTGGCAAGTGAGTATACCTTTCAGCTACTGGGAAACACTGAAAAAATCCAAAACGATATTGATTCCAAACATGTAGATATTGTCTTTTGAACTAATGTCGATCGGTCCCCGGCGACCGATACCGCACTGTATGAAAGTTTAGAATCGGTCCCCGGCGACCGATAACGCATACGAAATTGGAATACACTTTTTCATCCCGCAGTCAACGTGTTAAGTACCTCTGTTTGAAAAAATTGTTTACCAGAGACATAAACGGCGACATGGTGGAAATATAAGGGGACTCTGCTCCTCCATATTCCACCGTTGCACACTGAGCCAAAGCGTTTAAGCTGGGAAGAACATCCAATGAAGGCGAACACCGCGAAGGACGTCCAACCACGTCAATCACTGAAGACAATGTGAAAAAAATCAAAGAAGTCATGTTGATACATCGAAGAGTGGCCATCAGGCAAGTAGCTAAGGTCGCATGGATCTCGAATGGCAGTGTACAAAGAATCGTTGCCCACGAATTACATATGAAGAAGGTCTATGCAAGTTGGTGGCCAAGAATGTTAACTGGAGACTGGAGGCAGATCAGGAGACTTTTTTGTCAGGTTTCGTGATTATGGATGAGATTTGAATCCACCATTTTGATCTAGAAACTAAACAGCAATTGATGACCTGGAAGCGACCCTCTTCACCGACGCCGAAGGAATTCAAAGTGTCGAGCTCGGCGGGAATGGTTATGCATGAGTTTTTTGCGACGCTGAAGGAATTATTATGATGGAATATTTTGAAAAGGGAGCCACTAAATCAGGCTCTTACCACGCAGACCAAATAAGAAGATTGCGAAAGGCAATGAAGGAAAAAAGGCACGGCAAACTGCGAGCCGGAGTTCTGTTTTATCAAGATAACGCACCGGCTCACAACAAGGCTGTAGTTTCGATGGCTGCAATTTAAAAAACAGGATTCGAACTTTTAAATCTTAACTCGGAAAACTTTTTTTTACATCATTCAGTGACTTTTACATCTTTTCTCGGCTCAAGGAACACCTTCGGGGTAAGAAATTTGAAGATGATAGCGAAGTGATGACCGCTGTAGACATCTTGGGAGAGGCAAGATAAAAAAAAAAATTTTCTAAGGGTACCCTGGGTTTGGAAAAAAGGACTAAATGTATTAAGTTGTTAGGAGACTATGTTGAAAAATAAATATATCTTTTGTTTCATCACCTTGGTTTTTATTCATTATCATTACTTATTGATCAGCCCTCGTATAATAATTATATAGTGCTGTATATGCTGCTAAAACATAGTATTGGGGTACTCAACCTAAAAAAGGGACATTTGATTATACTAGAAAACTGGTTATTTAGGGATGGCTTGTAGGCGGGATCAGAGTTGGGCTTTGGAATTGCTTGTCGTAATTTATTTTTATTAGTATATGAATGTTTATGAGTTAATGATTTAAAAAATAAATACATACCAAATAAGGAAATAACCTGTCTCTATTTGCTACGAAAAAAAGACTATGTTGCAAATTGTGCATTTGGGGAAAATGAGTCTAATACAAACTTTCTTAGAAAATCAGGAGACTCGAAGGATTTTTTCAAGGCTGCCTGTTTGCACATTCATCAAAAATCTCAGGGATCTTACTCTAAGAAACGTTAATATCGTCGCTGTTAAATCAAACCAGCATATCTGCAAAAATTGAGTTTTTGAGTTTTTGATATAAAAAAATTCCTCTTTTTCCTGTCTATTTTTATGTCGCACCGGCATATCGTATAGTTGAATAAAAATTCGTCTAATGGTGCTGTGCCGGTATGCATTTACGAGGAAACAGATCACACGCGAAAACTTAAAGCGCTCTGGTGAAAAATATGCATTTTGCAGATATGCCGGTTTGATTTTACAGCGACGATATGTTCTGTGATGACTCCATCACAAGTTAGCCCAATCCAAAATTTTAAAAATATTCTGTGCCTACTTTAGCGCACTCATTGCCCACGAAGGATTAAAAAGTTTTAAAACGGTATTATAAACAAGCTGAAAACATTACTAGTTATCATTTCGCATACTTATTTTTTCCAAATTTCTTATTTCCATAGAAACACATAAGTACCGTATAAGTCACTAAAATCTTCAAAGGGTTAATAGTATCTTAATGTGATCTTGATTTCGACCAACTTCTAGCACTTATACATCAATATGCCCTGCAAATTTCAGCTCGAACGAGTAACGCAACCATGAGTGATACTCACTGAATTTTTATGTTGCGAAGAAAAAAGCCACCATGCTGCGAAGAAAAAAGCCACCATTGTGAAACGATTTGAGCAAAAGTTTATTCCCCAGTTAACAGGTTAATGAAACCATGTGGTATTTGGTGGTTACTCTGGTGAGTACTGAGGGAGCGTCCAGATTTTATAGCTAAGCGGAGAAAAAGTGTCTGACTACTTTCGCTGCACGTGAGCGAAACCCTTCTGGTCACACTAAATGTACAGCATTGTCATCCGAAGCGATTCGGCCTTGCGGTCGATGGCGACAGTTCCTCTGTGTCAGCCCATGACTTTTTATGTTTTAGATTTTCGAAGTATACACATTTTTCGTCTCCTGTCACGCTTCAATACAAGAAAGACTTTCTTTCATGTCGGGAAAGCAAAATAGCACACCGCGTTTTTCGCTTCTCGATTTGTCTGCCGTTCAAATGACGTGATGTTCGTTTTACTACTTTCTTCTTTTTATACCGAATAAATATACCGAAACGCAACTGGCAGATCATCCCACTGTAACAATTTTAATGAAGGCAGAATTGCAGGGCATCTTAACTTGAGCCAAAGTCTGAGAAGAATGCTTTCCAGAAGATTTTGGTCACCTATCGAAAAGGCAAGATTAAATACCCCTGGATATTGCATTGAAAGCAATTTAGTCTGCGTTAGCGGAGCACCCTTTTGTCCCCACTTGACTAATGCTGCCTCTTTGCCAGCTCTAAGGGGCTGGGATGGGTTCTTTGGAAATAAAGTAGATTTGCTTCAAGATAAAAGGATCGCTACTTAATTTCATCCGCAATGAAGCATGAAGTGGCTCCAATATACACACAAATACAAAGGGCTCCTCAGGTTTTCACACATGAGCTGATCAGATTAGGCTCAGTCGAGATGCAAAACAGCGAATTTGCTGGTAGTGTGAAACACGTAAAACACACTCAAAAGCCTAAAAATATAGCTTTTAATGGTGAACAGGATCCTGAGAAGCAATCAGACAGCCTGGAGGCCCGGATGTGATGAGCTCTTATCCAAGTGAGCCAAAAGTTCCTGCATTTTGATTTTATGCTCGGCAGTTATGCAGGGTTCCTAAAAACCAAGAAGAGAATGTGGAATGATTGAGTGCTGCAGGGGTCTTGCATTAGTTCTACCCTCTTCAATATACATTGTGCTGATTTTATATACACTGCTAATGTTCGTGTAAATGTCTTTGTATATGTAGTTTTTAGAGGTTTGGTCTTCAGTCTTCTAACCAGGTAAATATTTTATTTCTATTTGTATGTTTGGCTTCAGCAACAAATGAAAGATTGTTAGAAATTATAAACCATTAACTTGGTTATTAGAGAAGTTCAAGTGTTTCTAATAGCTCCATACGATATCATAAACATAATGTAGGCTTTGAATTTTACGAGTCTGGAAACAATTTTCATTATGTCTGTACCTTTTCTAATGGTTTTCGAAGAATTGATAGGAATTTTTTCTATTCTACATTTCATCCCAACCTGCGAGTCGTGGGTTAATATAAGATGATTCTCCAATTTAACTAAGTCAAAAATTAAGATTTTTATCCAAACAAATTTCCACCAAATTTTCATTAAGCTCCTAATATGTAATCATCAGGAGTCTTAGCATATTTTTAAACAATTTAAAAACCCAGAGGCACTCGTTTGCGACGATAACAAGAATAGCGATTGAACTTTAAACCCTTAAAATAATTTTATCACCATATGTTTCATAATCACAAATTACCTTGATTGTATCTAGCGGATGACCGGCAAGAACCGTACAAATTCCGCCAAATCCACCGGATAGGAAATATTTCACCGGGCTAGTTTGTTCCGACATTTTTGTAAATCAGATTTCCTTCTGCCTAAAAGTAAAACAATCTTCCGTAAAATGACACCACAAAAATCTGGATATGGAGCATAACAATCACACTGCCGGTATTTTGGCAAATGAACTTTGTACCTACTTACCAATGAAAATCTGCAAATTTTTAAAATTGCTCCTCCGGAAACACGACGACCCCCAAAAATAACTTGTTGAACTTTCACTTTATTTAAATATACAATTTGTATATACATATGTTTAACATTTATTCAGATTCTTTTAAGCAGATTGGCCGAATTGGTGTTAAATAAAACCTTGAGAGCCGAAAATAAAATGGATACACTTATATCGAACGAAATTTGCTTAAAACATAGGCAGAAGAAAGTTGAAACTTAAGGAGAATTCCCTCGTCGGTTGCAGGGTTGAAAGATTCACAGCCGTCCAACCGACATCAGAAATTTAGGAACAATTATGGAATTTAATTTGATGACGTCCGAAATGTCATTTGTGATGGACCTAGTCGAGGGGGAACAGAAAATTTGTCAAAACAGACCAACACACATCACGATTTTATTCACTCACACGAACCAAACGAACCCCACGAACCATTAATTAGTTTGACAAGCTTATCAAGCTAAATGAATTTGCCAGCTGTTGCCTTCACTTGTGTTTAGACCAGTTTTGGGTTTCTTCAGAGTGGCAGTACTAGATGGTCAGCTGCTGGGAGGGGAGTATTATAGAGCTTTGAATATGATTCCCGCCGTTACAAGCAGGCATCTAATTATAGGTCTGTTCCCGTACTTGAATCTATTATAATATATTAAAGTAGATTCGCAGCAAGTCGTTTTCTTACTTTTGCTGCAAGCCAAATGCAAGCCAAATTTTGCAGCAAAAAGAAGCCAGCTTCCAAATTCTGTTACTGCTGCAGTTTGCTGAAGTACGGGAACAGACCTTAAATAAACTTCTTTTCGACACACAGACAGTAAAGATATAAGAATATATTTTTCAAAAATTTCATACAACTTTGATCTTATACAACAGATATTTTGGCGAGTAACCAAAGTGTACATAAACTCACTTTATGGCTGTGGTGTTTTCCTTATGTATCCCTTTCCCGATGGAACTTCTACTTTTGTGATTCCTTTAGGAAACAATTCGGCAATATCTTTCTCCTGCACAGTTGGAACGACCATGCATTCGTCGCCATTCTACCAAAAACAAAATACCACAATGAAAAAAAAATGTATTAAAAGTTTGATTTTTACCTTCCAATCAGCTGGAGTTGCAACTTTGTTTTTGTCTGTTAGCTGTAGAGAATCGATCACTCTCAGAATTTCACTAGATCAAAATAAAGTACAAATAGTAGCAATATTAGATTAGATTAAAACAGGAAACCTACTCGAAATTTCGACCAGTCGTTGCCGGATATAATATTGAAAGACGAAACTTTTTCTTATCATCAATCACGAATACCGCTCGACAGGTTAATGGCATTCCTGCTTTGTTAATCTCGTCTTTATCGAGCATATTCAATTTCACTGCTAATTCGCGTTTTTCATCCGCAATGATGGGATATGGAAACTTACTCAGATCTAACAAACAAAATAAATAATAGTGCTTCAAATCATTCTCTGCCTTCAATTTACTCACTTCCGTAGCTTTTAATATCCTCAATCCATCCCTTATGCGATTCAACTGAATCGATTGACAGAGCAATCGGTTTGATATTTCGTTTTTCGAATTCAGGAATTAGTTTTGCCACGCGTGCTAGTTCGGTTGTACAAACTGGTGTGTAATCTGCGGGATGTGAGAACAGGATTCCCCAGCTATTGAAAAATTATCAGATTAGAACTATGATTCAAAGGAATGTTTTTTGAAAATAGCTTACGAATTATCAAGCCATTCAAAGAAGTCAATTGGTCCGATTGTTGTGTTTGCTTTGAAATTAATGAATTCATCGCCTATTCCAATCATTTTGGTTAATTTTTTCTAGAATAAGATTGTGAAATTTAAATTAAATCACTAAGTTTCAAATGAAATTTTGCTAGCGAAGCGTCCAATCACCACTTTTTTTTTATACTCACAGAATTTGTTAACTACTTATGTACAAATCGGGCAAGGGTACGATGTTTTGCCTGCTTTCAATTCACTCACCATATGAATATGTTTTGAACACAAAGCAAAACCATTCCAAAGAAGTCTTGTGAGTATTGCTTTTAAGTAAAACTTGATACTTGTATCGCAAACAGTTAAGCGTTCCTCACTGCTGCTATGCTTGAACTGCAGCAAAACATCTACGTAAAAAGAAATTTTGAGGCCTAGATTTGTGTGCGGTTTTCGGAAAACTTTCACACAAAAACTGCTGGAATATTGGATGATGTTCATCTATTAATAGTCTCCTATATTTTAAATAAGTTTGAATCCTTATATGATTTACATTCTACACAATTTTAAATCTTATAAATTCTCTCCCCAGAAAAAAAGAATGTGGAAATTGGACTACATTCCTAACGTATTGCCATACCACCACAATTTGAATCTACCCAGAAATAATTCAGCCAGTCTCGTAATCTATTTTTCTCGGGACATTCTATGCTTAAAGCGGATACCCAACCCCCAATTCAAAACTTTCGCTTATCCCATTACCACCATCACTCATTCAATTCTCTTCCATTTCAACCCGACTCTTTTAATTTGCATTATACTGCAACTATCCAAACTGTTTTGCTTTTCAATTTATGCAGGCATTTGCGTGCTGCACTCAGTTTTTATTTATATCCATACTCAACAGCATGTCGCAACGTAATCAACCACCTAATCGACTGATTGGCTCTTTGGCTTGCCATGACCATCGCCTCGATGACGAAATCACCCGCGCAGTTCTGTCCATAGCGAACATAGCGAACATAGCGAACGAATCCGCAAACATCACGACGAACTGAAAAATCTTCTGTCAAAGTAGCCCTGCTTTCATCATTGGTCGGCCGGACAATAGTGACAAAATAAACAAAACTCAGATTTTTCGAATCGTCAAATTTCATGTTAATTTTTAATTTAAAAACCCTAAGGAGGTTTGACACTTTTTACGGAGATTTTGGGTGGAACAACAACTGCTACAAACGGAATTACTGTCAGTGCTTCGATTAGACTATTTTCGGGCAAAGAGTCAATCAGAGGGCATCTGTAGGATTATTTGTGATTGATTGGTGTGTAGGAAATAAGGTAAGTGTTCAAATAGTTAGCAAAAGTGATAAAATGCAAAGCTGCTGCAAAATGACCCATCAGAATGGAGATAGTACGTACCCGTTTCCCTCGATTTAATGGTTATCTGCGAAGCAGGAAGTTAGTTATTGGGAAGAGAACACCGGTGAATGGCAGGTTATGTTATGAAGGTTATGGAAATCCATGGAAATCTGACATTTCGTTATCAAACGAATATTGTTTAGTGTCTCTCAAACTGTTTTGGAATGAATAAATTTCAGGAAATTTTTTTTTTAATTTTAATTTTTTTATATTTAAACTACTTTCTGCGAATCTATTTTAATATATTATAATAGATTCAGGTACGCGAACAGACCTAATGTGATATATTTTGGATTGTCATCCTTATTTATGATTCCATAAGTGTGCATTGATTTTTCCTCAAATAACTTGCCATAGTGCTTCCCAGATAATTGATGTATTGGAATAATTGGTGATGAAGTGGAGGGTTCCAACTGCCATAACCATAGATAGTTGGCTCCGTCGAGGTCCAGACCAGCAAGTCGATCAAGTATCTGGGAGTGACCGTGGAATACAAGCCATTAGAATCATATCCACAAAGCATGTGATAGAGCTCTAGTAGTCTTCACTTCGCTGAGAAGGCTAATGCTCAACAAAGATGATCATGTATGCAATTCTGCGAAACGAACCAAATTCAGTACGACCGAGTCGAAGCTGCTTAGACAGATCCCGACTCGGAATTTCGTGGGGATTGTAGATGGTCTTTTTTCAGTGAGTCAAATATCATACACCCTGTAGACTGATATGTGCCTCATGGATCTGTTATGCAGGATATTTCCACCCACACTAGAGAAAAAAATTGGATTACAAATTTTAGAATAAAAAATATGAATAGCTATGTTGTCTGCATAAGCACCCACATTGTCGTCGGCACAGTCTAGCCTCACCAAAATAGTATTTGTCATAATGTTCCACAACAAAGGAGAGAGGACTCTATCTTGAGATATACCCGAGCAGACCCCTTTCATACGTGAGCAAGATATTACCACTGTATTCTTAGGAAGCTGTACGATAAAAGCTCCAGCCGCATATCAACATCTAAAATCGAAAGTGCCTCAAAAATAGCATCAAACTTTACGTTATCAAAAGCCCTGTTATAGTCTAAGGAGGCGGCAAGCCTTTTCTCAATTTGCTCAATGAGAATATGAAAAACAGTTTCAGCACACTTTCCTTTCACGCAAACATGCTGTGACTGCGGTGTTAAAATAGGATCAATGGACTTTTTAATATAATAGCCAACGATCCTTTCCAGCTAAGACACATTACCTCTGCTAAGACACCCTAGCAGATTGTTAAGCCAAAGGACTGCTGTCCTTTCGATATTCTTCTAGGACGGTAGATGTCGTTGAGAAGATCTGCTGTGGGATCTAGTTGCTTTTCTTCTACTAGTTTAATTAGTTCAGTTAACAATGATCTGGAATGACGGCTTTATTGTTTTTAATTAGTGATGATGGATAGCACTTCGTCATGCATTTGATTGTCTCACGTATTATGCGAATCATTGAATATATATTTTACATATTTCATTCATAGTTTTGATTTATCCTTTAAGTCAATTATAATTTTACCGCATTCATCTCCCATGCTATTTTTATGTTGTTTTTCTACGATTTGGACCGCCTCTTTTTTTTTATTCTGTTATGAAGATGAAAGTTATCGTATTAATTGTCTGACTGAACTATTTCAGCGCATTGTTCCTGCCAGTATTTTCATATTTCTTCTCTTATTTTATATCCAATGAGTTTGCTGAACTCTTCGTATTTTAGTTCAGAATTCATTTTTGTGTTATTGGCGCTCTCCCATTAAGATTAGGAGACTACGGTCCGACTTCATTCCGCACCGATCCTCAGAAAGTCGAGTCGTCGATAAATTTCCTTGATAAAAGCACTGTTTGTTGATATGGCGACATTCACAATGTATTAGCGAAATCACTTTCCTCCTTTTTTGTGTTCCTCTGTCCATACTTTTTAACGGAAAAACGTTCCCACTATACAATTCTCGTGACCGTGCCAGCACATTCAACTACTCATTCTATTTCCCTTCTTCCGTGCTTCAGTAAACTTCTCGAGTGCATTTAAAATTATGAAGTTACATAAAATGATTGTTATTAATAAAATGTTTCAAGGTAAACTTACTCTACCTGCCCAAAGCTACATAGTTATCCCCAATAGGAATCATATATGCATTTCGACGTGTCAAATTTTCGGCAAAAAACTAGTTACCTAAATGCGATTTTCTTGTTTTACCTTATCAACGCAGCGAATTGTCTCAAAAATATGAAAGTTAAAGCTCTACCGGCTTCGTACGCTTCATAATATCTCAAACAAACCAAAACACGTTATCTCGTTTTCTCTCCGCTTACCAAACAATCTAAAAATTCAGAGCTTCGAACAGTAAAGAGTCTTTTAGTCGTTCATTCCATTTAATTCAGTCAATACATACTTAGATACTCTAGTCAAAAACACATTCATTCCCAGCATCAGATACTTTTGTTAATTTGGACAGTGTATGCTCTTGTCGTATCGACAAACCAATTTGATACGAGTCGAACCGCATTTAACTGGAAAAAGAGTCTAGAGCAATAAGACTGTGATAGAACGTACTTTTCGTATTATGCTTAAAGTTGAAAGGTGAATGCATTTATCATGTTGCGCCTTGTGTAAATAATACTTGAACTGAAAGTAAACAATTTTCTCTTCTCTTTTAGGCAAACTTATAATTCGGAAATTCAAGGTGGTTCGGATATGCAACTACTATCACGGAATGTTCTCACTAAATTCGTAAGTAAATCTTTGACAACTACATTGTGATTAGATTGTTTAGTGCCTCCAGTAAAGATCAGGGAATAATTGTAAATATTACACTGAGAACTGATGTGATTATGTACATATATGTGCTTCTCATACTTGCGATATTTCTTTCAAGCGGACTTTCACCTTTCAGGGTAGAGTGATCAAGTTTTTCATGTAGATTGTCGCGAACTCGATAGATTGATATTCACAAACTGGTTTAATTTCTTTAGGCAAGTGTGATGTTTTTGTGGTTGTATTTTTATGGTAAAAGTATTAGTTTTCGTTTGTTTAGCTGCTGTATGAATTTTTGAAGCTATCGAAATATTGTTAGATAGTACTATTTGCCAAATGTTTTAATTTATAATCCAATTTTTCTTTAGAAGCTAGATATATTTCAATTTCTTGCCAGATCTGACGAATTCGAGGGTAATCTGCCCTCTTCTCCAGTTTCAGTCAAGCTAATCTTAATGTAACGTAAGCCTCTTGTACATAATGTATAGTTTGAAAGCTTTTCTTATTTAATTACTTTTCTATTTTAATTAGTTTAAAAGGAAGTAAAGAAGATGAGTAGTCTGCCTCCTTAATTACTCTGTAAATTAATTTGTCCTCTTTTTTAAATTAGATCATGTCCCATATTACGTAGTACTCCCTTTCTAGGATATATTTTGCTACTGCTGATCGCAATAAAGTAGTGTTTTTTTCCCACGCGGAGACTACTTCCTCATTGTGTTCGGTCAATTTAACACCAACTAATCGCTTTGTTTGGAGCGGCATTCTTCTTCCGTGTCCTTTCCTATCATTGGATTCTTTAGTTTCCTTGTTAGAACTCTCCTCTTCCTGTCTTTCTCACATTCGAAGAACCTGTTCGCTTCTCCTATAATATCCTAACTGTGTCCTTTTTTTACTAGAAGTATATCAAGCCATTTTTAGATGCAAGGAATGAAATTGAGGTGTGATTTCCCCTAATCTCATGGAAAGGTTTTTTTACAGATTCTCTAATGAGATTCTGCTCGGTCACCTCTATCTGCTTCCCTGTTCCAACTAATTAGGCCCTAAATTTAACCACGTGACTTTTTGGGATCACATTTATTTTGAAATATAATTATAAAACTCCAAATGTTCGCTGAAACACAACCGATCTTTAACTTATGTTCTAACAATTTAATTAATATTTGTATTTATATTGATTTAATAATCAATTCTAATTATAAAATGTATTTTTTTTTGTAGGTACGATTAATGTTTTCCCTTCATTATTTTGATCTTGAAACGTAACTAATCAAATTCTACTTTCAGGCATCTAATGCTGCACAAATTTCCCGCATATCACCTCTGCACTCATTGCCAACGAAGCACTTAAATCTAAGGCCGGCCGTAACAAATAACCTTTGTAACGCATATCAACGTAAACATTCTTCCCAGAATGCAACAAAAAGCGCACCATCCGAAACCAATCCACAAAATCTACCCCACTTTCCAGTTCCGCCGCTCAAAGAAACGCTAGAGAAATTCCTAAAGACTGCCGAAGTTCATCTGAATGAACAAGAATTGGCGGAAACAAAGCGAGTTGTCGAGGAGTTCGAAAGTGGCGTCGGATCAAAGTTACAGGGATTACTTGAGGAACAGGCCAGAACTCAAGAAAACTGGCTAGCGTTACGATGGCTCAAAGTTGCATACTTAGCGTACAGGGATCCTGTGACGGTATTTTCCAGCCCGGGTATGGCATTTCCAACGCAAAAATTCAATACAGACGACGAGTACATAAACTATGCTGCACAAGTTACGTATTCCGCACTGGCTTATAAGGCTCTAATCGATAATGATAAGATACCCGTTGAAAAAATGGGTAAAAACGAACTTGATATGTCGCAATACAAGAAGATATATGGAACGTGTCGAATTCCGAATTTAGTTGTTGATTTTCATAGCTACAATCCGAAATCAAATCATATAGTTGTTGTGCACAAGAATCACGTAAGTATTAGTCAGTCCTAAAACAGATTAATAATTTTTAAACCTGTGAATGTTTGCAGTTTTTCAAAATCCCGGCGTTTTCAAAAACAGGTGAAGTTTTGCAACCCAAAACAATTGCGAAAATCTTCAAAAGCATAATTGACGCAAAAGATGTTCCCGCGCCACCCGTCGGAATCCTTACAACAGATTGTCGCGATGCTTGGAGGAACGCTTATAAGGAACTTAAAACTGATTTTCATAATAGACGGTCACTAGATGACATTCACAAGTCCTTGTTTCTCGTGTGCTTGGACGAAGAAGTACCGATCGTGCACGGGGAAAATGACAAAATCGTGACAAGTGATCAATTAATTCACGGTGGAGGAGCTCATCAAAATTCTGGAAATCGTTGGATGGATAAAACTATTCAGGTAGGACTCAGATCGCGATAGTAAGGGGACAAAACCACTGAAATTTCGTTTCGATTGTAGATTATTATTAATCGTAATGGAATCAATGGATTGTGCTATGAACATTCACCGGCCGAAGGACAACCCATTGCTATCATGACGGATTTTATTCTAGATTCTGTGTGAGTATACTGCTTTTTTAGATATTAATACTCTTTGTTTACAACTCACGATTTCAGCAATTCTGGTAAATTAAACGACTCTACAGAAATCGATGAGGACTATAACACTGGATCTAAGCTATCATTCAATGTTTCTGACGAACTGAAAGGTTTTATCGGTGAAGCATCACAACGTGTTGGAAAACTAGCCGCTAATCTTCATATGCAGGTTTTACATTACAAAGGCTATGGCAAGGAATTCATAAAATCGCAAAAACTAAGTCCTGATAGTTATATACAAATGGCTATGCAATATGCTTTTTTCAAGTAAGCTTCACTTGGTTTTGTGTAAATCGAATATCAAATCTGACCTCTTCTTCAAATTTTCAGATTGCACAAGACTCCTGCCGCACAGTATGAATCCGCTCATCTTCGTATGTATGTAGGCGGTCGAACTGAAACAATTCGATCCTGTTCAACTGAATCGATGATGTTCGCGTGTTCGATGACCACCGATTGCTCAGACGAAGAACGAGTCGAACGTCTCCGAAAAGCCGTAAAAGGGCATCGTGATTACACACAAATGGCACTGCAAGGAAAAGGCGTTGATCGCCATTTGCTCGGTTTGAAGTTAATGGCCATCGAAAATAACATGCCTGTGCCGGATATCTATAGTACACCTGGTTTCGTGAAAAGTACAAATTTTAGAATGTCGACAAGTCAGGTTGCTTCAAAACATCTAGCATTTATGTGTTACGGTCCATTGGTCGACAATGGATACGGATGTTGTTATAATCCTCGCAGTAATGACATGCTATTTGCTATATCGTCGTGGCGTAGTAACGAAGAAACGGATTCGGTAGAGTTTTTGCGTGCTATGCAAGAATCTTTAGATTCGATGCATGAATTACTTGTGCGAGCTGGCGAAAAGCCAAAAAGTAAACTATAAGCTAATCTTGAAAATTAGCTTCTTTATGGAATGGAATGTTTGCGTGTTATGGCTTGTTTTTAAATTCGCGAGGGTCGAACATACGATTTTTTATATGCAATATCTAAAGAAATTTGCAAAATTAAAGTTGTTGTACTTGAACTGTTTTGCAAAGATATTATTTACAATAAAATAGGTATATTTACTGAAATTTTGTAGCGTGTAATTATTTTTTATTTATTTGTTTATTTAAAGTCTATAGCAATAGATAGAAAATAAGGGATACGTTTATCTTTATCTAAAGATTTTTAAGAAGTGACATTTTCGATAGCTGATAAACAAGTCTAGGAATTTTATGTCGCTTGGATAAACGCAACAGAAGCTAGTAGAAGTAAGTACATGTCTGTGCAAAGGCTACTTTAAAAGTTAACTTGCATACATTTAACCGATCCGATGCTCGAATGGAAACTTGAGTGCAGATATCGGATGAGACGAGTCAATCATGTAGTTTTAGTAGGAATATACTGTGAAAATACTGTGCGTGATTTGAGGGATGGAACTTGTAGCATGATAATCCTTATGGGCCATTTACACAAGCGTCCATGCGTCCACGCGTCCAAGCGTTTTTAGATTACACGAGTCAAGTCAACTCAAATCCAGTTTTTTGAAGGCGGGGCTAAGGCGATAAGTGGATGGATTTTACACGCTCATAATGATGTTTTTTTTTGCGCCGTACAAATATATTGGTAACAGAAAGTTGTATGTATTTATCCATATGAGTATATATACCTACATATATATGTTTGTGTCTAGATATTCAGATACATTCAATTTGTTTTCGTAATAGTCATGCACGTAAGGATGCAAAATATATATTATCCACATCATTATATAAGAAAATAATCATCCACAAAACATATATTTAAATGATCACCAACGAATCATCCACACATGCCGCTGAGCGAAAGAAATCATTATAAAATCTATTGTGCACGAATCAGCATACTCCACCTCCTTCGCTTTTGGTCCACCTATATAGACAAAATCAAATTGACTCGTGTAAGCAAAACACGCCAGATCGCATGGACGCCTGGACGCATGGACGCTTGTCTAAATGGCCCATTATATAGTTATTGCAATAGGCAACGTGCAATTTGAACGAAAATGAGCGAGATAACAGATCCAAATCAAACGCATCAGCAAGGCATTGTTTATTGACAAACATGTGAGCTCCAAATCTGGCAACAGTATTGAAAATTATTATGAACAAAGGCGAAAAACAATTATAAACAGGCGGAAACATTTGTAAAATAATTCGAGGACCTGCATATAAATCTCTCAGTGATGTATATCATATGTAGATCAAAGACGAGTTTCGAGTCGCAAATTACAGCAAAGTCTTTGAAATTATAGAAGACATCAAGCGATGTTTTGGATACAGTAACTCAACTTATTCTTAAGTATTTAGAATGGAATACTAATATAAGCTTCTCCCGCGTGTGTTTCTCTCTAAGCATAGCTAAGCAAAAGCCTTAAAGGGTTTTCCCAAGTCTTGACATTATTTTATTTTATTTTCACCAAACAAAGTATAATAATATGGTATATAAATGAAATAAACATAAAAATAAAAAAAAAACTAAACAAATTTAAAAACAGATTAAAAAACGTATGAAATGCAAATGAATACAATACAAATAAATAAATTAACATTAAATAAATAAATACAGAACAGCTAAACCATAATAAAAAAGTTAGGAAACGTTAATGAAAAGAAGGGAGTGAACAAATTGGAGTGAGCAGTTACAATTCAAGAACGGTACGTTATAGAAAAAAACCCAGGAGAGGAGAGTACCTGAGAGACAATTTTGGTCCAGTTTTGAAATAAGAAGCTGGTAGTTGGTAGAGAAAAATCATATGAAAACGTAGTCTCTGGACAGTTTTTTCAACGTCCAACTCACAAGGCACAGAATTTCGGAGAAGTTGGCTCTATAGAAATTTAAGCCTAAAGAAGAGGAGGTCTTGAATCAAAAAAGAAGGTTGAATATACATTTTTTAAACGCTTAATGAGACATAGGACTGGATCCGGTTTCGAATAAGGGCCGGACATTCGCACAAGAGACAAAGAGATGAAGATTAGTAAGAATCAGACAGACCAAATATTTTCCATTGACATTAGACATATAATTGAATTGGGAAAGAGAGCATAAAAAAAGAAAGAAGTTAAGATCAAGGAAATACTGTTACTTGAGGTGATAATTAAGAAAAAAAGAATACTATTCTGTAGAAAACATATTAGGATCACTGAATAACATGAAGAGATGAGACAAGATGGCCGGGTGAACTCTCATGACTGATACAGGACTATTACAGGGGATATAGATTGAATCAACAATTAAGATTATAGTAAGAGCTAAAGAAAACGACCAATAACACATTTCACCGCCGAAGAAGATACAAAATTACTACAAAGCGTTCCATTGAGGCATTTATGGATACCTATTAGAATACTTCCACCATCAGATTTGCTAGAGGCCGAACGGTTGCGGTCTTTACGCATAGATTCGATCTCGTCATTGAAAATATCTTTAGTGAAGCAGGTCTCAGTAAGGTAGATATCATCAGGGTAAACAATAGAAAAAAAACTAAGCTCAAAAG
Organism: Nemotelus pantherinus; assembly: GCA_963978885.1. Classification (NCBI taxonomy): domain Eukaryota; kingdom Metazoa; phylum Arthropoda; class Insecta; order Diptera; family Stratiomyidae; genus Nemotelus; species Nemotelus pantherinus. The sequence goes on along the minus strand of OZ022266.1, from coordinate 71,495,606 downwards.
TGTTGGCCGTCAAGCCATGGAATGTTTGGGTATCCTAATTTTAAAGAACGCTTTTCGTTAGAAGTTTTTTCCCCGATCTTGAACGATAATTTCTGCACGGGACTTTAGTAGGCTTCTTCAAAAAAACTTGCCAGACATCTCACTTTAGTAGATTTATAATGTTACAAGAAATAATCTTGCGGATGGCTTGCGATCGGCACATGTATTTATTTAACGGTCGGCGTGGAATTCAGGTCTCTAATCAAACTTTCTATTTCGTTCTTTCTATACTGAAGACTGCATGAAAAGGAAAACAAAGCTACAAGTCTATAAATTTATGATAAGATCTGATCGATAGCAAATTTAACTGGTTTTCCCAGAGGTTTCAATCAATTATTTAATGGTTTGTCGACACTGTCATGTTATTGACCACACACTGTAGACAATTTTCAAGTGCTATGTGCAAGGAGCAGGACAGGAACTAAAGGCCCGTTCCCTAACTGCTCGGCTAAAATCTTACAGCTGTGGTGGGCAAATTTACCGAACACCAGAGGAGTAAAAACAAAGGACAATAAAACGACATAGCTATAAAATTCCAATTTAAGTCGAGCATCTAGACAAAATTAATGACCCCATTTTCCGATGATTTCAAACAGGCATCTATCTCAAAGTTCGGTTAGGGAGCATAATTCATAGTGCACAGGATTTGATCTGAGGACAACACACTCTAGGAATCATATCTTCACCCACTAGACTACACAACATCACTAAGACTTAAAATAAAATTATGAAAATATAGTGTGGGTTATCATAATAAAAAGCAATAAACAATTCTAACAGTACTAACTAACAATTCTAATTCAATTGGGCCAGGCAAATATAGCTTCCCAGCCAAATATCGCCTCTTCTCCATTTTCAGTTTCCATAGACTAATTTTCACTTCACTGCATTTATTGTTTGCTTTACAAATATAAAATTATTTTCTTCTATCGATTAATACATATTCAGTATGATACAATATTAAAATAAGAGTGTGCCAAAAATAGTAAAATATCCAGCCATATGTGTCATCATTCAATCCAGTGTATCGTGCGAATTAATCCTTTTTGCAATGGTAACAGCTGCATTCCAAAGCCGATTTGAACGTTAATATCCTAGTTCCATCGATGCAGGATACTCGTACCTTTACCTGAATTATATTATAAACATTAGGAACATATCTCATATTTCGTAAATAATTAAACACTCACATCTTCCGATTCCATAATGTTACAGCATTGACCAATCGAAACAACTGGTTTTGGATTTTTAATTGCAGGAACAAGGCCCCACGGTATGGAAGGTACCGCATACGATTCACAATATCCACGACAGGCATTGGTCGTTATCGAAAACTCAACACAATCTGGAATACTTATACGACGTGTATTACCGACTTTATGGCAACCGGGTTTCTGCCAAGATTCTTTTGCCAGGACCGTTAGAAAACAAAACGTTAAAATTGCAAAACGAATCCACAGCATTCTGACGGATCCTTGTTGTGCAAAACGATGACAGCCGTTAAGCGATTTCACCGTTTGGTCAGTTGAGAATTCTACTGTATACTGAATAGAGATTCGTGATGTGGATGCTTTTATGTATGTTCTGGCTAGGATTAAGGATAAGAAGTGAAACTGCGTCACAGAAGGTGCATGCGTGATTGGCGAGATGTTGTGTGTCGTTTTTTTTTTTTTAGAGAACCGGCATTAATTGGAATATTTTAACAATAAAATTATTTTTAATTAATTCAAGTCCACAGCGACAAACTTTTGTGAGTATAGTAAAATTTAGCTTTAAGATTGGAATGTGTCTGGAATAACGAGATTTCAAAACAACTCGAGCGCACACAAACCGAAAGAATTGTTCTCGAAGAAAAGCAATGGAAATATGTTGATTTTAAATGCATATACTACCAAATATGCTCCTTATAAATTACTCAGGACAAAAGTGGACAAATCAACCCGTCATTGCCACCAAATGTTTATTCGACCTTCCATATTTTGAGACCAACCTATTATTTGAATTTTATTTTGACTCCGATGACTGTATCGCAAGTTATAGGGGTAGAAAGATTTTGAGGATTGAGGATTTACATATTTGTTACTTATTTTCATTAAAGGTTGTTTACCATATGAAAATTTGATGGTAATATAGCTTAGTATAAAAATGACAAATATGCTCAGTGCTGGCAGCCCTTTCGAGCACCGGAAAAAAGTCTATAGAATTTGCTTCATGCTAACTGCATCGGAAGTTATATTAACAGAAATATTTTATTTGGTAAGGACTTTTCGTGATATCACACACAGTTTTAACTACATATTTAAGAAACTTTTATCAGACGTGTTTTTGCCAAACACATCCTGCGAATTTTTTTCGAGATTTGCAAGCTGAAAGTTTGGCCTGTAACTCAACCAGATTGGGAGTCATCTGCGAGATAAAAAACGATGATTTGACACTAAAGCAGGGAGCCCTAGAAACGACCGTGAGAGCCGCCAGTCTGTATTCAAAGAGGCGGACCTGTTTAGAGGCAGACGGTTGTTGCACAATTGTTGATTGAGAGTTTTTCCGGTCGGAGCAGTCTTATGTATTTTAGGTGCTTGCTGGCCAGTCTGACCTAGTTGCTCAGCTAACCTTTACCGTTTCTGAACAGCCAGTTTTGTCGGAGCTTGGGATGATTTGCCCATTTAAGGGCTTCCTTATCCGTTGCGGACAGTGACTTGGAGGGACGTTCTTATATCTCTTTAAAACGAGAGAGGAATTTTTTTGTATGCTATGCGCCCAAATAGATTTGAATTTGGTGACTGACGTGGAAGCAGCACCCGAAGTACCTGCAGCGGGTGCCTGGATAAGCTTAGCTGCCGCTTCCTGTGACATGCGGGCCTCATTCTCTTTGTTGGGGGGATAAACGCAGAGAAGGAGAATATTTTTCTAGAGGCCCGTGGAGCAAACTTGGAATCCATTTCTCCTGGAGCGATGGACAGAGGTACAAATAAGGTGCCCGCCGGAGGTGGAGCAGGTTTTCCAGCTGCATCTCCCCCTGTTGATAGTATTTGTATCCTTTCCGACCACTTCTCTTCCACACCCCGCTGTGGGGTAAATCGGCTCCTTGATGTAGGAAGCAGGGACTGAATTAAAGTCGTATAACTTCTGCCCGACAATTTTTTTATTCTTTTTTGGGAACATCGTTGTTATTAGATCCAAACACAGATCCATTATCTTAGCTCGAATGTGTAGTCACCAAAGTTATCTTATGGTTATCTAAGCAAAGCAGAGAAGCCATGCGTGGTTCGGCGCTGTTCCTTATGACAGCAAGCACTCAGAGCCGAATCCGTGCTAATCAGGGGTCCAACTTAACTAAATCAATACGGTCATCTTAATGGCTACGAAACTAAGAACGTTTTCTACGACCCACTACGGTGTTATTATGACGAAGATGATAATGTTAGCCTGGAGCCGTTCACGAGTAGATTTCACTTTGTCGCTACTGTATCAAAAGACAACTAAGTCCAGAATGCAAAGATCACCAGTCCAGTGCCTGGGTGAAAACAGGATCTGAGAGTAGTCCGTGGAACAAAGGTAGGTCGTGCCGAGTGATATCTCTGGTAATGCCGTAAAAGCAAAGCAACTACTTGCTTGTTACCACCAGACGCATCGTAGGGGATTAGATCATTTCGCGTTAGCCAGGATGCATCACGTAGAGGCGATTTAAGCTACATCTCACAATGTGCTTTGTTGCGACGTCTGGCTTCCTAGTTTATGTCTGAAAATCTTTTAGTTTTTTGCGGAAAAAACTCCGTCCTCTCGTGCTTTGTGTTATCTTGCGGCTGTAGTGTTTAATTCAGAGCAAATGAATAACAAGTAACACCACTTTTTTCTTACGACCCACCTCTTAGACCCACCTCATTTATTTCCCTAAATACAAACTCCAAGTGCTCGAAAAATACGTGGTTTGGTTAAGGGTTACCGCTCTTGTGGGATGAAATATTTTAAAAATTTGAAACTGAGGCTGGAGAAAGCATAAAATTTATTAATCGTTTGCATTTTTTTTTTTTTCAAAAATTGATAAATTTCAGGAGATTCGAGAGTTTGAAAGCACATTTTTACTTGCCTGTTGTATTTATAGGTTTGCCCAAACATTCATCATTCAGGTATATATCTTATGAACATCAATATGTCCTGTAAATTTGGTAATGATCTGATGATCTTGTTGGAAGTTATCACAACTTCAGATTTAGAAAAAAAATGTACCCTTTTTTTTTTACCTCGTTCACTCTACTCTCTCCATCACTCAATATGCACGGTCCGTGTGCATCACAAAATCATCACTAAGTAATTATTCCTAGTACTTCCCAGACAATTGGCGTATTGGTATAAGGGATAGTACCATCCTGTTTTTTATAGTTAGTACTTTAGGTCATTTTGTGTCCATTTCATTTCTCAGCAAGACGTGCATCTAGAGAAAAGTTTACAAAAAAAACTCAGGATTTCATTAGCAGTGTGCTCTTTCGATGTAGAGCTTTAGATTTTCTTTAAACTTTACTAGGATAGGTTAGGTTAGTGAAGAGGGCTGCCGGGAACGCGGCCAGCATTAGGCCACCAGTTTGGGCCCATTTGCCACCCTCATGGATAATCACACGCATTCACACTTACAGCCATGGCACTGGCGGGATTCGAACCCGCAGGCCCCGTAGCACGCCGCTTTTCGGCCTGACACCTTAGCGAGCAGAGCTACCGGGCATCCTTTAAACTTTACTAAGTTTTCGAATGTTTAACCGAATTAGGCAGTGTGATAAAAAAATGCATTGCTTCCTGTACAGGGTCGGTCTTCATTCTTTCCGTCCTTGGAGTTGGCACTGATAAGTTACCTGCATTTCTTGTTGGAATATTGGTGAACTCACCAACAGTTCGAAGAATGCTTGGCCATTTGAGCTGTTTCGTCAAAATCTTATAAATCAATTTACCTCGTTCAAACAGTATAAGTTTGTTGATATTTAGAAGCCCAGTTCTAGCATATACCGCTGAAGTTGGGGTAAGTGTGGGCATTTTATGAATTATTTTGATAGCTTTGGTCATAAGCCTTTCAATAAGCTCAATGTTGTGTTTGGAAGTCTGGCTCCACAACAATACTCCATATGTAATTAAAGAAACAATATACGCATGGTAAATGGTAAGCTTGGTTTGCAAAGGTATAAATTCAAACCTTTTTATTACTCATATCATAGATGCCACTATGCATCTGATGTTGTCGATGTGGTTTGTCCATGTCATTTTATCATCTAGCACCATTCCTAGATATTTAATTGAATTTACATTTTTAAGCTGTATTCCGTTTATTTGGATGCGGAGGTTCACTGGACGTTTGTTCCTCTCCTGAAATACAATGTATTTGGTCTTATGGATGTTAAGAACTAGTTTACTTTGCTGAAGCCAGTTGAAATCTGTATTTATAGTGTTCTGTAGTGTCAATTCTTCTTTCCCGGAATAGAGAAGAAGGGTATCGTTCGCAAAGAGCACCATTTTACAAGATAGCTGAATGTCCTGTATGATGTTCACGTATAGCAGGAAAAGAAGCGGGTCGAGGATAGATCCTTGTGGTACACCGATATTTATTTCACATTCTTGGCTGACGTAATTAGAATTTTTTTTTACTATCCACCTATTTAGTAGGTAATTTCTGACTAGTAGCTTTATTTTATCCCCAAATCTGTATTTGCTTAATCATCGTAGTAAAATTCCATGGTCGATGGTGTCGAAAGCTTTTTGTAAGTCAACGAAGATAGCTGCGGCATGATTACCCTTATCCAACGAAGAGTTTATAAAGTGCTACTATGTTGTTGGAACCCATACTGAATTGGGGCCAAGATCGAATTTTCTTCTAAGAATTGTAATATTCTTGAATTTATTACCTTCTCAAATATTTCGCTCATAATACTGGTGACAGCAATGAGGCGGTAATTAGATGGATTTGCACGATCACCATCTTTGAATACAGGAGTGATTCTTGTTAATTTAAGGCAATCAGGGAAGGAACCAGTTTTAAGGTGTTCATTGATGTTGGCGGTTAATATATTTATTATATAGTTCTTCAATAGTTTGATGTCTTCGGAAGTGATGGCATCGATGACTGGGGATGATGATGATGGCCTGGAGTGGCGTTATGTCCTATAGGATGTTTAGGCATCTAATGAACCTGGATATGTTCCTTGACGGGACATTTGTGATATCCCTGACGGAAGGAAGAGCAGAGCCAAGTAGCTCGAATCTTCTTCTCGCTAGTGCTGGTCAGACTGTGAGCAAGTGTTCTACACACTCTGTCGTTTCCCCACAGTATCTGCAGCGGTCGTCCTGCTCCTCATTTATCCTGTGGAGGTACTTTTTGCATGGAATGCGTCCTGTCAATGCTCCACATAGGGCTCTTATGCCACTTTTGCAGAGAGCCACTGCTTTTTTTGCTCTTTTATTATCGAAGCCAAGGTATTTTTTGAGTGTTTTAAATCCTCAATATTAAGCCAATAGTCTTCGATCTTCTTCTTGCTCCATGTTTTAATTTCCTTTTCCGTATCTGCTTTTGTAAAACCCCAGTACGGAGAAGGACCTATGAAGGGCATTTTTGCTCCTTTTTTGGCTCTGATATCAGCTTCCTCGTTTCCTCGGTGCCCCTCATGGCCGGGGATCCATATCAACTCTAGGCTGTTCTGTGCCCCTATTTCATTTAGGGCCTTTCTCACCTCTAGGAGAATAGCCGAATTTATTTGATCGCGATTTATAGCCATGAGAGCCGCTTGACTATCCGATAGGATCTTAATTCTGACCCTTTTAGTATTCCTTATTTTTATTGTTTGTGAGGTTCTTAGTATGGCAGATAGTTCTGCTTGATAGATCGTGGCTTCCTTTGGGAGAGGGAAATGCATTTTGCACTTGGGACCTACGATTCCTGCTCCTACTCCACAATCCATCTTTGAACCATCCGTATACCACATTTGCGCTCCTTTGTACGAGGGACGTGGTTGAACCTCTTCTCGAATGCTGCCTCAGTTTTTATTTGGTCGCTGAGGTTGGGGATACTCCAGTTCTTAAATTATCTATTAATTCAGATATTTCTTTCCGTGACGTAGTGAGTAAATGCATGGATGTTAAAGTATTCACTTTTATGTTGATATCTGAGCCATAGGTAGCTTGCTTCTGCTGTGTAAGATTAGTCCTGATAGTTGCGAAGTAATTATTTAGATGTTGAGTCACAAGAGAGGGATCAATTAACAGGGTTCCATTTACACATAGTTCATTTATGCATGTCATATGCATTGTATCCTTTGAAGTTGATGTCACTTCTGTAATTATTTTCCAATATTTTTTAGGGACAGCACCCACATTGGGTTAAACATTTTCGAAAACGCAGCCATAACTACGCTGTACATGATTAATATTCATTTCGTATATTTGTTTTTCTTTAGATATATTTATTTTTCATACAAACAAAGAGGTATCTGAAAATTCTGGCGCCAAACGGTCAAATATATTTTTATTTTAACTTAACCCAGACCTGCTCTAAAGCCCGTGCTTATTGATAACTTTAGTACGATAGGATAACGTTATCTTGATGAATCTTTGTATGGAGATGTGTATATAAAATAAATTTTAGGGCGAAGTGATTTTAAATACAGATTTTCCTCGAATATCATCAAAAAAATTAATAATTCCAAAATAATATATTTCCGAAAACATTACACTACTCCAACATATATGAGTTAATTTTCACTTTAATGCCTACTAAGTATGTTCGAAAAATAGAAAATCAATTTTGTTTTTACATATTTAATTGTCAGAAGCGTTTTGCCTTCTTTTTAATTTGGTGACGCTTGAAACGCCTTAGAATTAGTTCATATTTATAACTTTCTTTTATATTCCCCCGTCTTTTTCTCGCATTTACAAGTTTTTTTTTACAATTCTATCGAAAATTAATGTAACGTAACGTGAAACCATTATCCGAACCTACAAACCTAACGACAAATAATACAAGTATAATACAGAAGCAAGAATTCCAAATCGTTAGACAAAACACAACAATCATTTGAAAATTCATTTGCATCATTTCGAAATTTTATCACGTCAACGTTATTGCGCGCTCACACCTATACATACACAAACGCGAGGATCGCGAGAAGGAAGATTAACGAATTTGTGAGTGCTTGATCAAGTGAAAATTAATACAATTTTATCTTATCTTCAAGGAAGAACTGAAAATAGAAGCAAATAGATCGTCGGTAGTATTGAATTGAAGGACATTTGAATAATTCGAAGAATATCAGCGAGGTAGTGATTGATTTTTGTTAATTGAATTGACAATGATTTTTATGGAATAATTTGTTTTGAGGTGGTGAAGCTGGTGCTTGGCAGCATTGAACCTTATGATTGTGAATGAAGGAATGGAAGAAGAAGAGCACGAGCACGATCCGAAAACATGCATGAGCCAACAGGCCATGCATGCTTTATTCGAAATGCGGGCAAATAACATGCTGTGCGATGCAACGATACGTCTTCAAGATGGAGTTTTCTTTCATGTACATCGGGCCATAATGTGTTCGTGCAGTAATTATTTCAGGTAAAAAATATTCGGACTATGATAATTGGTAAATGCTTACAGCTAAATTATGCGCTAATTGATTATTTTAAAATTATTTCATTCAAAAATTTCACTTCCTGCCTTCTGCACTTGCCAGCACTCAATCTCTTCAAATCAACAATTAAGTGAATATTGATTTAATATAAATTCACGGGGAAAAAACCGTGATTTCTATTGCTTCTGTAATGCATCCTCAATCTTCATTCTCAAATAATTTTTCCATAACTTCTATTTCGTCTTTAATGTGCTTTTTGGGTTATTGTCTTGCTCGCACATTTTACTACAAATACGCGACTGTGTATGATATTTTTTTGGAAAAACACAGCTCGTTGCAATGAAGCACTCATGAATACATCATTGAACGATTATAGTCTTTCATTATCCTTATAAAAGTGATTTTATTGGTCAATATGATTTCCAGCAATTAAACACAAAAATAAATATGTTGGCCTTGGTCTACATAGAAAAGTCTTCTTATTACAAGATTGATTAAACTGTAACAATTTGTATATGTTTTCGGTTATATGTAGTATACCGCTAAATTATGAATGATTTTAGTTCATAGTCAAGTCGAATGGCGGAATATAGGAAAAAATCTACTCAAGCGCCTAAATTGCGATGTTGTACTATACAGTCATGGGATTATTTTATAATTAGTAAAGGAAAATTTTCACTGCGCAGCACAGGTTTTCTGGTGTAATAAATAAAAAAAAAATCTGGCATAGCAATAGATTCCCGTTAGATTCCCTTTCTCTCTCTCCTGCTCCTTTTGCATATGTGCAGCCTGATCCTCATCACCCTCCTCTCCTGCTTGATGTCAACCTCAAATTCCAGGTAAAGAATAAATGTCCTTCCTTTCAGCGATACAATTTCTTTAAAGCTGACTTTCAAAAAATGTCCTCTGAAATCAGTCTTATCAATTGGTTTTCATTTTTCAAACGATTGGATATTTATTGTGCATTGTCCAAGTTATATTCTTTCTTTTCTAACCGTATCTTTCGTTTTACACCCATTAAACGTCCTCTCAAACCTAATGATGTACCTTGGTTTACATTGAAAGTCTCTGATGCTCTCAAAGCTAAGGAAAAAGCTCGTGAAAAGCTGAAGAAGACGGGTTCACCCACTGACCTTCAGGAATTCCGTAGTTTGCGTTCTGACGCTAAAAAAGTGCTCAAGCAGGCAATGCGTGATTACTTTTCGAACATCGAGGCTTCAATCTGTTCTAATCAATCTAAATCGTTTTGGTCCTACATCCGTTCCCTCAAATCCAATTCTTCAGTTCCTGATTCTATGTCTCTTGATGATGTTACTGCTTCCACTCCTCAGGCTATTTGTGATTTGTTCGCTGCCTTTTTTTCCTCCTGCTTTAAAAAAAATCCACTGAATACCTCGATAGCTGCCACTGTCTCCCGTACGTCTCCTGTATTATCTATGTTTAGTACCAATCCTTTGGAGGTTGAAATCCTTTTGCATACCTTAAATTCTTATGTCAGTTCCGGTCCTGATGGTATTCCTAATATCCTTGTCAAATCCCTCTCATCCTCGCTCTGTGTTCCTTTAGATATCCTCTTCAACATTAGCCTTACATCTGGTGGATTCCCTTCTTTATGGAAATCCGTCAATATTTTCCCTATCTTCAAATGTGGTGATCTTCCGTTGCTTCCAACTATCGTCCTATATCCCTCCTCTGCTGTTTCAGTAAAATCCTTGAACGTCTTGTCTATGATAGAATTTATCCTTCTCTACAGCCCTTACTTGCTCCTGAGCAGTACGGTTTCTTCAAGGGTCGCTCTACATCGACCAACCTTATGGAATTCACTAATTTTGTAGCCTTTAACTTCGATTGCCAACGTCAAGTTGATGTAATTTACACAGACTTTTCGAAGGCTTTTGACTGTGTGAACCATAACCTGCTGCTCCTTAAACTTAATGGTTTTGGTGTTTTTGGTCCCCTCCTCTCCTGGTTTTCCTCTTATCTTCTCAGTCGTCCCTGCAGAGTTACTTTTAATGGTTCCATTTCTTTTCCTTTTTTTTCCCACTTCCGGAGTTCCTCAAGGTTCTATTCTTGGCCCCCTACTTTTTATCTTGTTTGTCAATGACCTTCCTTCTGTTATCAATTCTCCTTGTCTTTTATATGCGGATGACTTAAAATTATACAGAGCAATCAAGTCTGCAAACGATTTTCACCAGTTGCAAGCTGATTTGTTTGCTCTTAATCTCTGGTGTCAAAACAACTTCTTGCCATTGAACATTTCGAAGTGCCACCAGATGTCTTTCGCATATAAAAATACTCCTCATGTGTTCTCTTATTCTTTGTCTGTTATTTTCCTGTCAGTTGTCTAGCATTTTAGAGACCTGGGTGTGGTGTTTGATTCAAAATTAAGATTTGATGTTCATTTTATCAATATAACGTCCAGGGCCTCTAGGATTGCTGGATTTGTTTTCTTCGTATATGTTTACCAACATTTCCTCCTGTATTCATTTATATGTATCCTTAGCACGCAGTATTCTAGAATACGCCTGCCAAATCTGGTCTCCGCGCTTTCAGTATTTATCTGACGCCATAAAATCTGTTCAGCGCAGGTTCACTCGCTCACTTCTTTATAAATTTAATATCCCCTATTGTCCCTACTCCTCTCGTAATTCGTCTAGAAAAAGCTAAATCAATGAAATATCTTGGCTTAATCCTAGACGAGAAAAGGTCATGGTTACAACACATTAGCCACATCATACATAAAGTCGGACCAATGATTGCAGCCTTAAGAAAATTTGAGTTCTTGGAAACTAAAACAAAATTAATAATGTTTAATGCTTATATACTTTCAACTATCACATATGGAACTATTTTATGTAGTCAAACATCAAAGCAAAACATCGAGTTAATTGGAAGACTTATTTCGAAAGCAATTAAAATTATATTTAGAATGCAGACTCTAACACCAACAGTTACTGTGTACACTCGAACAGGATTACTAAATATACAACAACTAATTAATTTTGAAAGGGGAAAATTAATTTTTAACATCTTGAACAACAATCGGAAGTGGTTTAACACCCTCCACACTGTGTTAGAGATAACTAACCAGGAAACCAGAACTGCTAGAAATCTATCTCTTGCAATTCCAATAGATTGAGGATGGATCCAGTACAGCAGGCTATCGCATACTACAATTCATTACCGAACTCGGTCAAGTTAACAAAAAATATAATAGAGTTCAAGACATACTTGAAATCTCACATCAAAAACACAAATCCTTAATGAAGAAGATACCAGAGTTTTTTGTAGACTTTTCTCTGGACACATGTCAATGAGAACAAACATATAACTTAAAGTATTTTTGTGTTTTACCGTTAAAACACCTTCCGTGGATTCGATATTCTTCACATTCGTGAAATAAAACAGTTTCTTTTAAAACACTAATTACACTTTTATTCACACAAATATTTATAACACTAAATTCCGTACACTTTACTGATCGCACTATTATAAATTCTTTATCAATTTAATTATCGCACTATAATTACTCGCACTTTATCGCTTTTGATTAATCGCGCCCGGATACACTAGAATCGCTGTATCGCTTTTCAAAGTAACAGCCTTTACGCTGTCTTCGCCATCTACTGAGTGATTGCTAGTACCTCTTGTGGTCGTATTTATAGTCATGCCAAATGTGTCTCGGATTCTCGAATGTTCCGCATTTGCTTTCTAGAGGGCTCTATGGGCTATTTAAAGATCTTGACTGTGTGGAAGATGACTCATGGGAATTTCCGTTGCCATGCGAGATCTGACTCACGGGTTTGGGGCTCTGGAATGTTCCCTTTTTATTTTCTAGAGGGTTATTCTACGTTTTATCTATGGATTGTATTCGTTGTTGAATACATGTAGGAAATACATGTATATGAGATGCATGTCGAGTATTTCCTCGCCGTTTCTGGCTTTTTCTGGTGCCGCCACAACGAAACACGGCTCGTTTGGCGTGCATGCAGCAGTATGAAGTATAATTAAAATTAATAGCAATTGTATCTTCCCTTATACAAATTTTCAATTGTCTGGGAAGTACTAGGACAATATGTTTGATAATATATTGATGTACACGGACTGTGCATACTGATTGATTGATGGAGAGAGTGGAAGGAAGGAGAAAAAAAGAAAAAAAATAGTAAACCATAAGAATCAGCAAAAATTTACTTGAATATTTATCTAAAAAAAAAAACAATAAAATAAGAAAATGAGCGTTGTGGGCATAAATAAGCGTTGGACATCGATTTTATAAAATCGAGTTAAAAACTTGACAAATATATGACTCTGACTGGGATTCAAAATATGCATCATGCAACGATGTAAACGCTTATATAAATACATTGACCGAGGATATTAATAGCAAAATTGTGGAAGCCACACAGATATCTCAATTCAAAACTCGGAAGAAAATATTAAAACCATGGATGACACAAGTTATATTAAAATCTATTAGAACAAGAGATAGGCTAGGTCAAAAAGTAAGTCGACAACCATTGAATATCCAGTTAAAGATGAAATACAAAAAATACAGAAATACATTAACTCAAACATTGCGTTTGGCAAAAGAAAAATATTATAAAACAAAAATATTACGAGCAGGTGAGAACCCTAAACTGTATTGGAGGGTTATCAATGAAATAACACATCGGAATAATGTCAAGCATAAATGCGAGGCGCTCAATATTCAAGGAATTGGTATACAAAAAAATTCTAAAACTATCGCAAATGAATTTAACAACTTTTTTGCCCATATTGGCACCAATATAGCAAGGGAAATAGGAATAAATGATGCAACACCGAGCCCTAGAGAAATAAATAGAAATATGGAATCTGAGCTACATCTTTATAGAACGACTGAAAAGGAGATAGAATGCACAATAAATAATTTAAGAGGCAAAACAGCTCCTGGAGAAGATAATTTGTCAATAGAAATAATCAGATCTATTAAAAAATACATTAAAAAACCATTAGCAACATTATTTAACAAGTGCATTAAACAAGGTATCTTCCCGGAAAAATTAAAAAAATCGATAATCGTGCCTATTTTCAAAGGAGGTGATACTTTAAATATAAATAACTACAGACCAATTTCTCTGCTGAATGTGTTTGCTAAAATTATAGAAAGATGTTTAAAAACTCGGATAATTAAATTTGTTGAATATAAGCAAATAGTCCCTGCGACTCAATATGGGTTCATGAAAGGGAGAAGCGTTGATGATGCATTTGCGGACTTATCCACTACCATTATAGAAAACTTTAGAACAAATAAAAAAACTTTAGGCATTTTTCTAGATTTTTCAAAAGCATTTGACACGGTGAGCCATAGGAAGCTGAAGCATAGTTTATCTCAAATAGGTATCCGCAACAGACCTTTGTCATTACTAATGGATTATTTGAAAAATAGATCACAATCAGTAAAAATTGATGAAGCGATGAGTGACGCTATACAGAACACCGATTACGGTTTGCCCCAGGGCACTGTACTCTTCCCAATACTCTATACAATATATGTAGCATCACTATTTGAACTGGCTGACGATTCCATCAAATTTATAGGTTTTGCCGATGACACGGCCATAGTAGTCACAGGCAGTCATTGGACGGATACTTACCAAAAGGGTAACTATATTTTGAGTAAAACCGTAGATTGGACTAATGACTATTCCTTAAAGCTTAATCTAGAAATAACTAAAGTTCTGCCGTTCGGGTTAAATCAGAAATCGCTCCCTGATTCTTCAAACAAGATTAAAATCAATGCAAAACATCATGGGACTATATCCACTTTGGAATGACCAAATGAAACGTCCGCAAAATACCTAGGACTAACTATTGACTGCCATTTAAAATGGAAAGATCATATTGCCAATCTTAATAATAAACTCAAAAGTCTAATCTATATATTTTACAATTTAAGAAAAATACTAAGGCTTGAAGATTTGATTTTAACATATAAGACATTATTTCAGTCTGTCTTATCATATGGAATAATTGCATGGGGAGGAACTTACAATAGCCATATTGATTGCCTACTAAAGACCCAAAAGCGGGTATTGAAAATAATTGCTAAAGTACCTCTGATATTCCCATCAAATCAAATATACTGGTTAACAAACTCGCTCAATATTAAAAATCTATACATATTGAAAATATTAACATTCAACGCAAAAAAGAATAAATTTACAAGAATAAACCACACTATGAATACAAGAGCAAGTTACAGAAACGTGAAGACAGACTGCACAAACAAAACAATCGAACAGAAACATTTCACATACATCGCTCCGAGAATGTTCAATGAGCTACCACAATACCTAAAAAATATGGTTTCTAGTGCAGATCATTTTAAAAGATACTTAAAATTATACCTCCACGAGTGCCAAAACATGATATTCTTATAATATAGTCTTCATACATTTTTATACAAATAAACAAAGCCCAACAATACATGAACTTTCATAATTTTTTACTTTTAATGGTTGCATTGTATAGTTGTATTTTTGATTAAAGCAGCAAGAATAATGCTTAAGTCTCATATCGATATTATGTATCAGGTTAGCAAATTTATTGTTTATTCAAGTATGAGTTTGTAAATATTTTAAGGATTAATGTTTGCTAAAATTATAGAAAGTAAAATAAAATTAACATGTATTGTATATTGTTACTCCTCCCTTCATACCAGAAGTCTTGACTTACATTGAAGGGAGTAAGAAATATATCAATCAATCAATATAGTAGCTGCCTAAATATGAGTCCATTCTTTTTGGATAAATAAGATCTGTTTACAATGAAATACAAATTTATCAAAGGCATGCTCCATTTGAAAGTACAAACTTCACTCATCTTTCAGGCCAATTCTGTGCTTCAGAAAGGACTGACTTCATTGATTAGAACAAATGGTAATCTGAAAGCGCATTGTCCGGTGAATATGGCGGGTAGGGTAACATTTCAAGTCCTGCCCAACGAAGTAATAAAAAAGAGGAATAAAGTTCACCGTTTCCAACCGACCGAACGAAACACTTGTTTACGCTTCAAGCAAATATCAGCCGTGTTTAATGAGCTGCTCTGGTTTGACCTAGGTTGAGATATCTCAACTAAATGTGTTTAATGAGCAGTTTGGCTGCGCTAACTTGCCCGAAGTTGCTCTGATTTGTGTTTCATGAGTCTGCTCTAAGTTGAACTAGAGCACTTTAGAGCACGATTTTTACTCTACTTTTTTTGGTAGAGCAAGTTCGGGCAAGCAACTAGCTGTTTTCCAACTGTCACAGAACCGACTTTCAACAAAAAATTGTTACTGAAAGGCAGCTTTTTGTTAGTGAATTGACAGGTTGACCTTCTGACAAGTAATGAATTTTGAGAATTGCCTCTCAGCTGCTTTCATTTGCTCGACTTTTTTCTGCCTCTCAATTGCACTGGTTGGCTCGACTTTTTTTGGCAGCCGCGCTACTATAACTTGCCTTGAGATGCTCTGCTTTTTTTGCTTTTTTTTCATTAAACACAGCTATTATCGCTATTATATACTATAAATGAAAGCTTGTTGTCACACATGTCAAATGCACGTGCTGTCAGATCCAATAAATACAAGTAATAACATTAGCAATATCTATAAAAAAAAGACTGAACCTCATTTGTACACTACAAGCCTAGTATTGTATTCAGCGAGAAACAAAACGAAATGTAAACTCCATGCAAAATCAATTTGGGATGAAATTTCGTTCAGTCACGAAATATTTCGTTTCGCTTTCCAATAGGTACTATCCTGGCCGTCATATAGAAGACCGGTCGTTACCAGTGAGGTAGTTGAAATGGAGTGGACATGGGGATGGTAGTAATTTTTTTTCCGTCGTTGACATACCCAATCCAAACAACAGGATTCTTGATTTTGATCTGACTAATCTTCACTCTTCTACCTTCTGCTCGAGTCCTTCTTTATCTCCATATGTGCGCCCTGATCCTCATCATCCTTTTCTTTTTATGGAATTCACTCTAAACCGTTCATCTAAAGCCAAATCTACTTCTACTCTTCGTGTCAATTTTAAAAAAGCAAACTATTCCGCTTTGTCCAATGAATACTAACTGGTACTAACTGATATGATTTCTTTAGAGGGCTAAGTGTGGATGATGCTCTCTACAAATTTTAATCCTTTTTGCTTTACTTGACCTCCTGCTACACTCCTTTTTTTCGCTGTAAAAGAAGTTCCGACCATCCGTGGTTCACCGTCGATGTCGCGATTGCTCTTAAAGCCAAAGATGCGACGAGTAGCAGACACAAAAGAAAAACTCGATTTGTGAAAAAACGCCGCCATTTTGTTATTTTTTCACCAAACTTTTTTCTCTTAGCTGATTCTAAGGCCGCTTTGATGCTGATTAGAACCCTTTTGTTTTTCCTTTTCCTGACTTTTCTGAGGGCAGTTATCGTGCACGCCGTAATTTTTTGATGTTTTTTCAAAAAAATTGTAAGACGACAGTGGGCCACAAAACATTTTTGGAAAATTATTTTGTATAGTTTGAAGCAAATAAAGTATATGGACAAAGTTTCATTAAGGCGGTCGTTTAGTGTGAAGGCCGTTTTTTAATGCTTTTTTGGGGAATTCGTTTTTGAAAAACCATTGAAATAAAATAGTTCATAAATTATATATCATTTTTATTACTATTTAGACAAACTCTGTGCATTTTTTGAAGTAAATTTATACAAAATAGTCGGAGATACGCCGCCCAAGAAGAACACATATATAAAAAGAGGTGCTCCACTGCTGACATGATTCCGGCCGCTCTGTTTATCTGAAATCAAGAAACCAAACGCAGTTTTGATTGTGAGACTTGAGACTCCAAAGTGAAGTAAAATTAAGTTAGAATTCCAAAAACTAATATTTTTTTACCGGTTTAGAAAAATAAAACCAATTTTTCGTGATTTTTTTTTTTTGGGTCTGTTTAGATTGTAAAATGAAAAGTAATGAACCAATCTTAATTATTTTAGTTCATTTTGTAGTTATTTATGTACTTAAAATGATGTATGAATTTGAGCAGAATTAATCAAATAGTTTTTGAGATATCATAGCAGCAGTTTGAAAAAATCGTGTTTTGAGAAAAACGCGTTTGAAAGTTGTTGTATATAATTCATGATACAAAATTCATCTCACGATCAATCTGCTATGCCTGGACCATAGAGTACACCTTCTTCTTCTCCAAAGAAGTTATGTAAGGCCGTTTTCTTTTCTCTGTTGGATATCCGCGCTTGTTTAGCAAAATCGCTCAAGCGTCTCTCTGAGCGGTCGATGCGAGAATCGTTACGTTGATGAACGAAAGCTTGAGAATACACCAACACAGCCAATGTTCGTGGAACGCTTTTTTATGTTGTTTTTCTATGTCGTTTTTCTATGTCGTTTTTTTCAAACAGGCTCCCGTAAAAGTATGTTCCATACTAAAACTCATTAAGTAGTAATTAGGAAATCATTTTAGTATGGAACATACTTTTACCGGAGCCTGTTTGAAAAAAACGACATAGAAAAACGACATAGAAAAACGACATAAAAAAGCGTTCCACGAACATTGGCTGTGTTGGTGTGTGCTTGGTTGCTATAAATAGAATGAGGGAGGGGGTCCAGGGGGGCGAAGCCCCCCGGCGAGGCGCGTAACGCCAAGTTTTTAAGAAAATTTTTAAGAAAATTTGAAGAAAATTTTTTGAGAAAATTTTTAGAAAATTTTTTTGGGAAAATTTTTAAGAAAATTTTTAAGAAAATTTTAAGAAAATTTTAAGAAAATTTTTAAGAAAATTTTTAAGAAAATTTTAAGACAATTTTAAGAAAATATTTAAGAAAATTTTTAAGAAAATTTTTAGAAAATTTTAAGAAAATTTTTAAGAAAATTTTTAAGAAAATTTTAAGAAAATTTTTAAGAAAATTTTTAAGAAAATTTTTAGAAAATTTTTTGGAAAGTTTTTTGAAAATTTTTTGGAAAATTTTTTGAAAATTTTTTGAAAAATTTTTAAGAAAATTTTTAGAAAATTTTTTGAAAATTTTGAGAAAATTTTAAAGAAAATTTTTAACAAAATTTTCTGAATTTTTTGAAAATTTTTAAGAAAATTTTCTTAAAAATTTCCTTAAAATTTTTCAAAACATTTTCTTAAAAATTTTTTTAAAAATTTCCTAAAATTTTCTTAAAAATTTTCTCAAAATTTTCTAAAAATTTCAAAAAATTTTCTCAAAAAAATTTTCAAAAAATTTTCAAAAAATTTTCTTAAAAATTTTCAAAAAATTTTCAAAAATTTTTTTCATAAAATTTTCTTAAAAATTTTCAAAAAATTTTCAAAAAATATTCTAAAAATTTCCAAAAAAATTTCTCAAAAATTTTCTTAAAATTTTCTTAAAAATTTTCAAAAAATTTCAAAAAATTTACTTAAAAATTTTCTTAAAAATTTTCTATAAATTTTCTTAAAAATTTTCTCAAAAATATGTTCCATATTTTTCATGTTTTAGCCTGGTAAAAATGCGAATCGCGAAGGTCCCGGGGGGGCAAAGCCCCCCGGCGAGGCGCGTAGCGCCGTTTTTTTCATTGAAACTTCAATAGCATTTCATTGGTTCAATAATATGGGAGTTTTCCGTTGTTTAGAGATCCTGAAAACTTTAAAAAAACAATTAAGGTGTGTCCTATCATTTTCCAGCAGAGTAAAGATTTTTTTCACTATAACTTCGTAATTGTATGTGAATTCTATATTTTTGACATGAAAAACCTCAAATTCGAACTGACCCTTGTCTTTTGAGAGAAAAAAACTTTCAAGCAAATATTGCGATAAATTACTTTTAAATTCAGTTTCATTCGAAATTTTTATCTGAAAATACTTATTAATACTCTGAAATGTTCAGATATATCCAATAAAGGAATAAACGAACAATTCAATCACAAAAAATACAATGCCTATTTCCCAAATGATTCCGTTTGATTAAATTTATTTGTTGTTTTTTTTTCATTTTTGTTCACCCACTTGCATTAGATATTAGATATTTACCCAGTGAAATCGATTTTTCGTTTAAACACTAAATTTTCTCTCCTCTCCCCTTTCTCTAAGAATTTTTATCAACTATATAATCGCCCTTTAAATTGTTCAAATTATAATAATTATACCGTAAAAATGAAAATGTCTTGAAGATGGCGACAATGGCTTAAACAATTTCAAATGATTTTTGCATAATTGTTGCTCTTGCTCAATTCTCCTTGAATTTCTTCCAGAGCCTTGTTCACGACATCACTAACGGGCGAAAAGGATGATGTTACGATACCTGGCATACGTACTCCAATTATGGAGAAAATCATCGACTATGCGTATCTGAGAAAGTGCGATATGGATCAAAGGAATATTTATGAGCTTTTAACGGTAGCGGATTACGTAGGCATGATGGGTTTGGTGCGACAATGTGTCGAATTTATGGTTAATATGTTGTCACCAACGAATTGTGTTGGAATCATGCTATTCGCCAGGTAAACTATGATGATACCAACGAAATTAAATATTTTGAACTAAAACAGGCCGATTTAGACGATTTAAATTACTTGCTTCGTTTCCTGATTTATAGGGCAAAGTTCTGTCATGACTTATGCACAAAGGCTCGAGCATATATCCTACGGAATTTCGTCGAAGTAGCGGTCAAGAGTCAGGAAATATTGAAAATCGGCTTAAAAGAATTTTACGACATCATCAGCGACGATATGCTTAATTCGAAGGACGAGGAGCCTGTATGGGAATGTTGTCTCCGATGGATTGATTACGATCCAACAAATCGAGCACAGCATATCACTAAATTAATGCGAGGCGTACGATTGGGTCTGCTAAATACTCGAGTAAGATTAAATAGTATTTATATCATGGCAGAAAGAGGAATGAATATAGGTATTCCGGTGTTGTTATCAGATTGAATGTACTGTAGGTTTAAAGATGGAATCAAACAAAAATAGAAAACTTATCCTATTTGTGCTTCCAAGCTATTTCGATAAGAAGAAAATATCTATTTTTTGAATTAATCTAACCAGAGCTTACTGGCGGTAAAATCAAATCATTAACATGAATTAAGTTTACAGTTTTTCATGGAGCAAGTCAAGGACCATCCATATGTGACGGCATGCGAATCGGCCAAGCCTTTGATTATCGAGA
The DNA here is from genome assembly GCA_963978885.1 of Nemotelus pantherinus. Classification (NCBI taxonomy): domain Eukaryota; kingdom Metazoa; phylum Arthropoda; class Insecta; order Diptera; family Stratiomyidae; genus Nemotelus; species Nemotelus pantherinus. Next base: position 71,474,804 of record OZ022266.1, on the reverse strand, counting down.
CGTTAACGTTCTTGTACGATTTGGATATGATAGGGTCTCGGGACGATGAGGTTGGAATCGCAACAAACGCCCATTGTAAATTTTATTTTACATAATCTCTCCCCCTTTTGCATGTTTTAAGATTAGAACTCCGGCATTGGCTCTACCACGTCTCCCACACGAAGTCATTTTCGCTATAGGTGGCTGGAGCGAAGGACTTCCACAGCGTTGCATTGAAACATATGATACACGAGCTGATCGATGGATACGAATTCGGGACGAAGATCCGGCCGGTCCGCGGGCCTATCACGGCACTGCAGTTATAGGCTATAAAATTTACTGCATCGGTGGCTTTGATGGCATGGATTATTTCAATACGTGTCGGGTTTTTGACGCAGTCAAGAAAACATGGAAAGAGGTCAGTTGGGCTTGAATCTTTCGGATGACACAGAATACATTTTATTTTTCACAGTGACGTAGTTGTTATTCGTAATAGTTCCTGCTTAGCATTATATTCAAATTAAAAATGAATTCTTTTTTTTTTCTGTTGCTGTTTTTGTCTTTTCATTCTTTGTTTTGACGCAGATAGCTCCAATGCATTGTCGTCGGTGTTACGTAAGCGTGGCCGAGCTCAATGGATACATTTATGCAATGGGTGGCTATGACGGAAATAATCGCCAAAACACCGCTGAGCGTTATGATCCGAAAACAAATCAGTGGACCATGATTGCTCCGATGAGCGTCCAGAGATCTGATGCTAGTGCATGCACGTTGAATGGAAGAGTGTACATCACAGGTAGGCATAGGGAGTCGCTTTTAAAAAAAATGTGCATCTAGTTCGATTTTCCAAGGTGGTTTCAACGGCCAGGAATGTATGAACAGTGCCGAGTTCTATGATCCTGCAACGAATACATGGTCACCTCTGCCAAACATGATATCGAGACGCTCGGGAGTTTCATGTGTGGCTCATAAAGGATACATATATGTAGTCGGCGGATTCAATGGCCTGTCTAGAATGAACACTGGCGAACGTTTCGATCCTGAGACCCAGACATGGTCATCCATACGAGAAATGTATCATCCCCGAAGTAACTTTGGTCTCGAAATTATTGACGATATGATTTTCGCAATTGGTGGATTCAACGGTGTGGCTACCATCGCGCATGCCGAGTGCTATGTCGTGGAGACAGATGAATGGTCAGTAGGACTATTATTTTTCTATACTACCCTATTCTCTTCATTATGTCTTTACAGGCTGGAAGCAACCGATATGGGAATAGTTCGGTCAGCGCTGTCAGTTAACGTCATCATGGGATTGCCAAACGTCCGCGATTATATTCATAAAGATCGGGAACGGCTGATGGAAGAGCGACGTCAACGAATGTTCCCTAACGAAATGGAGAGCGAAGAGGATGATCAATCAGCGCCCGCATCGAATCAGCCAGCTGAAACTGATGATAATAACGCTGCTGCTCCAGTTCCTAACATACCGGCAATTAACGTTGTTGCTCCGCTTGTTGCACCAGGTCTAGTCCCTGCAATTGTCCCTAATCCAGGTCCAATACTACCAGCCAACAACACGAACAATAATCGCAATAGCCTGGTAAATGGTATAGCTATGAATTTAAGGCCATCGGTCAATAGCAATCGTGCCGGGAATCGACGAAGGCAACAGCAACAAAACCATCAGCAACAGCAGCAGCAGCAGGAACAACAGCAACCACAGCAGCAGCAGCAGCAGCAACAACAACAGCCGCATTGAAATGCTAAAAAAAATGCGACGATAGTTGAAAAGCAGGCAGCTACAGCTTAGTTTACACGAAAGAAAACTTGAAGATAACATAAAATTTTTGGCGTTTCATGACGAAAGGGTCAAAGTTAAGAGCACACATATACACTATGCAATTTTTTGTGTGTATTTTTTGTAGCGATTGAGTATATATTTTTGCATGATATATTTTTGATGGAACGACTTGAACTCTATGGGAGTTTTCTAACGAATAACATTTTCTGAGATAAAACATAATTGTGAATTTTATTTTAATCTTTTTATTGTTCATTTTATGTTTTAATATAGATGGTGCTTCGGCTTAATCTAAAATATCCAAAAATAAAATATCCAATATGCAAACCTCCTCTCCCACATGAACTTTCTAAGCTGAACTCCGACAGCGGCCCGGGTCCAGCCAGTGTAATCAGTTCCTGTTTGCCTAAAAATCAACGTTTTAACCTCTATTATCAAAACGTTCGTGGACTAAGAGCCAAATTAGTACAAATCAGGCTAGCCTCTATAATTGCTTCCGATGATTTCGTCTGTTTGACTGAAACTTGGCTTTCAACGGATCTTTTTAGTGATGAGTTCTTTCCCCTGCATAATGTTTTCAGACATTATCGCAATCGTGATTTAACGAATAAAGCAGATGGTGGTGGAGTCTTAATTGCCGTTCATAAATCTCTGTCTAGTTCACTTTGTGCTAGCTTCGTGGTGTCTCATCCTGTTGAGTGCGTTGCTGTCCGTATTTACCTATCACATAACGTTTTTATTACTTGTATCTGCATATGTGCTAGTGATGCGCGATTGCGAGATGTTAAACTCGATTGTTTCGATTGTTCAAATATCTCGAATAATCTCGATGATTTAAGTTGGACTCGATTGTTGCAATCGAGACAATCGAGAGAATCGAGACAATCGAAGGAATCGAGACAATCGGGACAATCGAGACAATCGAGATAAACGAATAAATATCTCGCAATCGTAGCAATCGAGAGAATCAAATAAATATCTCGCCATCGTAGGGATAGGTTTATCTTAAGGGGGGAAATACATGTAAAATGGAAAAGAAATTGCTAATTTCAGATTGACTTAAAATATATATATTGTTTATTCAGAAAATTTTTAATATTAAATCCTCAAAGTACATATCTTATAGTAAATGAAAATATTTTGTTAATAACTTTTTAACACAAAATGGAGGCGATGCGAGCAAATGAAAAAAACACATCAAAAACAGCCTCGTACAACTTAACGCCTTTTCCGCGAAACTTGCAACGTTCAGAGAAAAAAAAATATGCTAATGAGATCTACAATTCATAGGTGAGTCAATAAAATTTCGAAAAAAAATCAAATTTTTACATTAATATTAGATGAAAAAAAAAATCGATTTTTTTTCAAAAAAATTACGTTTCAAACATTGGTAAACTAATTATTTTTCCGAAATTACAAGAAAATGTAGGTTCAACGATGAGATAATACTCTTTTGTACATGTGATATAAATTTGAGCCGAATAGGTTCAATATTTTTTGACATATCTTGTACGGAAATTGAAAAAGTACTACTTTGAGAAAAACGCGTTTAAAGTTCTAAAGCTCCACCCACCTGGGGAACGCCGCGCTGTCTATAACTGGCTATAACTCGAGAACTAATACGAATATCGCTTCAAAACTTTTTTTGGTATATTTTAAGAGTATTTCGAACACTTTGATGCAATAAAAAAAATCGTTTTTGTTTTAGCAGTAACATGTATCTTCCCCCTTAAGTTAAAATCAAGATATCTTTAACTCTTTGGTGGCGGTGGGCAAGTTAGTGTATAAGCACACCAGTATACACAGTACGCTTGTAGAACCGCTTGTGAAGAATAGATTTGAATGGATTGGATATACTATTTAGCAGATTTTTTTACGTGTGACTACATATGGAATGTAATGATCAGATATGCATGGAAATTTGTATGGCTAGATTTTATCATGTATAAATGGCTGGTAGTTTTGCTAAAACGATTAAGTCTGATCAAAGTGTATGATCAAATATTATATGAAGTTGAGTTTTTTCATGCTGTTAAGTATGTTAAATTAAAATCTGCTTTTAGATAGTGCAGTTTGAAAGCATATAAAGTATCGAGTATTTTCGTACTTGCGAGTATTTTATTCAAATATTCAAAAAGTTTTTAGGGCAAAAGTAGCTGAAATCGGCCAATTTTGGGTTAGAGTGGTTTTGGACATAACGGGCCAAGACCTATTGCTGTGATACAAACATTTCGGTTTTGTAGGGGATTAAGCAGTGGCGGCTCTACGTATGGGGCTAGTGGGGCTTAGCCCCACCATCCTTGTTCATTTCAAAATGTAAAGAAACCGATCTCTATTTCAATTATTACAAACTATAAAATTTCATTTTAGCGAAACAAATGATCAAAATACTTCGCTCACCAACTGTTTTTAAAATCCATTCATGCCTCGTCTCTTTCGAAATTTGTATTTCATTTTCATTCACAAATTCGTGTGTACATATAATTCAATACAAGAGAACTTACTTCGCTGATACAATATGCGCGCGATTCTCTTTTCATATTCTCTTTCCATATTCTGTTCCACATGCAATTTGCGCCGGGTTAAGTTGAACTAGCCCCAGAAAAGAGAGGAAACGAATGAAAAAAATCACTGAGCGCAGAGTATGTGCATGTCATACGCAATGGCAAAAAGAGTTATCAACGGACTAAGCCCTAATCTTAAGCTTCTATTGGTATATCGCTTGTTCGTCGTTCGCTAACTGAATAAAGTGTGTGTAGTACCAGTGGGTTAAATTAAGCTAATTGGGTGTTTGCAATTGAAGAATAAACGATAGTTTTGCTCTTACAGTGCTTGTTGATATTATCGTGATATGATAAATATGATAGAAAAATTGTGTGCTCGTCTCCAACATGATTTAATATGATATAGACAGGTCTGTACGTAAGGTATTTTATGCAAAATGTTGATTGCATTAAAAATGTGTGAGACAAGACAATATACACTGTTTACAATATAATTGATCTTTGAAGACACTTTTAAAAAGATTTCTTATGTCAAATGCGGGAAGTGACAATTTATAATCTTTGTGCTATTCAAAGCATAAATATTTATTATTTAAAATTTACCAAAGTCAAAGAAGTGCCCCAAGATCGATGGTTATTTGCTGGAATTTTTAGTCCCCGAATAAAACAATTTGTTTCTGAAAGCCTGGGGTATCGAATTTATTGCTTTGATTTAATTAAATGGGATGCTTGGGACGTTGATGCGATAATAGAAGTAATCGAATTGTTAAGTTATATGAATAGTGATCATTTTAATTTTTTCTAGTGACTTTTTTGACAAAATGTTCGAATATTCTTCATAATGTTTTACATTAACCTAACCTAGGATCTAGTTTATTAATTCAATTCAATTAGTCAAGGAAGGAAATCAAGGAAATCTAATCATAAGAAATGAATGGTGAAAAAAAACTATATGATCCTCATGTTATAGATTGCTAAGTTTGGGATATGATAATAACCCAGTTTAATCCAGTCAAAATTAATATACAATAATGAAGTGCTCTAAATATGTCATCTCCTACTGAATTGTAAAGCTTCTTTTAAAGATAATAATATGATTTCTTCTGTTCAACAAATAAATAATTTAATTTAAATACGTTTTATCACTTCAATTAGATCCAGCAGATTCTGAAAGATGATTAAGCAACCTAAAGAATACTCAAACTTTTAAAACTTAAAATATATATAAAAAACGTTTCAATTTATTTGCAGTATTATCTAATAGTAAAGAAGCTGAACATTTTAATGAGCAGGTGATAGATTTATTCAACAGAAAAATAGCCGCAAGGAAAAATAGGCAGCAATAAGCTGATGCGAATATTTCGTATAATTTTCCCAGAGGAATTTATTACTGAATTGACTTATTTGTGCATAGTATTTATTTATTTTAACCCAATTTTTAAATATAAAACTGTTCCGAATTTCCAATATAAGTAAGAACTGGTCCTTGCAGACTAGCCCCACTTACATTGATTCCCACGAGCCGCCACTGGGATTAAGGGGTTTTTTGGACATAGTTCGGCAAAAACTGCCTTTACCGCGCTTTCGATGATTGAAAGTGGTCGCTTCGAGCCAGTGCTCTACTCACTAGGCTAAACGAACTTGAAACAAATTTGATATCACAAACTCCACTAAATTATTTGATTTCATCATCAGATCTTTTAAACAGTTTACATCCTTTTTTATACTTTTTGTTTATTCGAAGCTTCCATGAATGTTGCTGTCATGTTTGGTGACCACACTATGTCTATCTGAATAAAGCACCAGAATTTGTTTAATGCAGATTTACTCGTACCATGTTTTTTAAATTTAGGCTTCCCCATCGTCCTTGCGCTGATAGTCTTTTATTCAATTAGAATTCATTCAAAAATCAGTTATTTTTAGCAGATGTAATATACTTAATTTCATTTGTATTTTTAGCTTCTTTTAATAGGACGAAAATTTTCACAAATTTTATGTAAATAAATGTTGGCGAGTCGTTCAAGCCAACTCATTCATATTTTTTACATTTTCTTCTCTGTAGCTCCTTTGAATCAACTTAAAATACTTCCACAAGATTAAGTTTTTCCAACTCTAGCCGCTCTTTTATGTAGCCCAAGCGTAGATTGTTGTTCCCATTCAAAACGGTTAACGATTCGCAGTATGATTTCATGAGCGTCAGTCAATAAATTATGCGCAAGGCTAGAAATCTCTTAATTTCCAACAACGAAATATTTCCTATAAAAAAGTCCTTCGGACGCAATGGGACAAGCATTCTGTGTTGAGACGTGAAGGAATCAACATGTCTGTTGATTTGTACGAATCGAATTTCCTTTCAATCTTAAGAACTTTTTCAAGAATATATTTTCTTTTTGAATTTCAGATCCTCATTGACGATAGCATTAATTGCTTTATTGCCAACAACATGGATAGCTGCAGCTTTGATTGCCGAATTGCCAACTGTTATTGAAGGACCCACAGTAGCGCCGCTAGGATGCCATAAACGTGTCTATACTTATCGTGTGTCGCAGGTCGACAGCAAAGGACGAATGTGCTGGGATCATGTTAGTGTAATGTCCTGTTGGGGTCGGTGCGATTCAAGCGAAATATCGGACTGGAAGTTCCCGTACAAACGATCCAATCATCCTGTTTGTGTCCATGCTGCACGATCGAAGGCTGTGGCGATGCTTCGCAATTGTGACGAAGATGCAGAGCCGGAAGCTCGTCGCTATGAATATATGGAAGCAATGAGTTGCCATTGTCAGACCTGCACTACAACCGATACCAGTTGTGAAGCACCGAACGAAGTGCGTGACGAATCGTCGACACGCGTTCTCTCCCTAGCCGGACCCGATCCTGAAGATTTGGAATACTGATTCGAATGAGGAGCGCTTGGAGGGAACAGGATAATTATTGTGTATTGATTAAAATTTAAATAAGTATGAATAGAAAATTTGAGTGTGCCAGAATAGTTACGTACCAAATACTAGAAACTTATACGCAAGCTAGAATGTATAGCATATTTTCAGTTTATTTTTGTCAATTAAAATTGAGGTTACAAGTGAATGTCGATAGATTTTGTTTTTCGAAAATTGACGAATAGGTGGGAAGCCTAAGAGTTTTGATAAGTATTTAATTGTTTATGTTGTTAGTGACCATCTTCGAAATATCCAACTGCCGGTTCCTATTGTTTCTGCTGACGTTCTCTTTTCGTTATTAATTTTCCTTGATTTGGACTTTATTCTTACTTTACGTATCCCGATACCTCAAACCATCTGTAAAATATTCGTCCTCGTCTCAAGAGGCTACTGTTTCGAATTTGGAACGTATTTCAGTGTCACGGATCAGAGTCATAAGCTCCTCGTCTTTCTGGGCTCGCATCTCATCGATGAGGCCTTCCCGAAAGCCGGGATCCTTGGCTGGATCATCTGACAGTGATGTTTGTAATTCCTCCTTCACCTGAGTGATGTCTGCTTTGAAATTCACTCCAATGCGTTCCGAATTTGAGGGTGTCACGCCGATTTTCTCCCACGAATCCAGACCAAACCAAACCATTATTGGCCCGTTATAGTCAGTAGTCGTACTCCGGAATGGTGTCGATGGACTACCAAACCCAAAATGACTAAAAGTGTCTCGCATCGTTTTCGAAAGGCTTGGGATTTTCTGCGAATAGAAGAGCAGACAAGCGCCTATGGCATGCGATATGGAACGAAGACAGCGGCAAACATGCTTTTTGATTTCAGGATCTATCAAGAAGAATAACAATTACTCTGAATGAATCCGTCCGGGATACTGTCCACTACTAACCGAAATCCTGAAAAATATCATACTTTCCGCCAACGATCACAATCGGAAATGGAAACAGTTCCAGAGTCCCTACGTCCGGATGCTCCTTCGAAACACGTTCTTCAGACTGTTGTTTGTGTCGAACGGTATCACTTTCACTAGCCTGCTTCGAATATGCTCGTTTCAGACCTTGCAAAGCACACTCCAAATCCGACCACAGGCGATTCGGCTGCGACAGATCCAACACAATTATTGCCGAGAAGCTATCGAGCCCGTGGGATCTCATCGGAACTTCAACAAGCTGATTGCTATTGTCCAGGCAACCCAATTCCCATACGTTTACGATTTGCTTATCACTTGCTCGCATTTGAGCCGTTCGTCGCCCGAACGAGTATTCTAAAGCAAGGGTGGGTCGCGAGTTTTCTTCACGGTCGAAAAATTTGTTGATAATTCCGGATTTTCCCTGCATGGAAAGGCGTTCAATCTTGTGAAGGTTTTTTGTGGGGTTGGGATTGTACTTACGGCTCCTTTACTTCCTAGAACGAAAACAGTAGTTTCTTTCGGACCGTTTTCATCCTGAGCGAGTTTCATCTGTTCAGTCACTAATTTTATGGCGATGTTTTGTATTGATTCGGGTTTTTCTGTAGGTTCGGCGGAGGAAAATTTGAACATTTTGCGAGGTAATTATAACGTGATATCGAATTGTGCTCAGGTGATACTAACTGACAATTGAATGAGTGCAAGTAATAAGCTTGTGGCCAGTTGTTTGTAACGGTTTGGTTTCTATGGTGATTGTTAAGGGTTAAACGTGAACATTTTACAAGAGTACGTTGTGTAAAATATAGGATGGATACTTTAAATACAATTATCGCAATATTTGTTCACAGAAAAACGATTGTAGATGTATACATAAAGCCTATAGACTACATTACGTAGATTACGTAGGCTTTATGTATAGATGTATACATAAAGCCTAGAGACTACATTACGTAGATTAAATTAAACGAATAAGTTTTACATGTAAAGTGTCCTCTTTCTCCTATTTGATATAGTGTCATTTTGTCTCAAATTATTCTGTATCATTCGCAGTGAATTGAAGATTTTTCGACAACCGTTTAAAAATTCCCATTGAAAGATTCAATAAAATTCCGATTGAAAGATTTTCACTAATTTCAGTAACAAAAAACCCTAGCGCATCAGAACCGCTAGAAATACTAATGTTCGAAGAACAGTAGAGGATTTGTGCAGATTTTGAGTGTATTGTTATATATTGTTGTTATATTGTTGTTATTGTCTTATATATTATATATTGTATGTATTGTCTTATATATTGTTATATATTGTATATTCGCGATGTGAATACTTAATGCAAGCATTTATTGGAACGAAAATAACAAAAACACCTCGTGTTAGCAGTCCTTTGCTAGCACTGAAGCCAAAAATAAGTCATATCTGCCTCAAGTTGAAGTCAACCTGCTGTACGAATTTCGTATTGATCCGATTACTGCATTGGAAGTTATAGGGATAAAAAGAAATTTAGGGTTACCATTCGCAAGAGCTTTCAAACTTTCTAGATCTTAGTATTTGGTGTGTATTTTCACTACAAGACCACTACGATTTGAAAACTTTATGATAAAATCGCTTACTAAAGCTATGTCAAAAAATACAAAAACAATCATAGCTGGCAGCCCTATCATTGTTTTTCAAACTAGATTTCTACTGAATATTGCCTACAATAATTTAAATTTGCCATATGAATTTCGTTATGATACTATGACTGTACTGGAGGCTATAGGACAAAGAGCTTTATTCAAATAAAATAGCATTATATAAACAATTTGGTGCAGTTGCACCAATTTTTGACGATTCTAAAAGCATATAGATATATAACTTAGATGCTTTGCTTTTATATAATCTTTTAGTGCTTTTATGTAATCGAAGTCGTTTGTCATAAATTATGCTTACCATAGAAGGGGGATGATGCAGATGAATAAGCTAATAAACTTGGTTATAGATTCAAGTAACAAACAATAAAATTTCCAAAACTCGGAACATTTAAATATCGGTTGCTTATTTTATTGTAAATGGTTTGCTTATCAATAGGAAATGGAAGTATCTGTTGGTGCGATATTTACGAAATTGTCCGGTGCTGGCAATCAGCCCCTGGACACGGACGGTAGAACTTTCCACCATTAGCCCCTTCAATCCTCTCGCGAACAAAGCATGTTAAAGCTGCCTTTACGCCATTTCGCTCTCATTGTCAAATTGGAGGGGAACTACTTGGATTTGACCCGATTTGACAATGAGCAGACAAAAAATTACTACCATCCCCTTCAATGTAAATCTTATGAGCATGTCCACTCCATTTCTACTATCTCACTGCTGGCAATCATGTGCTCGCACCATAGCTGCTTCGCGTTGTGTTAAACCCAGCCTATGAATTTCGTTTCGATTGAATGGCTGCGCTGTAAGTTATAGGAGTGAATTAAATTTTAGGGCTACCATCGTCCAAACTTTTTAAATTTTTGAAACGTAAATATTTGTTGTTAATTGTCATTGCAGGATCATTCCCATTTGGAAATTTTATGACAACATCGCTCGATAAAGCAATGTAAATAAATTACGAAATTCATCATAGCTGGCAACCCTTTCACGGTTTTTCAACAAAATTCCTACAGAATTACAATCGCAACAAGATATGCTTTTCAAATGAATTTCGTTTTGATTTCGTCACTGCATCGGAAGTTACAGGGAAAAATCTTTATTTTCCTGAGCAAATTTACAATATTTAGGAGACAAAAATTGCCGTAGCTGGCGTCCCTCTACTAATTTTTCAACCAAATTTCTATGAAATCTATCTTAGAGTAAGGTTCACCTACTGCGTGAATTTCAATAAAATCTGGTGGCTAGATCGGAAGCTATAGGCCAAAAACCAGTTTTTTTTCTCAGCGATTTTTCCAAATGGCACCACTGCCACAGTGTTGCTTGTTTTTCAAAATCACTTTTATCAGACCTGGTGCTAGCAAATTTCAACATGTCCTGTAAATTTCATATTGATCGCATTATCCGATCGTCAGTTCTCGTGAACAGAAGTTTTGAGTGCTGAAAATAGAGGTAATTTCATCACGAGTTGTCGTTCTTGTTTATCGCGGAATTTTGAAATATTTTATTTGACTTGGTGGACAAAAGTCAAAATTTATCAAAAATTTGAATTTATTTTCAAAAATCAAAAATTTTTCAGGAAGGTCGATGATTTGAAGGATTTTTGTTCAGGAGCCTGCTGTAGCTACAGAGTTGCCCGCACAGTCTTGAAAGTCCATGTATAAAATTTTAGTCTATATCAATACGCTCTAAAAATTTCACGATGATCCATTGTTTTTCTTAGAAGTTATGACAAATCGAATTTTGAAAAAAAATCCTTGTCTAAAAAATCCTTTTTTTGAACAAAAATGTACACTGCTTGAAAATATAGGAGCACTTGAAAATTCACTTAAATGCCCGCCGCCACCAAAAGGTTTAAGATATCCGAATTCTAGCAAGTCATGGATCTACCTGTTGTACTAACTATCAAAACATTCAACTTAACCTTCAAAAAACCAAAGCCATCTCACAGAAAAAAAAAGACAACTTCGTATGAGCTTTTCTTTTTTCTATCAGCACATTCTATACTTCAGCACGTGAACTACCTATGACGAATACAATTTCTGTACTAGTGAATTCACTGGTGCAGGAGTGTTGTTGTTTTCAATGTGTACATCCTATTCTCTACTGGATAGAGGAGCAAAAAAACACGCCTAATATAATATCGAATTCATATTGTCGGACTTTGGGGTGAGGTAATGAAATACGATGTTAACTACACTGCACAAACATTTTATTTGAAAGCAATGTCTATTTTGCTCTCTTGTGGCAAAATGTTGAACGACATTGTCATACAGCTGTGCTAATCCTCCAATTTCTTGCAAAAATGTTTTTCAATATTTCGCAGCGATCGTTCCAATAATTATGTAGACTCACGGTATTTCGAAAACAAGTCTTAATTCTTTTCAACGCATTAAGTGGCATGTCAATCATTATTCAAGTGGCCAGAATGGTTAAATTTGTCTTTATTATGTATGGCTAACTTGTCTATTACATTAAATTTTCCGGATTATATTATTGGCATACAGAACAAAAAGCTTACTTTTAATTTTTTGCGGCTGAGGAATAGACCATAAATGGACAGCACGCACTCAAACGTAGTCTGAAGAAGCATATTTTGAATAGTGAGAGGCTGAGTTATATCCATGAGGCTCAAAAGTCAATTTTCTGAAATTCATTTAACCCACTTTTTGTATCTAGCCAAATACAATACACACCTCTGCTTCATTGTGACCTCTAAATGGCAAGTCCAAGATTAAAGTAATGTGAAGTCAATAAACCAATTTAGTGATTAATGTTTTATTTTATTTTTCATATCACATCCTTCATTCACCTGGATTTCAATTCGTTGGGTGAGCTTAATTACGTTATAAAGGGTGCCATTTAGATTTTCTAAATTATTGAAACGTTGGTTTGACCACACATTGTTACTGGAGTTCGAATCACACGAGACGTTTCTTATCGGTCAAGCTACTAGAAATTTTTTTTATACCTCTCTATATTAAATAAACGCTCAATACTCCTATCGGCTCTAATGATTTTGAACTCTGGGGCTGGCTCTCTATTTTCTTCAAATTTTAATGTTCCGGATAAGTTTATTGATTAAATAGGATAGCTTGTTAGTCATCATTAAATTAATTTTGAGCTTATTATTATGTATACAATTGATTTACATGACAATAATTGAAATCAATAATAACAAAATAGTTTTAGCTTTCAAGAAAAATTCTTCAATGCTGCTTAAACTGCACGATTAAATACTTTGAACACTTTTATATGTACATACTAGTTTTGCACTGGTAGTAAACTCAATTTCACAGATCAACCGCATTACCAAATCAAAAATTAGCGCATACATACAAAAAAAAATAATATTTCCTCAAAACACAAACAAACAATTTCTTAAGGTTCTTTCGGAAATATCTATGAAATAATTATGCATTCGCTTCATATATCAATTATTTATTGTTCTATTCGCTAGTTTGTAAATATTTCATTAACCGAATAAAAGCTTTGACGAAATAAAAATGCAAAGCACCTCCGATTTATTAATTTCGATAGCTCTTAATTTGTCCATTAAATTCCTCCGTTGCCCTAAAATAATTACCTTTGCTAAACAACAACACAGCACGTACATCGCTGTTCTTGAGGCTTGCCTCTTCGAAGTCGCTATTGCTATATAGAAAACTCGATAGTTTGAAGATACATGAATGAAGGGAAAATACAAACTACAACGTTTTCATTGATAAAACTGCAATATATGAGGCAGATGTGAATCTGCCTCATTTTCATTTCTCTACCTTTGTTTTCGTTGTGCTCGAAATCGACGTGCTATATGGTGACTAGGGTTGGTGGATCATTTTTTTATTTTTTGCGCTGAGGCTTGGGGAGCAAAATGCTGGTTTTGCTATGAAATTAAATATTATTTACTGATTAATTTAGAATACGTATTTTGTAAATTTTACCGAGGAGGCACTGCCTCCCTTGCCTCCTCTGAGGAGCCACCACTGGTAGAGGAGCAAAAAAACGCACCTAATGCGTCTGTTCTCTTCGTTTCTGGATAGAGGAGCAAAAAAACGCACCTATAATTTAACCTGTAACTTTACTTGATTTATTTTATCTCTAGGATTTACTTGTTGGTAGGTACTTTTTTTTAATTTTCGAGAAATAGATGGCATATTATAAAGCCTATTGTCTAATTTTTCCTATAATTGTCAATACATTATTTTCTCTGAAAAATGTATTAATGCATTGTCCTTAATATGCACATAAGCCCTATTTTTTCCTCCTTCCTTCCACTCTCTCCATCACTCTTTCAGCGTGCACAGTCCATGTGCACCACCTTTAGCTTCCAGTAAGTTTTTCCATAGTGCTTCCCAGACAACTAGTTTGTTGCTATAAGGGACAGCACAATTCTTATAAATATGATAGATTCACTTGTATTGACTTATGATTGTCTTCATTGACTTGTGTCTAGAGAAAAGTATACAAAAAAACTCTGATGTTACTCGTCATTGTGCGTTGTTATCCCAAAATATTTTTATTAACAATTTTCGCAACATATTATCATTACCTAACAGGCGGAAACTAGTTCAACTAAATCTTTGAACCTAATTTTCTTTAAAATTCCACTAAAATCTTGCTTGATTTTCAAATAATTTTTCCCACAAAAAAAAATTTTCGAACAGCACACCCCTATCAAAATCATATCTCACCACATCGACAAAATTGTGATGACATTTCATTTCCATTGCCATTTCACCATATTTCACCACCATCATAGATTTTGACGTACACTTACCACCTCGACTGACATTACACCTGTCACGATGGAATTTTTCTTCATTCGTATTGGACTCGTACGGGATACAGATTGAACGTCTTTCGCAGCATCTACACGTATTTACATAGTTCGAACAGCAGCGAAAAAATACGATGCACTTGTTCAAATAAAGATATCCGACATATCGGATTAAATTGCTCGTCAACTAGTCGATAGTTATTCGAAGAAAAACAGTGGAAGAAGAAATGTAATGGCAAGAAAATCTGTCGTGGAACTTCGTAAGCTATCCTTACAGCAGGATCATCAACAACAACCCTGGGAATTATGTCATTATTGCCCTATGCAAACATTCAAGTCGTCACCAGATTTTGTAAAGTGAGTACTACATTTCAGAGAAACGACACGAGGAAATGTGGAATGATGTGTGCATTTGTTTCTTAATTGCAGGCACCTGCGCGATCGACATTGCACCAAAGAAGGCGGCTCGTATGTGTGCCGGTATGGATTTAATGGAGTATGTGCCTCGTTACCACTGGACGGTGTAAATGACCGCGACTACGAGACACATGTGGCCAAGTATCATGTGAATCAAGTGGCCAGAGAGCCGGAATGGTCAGTATTCTCGGCTGCCCAGAACCTCGCAGCTGTTCTGAACGACCCCAGCAAAGGAAAACAAACGAATTTGTTCACGAAGAAATGGGGCGATTCATTCGTTGAAAAGACCCAGATCAATGCCTCTCCGAATCTACCTGTGGTTGTATGGAACGATTTTGAGGTGTATCTCAAAAGAATTGGTAAAAGATACAGACGACATGTCAGACAATCGGAGCAGCAACCGCCTTTCGAAGAGTCGCCTTCTTCGCACAGTTATAGGCTGGCACAACAAGATTTGGCCATCGGAAGCTTAAAAGACATTCCTGGGATTTTCATGAAAGAGACGTATGATTTGAACAATCCCAGCACGTTCGCCGAGGTGTTTCCAGGCATTGGAGACACGAATGAGCAAAACAGGCAATCAGGACGCCTGCTGCAGGAAAAGCTCAGCCATTATCTCGATATTGTTGAAGTGCAGATTGCAAGACAAGTTTCTCAAAAATCATCCGCTTTTTTTCATGCTATGACAACGCAGGATACAATCATGGAACAAATGAGCGAGGCGACGACAAACGTGAAGAAACTCCGTAGTAAAATTCAGCACATTGATTCATCTCTAGTCAAAGATTCTCTGAAAATCTTACAGTACGCTCGGTCGCGTCAGCATTATCACACAACTCTGGAAAAGCTTAGGCTAATGGCGACGGTGCATCAAACGCAGCCAATGATCCAGCTGCTCCTCGGCACACAGGACTACGTGGCGGCACTTGATTTGATCGGTACGACGCAGGAGATATTAGCGCAGGAGTTGGTTGGCATTCACTGTTTTCGCCATTTGCCTATGCAACTCAAGGAGATGGAACGCCTGATTGACAAAATGCTGAATACGGAGTTCGAACGCTACTCCACAGCTGATCTGAACCGGCCTCTTGTGACGAACGGAGAGAGCGATCACGTACTGGACGAAGACAAGCTGGTTTGCATCATAATGGGCTTGTTGCGCGAGAAGAATTTCAAATTTATCGAAAAATACAAGGAGGAAGCAATATTCACGATTAAAGCCATTATCAAGCAGATGGTGATCGAGGTGATAGCCTCTTCGGATGCGGAAGTGTGTTTAACGGGAGCAGGCGAAGAAGCGCAAAGCCTTTCGATTCCCGATTGGATTCAATTACTGGAGAAGGCCACAATTACGCTCCTCAAACTTCTGCAGAGAATCAAGCTAGTCCATGATGTGATGCAACAAACAACCGATGCCAGCTCGGGAAACCAAGTCAACGCCTTAAATTTCATTGATTCGGAAGTATTCCTATCTCAGAAAGACCACGATATGGTCAGTGAACAGTTAGCTAGTCTTTTAAAGCACGTTTGCAACTACTGTCACGAACGCTGTGCCAATCTCGTTTCGAGCCAAAGTCTAGAAAAGAGCGTCGCGACAGCCGAAGAAATCGCCAAATTGACGGACATTGTGGAACGATTCAGTTCAGGCTGTGAGGCTATTTGTGGAATTCAAAGTGTTCCGCTGCAGGCCGCTTTAAAAGCGCAGGGCACACGCTTTGCCCAGAACTTCCATTCTATGCGAAAATCGAAACTCGCTTTACTGTTGGACAGCGAGCGTTGGAGACAAGTAGACATTCCAAATGAATTCCAGAAAATCATTGATCGGATTTCGAAAAACGACTTCAGTTCCAACAAGGCAACTGAACCGGATTTCTCAATAAACGGGCCTCAGGTCCCAACCAGTCCTGTCCTATTGGTGGACGGTAAGCCTTATACACTAGTTGGAGCTGCTCTTCTCTTAGTACAAATTGTAAGCGAATATTGCCGATGTGCGGCGCAACTTCCGGTCATAGCCGGACAACTGTCTCGCCACGTGGTGGATTTGTTGCGAACCTTCAACTCCCGGTGTTGCCAGTTAATTCTAGGTGCCGGGGCGGTGCGTGTTGCCGGCTTAAAGACGATAACTAGTGGAAACCTGGCGCTTGTTTCGCGTGCCCTTCAACTTGTTCTCTGGCTGCTACCCAAGCTGAAGCAACACTTTCGACAGCTCGATCCGTCCAGTGTGGCCGGTTATGATATTGTCGAAAAGGATTTCATCGGTCATATAAAGGAAATCGAAGAGAAAATCCTATCGATTGTCAAGGGCATGATTGATTTTCAGCTTGATTCGTGGGACGGTCGTCCGCCAGTGCCATCGCAGGCATTTCGCAGCATTTCACGGCACCTCGTTAAGCTTCACGAAGCAATTGCACCCGTTTTCCCTGAGCAGCAAATACACGCCATCTACGCAATCGTTCACAAAAACTTCAAAGACAAGCTGCGAGAACAGCTCCTCAGGCATAATATCGAGAATAATGGTGGTCCGCAACATGGCAGTGTTACATCCGAACTTATATTCTATATGGAAACGTTACGATCGTTGAAAGCCTTGCCCAGCGACCAACTGACGGAAAAGACCTTAGATGATATTTGGTTAAAAAGATAAGATGCATTCTAGTGAGGGTTATTCGTTAGGATCAATCATGTAGTTTTCACTCGGGTTTTATGTATGTACAGTTTTCAGCTGACGATATTTTGGGACACAAGACACGCGACACATAAAAGTCATGATATGTATTATTTGTAGGTATTAATCTATTATGATTTTCTTCTCAGAAGCCAATTCTTTTTTGTTAAATGTTGTTTTGATGATTGGTTCTTTATTCAATACGAAAATAACTAAATGTTGAAAAATAATGCATAAACATAATTGTACGAAATTGTCTACATTTAAAATGATGAATGAATAAGAAAACGTTAGTATGTTGAAACAATAAATTATTGTAAAAAGTTTTTAAGGAAATTTATTGTTCGTTTTATTCAATCGTAGTGTTTTAAAGTTCATTTTTATGATTATATAATGTTTGGTTGATAAAACTTGCAAAGGTTTTCGTGAGTTACATGTAGAAAACATTAATATGGGCTCATTTTTAACGACCGTTACGAATTATTGTCTGATAGTCCGTATTGATGTGAGAATATGTGTGTGCACCATGTAAAATGGTCAATAAATTGTTGAAACTCATATGTAAGATTTGTTTATGCGAGAGTGTTTAGTAGAACTTTCGCGAAACAGTTGAAAATGCGAAATTCGATTTGAGTTTCGGTTCAGATACGTGTGCAACAATGATTTAACTTTGACAGACACACTGATACTAGGAATTAAGATTGATGTAAGTCATTATTTCACAGAGAATTCAATGTTCTATTGGTCATTATATCATGAGAGAGAAGATTAGACTGTAAGTTTGGTTCGATTTGCCATTTTGGTAGATAAAGCATAGCACAATTTTACAATTTACTAAATTACTGGAGTTATTACACCCAGGGATTGATAATATATCACTCTTTATACGGCAATTATGTACTTTAATTGCGATCTTGCATAGATACGTGTTCACTTTGTAAATATTTTTCGATACATAGGTTCCCCTCAAACGAACGTGAAAAACACGGAAATACGGACAGTGGATGGACGTGAAAATTGTGTTATTTATTGAAGAAAGTCCACTTTAAAAAGCTAGAGCCAAAATACAAAAACAAAATTATTTAAAAAGAGAAGGCGAAGAATCAAATCATGCATAAAATTCAAATGTCAAATAGTTCAACAATAAAAAAAATGCGATTTAATTTAACGTAACAAAATATAACTAAACCCAAGCACAAAAGAATAAATATAGAATAAATCTAAAGAACAGAAGATACAATGAAAAGCATTAGAATGCAGAAGCATAACGACATGTAATCGAAAAATGAAGAGGAGCTTCGTGGTGGAAGAACGTTCGTAGGAGAGGGCTAAGCTGGAACTCATTGTGCCTTCTGGCAATATGCGATAAAGGTAACATAATCTTCAATCCTTGCAAAAGTAAATATAGAAAACTAACAAAGACCGGTGAAATATTTGACGATCCAGAGGTTGCCGTAATAATCAGGCTCCGGAAGCTGCAATGAGCTGGTTAAATGTAGAGAATGGACGAGCATGCAATAGCAGAAAAAGGTATTCGATGGGAAAGCAGAGACCCGAAGGCTAGTGTAAAAACCCCGGAAAGGCTGGTCTGACTCTATCGCCGTAGACTGCGTATCGCAGCACAGATTTCCTCTGGAGAACGCAGTCGTTGCATCTGATGTGAAAGAAGCCAGCGCCCGGGAAGGGCTCTAGCAGCCCAACAACGACGACGAATCTCCCCTATAGCAGATTTATACGTTTCGCATGAACCAATGATGTGAGAACTGTAGTATAGTTTAGAATCAGTGTTCCCACTAACACATTTTCCGTCGTAACAAATTTAAGCAAAAACTGAATCAATATTGCTAGAAATGTACAAAAATATTAAAAAAAAAGAAATAAAGTGGATTAGGGTTGATATACCGAAACTACGTCTGTAATGTATGTATTGATTAAATTTTGAGTAAAAAAGCACATCAAAATTGTTAACAGCCATATATTATGATTGGATATACAGGGAATAGAATTACATTAAACAAGATATTTTATGCGTATGATGTATTTTATATGTGTATCTAAAGACATTCATACTAATACAGAGTAAGAGAGTTCGCTGAGTAGCGGGGATCTAAAATAATTTTGCAACGAAAGACGATGACTTAGTGATGCAGTTACTTTGAACACGTTGAATTAATAATTGAAAGGAAATCACTGATAAACCCAGGTCAACAGTTTCTTGCTTAGCATTAAATGCATCTTGCTTAGTATTAAATACAAGACACTCTTTTTTTCCTGTTTTCGGTCTCTTGGCGGCTACATCATACCAACAGGCAAGTTCACGCTTACATTAAGCTAGCATAAATTGTAAAATTATAAAGAAATAACTAACATAATATCATGTAAAGGTTATTGATTTGTGATCATGGTTCCCTTCTTGTCTGTAAATCAGCATAGACAAGGTATATGGTCTCTAAAGCTTATCAAAGCAGAGAATAATTGATACGGGAAACTCGACCGTTTTGCGGAATAAGCCTCCGAAGCAGAATCAAATTGAACTGTTTTTGTGGGATGATTAAAATTGAAAAACTGCTTTGTTAATTTTTTTTAATTTTAATCATCCGACAAAAACAATTCAATTTGATTCTGCTTTTGGAGGCTTATTCCGCAAAAAGATCGAGTTTCCCGTATCAATATTCTCTGCTTTGATAAGCTTTAGAGACGATATACGTTGTCTACGCTGATTTATAGACAAGAAGGGAACCATGGTCACAAATTAATAACCTTTATGAGTATATCATATCGATGGATATAAGTCGAGGATGTTAAAATTTACCATAACTAATGTAAATAAAAATTAATGATCTCCCACAGCAAGTGGTCGCATCAGTAAAGTATGCACTGTGAGTTGATGTCTGATGAGAATCAGTGCATACTTTCGAACCCCTTAGTTAAAAAAAATGCAATTTTAATCATCCCACAAAAACAATTCAATATAATACCAAGTTTTAGCAGCAGCCTATTGTTTTAATTAAAACAATCAGCAAAATCAAACATAGTGTAAGAAGGAAAATTCTTTTTTACTCACCGTGATCTTCGCATTTGGCTAAGATTATCGGTTTAAGAAGTGGGTGCTGAGATGAACATATGGCTTCAACTTCAAAAAGGTCGAAAGAATTATGAATCGTGATTAAATCATGCAAACTCTCAACTAGGACCAAGCCACGGATAACCTGTGACGGAATCAAACAGAGAGTGACGACGCCTCGCTACTCGAACTATTTTTCGCAAAACACACATGCAGCTGGCTCGGCTTCCCTGCAAAGTTATGGAGCTTTTAATGAGGTTCTACAAACTTTATTCTTTCTTTTCACATCTCATCTGTAATCAAGTTAATGGCCTACTCACCTTAATATGTTCACGGTCTTTCGCAGGGAAGCATAAAATCACTCGTTTTTTAAGGATGAATACAAAGCGAAATACTAACTATCCACTATCGAAATAGACCGATACTAGAAACTGCAAATCCTTTCACTGATAGCGGCAACTGAGTTTTACTGGTCTTGTGAAAAGGCCGGTATGTATATGGGTTCACATCCTGCCTTTTATTGTAATACAGGCGCAGAAATATTGCTGTTATAGATATAAAAATATAGTTATTATACAGTTATAAAGATAAAGTTGTGAAAACGTGTATATTCTTTCATAAATGAATGGAAAGAAAATGTTATAAATATATATGAAAAAATATTATTCACAAGAAAAAAGATTTTGCGATTAATTTTAAAATAATTTTGCGAATAATTAATTTTAAACGTTAGTGCTACCTCTGGTGTACCCCAAGGTAGCCATCTTGGCCCACTTCTTTTTAATATATTTATTACCAACTTATCTGACGTCCTAGCAGGCATACCTCATTTACTCTATGCAGACGATCTCAAACTTTATCAAACTATTGAATCGAAATCGGATGCCCCCTTTCTCAAATCCAAGCTTAATTCACTTGATCGGTGGTGCAATATAAACAAGCTCTCTCTCAATATCAACAAATGCCAAGTTATTAGTTTTTCCAGGAAATGCACGGTCACACACAATACGTACTTCCTCGGCAATAATATGCTAACCCGAGTTGATAACATTGCTGACCTCGGTGTTATCTTAGATGAAAAACTCCGCTTCACCTTACACTTTGATAAAATGCTTTCTCGTGCGAACAAACAGCAAGGTTTCATCAAAAGACGTGCCAAAGAATTCCGTAGTCTGTGGGTCACAAGATCCTTATACACTTGACTTGTACGTCCTATTCTCGAATACGCTTGCATTAGCTGGAATCCCGCTTTTGAAACCCACAGTGACAGACTCGAGTCGATACAAAAACAATTTTTACTTTTCGCCTTGAGAGAACTGTACAACCCTTATGATTTTAATAGCCTACCCCCTTATGAGTTTCGACTGGGTCATTTAAATCTATCAACACTAGCCTCCATAAGAATAATGATATCGGCCAGCAGGCCGATATCATTCGACGTCATTAGAGGCGCTATTAATGTGGAATTCCTGAATAGTAAAATTTCGATAAATATCCCTGTGAGGAACACCAGGTCCAATCGTTTCCTAAAAGAATATTCACATTCGACGATATATGCAGCAAATGAGCCAATAAATAGATGCTGCAGAATATTCAACAGCATAAGTTATTTATATTCCCCTACGATTTCCAAATCATCCTTCAAATCCTCTCTTTTGCATGCCATCCATACCCCTAAACCTTAAGCCATAGCTTATATGTCAATGTTTTTATTTATGGATTGTTATTTATTAATTTTCATTTGTTTGTTACTTATTTAACTTGTTTGTTTTTACTTTTTACTTGACTTTACTTTTCCATTTTATTTTTAATTTGTTATTTTATATCTGATTTTGTACCTTGTTTGGTGAATAAATAAAATAAATAAATATTCAGTATTATGGTAGAAATCAGCGATCTTATAATACAATTCGATTTTAATAAGTATTTCGATACTGAAACGGTCACTCTGAGTAATTTTTTTTCCGTTTATTAAATGATTTGAGCATTGAATACAGAGAAACCATTGAAGAACTTTCAAAGTATTTAAAATTTGTTATAAAAATCCCATTCCTTTTTTTAGTTTGCATTGACCTCATAGACTTTGGACCTCAGAGCTTTGGACCATAAATACCGAACAAGTGGCTGAACAAACTTTTTTATTTGCTTTGGGCAGCTCCAAATTAAAAACGTCCGCACTAATTGGAGTTATTGTCTTCGTAAAAGTTTACATTTTTCTTAAGAGTTAATATTTCCGGACTCAACATAGAATAGTCTTCTAGATACTCAACTACTGCAATTCGTCTAGCTTGCCTTCGATTAACACGAAGTTTCTTACTGCACCTTTAGATGGCCACTATTATGTTTAACATTACTGCTTGTTAAGTTTGTGATTCAGTGTTTGGTTCGGATGCCTCCTTTTATAACTCCTCCTGTTATTTACGAAAAGATTAATTTTACTCTTACCGGCAAAAATAACGGTACTCTAGGATGAAAAATCCTTTCAGTTTAATCTGATTCAATTTTTTTAGCTTTCAAAGTCAACGTTTTTATTTTAAAATCAATATTTCTTTAACACGTTCAGAGCCAGCGACGTGGCTCCGCGTCCAATGCAACTATAGGCAGTAGCCGAGGGCACGGTCGCGCGTCTTGCTCCTTTTCATTTTGTCCTTATACGAGTATACTTGAAAAATGTATGAAATTTTATTACTAAACCTTAATATAAAATATAAAGTAGGATGGATGGCGATCGACGCGGCTCCACGTCTGGATGTATTGATGGGCTTGGTCAGACCGCACACGGGTTTTCTCCTGCCTGGCCGCGTTGGCACTGATCGTGTTATTCCAATTTCTTGACAGATATTGCTATTTCGAAGGCGATAGGACCTCTTCTGGGTGATAAAAACTGAAGAGAGCAGATTGCCCTCAAAATATCGATATCTGTCAAGAAATTGAAATACATATACCTCACAGATAAAGTCTGTGAAATGTGTTGAGCATATTTGAGGGCCGATACCTTAGAAAATAAGACAGTTACCCAAATCTTGTTTGTTACAATATTGTTCTTTATTATCTATACTATTATAATCGATAGTAAAAACAAAAGTTCTTCAGCCATAAAAAAAGAGATATTGAAATTTTATATGAAATCGCCAATTTTCAGATTACAAAGTCAGATTACAATGAAAAAGTTATAAATTTTAATTTGACAAAATTGTATTCAATTGTATTTTTTAAACGATTTGGGATTGAGTTTACCAACTTTCGACAAAATTCCGGCTCAATTTTATCCCATTCTTCTTGCAGGATTTGTTTCATTTCTTTGATGTTGGAATAAGTCCTTGCCGCTACTTTAACTTTTAATCTCTGCCACAAATGTTCAATAACATTGAGGTCTGGAGATTAGGCTGGTGTTTTGATTGCCTTTGAACAGTTAAAGAGGTGCCATTCTTTGACTATGAGCACGGAATGCTTCGGATCATTGTCCTGATAATAGTAGAATCGGTCTAAAATACCCAATTCCTCAGCACTTTGCCTCATATTTTTCTTCTGTATCCAAATACATTTTTTGTCCATTATTTCATCTATAATCCCAGACCATTACTAATCCGACGCTATGCTTCAAAGTTGGCTTTAAATTCTTTTGTTTAAGTTGGGTGTTGGGTTCTCGCCATACAAATCACGGTCCATCGGACCCAAATAAATTGAATTTAATCTCATCAGTGAAAAATACCTGAAGATACATTAATTATTTTAATTACAGCTTTTTTTAAAAATAATTTATCAATATTACGTTATCTCACGATGATGCATACTTCTTTATATGTTCTTTTGTAAAGTTAGGTCTGTCCCTTTGGTTCTTTTTCGATACCAAGCACTTTTTGATAGCAGCTCTAGCATTTAATCCATTCTCCCGCAAAACTCTCCTCACGGTTTCAGGGTGAACGGAACACCGTTTCGATCCTTTAGCAAGGACACAAGCTTTGTAGCCGACAAAGGCGGATCTTTCTTAATTTCTCTCAATAGAAATTTTTCGTCAAAACCGTTTAATATTTTGTCGGATCGTTGTTTTCTGGTCTTATTTTCAATTTGCCATCTTCTTTAATAATGGTTAATAACATCTCATACAGTGGAATAGCTATTTCTCACAATTTTCACGATATCACTTGCTGTTTTTCCTTCATAAAAAAGGTCAATTATAATTTTTCTTTCACAAACTGGTTAGTTTTAATTCTCGCATTTTATGTGTTTTCAGACAAGAAGTTGAACTGAGAATGATAAATAAATTCATTTCACAGCTTCAGAGCGAAAAAAAACGGTACTTTGTAAGAGCCGCTTAACTGTTCCGACTATTGGGGCGAAAATTGGCAATTTCATGTAATATTTTAATAACTGTTTTTTTTTATAGCTGAAGAATTATTCCTTTTATTATTGATTATAATAGCATAGATAATAAAGAACAATATTGTAAGAAAAAGAATTTGGGTAGCTGTTTTATCTTGGGAGATATTGGGCCTTAAATTTGCTCAACACATTTTACCGACTTTATCTACGAAGTACTGTATACCTTGGCATTTGGTTTGATCCTTGGCCAAATGTACTCATATGTGGTTTTGTTCTGCTTATTTTTCATTTTTTTTTTTTTACAAATTATAGCATTTTGTATGTCGAAAAAAATTTTGGATTTTTTCTTAGGTCTTACTATCTAGCAGCAATCGAAAGTGGACGATGTTTTATTTGGGACTGTTCTACGCTACGCTTATTTTCAACACGGGCTTCTACAATAAACCTGTCAATTAGGCATGTGATTGGCAGCCGGAGTTGATTAGCATATTACCCTTATTTGTCTTCGACATTTTCCTTTAAAAAAATGTCCCACTACAGATCAAAGGTTCTCATTTGCAGATCAAAGTTTTTCCTCGATTAAATCATTTGTGTACGACTGTCAGTCAATTCCCAACTTCAATCAAAACGTCATTACCATATGAAGATAAAATGTTGGCCATAGATCGTGAAATATATCGAATCTTCACTCAATTAACAGTACAAAATATATATACAAATTTCTATCAAGTGCATTATTTCTACTTTGAGTTACTGTACTCCACTTACCCATCTCCTCTACTCAAAACAAACGAACCACGCGAAAAGCACTTCACAGAATGAATCACCACAAGCGCGCCATTTCACCAGCATCTATCCGTGCTGAATTCGCCGAAGATCTCCCGCTACTGTCAAAAGCTCTACTTCAGCTTTCGCATGTGCACAAGACGACAAGTGAAATGCAGCAAAAGATCCTTAAGAGGGGTCTCACTCACTGCTACCAAACAAGGACTAGACTCCTTAAACCTGTAATTTTCCTTCTACATAACAATTTTAGTGCTAACACCGCATCAAGTGGAACAATAAAACTTCGGCAAAAGTGTGCAGAATGGGCTGCCGAAACATCAGATGACGAACGAATAGTGCAACTACGTGGTTCATTCAGTGTGCGAACTTTCGCCGGTTTTCCATGAAAACAACTGTTTTTCGCGGCGAACTGAGTAATCGAGCAGCAAATAAATCTTTGAGATACATCGCGTTCACATCTCGACTCAAATACACTTTCCTGTACAGTCGCCGCTGTTTCGTCAACATCAGTCGTCGTTGTCGGCATTTATTCGCGTGTCGTTCGTCGGAATAGTAGTTCTCGTACTCAAACAAATTCGGGGAAAACTCAGTGGGAAAACTGTATCTTTTCCAATTGGAAAATCTCAGTGGTGAATCGGACTCAGCGTAGTTCAACGCGACTGTGTTTTGATTAGAAAATGTGTTTTCATAGTGGAAATTGCAAGTAATTGTACGATCTCGGTGGTACGGTGAAAGTTCCGATGGCGGGTGGTGAATGGCGAGTCGGGTGAATTTCGGTTTCAAGGTTTTCCTTGCGATTTTCTACTTCGTTGCCTACTATTAGTTGTTTGTTTGAGCAAATTCGAATTCGACATATAATTGTGTCCTCGCGGATCCACCTGAAATACGGATCAAATAGGGGCGTCGTGAGTTTTTCGCGGTACACAAAATGAAAGAAAAATCTACCAAGCGACTACCTACTGTGATTGTGTAATAGGAGATACTCCTGTACAGTGGCCTCATAGGAGGCAGGTTTAATGCGAGTGTATGTCAATGTCCTTAAGACAACTAGCGGTGTTTCGAAAATATAATTTGCAGTGGTAAAAACCAGTATGTGTATCTAGCGAAAAAATTTTAAGTGCAAAATCAAATCAACCGGAAGTTAACTTCAATTCTGCTAAGGACGAAATTGCATTCCAAGGTATGTGAAAAATTAAAAGACCCATGAGTCGAAGAAGTGACATTTTATTCCACATGAAAGTTGTCAATTTCCAAATTTAGAAAATATCATGTAATCCAGCATTGTGAAAATACACTTGCCGATTGCAAGCAATCAACTCTTGTCCTGTGTCAATTGGTTTTCACTGAAGGAAAATCTAAGAAAAATCGATTTTCCCAAACATATTGTTTGTGAGCGATACGCTGTGTGTGTAGAAGCTCTGTTCAGTATTCGAAATCCTGAGCTGTCGCCTGATTTCCCGGAAACGTCGAGAGTGGGCTAGTGGAGGTTCTTAAAATGGTTGGCATTCGTGTTTTCCACTTTATTGCTTTTTTATGGAATCTCGTGGCAAATAATTTGGTCTTTGGATTTATTCAGGACTTGTATGTGTGAATGTAGGATTTTGTTTTCGAGCTAGATCCAGAATGTTGTTTTAAGCTAGGATGGCCATCCAGTCTTTGTATCCACATATACAGTGTTGTATAATATGCATTCTCAAAGGGATTTACATGAAATGAGATTAATTCGAGATAAACAAGTTCTCTTAGACTTTCATACATTTAAAACTCAATGTTATTTGCGGGGAAATACAGTTCATGTACTCATGCAACCGCAAATTGTTTGTCATACCGAAACACACGTGTCATTTATAATTTGAATTTTATTTTTAGGTAAATTATATTCAGAGCAAACGTTCATATTTTAAAGAATACTTATACAGTTGGGGACAAAACTCTCCATACACCCTCAAAATTTCATAAATTTAGTAGAAAATGCAAATATTTATGAGAATTTTATATGCAACTTTACTGCAAATGTATTTTTATTAACATAAATTAAAAGTTACATTAATCAATTTATAACCGTAAAAACACAAAAAAACGAAAGGCAGTAGGGACAAAAGTGTTCATACATTATGTAATTGAACTGAAAATTCCACATTATTTAATATAATTTGATATTTCAAAATATTTTTGGGCCACCGTTGGCATCAATAACAACCGTCGTGGCATTGAATCCGCCAAATTTTTAGTAACTTCCGGAGTTATTTCTCCCCAGGCTTGTTGAAGCGCAGTTTTGAGTGACTCCTTGCTGCTGGTGTGAATTTTCGAGATTTTTCTTTTCATAAGTTTCCAAGTATGTTCAATGGGGTTAAAGTCTGGCGACTGAGGAAGGGAATACAGCTGCATTGGTGCATAATAAAGCAACCAGTTCTTTACAAAACGTGCAGTATGTTTGGGATCGCTGTCCTGTTGGAATATCCAATGCCGGCCAAGACCCTAATTGTCTACGGAAGGTTGCAAGGGTTCTTCTAACAGTCTTTTATAACAGTATTGGTCCATAATACCGTCTATAAAGACCAATCTGCCAACCCCACCAGCTGCATTTCCACCCCACCTCATCACATTGCCACCCCCGTGTTTTGCTGTTGGTATCAAATTCTTTAGTTGCAATGCTGGGTAAAGGTGTAGTTTTAGGGTCCATCCGCGGAGGGGGTGGGGGTTACTTTGTTTAATTCAGGGGGGTGTTCATATAACATCCCCATAAAATTTTGGCGGCGGTCACCCCCTGAGAAAAAGTTACAGCCCCCCTGAAGTACACGTATTTGAGGGAAAAAGGAGTTAAATGAAATGGGGTGGGAGACCCGGCCGGGGTGGGGGGCTAGTTTGCTTGATTTAGGAGGGTGTTCATATAACATCCCCATAAAAAAATTTCGGTGGTCACCCCCCTGAGAATAAATTACAGCCCCCCAAAATAAGTGCATTTTCAACTTTTTTGCATATTATACTGCTATTTTAATTAAAAACTTAAAACTCATAACGACTGCTATAAAGAAAGGAATTTAGTTAATATTTAAATTTAATTTACAATAAATTATGCAACATTACAATTCGCACACCCTAAAATTTAGCATCTGGCGACGATTATGGTGAATCGACCGAGGAAGAATCTTTTACAAAATCATCTTCAGCGATTGGAAACATGTCTTTGATTACGGAAAACAACTGCTCGATGCGTTCTTCGAAATCAAATTTCCGCTTGAAAAGATACTCAGCGATGTATAAAGGCCAATGGCGCTTTGTTCTTCCGAAATGAAGGATGCTGTGCCGTAGATCCCTCCACACACGCTCAATATTTTGAGTGTGTGCACCAGTTTCAGGATCTACAAAGTTAACTGAATGGTTGACAGTTAAATGCTAAAATCTCTCATCTTCCAAGCACTCATACGACTTCCAACAATCTGAGTAGATGGTCGTACCGTTGACAACGCGTCGTCTTATTACATCCAAAAGTGTGGCAGTATCACGGGATTCTACAGGCTCGATAAAAATGTTGGTGCTGGGGGTTGAGGGGCGGTGCAGGGTGGTTTAGGTCTAAAATATGAGAGATGCATAATGTGCAAGATCGTATGTAAAAAAGTTGAAAATACGCGTACTTTAGGGGGCTGTAAATTTGTCTCAGGGGGTGACCACCGAAATTTTTTTATGGGGATGTTATATGAACACCCTCCTTAATCAAGCAAACTAGCCCCCCACCCCCTCCGGGTCTCCCACCCCATTTCATTTAACTCCTTTTCCCCTCAAATACGCGTATTTTAGGGGGCTGTAACTTTTTCTCAGGGGGTGACCGCCGCCAAAATTTTATGAGGATGTTATATGAACACCCCCCTGAATCAAACAAAGTAACCCCCACCCCCCCCGCGGATGGACCCTAAAACTACACCTTTACCCAATGCTGTTCCCTTTTTTCGCCAGATTCTTTCTTTGCCATCATTACCGAACAAGTTGAACTTGCTTTCATCAGTAAATAAGACAGTTTTCCAGAACTGTAAATCCTTTCCTAAATATCGCTTTGCAAATTCAAGTCGAAGCTGCCTATTCTTTTCAGATATTAGCGATTTTTTACGAGGATCTCTACTTGCATATCCATAGGAACGTAAGATTCTTCGGATGGTTTTAGTGTGAACACACTTATTCGAAGTATTAGCGACATGTTCCGCCAGTTGCCGACCAGTGATCCTTGGGTTTTTGTCGACCTCTTTTAAGAACATGCTGATATCCCGCCTGGAAAGTTTCTTTGGTCGCCCATTTCTTGGCTTATTTTCCACTGATCCTGTGTTTTTATGCTTTTGAATAATGTATTGGACAGTGGCATGAGATAAATTAAACAAAACTCCAATTGCGCGGTGTGATTTTCCATTTCTGTGCTCAGCAATAATTATTTTTTTTATTTCAACAATTACTTCCTTACGCTTGCTCATTTTTCACTCCCTTTGCTCACAGATTACTAAAACAAACTAATCATTAGATCGCATTCACGCATTTCATAGGAAATACAACGGTTCTTTGAAGAAAAACAACAGTAAAGCAATGCAATGAAGAACAGAGTACACTATCTGATCAATGTATGAACACTTTTGTCCCTGCTGAATTTCGTTTTTTTCTGGTGTTTTTATGGTTATAAGTTAATTAATGTAATTTTTTTTAAATTTATGTTAATAAAAATACATTTGCAGTAAAGTTGCATATAAAATTCTCATAAATATTTGCCTTTTCTACTAAATTTATGAAATTTTGAGGGTGTATGGAGAGTTTTGTCCCCAACTGTATATCATTTATATAATATAAACATATTTTGTGTTGCGGCAATAGATTTTTTCAGACTTGACTAATAAATAATTAAAATTAAAAAAAAAACGGTAAAAAATAAATTAAAAAATTACTTCGAAAGTAATAAGCACGAATGCGGTAAAATTTAATTCGAAAGATAGTACATCGCTCCTCTAAGCGCTACATTCAAGCTGATGTTCCCCAAGGTTCACCTTTCTCGTCAATTCTGTATGATTTGTTCATCGCAGACATACTCCGATCCAATGGAGTGAACATATCCGTGCTTGCAGATGATAAATGTATCTTTGCAACGAAACTTTTGATATTTCATTAAAAAATGTAAGCCAATCGTTTCGAAAATAAAATTTTCTTCATAGATACGTAAGGTCGAAGTCTGTACTTTCCAACAATGTCCTTTCATCATTTGTATATACTACTTAAAACGTAAACAAAATTCGTTTCGATTGATGCCCTATAGAAAAAATCGAAATCATTTGTTTCTAGGCCTAACGAAAGAGTAAATCGCTATCAGTTTTTCGAAATTCAATTTAGTTTTTCCAATTGAGAATGGAAGATAGATATTTTCTTTTAAAATAACACCTTTTCATGTTTAAGTACGTAGCGAATATTCATGTCTAAAAAAATCTCTTAGGACTTAAAACCTGCTTTGATTTTGTTCTTCTCCAATGATAAATGCAAATTGAAAAAAAGCACGAAAAAATGAAAAACTTGCAATACCTTCTATATTCCGACAATAGAAATGATTAGAGAGGTAGGTATATAATTAATACTTACATAGGCAGTGTAAAGCTGATGGAACTGAACAGAAGAAATCTTTCGAGCGGAACTCGAGTAAATTACCATAACGGTTTTATTGATTGAATTTAAATCCGATTGGAATTCTGTTTTCATGATCGTTGAGATGCAAAGAGAATTAGCTTAAATCTTGAAGAAAAGCAATTTCAATTGCAAAATTGCTAGTGGATCTTTGTTTCGTTGGTTTTGTTTTTCTAACTTGGTTTATTATTTTCTACTAAACATATTGAACAATAAACCGAAAACGGGTCCCGATATGTAAAAACCAAAAAATCTGCATGGTTGGTATGCAAGCGAATATACAAGGGGTGATCCAAAAGTGGTGATGATCGGTTATTTCCAGTTCGCATAAGATTTAAAAAAAAACAATTCTTTTACTACCTCCTATATTTACTAGGTCAGCATAAAAAAACATAAATAGGCCACGATTACAGGAGGCACATTCGTTTGAATACGAAGCGAACCGAAAAGAGAACATCAAAATGGAGGAAAACGGAATTCGAGCTGTCATTAAGGGGTTATATGCAGTTAGAAGACCGAAAAAACGTTTTTTTTATAAATTTTTTGTGAAAAGGTATTTTATTTTACAAAAATAAAAAGTATACAGTGAAACCTCCGCTTGCGGACACCTCTAATAAGCGGACACCTCCTATATCCGGGCAAATTTTCTTTACACACGCTTGTGGATTCGTTTTTGGAACAAATTGACCTCCAACAAGCGGACTCTCCAATGAACGGACGCGGACACCATATTTTCGTACATTCGATACAAAAAACCTCTCATAAGCGGACACAAAATGTGTTTTACCTAATACGAAACTTGAAATCATATCGGAGATCCCCCTTATAAGATTGTTGTTGTGTAATGTTTGTGGAAGTCGTTGGGTGGAATGTAAAGGGGACTCCCCATTTTAGAAAATAAATTGTTTTGTGTGTGACTGTTATTCGATATTCTGATTTAGTCTATATGCTTCAGTATAGTTCGCGTGTGTTATACGGTGATTTTTATGTGCAGATATCAGTATGGCTACACGAAAAAAAATGAAATAATTAACGTATTTGAAAAATAAAATCTGTTAGTTCGGGAATTAGCTAAGAGGTAATTTTTGGTTACTAGGGGAATTGAAAAGACTATATTTTTCTTCATTGAAAGGTTTCGTATTGGGAAACCTCAAGCAGCAAATATTGTGAAAAATCGAGATGCCATTCGATCCAAATGGAATTCTGGTATTAATATCCAACAAAAGAAAAGCTTTCTCAAAACGGTAGGCTCACAAATAGGTTTGCCAAGGCCAGAAGCTTGTATATTCCAATTTCAGGACCAATTATTAAAGCGAAAGCAAAACAAATAGCCAGCCAATTGGTATATTGTGAATTTTTGGCGTCGAATGGATGGCTAGAAAAATGGGTTAAAAGGCACAATATATCATTCAAGTGCACAACTGGTGAAGCTTCAGATGTTGATCAATTGTATGTTGACCAGTTTAGGGCAAAATTGCCCACTATGTTGTCTGGATATAAATCCAAGGATATTTATGATGCTGATGAGAGTGGCTTGTTTTTTCGTGCTTTACTCGATAAAACTTTCTCCTTGATATCCGAAAAATGTAATACTAGTGGCAAACTGTCGAAAGAAAGGCTGACCGTTTTATTTTGTGTGAATATGGCAGGGAAGAAGGAGATGCTATTAGTCATAGGTACAACAGCCCGTCCTCGTGCATTTAAAAATACCTGCCAATTGGAAGTCGAACCAAAAAGCGTGGAACCCGCGGGATATTATGTCCGAATGGCTGCAGCAATTGGACAGGAAAATCAAAATTCAAAATAGAAAAGTTCTTTTGTTTTTGGATAATGCAGCATCTCATCCTAGAGATTGGAAATTAACACATGTTAGCATAATTTCCTTACCGGCTAACACTACGTCAGTCTTTCAACCCTTGGATCAAGGGATTATACAAAATTTCAAGGTTAATTATGGAGGATTGATTTTCGAACACATTCTTTCGAAAATTGGCAGAACCAAGTCAGCATCAGAAATCGCAAAAACAATAGATGTTCTTGACGCTTTATACTTCATCAAATCCTCCTGGGATAAAGTTGGTGAAGTGACTTACAAAAATTGTTTTAGAAAAGCAGCATTCGAACAAACAACTCAAAATATTTTAGTATTTGATGCCGAAGATGAATTGCTCTTGTCATCGTTAATAAATTTACAAAAAGTGTTCGTCGATTTCAAGAACCAAAATTTGTAAGAATTTTTAAACAACAATTCCCAAAAGATGACTATGTAGCATTTCAATACTTGAAAAGAGCAGAGAATCAATTCGAGAAACAATAGCTCAAATGGAAATAAACTAAGCTTCAGCAATCGAAAATTGATCATTTTTTTCATTAGATTATTTTTCTGCATACTATGTAACATATAAATATTAATAAACACGAAGTAATTATAATTGAAATATGTACTTCTTTACATTAATACATATACGCATATGTACATATGTATTTAATAAGCATATACAATTCTAAACTTTGTTCGATACCTCCGACAAGCGGACCCCTCCCATAGCCGGACAACAAGACTGGCACCATGAGTGTCTGCCTATGAGAGGTTTCACTGTATACGCATTTAATGACAACATCTAAGTTTATAATGGCACTAATGATTTGTAAAAATATGGATCTGGTGCGCTTCTCCAGATGATCTCCTGAAGGTCTTCCAAAAAAAGGTGTTCGGCGGTGACCACGATTTCTCCTGTATAATTCATCTGAAGCCAAAAAACAAAAAAGATTCTTTAAGTGGATAGATAAAACTAGGTATTGATCGAAGGAATAATCGAAATTTAGATTTTTGACAAAATGGCAGCTTCGTAAAAAAAATCGAATTTTTAACCAAAATTGCCATTCAAAATTGTTTAAAAAAATAGAAATAATTATCCGAAATCTTATTCCTTCGATCAATACTTGAGGAATATATCTGAAAAAGTTGTGTTAAAATTTAAAACCGTTTGGTTGAGCCGTTTGTTTAGAAATCTTGGTCACCGACTTGGAAAACATAGGTTTCAGAAAAATACATTTAAAGTTTCGGAAGAAGCTAACACATAGATAATTTTTTTTTACTTACATGGAGTCATCTATTTATAAGATGTACCCATTGTAGCTTCAGCAGCTTCTAATACTTCGATTTGATTTTGTCTACGAGCCATTCTTCGCTCTCACGTACTATTATGAGCTCTCGAGTCAGAGATCGTGACGCGCTCTGCATCCTCTTTCTTGACATAGGCATGGGTATTGATCCCAATTGATAGTCCCATTGCATTCATGTATTATAAAATTGACGTTGTACCTTCATTGAAGATCGCGGCAGTGATATAAGCTGCTATTTCAACAATTTTTGTGCCACTCGGAACGATTTTCGGAGTTATTTTTCATATCAACTGATTGTAGCTCTCAGTGTTGTTTTGCGTAAAACCACTAACACATCTTTCCAATAATTTTTTATCACTGAGGTCTATGTAAATCGGAAATATAGCTTCAGCAACATCAGGTGGTAAAGACAGATAATCAGATATACCTAGGAATACAAAGAAAGAAAGAGCTGTTGCTACTTCGGTCTGTTCTCCACCTACTTTCTAACAGTCCGAGACGTGACTACAAATATGCGTATATCTCGGAAAACACTTGTCGGATCGATTTGAAATTTTCAGGGAATATTATAAGTTAAATATACAGTCCGAAAATGCAAAAAAATTAAAATCGATTTTATGAAAATCCTAACTGCGTATAACCCCTTATCCTTGAGTACCTGTGTTTAAAAAAATGTCTACCGAAGACTTGACAACGACTCTGCTCCTCCATATTCCACCGTTGCACGCTGGGTCAAGGAGTTTAAGCTGGGAAAAACATCAACTGAAGATGAACACCGGGAAGGACGTCCATTCACACACGTCACTGAAGACAGCGTCAAATAAGTCGAAGATGCCGTCTTGCCAGATCAAAGAGGTCACAGGTCACAGAGATCTCGTATGGCAGTGCTCAAAGAATCGTTGCCCATGAATTACATATGAAAAAGGTCTCTGCGCGTTGGGAGCCGAGAATGTTAACCGACGACCAAAAGAAGAAACGAGTCGACATTTGGATGGTAAATCTCGAAAATTTCCGGGCAGATCAGGAAAATTTTTTTTTCACGTTTCGTGATCATGGTCGAGACCTGCATTCATCATTTTGCCAAACAGTAATCGATGACGTGAAAGCGATCCTCTTCACCGACGCCGAACGAATTCAAAGTGTCGAGCTTTGCTGGGAGGGCTATGGCATCAGTTTTTGGGACGCTGAAGGAATTATGATGGTGGAATATTGGGAAAAGGGAGCCACTATATCAGACTCTTACTAAACAGACCAAATAAGAAGATTGCGGGAGGCTTATGAGGGATAAAGACGCGGCAAACTGCGAGCCGGAGTGCTGTTTCATCAAGACAACGCACCGGTTCACAAGGCTGCAGCTGCGATTGCTGCAATTCAAGAAACAGGATTCGCACTGCTTGAGTATCCGCCCTATTTGCCAGATTTAGCTCCCATTGACTTCTACCTCTTTTCTCGGCTCAAGAAACACGTTCGGAGCAAGAAGTTTGAAGATGATAGCGAAGTGATGGCCGCTTCTGAGGAGTTTTGGGAGACTAAAGACCAATATTTTTTTTCTAAAGCGATCTTGGGTTTGGAAGAAAGAAGAACTAAATGTATTAACTTGTTAGAAAAATATATTCAAAAATAAATATTTTTTTAAAAGTTTAATCACCTTGGTTTATATTGATGATTATTACTTTTGGATGAACCCTCGTATTCAGGTCCCTTCTTACTAGGCTTCAGTCTTATTTTTGCGATCAATCTCAACTTGTAAAGTTCTAAGGCTACATATATGAAAAAAAGTTTCCGCAGTTCTACAAGACGTCCATCTAGTCCCCTGCTTTTTGGAGTCAATTTCATAATTTTTTGAGTCAATTTCATAGTTTTTTGTTCGGATCAAATTCATAATTTGTCGCGTCGATTTCATAGTTTTTTTGAGTCGAAAAAATTTGAGCTGGCCTTAAGTTGCCTTAAGCATACATGAATTTAACTTGAAAAAATTATGAACTTGACTTGCAAAAAATATGAATTTGACTTGAAAAAATAAAGAATTTGATTCCAAAAAAATTATGAATTTGTCTCGAAAATTTATGAATTGATTTCATTTCAAAAAATAAAAATTAGATTCGAAAATGTTATGAATTTGTACCAAGAATCTACGAATTTGGCTCGAAAGTGGTATATTTGAGATATTGCTTGGTAAACCCATCTTTTCTATGCGGACGACTGCTACATCATAAACACGCAATCTGATGCAACCGTTCTTCAATCCAAGCTGCAATCTATCAATAACTATAGAAAACCTCTCTAATAAAATTACCTACTTTTAATGGCCGACCAAGACACGCTAGATATGCAACTCTGCTCAAGGAATACAATGATCACTCTACTTATGCATATAATGAACCTATAAATCGAAATTTAAGGATACTCAACTCTAGAAGCAGCCACTATTCTTTAGAAATCTCTACATCCACTTTTAGAATTAACTCGTCTAAGGCCTTTTCAGCATTTTAACCCGCTTAACTTCGTTTTTTTGCTGTCAAGGAAACAACATTTCCTATAGAAGACTTGGTAGTAGACGTCAAAGCCGCGGTAAGAAACCTTCCCGAACAGGAGAAAGCACAGATTAGAGGCAATGTGGCTAAATTCATCAGGAAGGAAACCCGTAAAAGGGAGAACACTGGCGAGGCACAAAGGGTGCTTAAATAATTGGCTACTAAAACGGTCTATTATACCAAAGCAGATAAAGGAAACGTCGTGATTATAATGGACAAATATGAATATGACCGATTAGTTATGAAAAAGATCAACAACAGAGACTACCATGAGCTAAGGAAACATCCCTTACCAGACTCTATCAAACGAGTTGAAAGAATCTTTAAAGAGTGCAAAGGGACGATTGGAGAGATCAACAAGCTACTTGTCTCAAACCCGGCGTTGCCAAGAATTAGGTGCTTTCCGAAGATACACAAGGAAGGAAATCAGCTAAGGAAAATTGTAAACGCTGCAAAGGCTCCGACAAGGAGAATCGCAAAGTGGATTGTAGACGAGTGTAGAGCCTTGGGGAAGATCAGCGATAGAACGGTTAAAAATCGAGACGAGGTGATAGTGCGACTTGGAAGAGTGGCAGCAATAGGTGAAAATGAGCTAGTTGTATCATTTGATGTCAAGACTCTATTTCCAAGCGTGCCGGTAAAACAAGCACTCGCGTTCTTTGAAGACTGGCTATTAGAGAAGAATAGCTCACCGGAAGGGAGGAAGAGAGCTAAATACTATTTGAAACTTGCCTCGGTTTGCATGAATGAAAGTTATTTTACTTTCAGGGCAAATACTTTAAAGCTATGAAAATTGTTGCGATGGGAAATCCGTTATCCCCACTAATGTGTGAGATATTTACGGACAGACTGGAGAACAAACTTCATAAAGAAGCTTCGCTTCCCCAGGTTTGGCTGAGATATGTAAACGACATTCTAGCTATCGCTAAAAAAGATGCTTTGGGAGAAACTTTGGAGAAGTTGAACCAAGCACATAAAGACATCCAATTTTTAATGGAATGAGAAACTACTCTTCTTGGATTTAATGGTCATAAAGAAAGAATGTCTTCTTAGATTTAATATCTACCCGAAGCCCACACACACCCAGAGGACAACCCCATCCACGTCTGATCATTGGCATTCCCAAAAAATGGCGCCCTTTAACTCGATGATCCACCGGCTATTAACATTGCCCATGGATCAGGAAAGTTTTAGCTCAGAAGTTAAGTACATTAAAGATACCGCGAGAAAAAATGGATTGGACGAGAAAATAATTGAAAACCTTGTCAAAGAACAAAATACAACATGATCTGTTAACGACGCTATTTAAAATTACTTGCCCAGAATGCGATAAAATATACATTGGTCAGACGAAACGGTTAGTTGGTGTTAGACTAACTGAACATAAGCGGGAAGCAGCCTCAGCAAGGAAAAGGAACACAACGGTAGTACGATCAGCTGTAGCGAAACACATCCTGGAAGAGGAGCACAACATAAAATGGGACAACGTGGAGGTGATCAAGGAAGTACAGCAGGTACGAAAACTGTTTGCGTACCAAAGCCTGAACATAAGGAAAACTCCGATGGATAGGCGACTAAACACACACCAACCTGAACACATATTTTATCAATTGTTTTTCAATTTTTCCCAACTTTTAAAAAAATATTACATTTTAATAAAAGAAACCGATTTTTTCCGTTTGAAGCTAGATATATTTAATTTTGTGACAAATATCGATATTTCGAGGGTAATCTGCCTTCTTCTTCAGTGTCTATCGGTCTAATCTTAATCTCACTGAATCTAACTTTATGGTGAGGAGAATAGTGGAATTATTATAGATAGTTAAATGTACTTAAGTATGTAATTAATAAATAATTAGCTGCTAATTAGTATTAGTCAATACTTTAAAAGTAAGCACCTTAAATAAGATACCTAAGCTATAATAAGATATCTAAGTTATTTTAACATTAGACTGATAGGCACTGAAGAAGAGGGTAGATTACCCTCGAAATATCGAGATATCCAGTTATTAAAATAAATATAGCTTCAAACTATTTACATGGCGTCGTCGGGATCATTTTCTGCCTAATAGTAGCTATGTGCAATCCAGAAAAATGGAAAAAGATTTTTACTAATCTTCGAAAAACATTAGTATTAAAAAAGTGCCCAAAAATTCATATTTCTATATAGATGTATATATACATACATATATATATATATATATATATATATATATATATATATATATATATATATATATATATATATATAATAGATGTATATATATATAATAGATGTATATATATATGTATATATATACATATGTATATATGTATATATGTATATATATACATATGTATATATATATATATACATATGTATATATATATACATATATATATACATATGTATATAAATATGTTATCAAAAAATATCAGGAACGCGCCATACGATTGAACTGAAATTTTCAGGATACATTGGTGTATATGCAGAATAGTTCCAGGTCTAACAAAAAGGCAATAATCTTTAACGCTTTGGCGCTGGCGGCCATTTTAGTTATATTTCAAATATACCTATTATTCTGTCAACAAATGGCTTTTGCAAAAACAAAGTTTATGGGATGAATTTCAAGAGTTTTTTTTATTGTGAATATGATAATATTATTGAAATTTTTAACCCTATATGTGCGCTAGAGGCCTAAAATAAGATTGGGAAAGCTTAAACATTTTTGAATTGCGATAACTTTTGACCAGATTATCAGATCATTATGAAACTTAAAAGACATATTGATGTTATTAAGATGTATATTCGTGTAAAGCGTGCTGGCGACCCTGCAGCTACGGCAGGTATTGAAAGTGAAAACCTTCAAACCATAGACTAATGAAAATTTTTATTTTTTTTACAGTGAAAATGAACTCATATAGAAATCTTATGCTTTGTCTATACAACCAAAACAAAACTTTTGAAATTTTACATTGGACAAGAACGGTAACGATCCTCTAATTTATCTATATTTTAAGCATCAAAAACTTCTGTTCACAGATACAGCTGAAATTCACAGAATGTATTGGTATTAAGTAAGACCAGGTCTGATAGAAGCGATTTGGGAAATTATCAAGAAAAAAAACTGTTTTCTGCCCTATGAATTTTGATTCAGCTACCAGATTTACATGAAATTGACACAGTAGCTGAACCTTGCTCTAAGCCGTATTTGGTTGAAAAATTCGGTTGGTGCTGCCAACTATGGTAATTTTTCGGAAAATTCGCTCAGGAAAATAAACTTTTTGCCCCATACATTCCAGTGCAGTTATGAAACCAAAACGTATTTCATATGATAAATGACACATTATAGGCATTATTCAGAAAGAATCTGATTAAAAAACCATTTAAGGATTGTCAGCTATTGTTGGTTTTGTATTTATTTGGAATATATTTACTAAGCAATTTTATCGAAAATTTTTAAACGGTAATGATCTTATATTGGCAATAAACA
Source organism: Nemotelus pantherinus (assembly GCA_963978885.1). Classification (NCBI taxonomy): domain Eukaryota; kingdom Metazoa; phylum Arthropoda; class Insecta; order Diptera; family Stratiomyidae; genus Nemotelus; species Nemotelus pantherinus. The sequence continues at coordinate 71,434,237 of OZ022266.1, read as the reverse complement.
ACAAATATTAAGTTTTTGAAAATTTGAAATCTTTTGCGACTGGTAACCCTAAATTTCTTTGTGCACCTATAACTTCCATTGCTGCTGTCGGATCAAAACGAAATTCGTAGGGTAGGTTGATTTCAATGTGGGGCAGGCACTGTAGCTTTCGACGAAATTATCGGATAAAATCGAGATCGATAGAGCTATTTGACTTTGACGTGAAGCAATTGTGGGAGACTTTTAGTTGCAGTGCTTGTAAAGTGTTGCAAGCACTAACCATTTTCCTTGTTTGTGTTTTGTTTTGCTGCTTTGAAAGTTTTGCAATGCTTGGCTTTTCTAAATCTTGAAATTCATGCAAGTGGTAGTCCTGAAATCCTTTCCACCCTATGAGTTGAAATGTATTGTTAAGATCAAAGTGGTTTTGCACTCGAAACAGGTTGGAGCACTTGTGGTAGTATATGCACCCAAAATCTGCACGATTGTTCTCTTGTTCATCGAACATTAGTATTTTTAGTATTCTTTTGTTGTTAGTATTTTTTTGTTGTTGATTTATTGCTCATCTTATTTTGTTGCCCCTATCACTTATCAAAAAACTACCCTATTGCCTTAAATTTACCAAATTTTCCACCTCCAATCAGATATAAATTTATCTTGTTTATTTTCGACAGATTCAACAACAATCTAGTGTAGATGCACTGCCGGTCATTAACACTTTAATGCCACTGCCGTCATCGACCATGTTGTTTCTTAATACTCTCTCGCGCTCTAAATTTAGCCACCGAATGAGTTCTATTAACAGCAAATTTATGCAGCTATTGCCAAGTTTATACGCTCCTCCAATTAGAGGCTTGGCTCGTGCCAGAACTATTTTTTTTCCAATTTCCCTGTTAATATTTCTTACAAACACCATTTAAAGTGTTTTATTACTTTCACGTTGTGCTCCAGGAGTTTTCGATAGCATAATATTAAAGAATTAATGCAAGACCTCTATAGCTGCCTGATGTTTGCCGAACTATTCCTAATCCTCCATGCGATGGAGGATGGTGCTGCAAAAACCTATTATTAATTAATTACTCCTGAGCTTGCCGTATTGTCTGCATTCAAACACCAGAATTGGCAGAAGGAGCTTAGCAAGTCGAAGTGTGGATGTGCGTAACAGTGTACATCTGAACGTCAGCCTATTAAAGAGGTGTGAAATAGCAAAGGAAACCCTGAAAACGGTTCAAGCTTAAGTGCTTATCTATAGGTTCTAGTTTCATGTCGTAACGAACTGGCTTCCCTAATGACTTTAATTACAAAGGTCAATTAGACAATGAATTTATTGTCGTCTATCTAATTATAAGAGTTGAGTTAAAGAGGAAATGGGAAACGCTGACAGCGATAAATGCTATCCTTCCAACAGGAGGGAGTGTGTCAATAGTGGATAATTTGTGATACAACTAACTTACCGTAAATAGATAATTGTCAGCTTTATTTGAAAAAAATCTAATGTTGCTATAAATTTTGGATTTCGAAGTTTAAATATTTCTTGAATTGAATTTGAAGTATTGGATCTGAGGTATTTACAAGGAATGTGGCGATGATACTCAAAAATTTCGTTACATCTTTTTGATTAGCTATTAACGGTTATTAATGACAGCATAAACATTTACTTTTCATAAATCAGACATTAATCATAATTGCTTCTGTCGAAATAGACATGAAACACACTATAAATCCATGCAATCTACATTTTCACGCCTCCAGATTCGCCTTATAGCAAACAAATTTTAACTGAAATATTTTGATAACAATTATAAACAAATAACAAATCAAATTGTCAAATCTCAGTGCACCATGAAATCCCACAAAATGTTTCGAAACTCATTTCGAAGCAATAATATTAAAATATCACTAAACAGACTCCTACGTCCTTGCAAACTATGCCAAATACAGCTCTCGAATACCACCAGCACATACACTGTATGCACTTTGTTGGGTGGTACTACTTTCTTTACGGTACTGCACACAACATAATTCCAACTGTCGGCTCTTCATTCTTGGACGGACGCAATTTATGTCAAGTTAACTATCAGAAACATCTACCCGAGATGGAGCAAGACAATGAACGACGTTACAATGATGCTACCACTCTTTTCCACCACCGAAATGAACAATAAAAGAACAACAAAAACCGAAGGCCGGTAGCGTTGCAAACAATGCAACAAAAAAAAAACTTGCGTACATTCATCAAGAGCTGCAAGAAGCTTCTCAACAGTTTTCCAGCTCATACCAAACCAACCAACAACCCATTCATCTATCCATCAGGCCATCGCACTAGCATCGTTTGCAGAGGAAATACTGAAGACATTCAGATTTATGCGGATGGAGGCTAAGCCAACGAACGCAATTACCTAAAGACGAGAGAGTGGTTCATATGGTTGGTTGGTTGTTTTTGTTGTTAAATGGCGTAAGCGAAACCTAACCGCATCCAAGCGTTGGAAGCAAGGCAATATCGAACCATCAACCTCTTCGTGCTTTCTCATCAATGAACGTTTTACGTTTTTATTGGAGTCGCTGCCGAGGAGCGGATATTTGTTGGCGTTGTCGGGCTAGAATGCGAAATCAATCGATCTACCCAAACTAAGTAGCAGCTTCCCACTTTATCTCCTATGCTTGCTTCACGTCTAGGATTAGGTGTGATTTCAATAAATTGTTTAATGTAGCTATTGTGATGCGTTTTATGGGTTTTAGGTCTTTAGAAAGAAGATTGTTCAAAGTGGTTTTGTGTTTGATTAGGCACATTAAATGATGATTTTTAGGTGAAATGGAAGTGTTTAAGATGAAAATTAAGGAATCTGGTTGGTAACAAAAAATTGATAGATTTTTGTCACAGAAGAAGGATGTTCGGAAGCTGAAAGTTGAAAAAGCTGTGCGCCACAACTTAGTGGTTAGATCGTTTCGAACGGTAATTTTAAATGAGATAATATGAAAATGCTTCCAGTTTCTTTAGTTAGGTCAGCTTCAGCTTCAGTTAATATCACTTCGGTCTTCAGCTTAAGCTAAGTGAAGAAAATACGTCAGCTGTTTTTTCTATGATGATGCCAATGCTCAGGAGATGCCTTATAATGCTATAGGACAGCCTTGGCGGAAGGAAATTTAAGGAAGGGGAGAAAGGAAGGGTTGAGATTGCAGGAGATAGCGATGCACGACACGCTTGAACAATTGTGGCTCGTAGGTGGCGGGGCAAACAGTAGATGACAGACTGTTCCATAATCGTATTGTCCTAGATAAGAAAGAATCGTGAAATTTGACGGTACGACTGGCACTGATCGAAAGGGTATGAGAGTGAGCGCGTTGGGAGGCTCTAAAAGGAAGCAGATTTAATATTTCATTAGAGCAAAGACCATAATAATAGCGATAAAGAACAGAAGGGCAACCAACATTATGTCGGTGCACAAGGGATTCAATACGTGAGATAATAGATTCATCGCCAATAAGCTTGAAAGCTTTGCGTTGGACTTTGTGTAGTTCCGCTAAAGCAGTGCGGCCTTCCCCAGCCCATATATGGGAATTATACTCAAGTCTTAGTCTTACGAGAGTCTTGTAGATATGCGCTATGTCTGATGGTGTAAAGTATTTCTTGCCTCTTTGAAGGAATCCTAATCATTTCATGGCATTTTTCGCAATTTGAAAAATATGGCTGGTCCAGCTTAGTTTGCTGGAGATATTAAATCCTAATAGGTTCAACGAAGGTGACTCGGAAATACTCACACCATCAACGAAAACAGTGTGGCTTGTAGGAGGAGGGTAAGGCTTAAGTGAAAGACGACAGCATTGGGTTTTGGACGCACTAAACACAACACGGTTCGCTGAGCCCCAAGCGATAATGTTTAATATGTCCCTGTTTAGCGATACAAACATGCGGTCTCTACTAACAGAAGTAGCATTTCCACGAGAGTCGGCCACTCGGTCAAAAGAGTATGTGAAGTCAAGGGTGCTGTCATCGGCAAAACTATGAATCGGATTGAAAGTGTAGGAAAGGAGGTCATTTATAAATAAAAGAAAGAGAGTTGGTGAAAGAACAGTACCTTGCGGAACTTCGGCGTTGGTGGTGTGGACAAAAGACTTGTGTCCATTCAGAACAACTTGAAAGGAACGATCTACGAGGAAACTTTCAATCCACTTGACAAGATCAAATGCACGAACTTGTCTAATAGGGCAGGGTGCCAAACTCTGTCACAAGCCTTCGAAATTTCAAGAGAAACGACAATTGCTTCACCAAAACTATGGAGACAACGGTTCCATCTCTCAGTGAGAAATGTAAAGTCCCCAGTGGTGCGCCCAGAACGGAAACCATACTGGCGGTCGTTGATAAGATCGTTCAACTCAAGATATTTCATTAATTTTGAGTTCACGAGAGATTCGAATACCTTAGACAGAACCGAAACGATTGCAATAGTTCGATAGTTAGAGGGATCACAGGGGATCGTATCAAAATCCCGAATCACAAAATCCCGAATCAACAAAATCCCGTATGTTTCGAAATTCCCGTATTCCAAAATCCCGAAACTCAAAATCCCGAAATTCAAAATCCCGAAAAACAAAATCACGAAACTCAAAATTTCGTGAAATGAAACTTATTCATATAATGAAATAACAAAAACAGTGATTTAAGTTTTTGTTTGGGAATAAATTTCAACATAAAGACATATTGTACGCGATTCTTCTTAAATAACTGAATGTTTCAGTTTCAAACCTTTTTCTAATATTTTTTTTATTTTTTTGGTACCTTGACAAATTTTCCTTCTCTGATTCTCCTCCATTAATTTTAGCTTTCGTCGTTTTAGATACAATAGCTACAAGAGCTGAAGGAAAAATCCCGTAGTTTTATGCAAAACTACAGGATTTTTAAATCGGGATTTTGTATTACGGGATTTTGTAATACGGGATTTTGTAATACAGGATTTTGTCTTACGGGATTTTATGTTTCAGTATTTTGTAAAGCGGGATTTCGTAATCGGGATTTTGTAAACGGGATATTGTAATACGAGATTTTGTACCCAACCCGGATCACAGGCCTTCCCCTTTTTAGATATGGGCTGAACGTGTGCAAGCTTCCATGCGGAAGGAAATATTCCAGTCAATATAACAGGTAAAATAGTTTGCGCAGAAGTTTAGCCAAGGCGGAGGCGCAGCACTTTAGTACGAGGTGCGAAATACCATCAGGACCGGCAGATTTGGAAACGTCAAGCTTGGCGAGTATTTTCAATACCTCTCTTGTGCGGAAAAATAGAGGCCCTTGCTTGAGAACGCACATTGGAGGACTCAGTGATGAAGGTGGCAAGTAAGAGTTTGGAATAGGCCCGAAATTAGATGACTTGAAATAGTTTATCTGAATTGGTGATACCCATTGATACCCATACCCATGTTACCCATTGACAAAGTATAGTTTCATCTCCTTAAGCAAATGAAAATGAGAAAAGGAAAAAAAGCTCTAGGCAAAAGAACTTATTCAAATCGAACGAGGTTAGACTATTTCGAACAATTACCGGACAAGAATGTGGAGAACCGTCAACTCTTCTTCTTTTAAACCCTGACAGAAATCTATATTACCTTTCGTCGTACGAAGATTCTTTGGTGCAATCTCTGAACACCCGGCTCTACAAAACATTTAGGTAGATACCCTTATAAACTTTGGTAGATTAAATTGAAGAACCATACACCTCTTCAAAGAGAAAAGCAAAGTTGCAACACTACACGGAGAGAAAAATGTAATGAAATTATACAAAATTTGCAATTAATTTTATTGCAATAGTAGTAATTTTTTACCCCATTACCTTTGTAATCAATTGCACTACACATTTTACTACTTTGTTGTGAATTATGTATATATGAATGTCTTTACTACAGCGCAATGAACATGAGTGAGTTGTAGTATGTAATGGAATTAACTGTTCTTTGCAGGAAAATAGTAAATTTTCATCAAATTTGTAATAACATTCATGTTTTCATATGGAATTTTCGGAATAGTAAATTATATTATCCACTCTAGTAAAAATCACTGCCGAAATTTCTTTTCGTGTAACACCTCTTTCGGGCCATGAAGATTATTATTTATTTATATATTTATTTCTACAGTTCAATTTTACAAATAACAATCCAATTACAAAATTGAGAGCATAACTAATATAAAAGGTAGAAATATGATCAAATAAAGTAACAAAAATGAATAAAAGGTACGCTAATAGTTTCATTCTGAAGATAAATAAATAAAATAAGTAAAGAAAAATAAAATAAAATAAAATAAAGATGCGAAACTAGAAGTAATAGAATCAAACCGGTGCTCTTTTTGGCTTCATAACAGGCGTAGGAGAGAAGAATGAAAGTATAACTCTATACGAGCAAAAATTATATTAAAAGTAGCTCGAGACTTAAAAAAAAATGTCAGATACTAGAAAAAAACACCCATTGTCAAATTTGTGCAAAAAACATTCATCGAGATGCAATTTACGGATACTAAGGGGGAAGGTAAGATAATCTCTGGTATGTTAGACGATCTTCGTATGGACAATAGGGGACATGAAACTTGTGCAACAAATAAAGAGCAGATTTACAACATATGTTGAACATATTCAATGGCATTCGACAAGTACACAAAGCGAGGAGACTATTCTTGGGAACAATATTCAAGGATACAACGACGAGGAAGCGATCGTAAACATATTAAAAATATTGAAGTATATTTAACGTATACATGTTCAAGAAGGCAAATGGAAAATTTCAGAATACGGTGATGAAGACGTTTCTGACCACTGCAAAAATTGATTGTCGAATTTTAGGTGTACTGTGTGGGCCTGACGTTAGTGGCCATTTTCCTGAGGCAACCATTCTAATTATTATTTCTATAATGTTTTTTCATGATTCTAGATCTCGAACTAAACTGTTTGTATACTAATATGTAACTGTTTGTATACTAATATGTAACTAATATGTAACTGTGTATGTAACTGTTTATATATATATATATATATATATATATATATATATATATATATATATATATATATATATATATATATATATATATATTAGTATAAGCTTAAAGTATAAACAGTATAAACTTATGTCAAAATGCAAAAGCATAGAACAAGAGAGGGCAGAAATCCAAAACTGCGCTTAGAGTGACACACATGCAGTATACTGAGTCATCTAATCCTTTGAATAGTTGGTTATGCAACGACAGACCCAGATAGCAACCTCCGAAACCCAATGAAACTTCATGTCTGATTCTCAATAACAGACACACAAATACGTGTCTAGTGAATCCACAATCAAACTCGATTTTGAAGAATCGACTAATTTATATGCTACCTACATGCTAACTTAATTTACTAAAATACATCTAACTTATACCTAACTAAATATAGCTTAACCTAATTAGGCCTAAAATTAACCTTGAATAGCCAAGTGGGTCTATGGTTAAAATTCAAATCCACTCTCTGAATAGGTACCTGTGGTGTATTAGAGGTAAAGTGAGTCGTGGAACTTTTCTCTCTACACACCATTAAATCTCTACCAACTTCAACCCACAGACCCGACAAAGGTTGTAGTGGGACTACTTTACTTTTGACCTTCGTTTTAAGGGGTTAGTCCACTGTTAAACTGCTCAAAATGAATTTTTTTGAATAACAACCAAAAAAAAAACTGTTTAAGATATCGATTTAAAATTTTATATACATCTTTATTGAGATTAAAAGTTAACATTTTCATGGGAAAAAATTATTGGAAAACAAAATGGCAACCGCCCCAATAGATCGCCGCAGCATCGACGAAAAAAAAGAAGTAAATTACGCCTCGTAAATTCCTGGACAAAATAAGCATCTGTGAACACATTCCCCAAAATATTTCGTTTTTTTTAGTATAAAAGACTGCACGGGCCTAAATTTAGAGCCTTAAAGCGATTAAAAAAAATTGGTATATTTTTGATAATTGGCTATCCAGTTTTTCGCGTTTTTTCAATCAAAAAAATGTTTTCCAAATCGACAAAAAATTTTTTGTTCTAGATTTAGGCCCGTGCGATAGTTTAGGGTCTAATAAATAGCTGCACAAAATTTGAAATAAATCGTTCGAGTAGTTTTTTCGTGAATTTACGACGTGCGCCGAAAAAGTGTGTTTTTAATAAAACGCGTTTCAAGTTTTTTTAGCTGAATTTTTGCAAATAAGTCAAATAATTTTCAACTTACGCCTAATCAGCGAATCCTGTACACGTATGTCCACGTATTTTTGAGACCAAAATCTATCAAATTATATAAAAAAAAAGAAAATTTTTTTTTAACAGTGGACTAACCCCTTAGCTCTATCTCTTATCTCTTCCGGCCAAAGTCCTGTTATCTACGAACTGGAAAAAAATCCATATAGTGTATATCCCGATGTAACATAGCGCAGCATATGCGATTTTCAACACTATACTCCAAAATTAAGGAACATCAGGATTGATATATTGACTTGATGGCTTCCTGTTTTTTATTTGTTTGCTCATTATTATACCTGATAGGGTCTTTTACATCGTGGAGAATTTCGGCAATGTATTATTTTAAATTATATCAATGTCACCAAGAGATGACGAGATCGGTCAATATTTGGTGTATTAGACGTCATCCATCATGAAAAGGGTAAAATTTCGAAGTGAAATTAGGGTCCACCATCAATCCAGAGATAATTTTGGTGGGCCTTAATAGATCTAAGACACTAAGCTGAGCTGTAAAATATAGTGCCATAATACCATATTTGATAATATCTACTTAATGCTTGCTCTTATGCAACATACCTTGTCAATTATGGTCGCGTATGAGCTAAAGGCTATATGAAGAATGGGTTATTAATTCATAATGAAAATTCTCATATATTATGGGATTTTTTTAATTTCACACAGTCTATATTCCCATGCAAATAATCCCAACTTCAACAGTCTCGATCCATATAAATATAGTGAGCAATATAGCATTACAATTTTAAATAGCTCGTATACTTAGCCTAGTAGGAAGAGCGCCGGCTTTTAGATTCTGGCATTCCTCGTTCAAATCCAAGTTCAGGCTGACATGACACTTTGCTTTTTACCAGGGCCTATAGTACCTGGCGTTGAGAGCTAAAATTCATAGCTTTGCAAGCTATAATACACCATATCCGCTCCTAAATAATTTTCGCAATATATTATGGTGACAGGCGCTGTATTTTCTGACAATGCCGAGACCAACTCTGTACACTAAAAGTATAAAAAACTAATGGTCTATAGGTCTTTTTTTTCTAGTTTATAAGTCTTTTTTTCAGGACGCATAAATAGCTCCATGGAACCACGTGGCGCATCTAGTTACGAAAACTTCGTAGAAATTGTCTTAAAAAATAAGCGAACAAAGCATAGCTAAAACTTTCTGTACATTCTAATAATTTTTGTTGTATTTCTGTAACGAGACAATACAACAAAAAAAAATCCCACCTAGGTTTGAAACTGACTGAGCTCAATATTTATAATCAAAATTTGTATGGGTGTGAGATGATTATTTTCATGTCTCACTCTGCCTTGTCACACATAGGGTAATTCCAAATCGGTGCGCGACGTTCGTTTAGATCTGGATTCGAACCAGGAACCTCACACGCTAGAAATCAATGCTCTTCTTCTCTAGGCTGGACGAGCCCAAAAAGCTTGTGGAGCTAGGTAAGCAGTAATTTCATTTACGTCTGCAATTCGTATAAGTATCTCACGTACCTTTTGACTATTTTGGACAGATTTTTAGTAATCTTGTTCCCACAGAAATAATACATTTAGACATTTTCGAAAAATGATACTTGTGGGATTATGGGTTTCCCATAAGAATCATTTTTCGAAAAGCGAATAGAAACTATGATAATATCGTTGGGAAAGTTTGCTTCTCAATATATTTCACCTTCAAATTTATCTGGCTTTAGTCTATGAAGAGAAATTTATCTGGTACTAGCCTTAAAATGCGTTTTATTATAGCTCAAATATCAATTTAGTAAAGTAATATTTTTAAGTACCTAAACAGAAATAACTCTCGAACTACTGCATTGTAAACATGGACCGTTAAAATCCTCTGACTATAATATTTAGATTAATTAATTGCACTTATTTTACCTACATTTCATTTTTCTCTCTCATTTTTATCACAAATCCTCAATAAAAATTCGATTGCATCACAAACTTCCCAATTAGATTTCATTCGAATATTTCGACCGGCATTCGTTCAATAAAAATTCAATTCGAAAAGTTTATCTTTCGAAATGAGGAAAATTCAGGTCAATGACTATTCTCTTTCTTTCTCTCTCAGTGCAGCAAACAACGTTTTTTCCAACTTCTCTCCAATATAATATACTTCAATAAAATTTTATCAGTTCGATAGGTTGTAGTAGACGTTATCAACGTCATTAAATTTTTTGCAATGTTGTCGGTGCTTCAGTCCAGAAGGGACTTGTAAAGAAATGGATTTTCGATAGAAAAACAAAAACAATGTTCGAGTTCAATTTTACCGTTTTTTTACTTGTCTGATTCGAATTGGTTTGTTTTTGCGTTTATAAGCATATCTTCCTCCGTTTCGTTCTCACCCGCATTGTTCTCTCGCTTTGAATTCTGACAAGTTTGTATTCATTTTATTGGGTGTAAGATAAAAAAAATTGCATCATTGAACTTCTTGAACACACACACTTTGTAATTACAATATATAGCATGCGCTTGCGATTTTCTAGGTACATATCGACTTAAAAACAACGAACCAAACAAAATTTCAAAGTAATTTTTCTTTTTTCATCTACAATTCGCAGGTGGATAGAACAAACATACAACATCTGTGCACATACATATATAGTCATATCAGTATCAGGTGAGTTTTTCTATGCCTTATCGAAAGTTTATTTCAGAAGAAAAAAAAGTTTACTGACTGGGAGCTATTTTTTTTTATTATTACTATTTAATAACTCGTTTGAGCCGTGCTGTTTGTGTTTGCATGAATAAGTCACACATGGTTAGTAGTTGTAAATGGATATTATGCAAACTGAAGCGTATTTTCAGAGTGATGTAAAAGATGAGGTTTTTTTTTGAAATCGATACGTTATTTATTACGCACTCGACCGGATGATTTATATCATACAGACTGATATCACGATGTATGAGTATCAGATAGGAAAATATTTTTGATAAAATTTATGAGCTAATGCATGTTTATGACAAATTGTTATTTATAGATTGTAAAAAACGATCAATATAGTTTTTGATTGTATTTAATATTTTCAGATTAAATTTTTATATGTTGTAGATTACTGAAAATGCTGCTATGCAAATAACTCTGGTAATTCAATTACAAAACTCAATGAATCGTATACGAAAAGTGCAAATTTTAGTCAATTTGATATGTAGATTATGTCGATTTAATTTGTATTTGAGTTATTTGCACAGAATAATTTAAAATTGCCAATTTTCGAAGTAATATAAAATTATTGAGTTCATTTAACTGTTCTGCAAAGAATTGGATTGAAAATAAATAGTGAATTCAATTTGGTGGTGCTGTTGGTGGATGGAATAAAATGTATTTCATTGTAGTTGTATAGTAGCCTATGATTTGATCGGTAGTCAAGTATATTTATGCGACCTTATTATAATATATCCATTTACTCGCCGAAATATACCAAGGCAGGCACTGCCTCGTCTTAGTCGTTCTCGCCTCGTCTTTTGTTGTTTCAATGTTAGGTTGGTTAGGTTTTTCTGGTTGACACAAGGTTAGATAAGAAGACCTGGAGCTTAAAGATTTAGTCCTAGGGGTCATCGAAGACACCAGACAACTTACGAATTGAAAATTATTTTTCGACCTCTGCTCTGGTCACGTTCGTGATGACCAAACAGTCAAGGCTCACCGAAGCAGCATTGTCTGGTTTTCCCTAGTACCGGACCGTGGCACAGGAGATCTCGAATTGTTTCTTAGACTCCCAGCTCCAGATACTTCTTACAGATGTCACGTGGTTGACGGATATTAGTTGTGCAACTTTACGTATCGTACAGAGCTCAACCTAAATCTGAATTAATCAAGGGTAAAGTAAGTCGTGGAACTAATCACTTGAAACTCGTATTAACATTAATTTTAAATTTGTAATGAAGCTTTCTACTAGCTACGAGGATTGTCGTGGGATTACTTTACTTTACAAACCTCCACCCAGAAAATACCTAGAAAACACTTTAGTGATTAAAAACCCTGAAGGCTTCTCTATGGAGATGTTTTAGATCTGTCAGTATACGAGGGGCGTTTGAAAAGTCCGTGCAAAGTCCGAGAGATGGCACCATCGGCGCGTATCGAGGTCATGTTTAGTTAGTAGCATCCTCTTGAATGAACGCACACCAAGTGTCAGCCATATTGGTATATTTCATTGTGATTGGCATACGTGTGAATCAAGGAAGTCCAATGATTTTCAAGAAATGGAGGAAAAAGAATTTCGTGTGGTGATTAAACATTACTTTATGAAAGGCAAAACGCCTCAGGATACTAAAGAGAATCTTGATAAACATTATGGTGACTGCACCTTCGATTATAACAGTTTATAAGTGGTTTCAAAAATTTCAGACTGGCCATATAGGCACAAGTCACGCTGAACGTTCTGGACGTTACGTTCTGGAAATCATTGATCAAATCCATGATATGGTGATGGATGACAGAAGAGTTAAGGTGCTAGTGCTGTGGGCATCTCGACTGAACGGGTACATAAGCGTCGTTTCGTCCTTGTGAATGAAACATGGATACATTTTGATACTCGTGAGACCAAACAACAATCTAAACAATGGGCTACCAAGGGGGAATCTGCTCCAAAGAAGGCGAAGACCGTTCCTTCGGCTGGAAAGGTTATGGCGACTCTGTTGGGATTCGCAAGGGATAATGCTCATCGAATATCTGGAAAAGGATAAAATTATTACAGGTGCATATTATTCATCGTTATTGGACCGTTTGAAAACCGAGCTGCAAGAAAAACGCCCGCTATTTGCCCACAAGAAAGTCCTTTTCCATCACGACAACACACCAGCAAACACTTCAGCAGTTGTGGTCGTAAAATTAATGCAAATAGGATTCTAACTCGTTTCAGACTTGGCTCCTTCGGACTACTATTTGTTCCCCAATTTAAAGAAATGGCTGCCGGGACAAAGATTTTATTCAAACGGGGAGGTGATTGCAGACACTAATGGATATTTTGCTGACTTGGACAAATCCTATTATTCCGAAGGGATCAACAAACTAGAAAATCGTTGGACGAAGTGTATAAAGCCGGCGCCAAACGATGCTACCAACACCCTCCAACGTTGGCCACTTGATGGTTGGACGCATCGTGTGTCCGATGCCCCAGCTAACAGTGCCCAATGTCCAGCGTTTGCTTTTTGACTGCAGTGCATATCATGCAAATGAAGAACGTTTCGAGCTAACATTCTTCTCCGCTTTGAGTTGTCGCTTCTTTTAACTTATGTAGAATTAAAGCATAATTATTCCCGATTATTTTCACGTCTTGATCATTATAATCTATTACCAATATTCCTGCACAATCTCAAAACTCTATCTTAGGCTTCTCAGGGGATGCCGAACCCTTTCTGATCACTATTTTTATTATTTCTTTTTGTTTCTGGGTCAAAATAATCGACCCACATTTTTTCTCCCCCGACAACTGTTGGAATGGTGTTCCCTCACTCAGAAAAATTTCACCACTCAAAATTGTTTAGAATCAAATTTAAATCTAAACACTTTTAAACAAAAAACGAATCTTATTTGAATTAAATAATCCCCCACTTTCAATAAAAATGATTCCACTTTATTATAAAAATGTTATTTTCATATCAAAATTTTCATCATTGAATGAAAAAACAAAACATTAATACAAACAAGACACACTTTGATACAGCGTTATTGAAATGAGGTCAGATTATTTGAATTAAAAAGAAACGTATATGACACCAAATCAAAAAATTTTCAAATATGATTTGGCGCCATATACATTTCTTTTTAATTCAAATAATCTGATCTCATTTCAATAACGCTATATCAAAGTGTATTTTGTTTGATTTAATGTTTTATATTTCATTCAATGATGAAAATTTTGATGTGAAAATAACATTTTTTTAATAATATAATGTTCCCCTAGTGTAGATGGCAAAAAAAATCTGTTAACCAGATCCCCGGGTGACCTATCACCACGGTGTATGTGAGGTTTGACTCACTAAAAAAAAGGACCATCTACAAGCCCACAAAGTTCCGAGTCGACCCGGTCGTGCTGACTCACCCATTGGTAACCACGGACTTCAAGAACTACCACAGCTTATGGGTCGGTAAGGCAACCCTCCTCCTATGCGCAGCACTTTCTCAACGTATGTTGAGACTGCGCGCCAGTTCTACTCGTTTCGCAGTATTGCATCCACGATCGACTCAGGTACTACCAGGCCGATCGTGGACTCAATGGTGCGCCTCAAACTCACGAAGCGACTGCACATAAAGAATGTGTGCTGAGCACAATCGAGCTTAGCCACACAGTACCGGCAGTACGATGTAACCACCTTACCCATTCTGTTCAGGTATTTCCCGAAGTAACCGTGCTCTGTCAAGAATTGACAAAGGTAAAAGTTTACCTGTCCGTGGCTCCGGTTAAGCCAAGGCTCAATAAGACCAATTAGCTTAGCCGTCCAGCGTCCTTTATCACTTTCACTCTAAAGTTGGAGGGTTAGTGCACGCGCGTGCGTCAAAGCCTCAGTTCTGTCCAGCTCTGAACGAAAGAGGTACCCTTCCTTGCGTTGTCGCGCTAGCAGATCAATCGGGACTACTCCCGATACAACCATCACAGCCTCTTCTGAGACCATGCGGTAGCTACAGGTGATTCGCAGAGCACCCCTGCGCTGGACACTGGCAATGCGCTTCCGGAACTTCCTAGTTCGGAGTGCATCTCCCCAAATTTCGGCACCATATAGCAAGATGGAATTCGTCGTCACCATCAGCAGTCTCCGTCTCGTCTCACTGGGTCCGCCTACGTTGGCCATTAGCCTGTTCAGCGAAGTGACGACTACTAGAGCCCTATCACATGCGCTGTGGATATGATCCCAATACGTCAGCTTGGTGTCCAGGGTCACTCCCAAATACCTGACCGACTTGCTGGTCTGGACCCCGATGGAGCCAACTGTCATGGGTATGACAGTTGGTATCCTCCGCTTCGTCAGCATGACAATCTCTGTCTTTGAGACTGCCAGCTGGAGGCCGTGCTCAGTCATCCACCGATCCACCCTTCTCATAACTTGGTTAAGTCTAAGTTGAGCGAAATCGGCAGATCTAGAAGTGATTACAGCTGCGACGTCATCAGCGCAACCTACTAGGAACAGATCCGCAGGCATTTCCAGGCGCAGCAGATCAACGTTGGATAATGTAGCAATCAATCAGTCAATTTTTTCCCTAGAGCAATCAGTTCGTTATTGTAGCTATTCCACTTATAATTAGTGGTTATAGAATGGATGCCTGGCTGGAAATTGTTCACTTGCTCCGTTTTGCTGCAAGTGAAACTGTTGTCAATTATGGAATATCTTATGAATTAAGATTAGGTATTTGAACCATTGTTTGCGAGAGTTTTTTTTTATTAAATAGCTATTAAAAGATGTTTCTATTTCACATTTTGATACATTTTCCCGTCTTTAAATTGACTATTTAATTTAATTGCTCCACGAATCTAAATTGTAGACCTGCAGGTGTTCTATACCTGATGTCTGATTTTTTCTTCCAGCCATAAACTCTTTGTTTTTTCTTATAAAATTTCAACGTATTTTGAAATATTTGACTAATATTAACATCTACTATTGAGTATATAAGTATTTTATGCACTATTGGACCAAAAGATATTATTTAACACTATCTTCGAGCGATAACTTCTGCCCGTCTATCGAAATCGAAAATACCCCCCATCTTCTAAACATCGACTAATACTCATATTGTTTCATTCTGTACATTACATTCGCACCGATGATGATGATGATGATGACGAATCATTGCAAAATTTTCATGGTTCAAGTGTTTTTTAGAATTTCCTGCTTCGAAAAAAGAAATGAACTGGTTTCTTCGCTTGCATGCGAACAAAGCTCTAATGACTATGAAGCCAGAATTGTGCTCTACTGGATGCTTGTGAAAACGTAGAGTCAATAAAATGATGAATAAATGTATGGATAGTGTTGCAAATTGGAATAGTGATTCATTTGTATGATTGCAAAGAGATATAATTGTAGCGAAAATACAATCTGTAGATATTTTCAGAAAATCATAAAGTTTAATTGAAATTTATTCATCAGTTGTATGATATTCAGTGAAATTTAATCTGAGAATGAGTTGCGAAATCAGAAGATTATAATTTAGTACCTATGCTAATTTATTTAACTTTTGTAAACTGGGTTTGCCCAGTAAATAATGAAATGCAAACAAAACGTTGTACATATTACCTTTTGCTTTCATCATTCTGGATGAATTTAGTGCATCATATAAATCTCTAAAAAAAAAAAATTCAAAGGCGTGTACAATTCTACTCGGAATTTAGTGGTTGTGCTGACTAATTAAGATTTTATCCAAAGACAGTATCACATAATCTTTCTTGAGCTTGAAGTTCACAGCTTCATTATATATACATTGACCTCGGATTTCAAACTGCAACCATAATATTATGTCTAAGAAATTTCACGTAATCAATACCTACAACGTGTCAGTAAAAAAAACTATTTAGAGACTTTCATAAATCCAATCGACCTACTACCAGTCCTCCTGTGTGCTAAATAAAAACTGCTCGTAACAACCCAAAGGCCGATAAAATTACATAACACATACATTCATATGTAAATACATATCTATATCTTTCCACATATGCTTGCGCAATCAGTTGAGAACATCCCCTGGGATCCAATTTCATTGCAATTGAACATTCGTCTACTTAACTGTTAGTTACTACGCCGACAAGGATTTAATGGTGCAATCTGTCGTTCAGTAATTGATTATACTTATCACGTTCGTGGTCCTGAATGGGGATGATAATGAGCATCAGAGATAAGTTGAAAATGAAATTTCAATTACGTGAACTCGTACAAGTAACTAAAACAGTTTTCAAGCTTAAAGATAAAGCTTTCAACAAAAGGCCAGAAAAATTTCTCACTCGAAAAGGCTTAAATAAATTCGCCTGGAAATTAAAAGGCTCTAAAGTATAATGCTGTTTCTATAAAGAGGGGTAAATAATAGTGAATTAAAGAAGTGTAAGCATAGATAGAAAAATTTTTTTAAAGTTATTGAGTTGGTATAGGGCTTAAGACCATCATCATCAATCATTATGATTGGCGCTACAATTTAAGTCTTGTTCTAGCCTCTTTTAATAAGTCTTCCCGCCGAATTCGACCATGATCCGATGCTAACCAGTTAAGCATCCCTATATTCTTAGCGTCCTGATGAACACCATCTCTGGAGCACAATGAAAGTGCCCAGGCTGTTATTTGTCATCAAATCTGCCTCAAAAATTTTCAAGCAGGTTACATGTCCTGTTCATCGGAATAAACCGAGCTTTATTTTCATGATTATATAGCGTCTCCGAAATCACCCCTCCTCACATACTGGTCCAACGAATCTTCGTAAGACTTTTCCTTTCGTATCCGGCTCAAGGGCGGAGTGCCGTTTCTATTGCACAGTTTCAATCTCAATCCTAAATCTATCCGGCATTGTATATGCGATATATGAATACTGGTAAAATCATAGTCGCTTATGTCAGTAGCTTTATAGTTATGGTTAAATTTCGGTATTTTAAAAGCTTTGATAGGTCGTAGTAGGCTTTGTCGGATTTAAGCAGCCGTCTGTGTCATTCTTCTGCCATATTGTTATCAGTTGCTGCTATTGACCAACGGTAATTAAAAGATACACTTATAATTCTAAATGATCTTCATTTCATCATCATCAATCATCGTGGCACAACAGCCCGGCGTCTGGATCGATCTCCTCCAATTATCTGAGTCACGTGACCGCATCCTCCAATCTTGGAATGCCAGTAGTTGCTCGGCATCCGCATATACTGATCTTGGTCTTAGTCTCGCTTCGTCGACTTGTCCTCCGTTCATGACCCGTTTTGGTCATCCATGCGTTGTACATGCCTTGCCCATTGTATCCGTTGAAGTTTGACGATTTTGGAGACTTCCAGCTCATCTTATAGTTCGTACAACTCATTATTGTACCGGATGTGCCTTCCATCTCGGACGCGAACAGCCCCGAAAATCCGCCGTAGAACTTTCCGATCGAAAGTCGATCATATTTTCGAAGGCTTGGGTCAGGGTCTACGTTTCGTAGCCATTGCACAGCACAGGTCTTACGATAGTTTTATAAACGCGAAACTTAGTCTTTCTGTGCACATACTTCGATTTCATAATGGGGAGGACCGAAAAGAACGTCTTATTTGCTAGTTGTATCCGTCGCTTGGTTTTGTCAGTTTCGTAGACGTCATTCGATAGGTTGCTACCCAGGTAAACGAAGTTGTCTACAAATTTGATGCTAAGGTGCCCTAAGTTGATTGCCGTGTGCGCTGGCGTCCTTGCCATAGTTTGCATCATAACTTTCGTTTGACATAACTTTGTCCTTGATTCGTAGTCCAACTTCTTTTGCTGCGGTGTCAAGTCTAAGCAGAAGTTCTTCTGCATCGGTCAGTTTTCGAGCCATGATGTTAATGTCATCCGCGTACGCTGCCAATTGTGTCGACTTAAAAAGTAGCGTGCCGCTGGTGTCAGGTTCATTGCCCGAATAGCAAACTCAAATGCCAGGTGGAAGAGGGTGGGGCTATTCCATCGCCTTGCTTCAGGCCAACCAGAGTTTCAAAAGGCTCTGTCAGTCTGTTCTGGATCCGGACCTGCGAGACGGAGTTGGTCATCGTCATCTTTATAAGTTTCACTAATTTGGCCGGTATACCAAATTGCATCAAGATGCTTTAGAGTGCGCCTCGGTCGATGTTGTCATAGGCTTGTTTAAAGTCGACAAAGATTTGATATATGTCGACGTTGTATTCCCAGCACTTTTGCAAAATTAACTTGACCGTGAAGAGCTGGTCGACAGTGGAGCGACCGGATCTGAAACCGCCTTGATACTCGCCAATTATTTCTTCCGCGAATGGTTTAATTTTGTTCGTCAAGATTTTTGACAGAATTTTGTAGGCCGAATGGACTAAGGAGAGGGCTCTGTAGTTCGCACACCGCAGTTTATCTCCCTTTTTATGTATGGGACAGATTATGCTTTTGCGCCAATCGTCTGGGATCACCTCAGTCTCCCATATTCGCAGTAGTAGTTGAAGTAGCGCACTTAAGTAGTAATTCAATTGGAATCTCGTCAGCGCCCGGCGCTTTTTTTCTTTTCAGTGAACGCAAGGCGAGATCAACTGCTTTTACTGTCGGGGGTTGCGTGGATGGAGGTTGATCCACGGTAACATCTTGGAGCTTTCGAGCCATGATTTTAATGTCAATAACTACTGCTGCCAGGATGTTTGATGGCGGATTCAGAAGCTCTTCGAAGGAGGACGCCCATCGTTTGCTAATCTTTCGGTGTCGATGGTAATACTTCCATATTTTACCTTACAGAGGCTTGTCCTGGGTTGGTAGCCTTTTTTGATAGTGTTTACTAATCTGTACGCTTGTCTGGTGCTCTTATTAACTAAGATCACATTAATATTCAGCAACTACTCGTCAAAGTATCTCCGTTTCTTACGCCTAATTATTCTATTGGATATTCGCCGCAGCTCGCCATATTTTTCCTATTTGGCTCTGGTCGCACGTTGGATCCATTGTCTGTAGGCCTCATTTTTTGCGTCAAGTGAGTTTTTGCATTGTTCGTCAAACCATTCATTTCGTGCTCGTCGGGCCTTGTAACTGCAACTATACAAATTTTACTGAGAATTAGTGATGGGCTTTTCTGTTGTTTTCAAAAAACGAAAACGAACTGTTTTTTTTTCAAAAACAACTATTTTTTAAAACTGTTTGAAAAAAACAGTTTGAATTAACGAAAAGAAACAAATTTTGTTGGGACATACTAGGTATAACTAGTACGAGTATAATACCTGTTTGAAGTATGTACATTTATACATACAATGCATACGATTTGCAGTAATGTAATGAAACGGACTAATATGTCCTCCCCCACCCTCCAGACACAACGTTCCCAAGCTAGAATGGTGATGGTGCAAGATTACCTTCAAAGAATACCGAGTCATTAGTCTGTGCAGCTTGTCCTGAACTTTCCAATGGTCGCTCATTTATTTCGCAAATCTTTCTCCAATCTAGGGGCCATCTAAAGAAAAACGATCAAATTCAATCAATTTAATTTGTGTTTCATTTTATTATATGCAAAAAATACCTTCTGTATTCGTTCAAATAACAAAAGTAAAAAAATTACTAAGATAGGACCATAATCCTGTTGTCATCTATATGACTTTTCATTGAGCGATCTCTGATACCAAACTTTCCCTGGCTAATCTAAAACAGTCGGATTTCCACTTCGTCTCATTGAAGCATGAAGATTTTATTAAGAAATAAAAAAAAAATGTTTTGTATATTAAACATGCACCCACTAGGACTTTTAGTGCTACTTTTAGTTTTACGGCGGATTTCATTTTGAAGTATCTTCGAAACTAGGCCGTTTTTTCCCAGACTTGTATGGAAATTTCGCCCGAAACAACTCAGAAAGGTCCCCGAATTCATGCTAGATCAAAAAATTTTTTTTTGCAAAATATGGACATTTGTGCCCAATATCCCCTAACAAAAATTTTTTTTGCCCTTAAAATATCACTAATATACTCCCCGACGAAAGCGCGGTAAAGGCAGTTTTTGCCAAACTATGGCCTAAAAACCCCTTACTCCCTTACAAAACCGAAATTTTTATATCACAGCAATAGGTCTTGGCCCGTTATGTCCCAAACTACTCTAACCCAAAATTGACCGATTTTGTCCAAATTCAGCTCCTTTTGCCCTGAAAACCTTTCGAAAATTTGAATAAAATACTTGCAAGTACGAAAATACTCGCAAGTACGAAAATACTGTTTTCCGCAGCTAAACAGTTTTCCACTGCCGAACAGTTCGTTTTAACAAACGAAAAACGGTTCGTTTAAAAAAAACGAAAAACAATGAAAATGATTCGTTTTAAAAAAACGAAAAACCATTCGTTTAAAAAAAACAGTTCGTTTTAAAAAAACGATTCCTTTTAAAAAAACGATTCGTTTTAAAAAAACGATTCGTTTGAGAAAAACGAAAAACGTTTCGTTTGAAAAAAATAACAGTTCGTTTTAAAAAAACGATTCGTTTGAGAAAAACGAAAAACGTTTCGTTTGAAAAAAACAGTTCGTTTTAAAAAAACGATTCGTTTCGAGAGAAACGATTGGCTTTAGAAAAACTATTCGTTGTAGAATAGTTGGAAAAACTGGTTTTAGAAATACTATTTGTTGTAGAAAAATGATTCGTTTTAGAAATGCTGAAAAAAAATTTCGTTTTAGAAAAACTGTTTGTCGCTATTTGGAAAAACGGTTCGTTCGTTTTTTGCAGCCAAACGTTTTTTTCAAACTGTTTGGCGTTTTTAAGCCCATCACTACTGAGAATAGAGTTACCTCACTGCCTGAAACCCTCTTCCTTTCTCCGGGCTTGGAACCGCCAAATCACAAGTTAGACTTGCGATCGGCGGATATCCTCATTTGGCATCTATTTATGCTCCCCATACTTGAACCACAATTTTGCTTATTGTAACTTGGGTCCTCCATATTTAATCAGCTCAGCTTGTATGTCCTCGACTCACGGGAATTTGTTGGGCTTCAAAGGGAGCGGCAGCGTAAGGTAGGGCAGCCATAGGGCCTTGTGTAGCGCAGCCATATTGATTCGAAAATGTTTCGCAAATGCAATACGTCGATGCGAAGCTATCCACACTCGAAAAATCATACCAACAACACGGTGATCTGAGTCTATGTTGGCGCCTCGGAATGCTCTTTCTATTATCAGTGTCGAGCAGTGGCTGCAGTTAATCAACTCCTGGTCTATCAGAGTGTGAGTGGCTCTGTCAGGTGATATCACGGTTACGTTATGGATATCCTTATACGAGAATCTGTTACTCGCAACGACCAAGCTCTTCGGTGCTACTAGCTCAATAGCTCGAAATCCACGGTAATTAGTGTTTCCGTGCAAATAATGACTGAGTATCGACTCCAAACCGATTATTGTGATCAGAGCTTCAAAGATGAGTTTTAAATTGTGCCTTAGGTAAGCGTTTAGAGTTCGCTCCAAAGCTTTGCAGTATGCTTTTTCTTCGTCATAAAAAGACTCCTTCGTAGGTCGTTCTCGGTAAAAGATAGCAATGGATAAGTTCGTATATTGCTACAAAATAATTTGGTCCTAGTATTGAGGTAATCAGGTTCGTCCTGATGTTTATCTTTTTTACTCTTCACTACACAATCATCATTACTGAGGTGAGGAACAAAAAATATATTTTGACATTTGCGGGAGACATAAAAGAATATTTTTGACAGGGCAAATCATTCAGTATTGTTACAAAAAGTAAGCCAATCTATATCGGTAGAATTGCCATGTGTGTCATTGGCCTAACACGGGACTCCGTCCATTATTTTATATCCCTTGCTTATATTCTTCAGTATTGCTTTGAATTGTTGTCTCATTACATTTTATTTTAATAATCCATAAACTGGTTCTCTTAAGAAATTTATATAACTCTTGCCACCAAGTGTTTTATACTAAATCAAGTTCCGCCGATAGAAAATCTATTACATACATAATTACACACATAAACATTAAGAAAGCGTTTGAACAACATTAATCCTGTACTGAAGGACAGTGATATCCGCCTATAATTTGTGACATGCAACCACAACACAATTCGAGTTACAAAAATGAGAACCACTTTCGGAAGCTAAGAACTTTATGATCTTTGCGACGGAAATCAAAAAGTCCTACACCAAGAGCTGTGTCACGACACGATTATCTTGCTAAATGTCATGAAGAAAACAAACAATTGCGTCTTGCTTGGCAATTAGTGACGCAAACAAACTGGTGATGCTTTGCGCTGATATTTAAGTGGTCGTTTCATTAGCCTGTATACATAATCATAACTATAGTCTTGGTGCTGCTCTCTTAATGATAATGGAAAAGCCTATTCTGTATGGACCTGACTTCCGTAACAACAAAAATACGAGCTGAATATGCTTATGCAAGGACATTACTTAAGGGGACCGAATAGAGAAATTTCCATGTATCCACATCATTTTGATAAGCGATAAGAAACTTCTTAAACGACTTATAAACATTTACTAAGCTTCTTTCATTTAATTTGAAAATGCTCGTGAAACTTTCGAAAAGTACCAAGGTAAATGTGATGAAAGTTTTTCTGCCTCTTTGTGACATAGACGAGGAAATGCTTGACTAAAGCTGAAAAGACTTTACGTTTGAGAGTAAAATATCCTGGGGAATTTTTCATATTGCACATGGTCATTTTGATCCTTTTGGAAATATGTGAGAAGTAATAATTAGGGCTCCAACTGGAATAAAACTTAATTCTTTTACACACAGAATCATACGAAATTATTAGTCTCTCAGTAAATGTTGAAGCAACTACCTCGCAATATAAACTTTATTGCTTAAAAATTAACTAGGTTTAAAATTATTCGTTTAACTTTAAACCATAGAACATATCTGCAATAAAGAGAGGCTTAGTTTTTTCAAACAAATCAGCTTTTAAAAACAAAGCTTAAAAGACTTTGGCTGATAGCTAAATCATTAAATATTTAAAATAATAGTAGGGAAATAGTTTATGTTAAAGCCAAGACAATGCTATAAATCAAATACAAAAAAGTTTCAGCTTAATGTAAAAATTCAGTAGATAAAATGCCCTCTTCGATAAAACTATCACAAGTAAGACCTATCATTGGCTGTATGTCGGTTACCGCATTTGTTGCAATTTGTTTCGCTTCAGCTTTCCATATATAGTCTGTCAAGAATAAGTTTACACATAGGAAAAAATTTCAATTATTGATCTTTCTAATTATAAAATACTGCTTTTTATTTATGTAAATGAATTTTTTTTTCTCAAATATAGTTATTTACATTATTTCCAACCGATATATACAAAAAAAGTACAACTTCAATGCAAAAAAAGATTGAATTTGAAAAGAATTGTTTTAATTCCTTGCATTGAAACAAAAAATATTTTGCTATCTTCAAAAATATTAAAGTACATATCTCAGTTTTGAAAGCAAAATGCGTTGAACTTTTTCAGAGGACTGAAACGAATTGAGATTCACCGCTTTCATTTACATTATTTATTATTCCTTTGTTCAATTTTTATGAATGTAATTTTTTATTTTTTCGTTTTGTATTTTTACTTTATTTTTTTTTATTTTCATATCATGTATCGTTTAATTTTTCTCTTCAAAGTCAGGGGGCTTATAAATTGATTATTACAAACCCAGACCATTTAGATTATATTGTTTTATTTATTTTCTATGATTTTTAAGTTTTTTTATTCCTCTTTTTTATTTATTTTTTTTCTTTTATTATATATTCTATTTGGTTTCTTCTTCGTATTTTGCTTTATTATTCCTTCTCCCTTTTTTTTTTTGCTTGCATAGAGTGCCGTTAACAAAAATCAAATGAAACTAAAATAATACAAAGCAGAAAAGAAAGAAAAAATTTAAAATATAGAAGAAAACGAAAATTAAAGAAACATATGTATTGAAAAAATTTAAAAATTAACTCAAAAAGAAAAAGGAAACGAAAAATAGAAGGAAGAAAAATAGCTAATAACGAAAAGTAGGAAAATTAAGTAAATTAACAAATGTAACAACATAAAAGTAGGAAAAAATGGAAGAAAATGGATAGAAAAAATGAAGAATCGAAAAAAAGAACAATAAACAATAAAACAGGATAAAGAAAGAAACGAGAAATAAAAAAGTCGCCAAAATAAAAAATATTTTGCATGTTTTCTATAATTTTTAATGGTTTTTCAGTTTGTTATTTTGGTTTTTATTTGTTTCTTTTCCCTTTTTTTTGCTTCTCTTTACGAAGAAATGAAAAATAGAAGGCAGAAAAAATAATAAAACTAATATAGACAAATTATAAAAGGAAAAAAAGAAGCAAAAGCTAGATAAAAACGAGGAATATGCAAGCTGATTATTTGTCTTTTTACTAATATTCGAAGAACATTAGTATTAAAATCGATTCGGCCAAAAATTCATATTTCCATGTATATATATATATATATATATATATATATATATATATATATATATATATATATATATATATATATTAAATAATATAATAATACATAAATTTCAGTGATATATATATATATATATATATATATATATATATATATATATATATCATCAAAAAATTTCAGTGAGATAATCTCGGGAACGCGCCATTCGATTGAGCTGAAACTTTCAGGATACATTGGTGTATATGCAGAATAGGTCCAGGTCTCTTTAAATGTCAGTTATTGTTAACCTTTTCGCGCCGGCGAGCATTTAAGTGATATTTGTAATATACCTATTATTTCGTGCACAAATGATTTTCGCAAAAATAAAGTTAACAAAATAAATTTCTAACGTGTTTTACATATGAATCGGATAATGCTTTGGAATTTTTTAACCCTATGTGTGCGCTGGGAGCCTAAAAAGAGGACGGGAAAATTTGAAAATTTTTAAATTTCGATAACTTTTGACAGAGCTATTCAATCATTACGAAATTTTCAGGACATATTGACATTATTTAGTTGTAGATTTGTGTAGCTTTTAATGAGCGTGCTGGCAACCCTGTAGCTAGGGCAGGCACTGAAAGTGAAAACCTCCAAATCATCGTCTCTCTTGAAAAAATGCCGTTTCTTCAAAAATAAGCCTTTCATATGTAAATCTTGTGCTTTGTTTATATAACCAAAAAAAAAAGATATGGTATAACGGGCACGCCTGGTAACCCTTGCCCAATTTACCTATATTTTTAGCATCAAAAACTTCTGTTCACGGAAACTCACGATCCAATGGGCAGAATTATTTGAAATTCACAGCATGTATTGACCTTAAATAGGACCAGGTCTGATAGAAGTGATTTTGAAATGCGGGCGATTCTGTGCCAGTGGTGCCATCTTGAAAAACCACTAAAAAAGATAACTGTTTAGCCCTATAAATTCTGATTGAATCGTTCGATTTTGACGAAACTTACACAATTGCTGGACCTTACTTTAAGCCACGTTTGGTAGAAATTTGGTCGAAAAATTCGGTTGGAGCTGCCAGCTATGATAATTTTGGTGCCTTCATTTTGAAAAAAAAAATTTGGAAGTGAAAACATTCAAACCATCGAATATTCAAAAAAATGTCCGTTTCTTACAATAAAACCAATCTGTATATAAATCTTATGTTTTATCTACACGTTCAAAATTAAACTTTGGAAATTTCATGTCGGACAAGAACGGTAACCCTCTCCCAGTTAACCTATATTTTTAGCATCAAAAACTTCTGTTCACGGAAACTCACGAACCAATAATCAGATACAGCTAAAATTTACAGAATGCATTGGACTTAAGTAAGACCAGATTTGATAGAAGCGATTTTGAATTGTGGGCAACTCTGTGCCAGTGGTGCCATCTTGAAAAATTACAAAGAAAAAAAACTGCTTTTTGCCCTATGAAATGTGAATAAGTTACCAGATTTTCATGAAGTTTACACAGAAGCTAAACCTAACTCTATTCTCTGTTTGGTGGAAATTTGGTTGAAAAATTTGATTGGTGCTGCCAGCTATGGTAATTTTTGTGTCTTTGGTTTTGAAAATTCGCTCAGGAAAATAAAACTTTTTGCACTATAACTTCCAGTGCAGTCATGAAATCAATACGAATTTCATACAATTAATGAAACCTGTCATAAACATTATTCAGGCCAAATTTGGTTGAAAAGCCACGATAGGGTTGCCAGCTATTGTTGGTTTTGTGTTTAATTGCAATATCTTTATTAAGCGGTTTTATCGTAGAATTTTCAAATGGTAATGATATTGTAGTGACAATAAACAGCAAATATTAAGCTTTCGATCATTTGAAAAAACTCGCTGCAGGTAACCCTAAATTTCTTTATACTCCTATAACTTCGAATGTAATTACACAACGTGAAGCAGATTTGATATATTCTTGGCTTTGATACTGGCGAACGGTTGCCAGCACGAGTCGGTTGTGCTACTTTTGTATCAATAAATGCTTACAGTTAGTATACATACCGGAAACATTTACAATGAAAATAAATAACCGATGTTACAATTCGCAAAGTTCTGCAAATTTTTCGGATCGCAGCCCCAAACACCAACTTCAGTTACAGTGCTGCAGGCACTGAGCATTTTCTTCATTGATGTTATATGAGATGCTGCTTTTAAAATTATGTGAAATAAGCAACTGATAACGAATATAATTAACCCGTGTTTTGCTCTCATAAACGTTGAAATTCATGCCAGTGGTAATATCTGAAACCTTGCACCATATGAGTTATAATGCATTCTTAAGACGAAAGTAAAACGTGGCATTTGAAACAGTTTGGCCGTAATAAGCAGCACATGTGGTGGAATATGCACTCAAAACCTGCACGATTCTTCTACTGTTCTTCGAACATTAGTGTTTCTAGCGGTTCAGGTGCGCTAGAGTTTTTTATTATTTATTTTGGTTTTTTTTTTATATGTGGTTTGGTTTTCTTCGTTTTGTAATCGTTTTTGCTTCATTTATTTCTTTTGTTATTTTATTTATTCCTCTTTTTCACCTTTTCACTCTAGTTTTTTAAGATAAAATAGAAAAGGAAAATGACGAAAAAAGTTGTAAAAATAAAGAAAAAAACAAGCAAAAGATGAATGATAAGTAAAATAGGAAAAAATAAAAAATGGAAAGAAAGTAAAAAGTAAAATGAAAGAAAACGTTTAGGGTTTTTCGTCCTTTTTATTCTTTTTCCGATTTTCTTCTGGTTACAGGTTAGTTTTCTTTCCTTTGTTTTTATTCCTTCTTTTTCTTTTCAAACAAGGATTTTATTTCTTGTTTATTGAAAAAAAATAATCGTAAAAATCGATAGATAATTGTTATCAACATGTGGTTATTGGATTTCGTTGAATTGATAAAATTGAAGCAACATGTAGATGAATACAACGAAAAGGAAAAAAAGAAAGATGCCTATTTTGTTCATATTTGTTATTCTGATTTTCCTGTTTTATTACCTTTTTCGTATTTTTGTTTTCTTAATTATCTAATTTCATTTCTTCTACGTTTGTTTTATCTCTTTTTTAAATTTGTCTTTTCTTAACACATTTTTCTTTAATTTTATTTTTTCTTTGCTGCCTTTAATATTCCTTTTCGTTCGATTTCCTTTTATATATTGAATTTCTTTCCTTACTTTTGCGCCTTGAATTTATGTGTTTTTTTAATGACTTTCACGTAATTAAAAGAAGTCCACGAGAATTTTTTACTATTTAATCGACCATCGTCAGATTCACTTACATCTATTCTAAAAAAAAACATACGAAATTCTTCAAAAACTGAAGTCTTAAACATTTTTTCTCAATTATTGTAATCTCCTCAAAATATATATCAAATCTTGAAAATTCTATAGATCATCTTCTTTGAAAACTTTTCTTACTCCCATACTACCCTCGAAACCATATGAATTCCACCAAAGTTCACACAAATTGATCTCGCAAGCTTCTAAATACATTCATGTTCCTGACAACATAATGCGCAAGCAATTAGTCTTTTTATGATATGAAAACTCTTAAACTATCTATTGTTTATATACTGCGTGACAATATCATCATATGTCTCCTGAAAAATGCACATATCTACGAGTATCTACTTCTCGTATCTGAATATCTCTGTCATTTTCTGTGAAATTCGACACGCTCTGTTGCTCATTTGAAACCATAGTGTACACACAGCACACACCCTTCAACGCTTCAACGAAATAAAAATCCCATAATAAGTTTGCTTCTTTCTCGGGTTCTTCACTTCAGTCACTTAGTAACCAGCCTCATCTTCCCCCCCCACCACTGCTTCCGTACTTTTAGGTTATTGTAGTCAGTAGTATGCTTTATGGCTAAGAACTATTGTACTTTTGCCAGAAGCATTCAATGACCACTCGGTCAAAGTGGCCATCTTCAAGATGATAGTAGTGTAGTGGCTATTTAGCTAAATGATGGTTATTCCGAAGAATACTTGGGTTATACATGTAGAAGTGTTTAGTATAAAAAGCTGATGAGATACTTCAACTGAAGTCGTCTTCATGTAATTTTAAAGTGACATGATGTAGCTGAGATAGAAAATCAATTGCGAAAAGTTGGAATAAAAGATAAAGATGGTCGTCATAGAAGATAGTTACTCTCAATTTCATTTAAGCCTAAAAGCATGCAATCTGATCGATGAATTTCATAATTACTTGCTGAGTTTATGATAGAATTTATCAGTGGCTGTCAACATGTGGTTATTGGATTTCGAGAAAATTTTATTTGAAAGCGAAATTTTTGAAATTTTAATATTTTGGATGATAACGGAATTTAATTGAATAGAAGTCAGAAAAAATACAGCTTATAAATTTGAAAATAAATTAAAAATATTATTAGAGTAGATTTTGAAGCTCCGATTGTGGAGTACGGAAATCACCACTGTGCGGAGGAAGTGCAGGAAGGAGTTCAACATGTCTAAAAGGTCTAACTAATGATCGCTGTATAAAACTGTGAGAACTGTTAAGTACGCCGTCCGCAAGGCAAAGAGATCCTATGGAAAGGTGGAGAGTCTCATTAAGTCAGACTGCGTTCGTGAGGTTTTAAACTAGATAACCAAGGTTATGGGGTGCTTTATGAACTCTAATAGCATGTAGACTATTTTGATTGCGTACACTCTATTCTATGTTCGCATGGGCTCACATTTTTTTTTTGGCAATTATTGTCCTCCTCTAAAGGCGGCGAATTAAACGGAGCAGGCCATCCGCTTAGAAATTTCCAATTCAGATTGAAAATAAACTCATTCGAGCTATTTAAATATCGGAGCGATTGTGTTTTTCCGAATGACATCCAGCAGTCCATAAAAGTATCGCTACCATAGCTGAGCGAAATTTGTAATGCGTGCTTGCGCCTATCCTATGTTCCCATCTGCGGGCGGGAAACTAGAGTTATTTTTACTCCTAAAGAAAAAATTGCACATGTTAAGCCAAAGGACTATTTTCCAATATGTTTTAGCTCTGCCTTTGTTAAGGAAAGAAATGGATCATTGGCTATTATATTGAAAAGTCAATGGATCGTACGTTAACCTAGGATTAATACTTACACATACTTAACATACATGTCCTCATTGTCGCCTTCTTTTTGATTGAGGTGCCCTTTAACAACATTAATTCCGATGCGATTTTTGAAGTACTCTCAGTTCTGGATGTTGATATGCAGCTTCTTAAGAAAAAAGTGGTATCCTTTTCCTTGAGGAATGGTCACATATGGCGAAGGGTCGGCGCGAGTGCACCTCAAGGTGGAGTCCTCTATCCTCTTTTGTGGAGAATTGTGCTAATTGCCTTTTTGGTGAAGCTTGACCGTGCTGGCTTATGCAGACGTCATAACCATAACAGTGTCGGAAAAGTACTTATCTACACTTTCCAATAGATATACATTAAAGTTTGAAATTGGACGCGGTTTGCATTGACCTGAAGTAGAGGATCAAATATTTGGGGCTGCTCCTTGAATCGAAGTTTCTTTGGAGCGACATTATATCGGAAATAGCGTAGAAGGCTGCTATGGATGCAAATCGGGGTCTGCGGCCTCATACTGTCGCTTGGCTTTATGCAGCAGTGGTTGAGTCACTTGTATTATTTTGGTTGATGTTCTAGTAGGATGCTCCCCTTAAGACTTTCTTGAAAAAGTATGAAAGTTAGCTGCACTCCTGGTGACTGGAGCACTCTGCGACATCCCTACTCTGGCACTTTTCGTATTATATCAATGGTTGCCAACCTATCTAGTAATCTTCCAGTAAGCTAATGTTGTAAGACTGCATTGTATTTCTACGTGAACTAGAACAGGGTCTGGCCACGTTAGAATTTAATTTTAGGGATTTTCCGTTCCAACGGATGTTAACTACAACGCTCCGGACATTCTAGTAAATTTGGTGTTTCGGAATTTGCATTCCTGATAGGGATGAATGGCATGATTCTGTCACTCTCGAGAGTGGCCTTATCGATGCGTTCACCGATGGCTCAAAACTGAACAATAAACTTGACAATAGTATATACTCGGAGGAGCTGAATCTTTTTTTTTCTAAGGTATTGCCAAAGGGTTACCCTTTGAAGCGAAGGCTTAGCTATGATGGTAGGGAGACACATATGGGAGAAGCCGATATTAATTATTCCATTATTCTTTAAGTGCCACATTTTTTCTTCTTTTTGCGCCTAGTCACCGCTAAAGCTATAATGTGGCACTTGATTAATGGAGCGCTGATATTGTGCCCAGTCGCCGACTGTTAAGACAACACAAGACGAACAAATACAACCATCAGCATGGCGAAAATTGAATTCGGGAGCAGTAGATCGCTGCTTCGGACTGGCGTTTTTAGCGAGCTAAGCTGCCATTCATTCAAAAAAATAATCTAAATCTGTACCTTCGTCTACTTGGTAGTGTCTTTTAGGCGGACTTGGTGGCTATTTTTCAGGCAATCGACTGGCTTCTGTGCTATCAGATTTTGGCAGTAAATATTGCTATATTGATAGCTTTTTTTTTGTTTTTTGCTGTAAAAGTAAAGCAATGCCACGACAACCCTCGTACGGGTCTAGGGGTTGAAGCTGGTAGAGAGCTTCATTACAATTTTTTTTTTTAATCATTGTGGATACGAGTGTGGAGTGATTAATTCCGCGACTTACTTTACCCCTGATTTATTCAGGTACCTAATCAGAGCTAGGTGAACTCAAAGCTTGGTGCGCGGACCCTCGTCCGAACCTGGATTCGAACCAGGGACCCCACACGCAAGAAGCCAGTGCTCTACCCACTAGGCTACTCAAGCTAATTTTGTCGACGGGCAAAAAAAATCTTCAAAAGATACCGGGCCCCCAAACTAAGGGCTTTGTAAGATTTTTGCATACTAAAAAAAGGCAAACTACACGCCATGAAAGTTCAGCTAGTCGCCGCCATCAGCAGCTTCCGTTTCATTTCGTCGGGGCCACTAGCCTCGTATACAAACCAGACCGACTTGGTTTGAATCGGATTGAAATGAAACTTCGAAGTAGGCTTTTCGTGCGACTGGATAACCGAATAAAATTCAGCCAGTTTTACTAAACTGAAGTATATTGCATCGGAACGACACATATATGAATAGAACTTAAGTGGGCGTCGAGTTTTTGAATCCTCAGTCCCGCGATCCGGGCCTTTTAACTCCAACGTCAATCCAATCCGGTAAAATTTCCTAATCGGATCGACTTATCCCAAATCAATCCGGGGCGCGTATACAATATGGTTTGACTAATCCTAATCCACTTTGAAACCACATTGTATACTGGGCTAATGATGTTGGCCATCAATCTGCTCAGTGAGCTGACGGCTCTCAGAGCCCCATTACATACTTTACGGAAGCTGTACCTGTAGGTCAGCTTAGTGACCAACGTCATTCCCAGACACCTTACCGATTTACTGGTTTGGACCTCTGCAAAGCTCACTGGCATCAGTATAACCGTTAGTATCCTCCGCTTCGTCAGTGTGACGATCTCAGTTTTCGACAGCGCCGACTGTAGACTAAAGTCGGTCGTCTTCCAACGAAGATTAATTCATCTTCCATCTCATGTGCTAGGGTCCGGTTCTCTGATAAGGAGAAGAGTGCCGGCATTTGGTGCACCCCTCTTCTCAAATCTGATTGACCTATCTCTGGTTGTTTTCAAGGGGATAGTGCGGTTTATCAAAGGAGGAAGAAGGTTGCCTGACTTTAGTGACTAAGGGAGAGACACCTACTGTGACGTCACAAAGAGTCTCTGTTGTGCTTGTCTGTCAGCAGGTCTCTGTCGATCGAAAGCCTCTTCTACCTACATACCTATCTATACCTACGTAATATCACGTCTCTTTATTAATTTGACCTCTGTTTAAATTATTTCATTCTTCCTATACAGCGATTATGTTGGAGTCAACTGTGTGGAAAAACAAATTTAATTTCGGGACATTTAATTCATTTTTCAAATCACTAATGTAGTACGATATCAATCGAATTCAGTTTCAGTTCTTTATGTCCCTCCTTTCTATTTAAGGGGTTACCCCCACTTGCAACTTTGAAATTTTCTATTTTTTGTTTATATAATTGACCGAGATATGAGCGTTGAAAGATAGGAAACTGTTACTTAAACAACCGTTAATTATACTTATAAACGCGTTTTTCTCGAAATGATATTTTTGGAGTCGGTGACCAAAATTACTCAAAAACTACTGAGCCGATCTTTTTGATACTTGACAGGCTTATTCAATACATAAAAATGTAGTGTTTAATCGTTCGGTTTTTCTTTTTGATAAAAATTTGCCGTTTTATTGCAAATAGACGACCGTTTTTTTAAGTGAAAATCGAACCATTAACTTTGACTGTCCGCCATTTTGTAAAAAATTGATATTGTTTTAAATCCTTCGATCAAACACTAGCTTATACTGTTATTTAACTAAATGCATCGATATTTTTTGCTTCAGATGATCCAGTTCGACACAATGTTGGTCACCGCAAAAAGTGAAAATTAAAATACCATTGTTTTGACGGCCATTTGTAATTTAACCATGTAATATTTTTCAATAAAAAAATTACTGAATGGTGCTTAATGTACTTAAAGATAATATAACTGTTGTTTAAAAAATTTCGTAGTTTTCTTAAAAAAAAAATTCATGAAAATGACCAATTTTTTCAATTTTCAAACACCGAACAATTTCATCTTCCTAATCACCCTATGTCTACCGGGTTTGTGCAGAGGAATTTGCAGAAATCACCTGGACTATCATCACCACAACAGCTATTTAGTTACCTGTAGTTTTTATACAAGACGCATATGTGTATGAACCCTGCGCCACAGGCATACCCGAACAGCCTAGTCACAAGCGCACTGTAGGCAGTCACCACTAGGGTAGTATGTTTATTTAAGTGGAGTGTGCTTCGTATTCGAACGATATATGTAGACTAGACGATATATGAAACGGAAAATCGGAAAGAGTAACAACAACAAAAAGTTCACATCGGAACTGTGGGAATAGACGTTACAAAACTTTATATTTTATTGCCGGTTGGCGGCTTATGTTCTTCTGTTCTGTTCTGACGGCGATGATGATGTTCATTGGGTCGGGCTGAGCTGGAGCATGTTGCTGTGGCGTTAGGTCGTTGATTCGGTGATATAGATATGTTGCAGATAGGATTGATGGAAGATTATTGCATGGTGATTTCGAGTTCATTATCAAATCCAATGTTGTTAATGACAAGAAAGAAAGAATTACGTTTAGCCCAGAGAAATCCTCCATAAAAAAGGCGAAACTTCGGAAAAATTAAGGGAAAGCTGAATTTTGGTGTGAACCTTGGTAATGGCGTGTTGAACAAAATGTCAAAAGTCCCCATCGATCCGAGTGCTGCGTTACTTTTTATACGGGGTCAAAGGTCACCAAAAGTGACCTTTCCTAAATATCTCAGTAACGGTCACGTCTTCAGAAAAACAATGTATGACGAATTTGTAGTTTGAAGTATTTTAAACAAAAAAGATTTTATAACTTTTTCCCGTCACCATAACCGTTTTTGAGATATATTGATCTAAACATTTGTTACTAACAGCATCCTCTTTCTCACGGCATGTTAATATTATCCGATTTTGATTACGACTTGGCATGTTTATGAGTTTGTTTTTCTACGTTTATGAGGCGCATAAAAAAAGCAT
This sequence comes from Nemotelus pantherinus, assembly GCA_963978885.1. NCBI lineage: Eukaryota > Metazoa > Arthropoda > Insecta > Diptera > Stratiomyidae > Nemotelus > Nemotelus pantherinus. The sequence goes on along the minus strand of OZ022266.1, from coordinate 71,399,296 downwards.
GTATGCAAACTTATCTACCACACTCCAGGGTAGGTGGAAAAGTGTGCTCCGATAAGTTATCACCACCCCCCGCCCCCCTTTGTCATGTAACTTGCAGGGACATCTGCTCGTTACTCTCTTCTCGGAAATAAACTGTATTGCTGCATCATTGGGATGGGATTTTCCACAAAGAAGCAGAACAAGACAACAACGTTGCAGGTAAAAATAGGTTTTGTAACATATCATGGCCCTAGGAGTATGAAAAAGCAAGATTAAATCAAGGCCTAATTCTGTAAACGTTCATTCTTGACATTATAGGTGCTCAATCCGCTGCAGATTATCCCCAAATAATCAGTTTTTTACCAATCCTGTGATGACTGGATAACGCCAAAAGGGGCATGACACGTCTCGAAACCAATTTGCACCTGAAATTATGTGACCTTGCCCTGATCGTTCATGGGATAAAACGGTATGGAAAAAAAAACTAAAAAACCGGTTATTTCGGGATGGGTCGTTTGCGGGGGTGGGTAGGGTGTGGGTAGAGTTTGGGTGTAGGGCTAGTCTCATGATGTCCATAATAGGCAATTAACAGGATAAAAAGTGATCCTACACGGTTAGAAATTTTCGGATAAATTTGATAAATTTTGGAATGCATATAGGTCCAAACGAAAGTTAGTATCAATCCAATAGGTTTGTTTAAGATCAAACAATTTAATCTGATAAGATAAATTTTATCTGATAAGATAAAATCAATACCAATTATTCATATAAATTGAATAAGACGCTCTTATAAACGGTATCCGAATCGCATATAAATGAATACACCACATTCTTATTAAATGTACACCATTTAGAATAAGAAATATATCTCTCTATTAATAAAAAAAGTTTTGGAAATTTGGTCGGATTATATTTTTATTTTAAAATGTCGTACGGAAGAGAAAATTATAAAGAACATCGTTTTTGAGGAAGCGTTATGAGAAGGAAAAGAAAAGGAGACCCGCAGAACATGATCGTCCATTTTTTTTTTGTTTTTTGTTTTTTTTTTTTTTTTTTTTGTTAAACGACGTTGAAATATTTGTCGAGGTTTGGATTAAACATTTTCTACAAATCTAAGTAAATAAAAAAAATGATCTCTGCGACTGTGAACTTTTATTGATTTTCGCACGGCTTTAGTACATACGTAAAATGTACAATTTAAAATCGTAAATGGTCTGGGGGTTGGTGAGCGAAGCGAGCAGGGGGCAAAGCCCCCTAGCTATTCTAATTTCGAGATCACACGATAAATATATCCCATTTTCGAAAACCCAAAATCATTTAACCCAAAATCTTATTCTGGTTTTTTCCCTCTTTTTTATTATGAATATATATATTGGGAACAATTATCCATTATGATGAAAAAAGAATGAAAACAATTGAATATTTATGCATTCAAAGATAAAAGTAGGTGTTGTGAAAACACTTGACATAGTACACCAAGTAAAACTTTCGAGCATTAAATTCAAATATGTTCTGTGAGATGGATAACGATTATTTGTTTTATTATTTGAAAAAAAAGTCGATAGATTTTATCCATATATACTTTATTCACCAAAATTAAAGTTTTACAATATTCCTGTAGTGATTAAAGTTGTTCCTTATGGCTACCAAACAATTTTCACAAATAACTTTAATAAACACTTTGATAAACACTTCCAATTAACTTCACTTACTAACTCGAAATGCTAATTGCACGACTTGCGACGCAAAAGTAATTCTAAACAATCCGTTTCACGAAAACACTCCCGAGTAAATTTTCGCGTCCAATGCAGTTCACTTACAAACTTTAAATACGAACTTTACCACTTGCGACGCAAAAGTAATTCTAAATAATTCGTTTTATTTTTAAGGGGAGGTTCTCCTCTTTTTTTTCAAAAAATCCATTTTTTTTTTTTTGATGAAATGAAAGGTATGAATGTGGAGAATATGTGTGCAAAAGGATTTTTCGATCCGCAGCATATTTATCGCATAGGAGCGTCTCTGATGCGTCGAACTTTCGCGCGCGGAGGAACGCTCTGGTGCTATTTTACTGCGCGGCCAAAGATGTCCATAAATGGTTATATATTTATCGAAGCGGAGTAAAGACGGTATTATTTACCGAGCTGTTTATGCAAAAAACAGTCAATGCGTCAAAAAAGACGACAGATGAAAAATCGATTGATGGATATCTTAATGACCGTGAAAAGATTACGTTACGTTTGTCGTCGTGTAGCTAGACAATGCAAGACCGGGAAAGTCATTAAGGAGAGGTTTTTTTCTTTCCGGTTCGGTCCCACGCCCTTCAATTCATGTTTTCTATTCATTTATATTTCATTATTGACAGCATCGTTTGAAGAAAACGTTGAGATTAGATAAATCTAGACCACCGAACTTTTTCATCTGTTGATTTCTGACTTCGAACAGTACTGACGACTCTTCCCGCGATATCACTTGTTCTTTTTACCGAAAACTGCCATTAGTACGCTGCGTTCGCTAGCGAGTCTTACTTCAGTTTAAACATTTTTTTGCCGGTTTAGAAATGCCGAAAAGTCGTCCTCGACTTTCCCGGTCTCGGAAACAGTCTTTCCAGGGGAATCAATTTACCGCTGAGGCAACAGTGGACTTTGTAAGTTCGTCTGCGAAAAAAATGAAAAACGTTGATTACGATGATGTGGGAATTGACGCGAACTCCAGTTACGTAATTCTCAATTTTTTGTTGGTGTTCAACGCCTTGAGTGAGTTGGTTGTGTGCAAATCCTGTTCCGGAGCAGTGTCATTCGGGCGCAAGGAGGGAGCTGGTGTGGGGTTCAAACTTATCGTGAACTGTGCGTGCAATAGGTACGAAATATATTCATCTCCGATGTCACAAAACGTCTACGAGATAAATCAGCGACTTTTGTTCGTTTTTCGGATTCTGGGTTCCGGACATTTTGCTCCCTATTGGATATCTAACAGTCGTTCAGTTATAAAATGTATTACAACTTCTTGAACAATTTACATGCCGCCTCAACAACCGTCTTTAAATTTTTGCAAAAGATAGCTGTGCGCGAGGAAATCGAAGGCAACACCGCAGCTGGGAACGAGCCCACTCACTTAACCGTTTCTGGTGACGGATCGTGGAAGAAGCGAGGATTTTCGTCGCTGTTTGGGCTTGTCTCACTTATTGGCAAGTACACGGCTAAAATTTTGGATGTAATTGTCAAATCTTCATACTGCCAAGCCTGCCACAATTGGGCATCAAAGCGAGGGACGCCGGAGTATGAGGAATGGAGCGAGAACCATTCGGACAAGTGCACCGCGAATCACGTTGGGAGTGCCGGTAAAATGGAGGTGGACGGCGCGTGTGAGATGTTTTCGCGATCAGACAAAGTTCTTGGCGTGAAATACAAAAACTACATAGGCGACGGGGACACAAAAACCTACAAGGCTCTCGTCGATTGGAATCCATATGAAGACTGCCTGGTATTGAAAAAAGAGTGTGTAGGTCATGTTCAGAAGAGAATGGGCACGCGACTTCGTAAATTGAAAAAAGACACGAAGGGCCTGGGTGGGAAAGGGGCTGGCAAGCTAACAGACAAACTAATCGCGGACTTGACACTGTATTATGGACTGGCGATTAGACGCAACCCAGATTCCGCTTCCAGCATGAAAGATGCCATCTGGGCCACTTATTTCCATAAGTGCTCTACTGATAATAATCCGCAACACCATTTGTGCCCGGAAGGAGATGAGAGCTGGTGCAAGTGGCGAGTTGCAGGGAAAGAAGGAACACTGGAGACCTTCAAACATCCACCTCCTCTCGCGCAAAATGTAGCCGAAGCCGTCAAGCCCATCTACGAAGCACTCTCCAACGCGGACCTGCTAGAACGCTGCGTTGGAGCAAACACGCAAAACTCCAACGAGTCATTCAATGCAACAGTGTGGAAGATGGCACCAAAGCATCTACATTGTGGTGGGAAAGTCATCGAAGCGTCTACTTACATTGCTGCTTGCTTGTTCAATGAGGGGAGATCGTCTTTACTGAAAATCATGAACGCGATGGGAATCAGTATTGGCCTTGTAGCTAGCCGATACACGATTCGAGAAGATGACAAAAGGATCCTAGCAGCCGAACGAAAAATATCGCCTGCTGTTCGAAACGCCCGCCTCGCTCAACGTCTGCAAGAGCAGGCAAACCAGGAGCATTTTGAAATTGAGGAGGGACTCTTGTACGGCCCAGGAATAGCTGACTAAGATCCTGACGTGAGTACAATGTAGTATATTTAATATTTATGCCATTAAAATTTATATGCGACCATCGTAAAGAGGACCCTTGAAAATACTATAAAAGAGGTGGAGCGAATTTCTTGCTTGCCAATTTCAAGGTTTTCATTGAGTAGATGATAGTACTCTTAGAATGTGTTTTTGAGACTTACGACTTTAAACGCGTTTATCTCAAAACCATTTTTTTCATCCTAACGTCAAGCGTAACTCATGATCTACTTATCCGATTTACTTCATCTATAGCATTTCTTAAAGGGTATGATTTTTTATATGACTTATACCTAAAACAAATATAAACAAATGTGTAATAATAGTCTTTTAACAAAAGAAAAGTCGAAAAAAAGATGGTAAAAATTGAACTTTTTCTATGATTATGCATAAATTAGATGATTTTTTATAAAAATTATTCAAAAATAGGTATAAGTCATAGGGAATTTAATATTCTTTACTATAAAAAAAAATTTTTGATTTCAGTTCACTACAAGTGGCTACAGCCTTGACGTTTCCGAACAATGTCTCGCTTGCAGAGGTTGACAAGACCCGCCATTTTTGGGCCGCCATATTGGATTTTGTAAAAAAAAATTTTTTTCTTGTATTTTAGAAAGATGGCTTAATAAACCATCAAAACCGTCTATTCGTGAGTCGTTTCATTATCCGACAGTAAATTAAAGAATTTCGCTTTATTTTCGGCCGAAAAGAGGAGAACCTCCCCTTAATGAATTTTTAATATGAATTTATGATAAATATTATCCGATCTTGGTATAAACCATCCGTTTATACGAAACTCGTACAAAAATTATTCTAAAATAGGATAGAACAATTTTATCCAACGTCAACATATATAATCTATACGAATATTAGGATACATAATAGTACACCATTGTGAAGATCAATTTTATCCGAATATTTTTTACCGTGTATCTTGTTTAACAGTGAGCAAAGAGTAGGCAACGAGCTCATTTCTGAAGATTTAGGATGGATGCTCAGGGATACCATTTGATGGCAAAGGGGGAGGGGGACACTTTTCGGAACACTCTTTTCTATCTACCCTGGAGTATGGTAGATAAGTTTATTTGCATGTTTTTTCCATGCGCCTCTTAAACATAGAAAACCAAACTCACAAACATGCCAAGTCGTAATCAAAATCGGATAATATTAATATGCCGTGAGAAAGAGGATGCTGTTAGTAACAAATGTTTAGATCAATATATCTTAAAAACGGTTATGGTTACGGGAAAAAGTTATAAAATTTTTTTTGTTTAGAATATTTCAAACTACAAATTCGTCATACATTGTTTTTCTGAAGACGTGACCGTTACTGAGATATTTAGGAAAGGTCACTTTTGGTGACCTTTGACCCCGTATAAAAAGTAACGCAGCACTCGGATCGATGGGGACTTTTGACATTTTGTTCAACACGCCATTACCAAGGTTCACACCAAAATTCAGCTTTCCCCTAATTAGTCCGAAGCACCATGTTAGATTTCCCCGGACTAGTTTGGGAAATAAGTAAATTCGATTTCGATGCCAATGATTAAATAGTAGAACACATAGTAATATATGTAGTTACAATGGCTACTTTGAGGATTTAGTAAAGAAACCAGATATTTTCCCAACTATATTGATTACGGGAGAGACGCTAACCTTGGTATCACAACGGACCTCATCTGTGTCTAAATGTGTCTCTTGGTAGTTATCTTCCGACTGACCGTCACTTTACCTAACCCAACTGAGCGTTAACAGGTAGTATGAAGCTAATACGGCTTAGCTGAATGGATACATCTATGACAAAACATTTAACAAAAACAATAATTTAAATACTCGTTGTCGAAAGGTCTTTGTAATTAAATTCATGCAAATTCACTCATTGTTCGTTTAGTCTTACAATCAACCAGATTTATGCTACACTTTTAAAATATCTTGTCGGGGAAAACCACTCCAACTACATAAAAATTCATAAAAAAAATATTTCATTTTCGGAACTAATCCTCCTTAGATCATACGCTACTTTGCTTGCTTATTTGTAATTACCCTAATATCAATTGAATCTCCAATTAGTTCGTGGGAGAATAAAGTTTTTGGGTGTGAGCCAATTGAGACCAACATTAACAGCATCAGATGAGGGTGAAAACCCGCTAGAACGAAAGTGTTTTGGTATCATAACTGCCGCCGTCACATCACGTCGTCTATTTATTGCTGCTGCTGTTGGTGATGATGATGTTGGGTGCTATTGATGTAGGACGGGGTGAAAAACATACCCTTTCGTTTGTGGCATTGACACTATGTGTACTCAAGTATGAACGACCCTTTTGACAAATTTTTAAAAAAGTAAGTGATGTGACCGAAAATTGAGACCCAAGTGACGAAGGACACAATTGCTTTTGATGGGAAGATATTATTTAAATACCATTAAATGCTTAAATGGACGTAAATAGAGTGTCAGTGCTCAGCGTAAGGGATGGGTGTGAAAGGTCGATAACAAATCATGTACTTGATGAAAATCATGATCATGATGCGAATTAAAAATAATGCAAAAGGTTTTGTTCAGTAAAAATAATCTCCAAATCCCTTAATCAGTTTCACAAGTACCACTTATTCTGTCGTTCACTAAATCCCAAAACAAAGTTCCATCGCAACGATCTCAATTCTCCGCATTCATCGAATGTTCATCAAACGGTAAATTAGCACCTGTAACAGTGCAACTCAATGATATTGGATTGTATTTGATAAGCCCCGTAAGATTTGTTCGCTTTACGTCCACATGCCTTAGGTAGTGGTTACAACGACACGCATATACATTAATTAACAAAATTCCGAGGATTAATGAAAAATGCTGAGATGGATTTTCACATAAAAACAAAATGTAAGAAATGAACTCTTAAGCTCGTGCTCGTCTACCATATGAAGAACGTCGTTCTGTAGTCCGTTGTGTTTATACGCAACTTAGCATATAGACACGTGACACACGCTCCTCCATAATCTTCGGGGATCTATTGTACTTTATGTATGTGCGTATGGCTGTGTGACAAAAGTGTAGGCAGACGACAAAGGTTGTATTCTGTTTGATTTTTTCATTATTATTAGCAAAGCAACGTGTTTGTTGTTGACAGTCGTCCAATGTTTAGAATTTAGATACCATTGAAATAAGGCTCAATAAGAATGAAGATATACGGATATAACAGCGGTACTGGGCTGTCGATTGTAATTTCGGAAAAAAATTGTTGAATTTCACTTATTGACCCTTGCACGTCTCCACCGCTTTGTCATTTGAAAAATTCCAAAACGAAAGCCTGGAAACAGTTACGTTCGACAAATTTAGAGCTTGGCTACCAACTTTGTTCTACGTTAAAAGATGTCTATTTTTTTTTAGAAGTTGCGTTTGCATATAAGAGATAATTAAAATGTAATTTTCAAGTGCAACCAAAAGATTTTTAGGTGTAGTTTATTTTAAGACATGTGACGACGAGTATCACATTTAAATCTTACGACTCAGATATTGATGATCCCTTTTTTATATCAGTAATTTATTTGCTTCTGTTTTCCTTAACCTTACGGACTTGCCTATTTCCAAGCTCTCTGCTCCCTACATGACGAAGTCAGCAGTTTTCTCTTTGGAAATGAAGGATTCAAAAATTGACAAAAGCACCACTACCACATTTCTTAATAAACTTGACACCTAGTCCACATGGCATACCTAATTTGGCTTTAAAAGGTTGTGTTTCATCACTACTACCTGCGGTGTCTTATGTTTTCAACACAGGCTTTCCATCAGGCAGTTTCCCTTACTTGTATAAATAATCCACCGTCACTCCTATATTAAAAAACTCCTATGGATAACCTATTGCAAAACTTCCCCGCGTCGTCAAAATTGTTGAAGCTATAAGCACCGATAATGTAGCCTCTCATTACAATTCCATTATTGCCCCATACCAGCACGGTTTTATGAAAGGTCGTTCAACCACCAAACTGACTTTGCCTACAGAGACTTGACGAAAGCCTGTTATAAGATTAATCACTCTATACTTTTAGCTAAACTTCATTCCTTTCAATACCCTAACTTGTTTTTGAACTAGGTTGGCTCTTGATTGACGAATCGAGCCCAACGTGTAACCTTTCACAGCGCCTTGTTATCTAAAATAAGAACGAAGTCTGGTGTTCCGCAAGGTAGCTATCTGGGCCCTTCACTGTTCGTCTTATTTATGAACGACATAGGCTCCATTCTGAAGCCATCCTCTGTTTTGTTTTATACTGATAAATAGATTTGCCAGCTGATGTTTCGATAAAATTTTCTTTTTAGTGCTGACAAGTGTACTATTATATCTTACATATGCAAAAATAATCTTGTAATCTGTGAATATCCATTTTTGCGTACACTACTCAGTAGATTACGAAAAGTATGCGATTTTGGAGTTCTGCTAAATCAATTATTTAATTTTGACGATCACATCGACTCAATCGTTGTAGAAGCTAACAATGCCTTAGATTTTATCAGAAGAAATTCATCGACATTTCCCGGTCCAATACTTTTTTTTGGAGCCTACTTAGACCTATTGTCGACTACTTGTATGACCGCCGTATTAAAGAGTTTATATTTACCAAATTGACACCATTCAAAGTTCATACATTTCCGTCTTCGTTGTTATCCATGGTCTACATTTATCTCTTCTTAAAAATCGACGTCAAAATTCCAAAATTTTAGTATCGGAAAAAGTTTTAACAGGCACCATGGACTCAAACTACTTACTAAGCCAACTTAATTTTAACACTAATGACAAAGTGCCAGTTGGGTGAACTTTTTGGCGATCCCTCAATATTGGATTAATTATGATTGCGGTGAATTATTTAAATCATCAACGATAGTGGTCTCTTCTACATCAATAAAAATTATCGTTTCTGGGCATTGAAAAAACGCCCTTACTTAACTGACTGTAAATGCACTGGATTTCGCATGCTTATATTGTCCAGCTGTGAGTCTAAGCAAATGAAATATAGATTTTTTTGGTTAGTATTTGGCACTGATGACATTAAGATGTTGATAGGGGATGAGTATCCAAGATATTTTGTCCTTATGATACAGTTAAATTAACGATATAATTTTAATAATTTTTAATTAACGTTTGCAGTCAGTTCGCGTTAAATCGCGGAGGTACTTAGTCGATGCGAGATTGTATGACCCCCACATGATTTTGGTTACCCTGCAGGTCTGAATTGCACCCCATTAGCGCGTCGCACCCTGCATCATTTTCGAGTCGATTGAGAACGTAATCGTTTGGATAGGAGTAAGAATGTCTACCGATCTTGAAATGGGAAGACTAGCCTCATACTTGGCTAACGCATCCGCCTTCTCATTTCCATCAATGCCCTTATGACCGGGAACCCAGAAGATTCTGACTCTTCTGCTGTTACCCAGTCTCTTCAGGGCCTGAATGCAATCGAATACACACTTCGATTTGTATGTGTGAGACATCAGCGCTTTTACCGCCGCTTGACTGTCCGTAAAGATATTTAATTCTTCACTTGTAGTATCTTTGGCATATATCAGATCTGCGGCTTTACCTATCGCAAAAACCTCCGCCTGGAAAATACTACTGTGATTCGAAAGCCTGAAAGCTGCTTCCATAGCTGCATCTCCAGAATGTGCTGCAGCACCCACTCCTGCAGCTGTTTTCGATCCGTCAGTGTAGATGCTAAGAGCTGCTGGGCTCATTTGCCGATTCCATTTCTGTCCATCTCCCACAGTCGCTCGATATCCCCGCTCAAAGTACAGAATGGGAACCAGGTAGTCAATGCATCCTGCGTAACCCCGTTCAATACTGCTGTAGCCGAAGGATTCTGACTCGAAGTGTCCTGATTCCCTAAGCCTGACAGCGGCTTTTGCGGCAGTGCTTCTAATAAAGAGATCAAGCGGGGCGAGATGAAGCAGGACGTTCAGAGCAGACGAAGGAGTCGAGGCTAAGGCACCTGTAGTGCAGACCAAGCATCCGTAAACAAGGATCGGCCTAGCTATCGCCTAGTAGATCCAGTGCCTTAGAGCAGGGCTTAGACACCACGTTTTACCCAGCACTCTCTTGCTGGCATAAATTGCGTTGCTTGCCCGCTTAACTCTTTCCTCTAAATTTGCCTTCCATGTGACCTTGCTGTCCAGAATAAGGCCCAAGTACTTAGTTTGTAACTTGAGACCTAACCTGGAGCCGCCCAGCATGATTGGGTCTAAGTTGGGAGTTTTGTACTTCCTAGTGAAGAAAGAGCACAAGATTCGTATTATTAGGGTTAATGCCAAGACCCACGATATTCGCTCACTCCTCAACCAGGCCTAGAGAGTACTCGATGAGCTGACCAAGGGTATGTGGAAACCTATCCGAGACTAAAATAGCAACGTCGTCAGCATAGGCCACAACCGTGAGTCCCTTGCTTTCCAACTTTTTCAGAATTGAGTTTGTAACAAGGTTCTACAAGAGAGGCGATGGAACTCCTCCCTGCGAAGTGCCTCTGTGGACCTTTCTTGTGATTTGCGCACCCGACCACTCCGCTGATATGAGCCTGTCCTTAAGCATGTTGTTTATGAAGCTACAAATAGCGGGATGAGTGCTGTGTGCGTGGAGGATCTCCATAATAGCTGTTGTGTGCACGCTATTGAAGGCGCCTTCAATATCTAGAAAGGCTCCCAAAGCGTATTCTTTGTAATGGAGCGCCCTTTCAATTTTGAGGACTACCCTATGGGGAGCCGTTTCAGCAGATTTCCCTCTCATATACGGATTTTGGGCTCTCGATAGAGTTTGAGTACCAAGTCTTTGTTTGATATGTAGATCTAGTAATCTTTCGAAAACTTTAAGGAGGCTAATTGGCCTGTAGTACTTCGGATACGCATGGGTGACTTTACCCGCCTTGGGTATAAATACAACCTTAGCGGTCCTCGAGGCTGCAGGTACGTGGCTTAGCACGAGGCAACCTTTGTAAATTTGTGTTAGCCAGTAAATGTCAAGCATACCTGTCTTTTGCAGCATGACCGGCAGAATTCCATCCGGACCAGGAGACTTCAAGGGCTTGAAGGTGTCAATTGCCCAGACAAGCCTCTGCCTGGTGACAACTTCGCCAATGCATTCGATGTCATGCAGATCAGACGCCTGCTCACGAGTGAAAGGGGTGAAGTCATCGAAACAGCCCGGAAAGTGAGTGTCTACAAGCGTTTCCGAGCTGTTGTTTGTCCACTCCCCATCAGGCTTGCATACCACATAGGCGTGAGAGGGCGTTTAGCCAGCAGATTTCTGAGCCTTGCCGTCTTCGAGGTGGATTCAATCCTGCCGCACAGCTCTTTCCAAGAGCTACATCTAGCTTTCCTTATTTCCGTTTTGTAGAGCCTAAGCACGTCCTTGTATTCGTCCCAATATACCCTGCAGTCAGCTACTTTGGCTAACTTAAAGAGTTTTCGTACTTGTCTTCTGCAACAACCCAAGTCCCTGTTCCACCAGGGGGGGCTTAAGTTTGCGCTTCGGACAGACTTTGGGACAGGCTCGTTCAAAAGATTTTACCAGTTTACCAGTGAGAGTATTGACCGCAGATTCCAGGTCAGCTACAGAGCCTATCCTGGGAGGAGGGCCTAAGCCGTTGGTCTCTTCCCGTTTGAAGTTCTCCCAATTTGTTTTCCTGGCGATTAAGGCAGCTGAATCCTGTAGGTGAACAAAATATTTCAGTAGATTCTAATTTAGTAGCCCAGCTCACAGTTATGTGTATTCATATTCTATTACTACGACATATTGACAATAATATTTTTCGTTGAATTCAGTTGACTCTATTCATCGATTGCTATTCCACATTATTTTTATTCAACATTAGATTTGATCTTTAAGTCCTATGGCCTTTTTTCGCTTATGTCGGTTCAAAAACTTTTATTTGGAGGTAAAAAAAACACATTGTTGTAGCTCAAACGTAAGAATTCAGTCTTTGTGTGTCGCTGAACTTAGAATTGACGAAATAGACGATGAAAAATTTAACTCATCATTAAAAAGTCAACGAATTGTATTCCCGTTTCTTCAAATTTATAACTCTCAGTCTAAGTGACCCAATAAATATACCTTCATGCATCTTATAATAGCGGTAACACCCACTCAACAATATTAAATTAACGATTCTTATAATCAGCTCCGAGAAAATTTGCGAGGACAATAAATATGTCTCGTAGTAAAGCACACCATCTAATCCGATTTCTATTACGAATTACGTGCAGAATTAAATAGTCTCGCAGAGGTCACCCCCTACAATCATTCATTGGTCCTTGCATGCACGTATTCCGCACACATGGAGTCTACACGTATATATTTATCCATTGTACGATGCCGGATGAAATGTATAATTAGACCAACGGATTATGCCATAAGATCAGTAATAATATTGCGACAAAGATAGGTACAAAATACGATTAACAACATGCACAAACCAATTCAAATGCGAATAGTAGTAGCATAGAGTACTACACGGGTAACATTCGGAAAATCCCTCGCATGATGCAGAATTATTCGTCTGATGCTGTAGCGTGTTGGGGTCTATTGCTACAACCGGTGGCTACTATTAGCGCTTTCAACGCAAATACTTACAAACTTATTTCCGTATAGCATAGTTGAATGGAAAATCGTGGGAATTTTCGAAATGAAAACACATCAGCACATCAGAACTCGACGAACAAACAAAACACAATACAGAAAGTCTGGATGTTAATTACCAGAGATGGAAATAGCATAGAAATACTTGAAATACATGCAAACTTGTGTCGACAGCAATAATAAATTAATTGAAGAGGTTAAAGAACTGACTGCGATCGTTGGATAATAATTGTCGAGGCTTAGATTTACGAAATGAATAATACCCTGTACCCGAAGAAGGTTAAATTACTTATGTGACTTTAGTAGAATTAATTCAATGATGAAATTACTGAATGGAATTATTCATTTAGTAGATTTTGAAGACAATGATGATTCTACATGGATCAGGATAGGAGATGGTAATTAACTGAAAATGGGTGTATGAATAGTGATGTGATGTGTGTAGATTTTACTGATTCGAATGGTCATTTGTTTTGAATATGAGGGGAGAGAAATTTAGTTTTTTTACTGTCTATTTAAAAATAGTATATCAACCATTGCAGCCGTTATTATCTTTCAGATAGATACAAGGATCATCAATTGCAAAACAATCTGCAGCCGTTATCTCAATGCGATTGAAGCTGAAACTCCACTCGCATAGAGGTAGTGTAAGTTAATCTAAAGCACCTGCTAGCGGATCCTTACCCCGATTCTAAGCTCAATAATTTCTTCAGCAAATATGGTATAACCTTACGCAAAAGCCAATTTAATCAGCCACTACAGCGAGGTTCTGCTTAATTATTTCCTGCACCGGATCGAACTGGCCACTATTAAATGATGCTAGTGCATGTGGTCCAACTAGGTCTGTCTCACCTCCATATCTGGTGTTCGGTTTACATGCTACTGCTGGTGCATCTGGGAAAGACATGAACAAATATATTAAAAGTTAGCTTATCAAGACGATCTGTGCTCAAAGCTAGTTCTTTATTGTCTTTTGATTGCGTTACCGTAAATACCTGTCCAACACTGAATTAATCTCTGCTTCAACCAGTCTACAGTACCCCGCCATTGAATTATGACCGATTGCATTTCTGAAGAATTTTGATAATTTCATGAGCACTGAGTGTCATTTTTGCAATTTTTTTCTCAGTAAAGGAGTAGTTATGCATCTGTTGGATATTTCCTATACCTGCAAGTTATAAAATGGGTAATCCGAAATTCTCAGATGTTCAAACAAAACAGCAATTATAAATAAGTGCAAAAGTGCATTCCTTATCATTTTAAGTTTGAAGCGTGTTCGAGACAGTTATCAAAGTTATAAATATTCAAAGTGAAAAAAACAAGTAGAAATCTGTGAGTGAGTGAAATTCAACTAAATGACATTGGAAATTTAGGAAAATTGAGAAGTGAAGTTACTATTATTACTAAGTCAATTTAGACAATATGGGTGAAAAGGCTGATATTTCGTTAGAAAAAAAGCGCAAGTTGCTGCTTTATTGAATGAAAAGAAGTCAAGCTATGCCAAAATTACCGAAATTGCAGTAATTTCGAAACCCTTCATGGTCAACATTGCCAAAACTGTGCGTCGCTTAACCGATTCAACAACGGTCCCTGGGAACAAACGAGGAAATTGCCGCGGATATAGAAGAACAACACGGAGAACGGATAGAAGAATCATGCAGAATGCTCTGCTGGAGCGCAACGCACCAGCTAGGGCTATTTTGAGGAATCGCTGAGAACTTTGAAACGGCGATTCAAGGAAAACAACCTTGCATGTAGGTGGCCCGCAAAAAAATCAAAATTAACCAAAGTTATGCGCAAACGCAGACTATATTGGGCGAAAATACACAGCAGCTACGGGAGTGAATACCGGAATAAGGTGAATTCCTTTGTTTAGCATATCTCATTTCATATGTCATAGGAAGACACAGCCTCACGAATTATTTAACTTTGATAAAACTAATTTTCTCCTAGTTTATCTTTAGTGACGAATGCAGGTTGTTAGCGGTTACGGTAAGTAAAAAATTCGTTCGAAGGAGGCCCCACGAGAGATATTCAGAAGATTGTGTGGTTCGGACAATTAAACATCTGCCCTCAGTGATGATTTGGAGCTGCATTACAGGGCCCAATTTATTACGTTGCGAGAACAGTGCGCTCCAATCAGTATATAGACGTGCTGAGAGATGTTCTTCTGCCATATTTGGATACCTTAGAACATCCCAAGGAGGGAAACATCTTCATGCAAGACGGTGCTCCATACTATACATCGAGAGCTAGCATGGATTGTTTAAGTTCCCTAGAATTGGAGGTTTTACCTTGGCCTGGCAATTCACCTGATTTCAATCCCATTGATAATTGCTGGGCCTGTTTAAAATCAAAGGTGTATAGCCCGAGAAGCAACACAATCGCTGCATTAAAGCAAAATATCGAAGAAGTGTGGAAAAACGACTATGGAATGCGACAAATGATAAACAAATGTGTAGAAAGCATTCCTAGTAGAATACAAGCAGCAATACAGGCCAAAAGAGGAAGCACAAAATATTTAAATTCATGCAAAATTTATTTTTTTATTATTAAAGCAACCATGTACCAATAAATATGTTATTGCAAAGAAAAACAATTGAATTTCTTCTGCTTTATTTAAAGAAAAACTAAATTTTCTAAAATTTGCTGATCGGTCATAATTCAATGGCGGGATACTGTATATACCGTGCTGTATATCGTTTTTTGGGCATGCGACTTTTTCAGTGAATCTTCCAAATACATTTTCACCTTTCAATTCCCTGACATAATTTGTGATTATTTTGGTTCATAGTTAGCCCAGAGAGTAATGTTCACTTTCAATATATCCTTGATAAATGTAATTTTCTTCTCCTTTTATTTCTGTCCTGTCTTCATCGTTTTGTCTCTGTAAAATAATACGCATTGATTCCTCTTAGACCTCGGCTATATACTTCAAAGTCCCAAATACAATTCCTTTCGTGGCAACTATGCTTATATGAATTCTCCTCTAATTCCCTTGATTGGACCAATATTCTGTCAGCCTGATCCTATGAAAATTCAGCTGAGTATTTCTACAACGTTTTAGAAGTTATTTTTTGCAAATTTATATCCTCGACAGCAAAATCAGCTTTGGCTAAATAAATTCCTCAATTTAAATCTTTGCTTACAAAACAAGTTGTCGCATTGCAACTTTTGCCAGGATTATGGTTTGAAATTGCTAGAAACTTCATTCAATCTGGTCCTATATCCGTTCCCTTAAAAAGTCTCCCTCTATCCCTTCTCTGATGCACCTAAATGATATGTCTGCTTCCTCGCCTAAAGAAATATGTGAGCTGTTTGCACATTTCTTTTCTTCTGCTACCTCTCAACCTAATCCATCTTTCTCCGCTAATATTCCCTCTCCAGATATTAATAGTTGTTGTTTGTTTTTATCGAATCCGTTAAAAGGCGAAGGTTTGCTTGCTAACCTAGACAGTAGCGCCAGGTGCGGACCCGACGGCTTACCTAACATATTTACAATTTGTCATCATCCTTTTGTGTCCTTTATCTGTCCTCTTTAACCTTAGTATTGCTTCCTGTACGTTTCCTTCTTCCTGGAAGTCAGCAAATATTTATCCCATCCTTAAAACCGGAAATTCATTCTGCGTCTCCAATTATAGTCCCATATCCTTTCTATGTTGCTTCAGTAAGCTTCTCGAAAGAGCTGTTTACAATAGGATTTATCTTCTAATTGAACCTCTTCTCGCTTCTGAGCAACATGGTTTCGTCAAAAGTAGGTCAACAGTTTCCAACCTTCTTTTGTTCACCAATACTGTTGCCTCCGCTATCGACCAACAAAAACAATTGGATGTATTATATACAGACTGTGCCAAGGCTTTTGACTCCGTGAACCACGAAATCCTTTCATAGCTTGATGGTTTCAATATTTCGGGTTAGCTCCGTTGCTGATTTTCCTCATACCTTCGTGATCGTGCTTGTTTTGTAACGTTCACTCTTGTGCTTCTTCCCCTTTTTATCCTACTTGTAGTGTCCCGCAAGGGTCGATTCATGGTCCTCTCCTTTTCCTCCTCTTAATAAATGATGTTCCTTCTCTCCTCAACTCCCCGTGTCTCTTGTACGCTGATGATCTGAAAATTTTCAGGATGTTTGAGTCAGTGGATGACTGCTCCCAGCTGCAGGATGACCTTTCTGCTCTGGGTAACTGGTGCTCTGGCAACTGTATTTCCCTTAATGTTGCTAAATGTTTCCAGATGTCCTTCACATGTAAATTATCCCACATCACGTTTCCTTATTCCATCCTTGGCTCTTTTCTCAATCCAATTAACAGTTTCATGGACCTTGGTGTTGTGATTGACACTAAATTAAAATTTGATGTCCACATTTTGCGTGTCACATCCAAGGCCTCGCGCTTGTGCGGCTTCATTCTAAGAGCGTCCAGACCTTTTACTGACATTTCCTCGTGTGTACGCCTGTACATCTCCTTCGTGCGTAGTGTCCTCGAATATTGTTGTCGAATTTGGTGTCCTCATTATCGTTTCTTAATTGATGCTGTTGAGTCTATACAACGTAGATTTACTCGCTCACTATTCCTCAAGTTCCGTATTCCCTACTGTGAGTATAGTATGCGTCTCTCCATCCTTGAAGTCTCTACCTTTCTTTCACGCAGGGTGTATTTCGACGAATGTCTCCTATATAAAATGATTACTGGTTCTATTACATATATCCCCAAAGCGCAGTTTTATGTTCGTGACCCGGTACGTACTACCAGGTCTTCATTTACCCTCAACGTACCATTTGCTCGCACTTATGTATATTTTTACTCCCCATTTTTATGCTTGCCCAGGCAGCATAATTGTTTGAATATTGGTCCTCTTCCGCCTTCGTTACGCACTTTTAAAACTAAGTTAAGAGGATGTGTTTTATCGTATGAAATCAAATAGCTCTCTTAATTTTTGATGTCATATCTGTGGTGAATTATGATTTAATTTCACCGCCTTATTATACTTGGTTTGGTTTTAATTTCTAGTCTCTTTTCTTTTTCTTTTTATATATAAGTTTATTCCTTGTCTAATCTTTAATTGGATTTGTATCTGTTGATTTAGACAATAAACAAATAAATAAATGGATAGGTGTATCGAGGGCTGAGTTGGAGAGCTAGAGCTAGGTTGACTCGAAGCTCGGTGTGTAATCATGATCAGATTCGAACCACTCGGCTTAAAAACAAGTACCAAAAAAACACTTGAGCTGAATCGTTCACAATATGGCTCAGAAGCCTACCTATAAAAAGGCGAATTAAAAATGCATACATTTCCATTTACCACAAGTTCCTTTAGAGGCCGGTAATTTCAAAGCATTTTGAGCCCACTGAAAACTGTGCATTGAACGCTTCTCGCTTCTCATACCATCAAGTGTATTGACCAAATTTATGCCACTCCTCAAATATGTAGGGGCAAACTGCTGTAAACAATCGCCACCACAACATATTTCTAGCGCGCCCGTCCGCGTCTCAGACCACTAAAGTGCCTACCAGTCATCGATGTTGTGGATGGGTTTGAGGACGGTTATTGGTGCTAAGTGTGTCAAGTACATTGTCACCTCATCGATCTGGTTCTTTCCTGCGAATCTTGGTTTCGTTACGACCTTGCAGATAATTTTTCTTGAGCTAAGTGCCTAGACTCGGTCTTCCGAATTCTATTTAGTGCTACAAAGGTTTTTTGCCGTCCAATTGTTGTTTTTCATTTAAAATCAAGAACAACAGTTTCGCATTCTACAGATATATCAGTCTTTTGTAACAAATATCCAGTCCGTTGTGGCTCACTTATCAACCAGATTTACAAAATTTTTCTTAGCATTCACTTCACACTCATATTTTGATTGTGCGCTTACAGTTCATCGAACACTGACGTTTAATGAAAGATCTTCGTTTCATTTTCCTTTCAGTAATTGATACTGACTTTAAAATTTAAATGAAAATTAGAACGTTTTGAACATTCTAATGATCCTTCAATGTAAAATTTTGAAACAAAACACCCCTAGCACAAGCACTCTTTAAATGTTTTAGTTTTTTATTGGAAGACTGTGTATATCATCTTCTTCAAAAAAACCGGCGATTAAATCTGTCGTAACTCTTTCCTCCGGTAATAACTCGCAAAAAATCTTTTAATCTCCTCCATCTCCTTTTCGTCTATCTGTGAACAGTTCTAAAAAATAAACATACTACCACAACGGTCCACTCAATCTCTGCAGCTCACCACAAGGTTTCCTAAATTCGAACAACCACGAACGTCAGACGCTAGTCTCAAAAATATTTCCTCTTCTTCTACCGCCGTCAAATAACCCATCATCCACAAAGGTGATTGACAAACAAAAATCAGTTAAAGCAATCATCTTTGTAAACGATTGGTTTTTGACTGTCGTCGATCATGTAAATACAGGAACGACCAGCCTAATGGTTCAGTTCAACTGCCACTAGTTGCAAGACGCATTTTTCCTGAATTCCCAGCTAATTTGGTTATTTTATCACAAATTTTGAAATAACCTGCGAACAGGCTAATGAATGGGCTCGCACTTTCATGCAAATGCCAAGCTTAATGCCGACGGGCAGCTCAATCCCCTCAGATTCGAGTGGCAAATAGCTCGGCTTACTCGCTATTTCACAACAATGTTATCTCATTCGTTTATGCCTTACCCTATGCAAACTTGTCCCCAGTTAAGCTTCAAGACAATCCATCACTTCCACTTTCTGTCTACCTCGGATACTGAATCAAGAGTAAAAAACTCCAGCGTTTTAGAACCGCTTGAAGCCTAATTTCCGTAAAAACAAACAGCATAAATGTGTCGATTTAGCTTCAAATTTTATGTAATTGAAATATTTGAAATATTAAATACGTCCTTGGTACTGACGATTGGATCATCACATCAGGTATAAAACATGCAAATATTGCTAGCGTGTGTCAGAAAAAATTATTGCCAATCACTACTACTTTCTTTTTAAACCTACCTGTTCTGTGAATTTCGTTTTGATACCATCGTTTGGTAAAGACGTGGTGCTGCGAGTGAATAAAAGTTGTAAATGAATCGAGTATCTGGATGATCGGTTTTTCTAAGCACTAATCCAACCCAATATCTCCTTGAGAATGTGAATCGTCCATGATACATTCTTTTTCGTTATTGCTGTTTCGACTCTTTAAATGTCAATCTTTGCACATAAAATAGATATTTCAAAACAGTGCTAGCTATGCGACAATTTCACCTGTTTGTTTTTTTTTCTCAATATTAATGATGTCCTTAAAACTTTTTGTTAGTTCTTAAATGACTTTTGCCAGATATGCTCCTCCGGCTGGCCCTAGTCAAAACAGTAATACTTGATTATTGGTTGCTCTTCTGCTACTCCTCAATAAAATACAAGACATGGAATGATTTTCTTCATTATTTTTTATTCTTATCATAGTTAACGTGCGATTATGAAAAAGAAATTTCAATTTTTACACGAAAGTACTTTGCGAAAATAGAGTCCTCGCTTCTCCTTAAAAATAATAATGAAATATATCGACTTATTGACATTTGATGGCAGAGACACAATCTAGTTCTCATAATATGGGTTATATGATCGCCATTCTGTTCTCTTCCTTAATTCTTTCCTATGTTAGCATCCTATGATTCCATCAAAAGTTTTTTACCTAAGTGTGTCGCCAGTTTTAACCTCCTCATGACAAACTGTCTTGATGAGAAAATATTAGTGTCCCTACTGGATGCCTGGTGACACTAGCTGTCCGGATGGTCTACCAATAGCCCAGTGAAATTCAACATAAAAAAGGCGAAACTTCGGAAAAATTAGGGGGAAAGCTGAATTTTGGTGTGAACCTTGATACTGCCGTGTTGAACAAAATCCCAAAAGTCCCCATCGATCCGAGCGCTGCGTTACTTTTTTTATGGGGTCAAAGGTCACCAAAAGTTACCTTTCCTAAATATCTCAGTAACGGTCACGTCTACGGAAAAAAATGTATGACGAATTTGTAGCTTAAAAAATTTCCCTCAAAAAAGATTATAGAACTTTTTCTTGTAGCCATAATGGGCCATTTACATTGGCGTCCATGCGTCCACGCGTCCATGCGATCTAGCGTGTTTTGCTTACACGAGTCAATTTGATTTTGTTTATATAGGCGGGTCTAAAGCGAAGGAGGTGGAGTATGCTGATTCATGTACAATACATTTTAAAATGATTTCTTTCGCTCAGTGGCATGTGTGGATGATTCGTTGGTGATCATTTAAATATATGTTTTGTGGATGATTATTTTCTTATATAATGATGTGGATAATATATATTTTGCATCCTTACGTGCATGACTATTACGAAAACAAATTGAATGCATCTGAATATCTAGACACAAACATATATATGTAGGTATATATACTCATATGGATAAATACATACAACTTTCTGTTACCAATATATTTGTACGGAGCAAAAAAACATCATCATAAGCGGGTAAAATCCATCCACTTATCGCCTTAACTCCGCCTTCAAAAAACTGGATTTGAGTTGACTTGACTCGTGTAATCTAAAAACGCTTGGACGCGCGGACGCATGGACGCTTGTCTAAATGGCCCATAACCGATTTGGAGATATATTGATCTAAACATTTGTATTAGTGATATCAGATTTTGATTACGACTTGGAATGTCTGTGTGCTTGCTTTTCTATGTTTAAGAGGGCCATAAAAAAACATGCAAACACTCTTATCTACCACACTCCAGGGTAGATGGAAAAGTTACCCCCTCCCCTATGCCATAAAATGGTATCCCTGAACTTCCATCCCCAATCTTCAGCGATGAGCTCTTTGCCTACTCGTTGGCCACTGTTAAACAAGATAACATCACTAGATTATCCTGATTATCTATTTTTGACATCGCAGGGCCACCCAACACCCACATCCTACCCACATTATACCCACCCCCGCAACCGAACCACTCCGAAATAACCGGTTTTGTAGTTTTTTTTCCATACCGTCTTATCCCATGAACGATCAGGACAAGGTCACATAATTTCAGGTGAAAATTGGTTTCGAGGCTTTGTCGCTATGCAATCATCACAGGATTGGTAAAAACAACTGTCGGGGATAGTATGCAGGGGGTTGAGCTCGTATAATGTCAAGAATGAGCGTTGACAGAATTATGCCGTGATATTATCTTGCTTTTTCATACTTTACATGTGCAAACTTTTCGGAGCACACTTTTCCACCTAGCCTGGAGTGTTGTATATATGTTCGTATATATGTTTTTTATGGGCCTTTTAAACATAAAAAAAAACTCACAAAGATTCCAAGTCGTAATCAAAATCGGATAATATCAACATGCCGTTGAGAAAGTGGATACTGTGAGTTACAAATGTTTAGATCAATATGTCTCAAAAACGGTTATGGTTAAAAGAAAAAAAAATTATAATCTTTTTTGTTGTAAATTTTCTAAGCTACAAATTTTTCATATATTGTTTTTCTGTAAACGATACCGTTGCTAATATATTTAGCAAAGGTCACTTTTGGTGACCTTTGACCCCGAATAGAAAGTTACACAGCACTCGAATCGATGGGGACTTTTGACATTTTGTTCAACACGCCAGTATCAAGGTTCACACCAAAATTCAATTTTCCCCTAATTTTTCCGAAGCACCATGTTAAATTTCCCCGGACTATAAATGTATTTGTAAAAAATGTTACCTTCCGCTTGCTTTGTCCATGCTTATGAACTAGAGCCTGTTTTTATTTTCCTTACTGAAAACAACCCTATATATAAGAATATGAGATATTCTAAATTTCAACATAAGGATACTTCCTGGTATTGAAATGAACAGGTGCGAAAAAGGTTTGAAATAATAGGCGAACTACTTTTATTCCTTAAGTTTTGGGAAAAAATGGTGCATGATCACTTTGATGAAATAATTGAAAAGCAAGTTGCCAAGGAGTAGAACGGTTTCATGATGAACCCACTTTAGATTTGATGCCTCTTATTGTAGACAATGAGTGCAGAATTGGCGAAATTAACACTAAATTCTGGAAAGTTTTCAATAAACATGATACATGCTGCTTGAAAAGCTCAGTTCAGTCAATATATTTGGTCCTCTTTCCCACCATTCTGTTTATATCTATGTAACTGTCATAAATGGTTGCCCTTCCCGCACTCTTTACGCTTCTGCTGGCGTTCTATCAGGCTCCATTCTCGGCCCTTTACTATTCCTTTTACTAATTTCTGTTTACTTTTCTAGACAGAAATTAGTAACTAGTGATATCGGTTTAATTTTTGATCCTTAGTTAAAATTTTGTATGTTCGAAAATGTCGAAATTTGAAGGTTATATTCGTCGATGCTCACGTTACTCGTTCTTTCTTTGCATCTCTAGTCTGTTGGATCTTTGAATGCTACTTCATGTATTTTATCCCTGTCTCGTGTTATTGTCAGATATCATGGAGTTTGCTTAGCGTGATTTCACTAGTTATCTATTACATATGATCAATGTGCAGTATTACCCCTATCATGCCCGACGAAGAATATCTAATATTCGTAACTTTTAGCATCTGCAGATTACACCCAAACGCTTTTTTGTATTTTAAAAATAAAAAATAATTCTCCAAAAATTAGTCAACCCAGACCTACATTTCTGTATCCAGTCCTTATATTTAATGACGTATCTTATTTAGCGCTCTGGAATCATACAAACATCTCCATTTACTCAAAACCAAATAAAATTTGACGTTCGATTTCTCGGAAAATCATTAATAAAATTAAATATTTATTCAAATTCATGTCTGCGTTGCGACAAGTCCGCTTCTCAACCCAGTTGATTTCCATTCCACTGCTGTCTAGTATGAATAAGATAAATAGATAGCATCTTTATCTTATCTTTGAAATCAAGCTACTCTGCGTATATACTTACAAACATATTAGAACAAATCTCGTACATACCACAAGTTGTCCGACGTCGAATGCCTCGCACAACAAGCAGAAAATCTCGCGAAGAAAATGAAAAACAATTTAATTTTTGTCAAAATAAGATAGATACGTGAACTGAAAGATGCAATTCCTCATGCGGATGTACGTTGAAGGTGTTTACATAATTCAAGTTGATTTCGAATCTAGACCAGAAGCTCGGAACTGTGAGAGTTTGCGTTCGATCAGTGCTTCTGATTGGACTGCAAATGATGGACAAGGAAGCAGAAAAAAAGTCGTAGTTAAAAGAAGAAAGATTTTATGAAAAAGTATAGAGTTGCTTGTGGAAGGTGGATTTGCTATTTTTCCAATGAAGGTTGACAGTATTGCATAGCCAAGATATTTTCTGCAGTAGTATGTTTTATGTTGAAGAATTTTAAAAACCCTTGAAATCGACTCAACTAACTGAACCTAATTTATACTTGCTGTATATATTACATTCAATACCGATGTGGCAAAAAAACTAACACAACATATTTAAAATAATATTTCAAACTAAAACCATCACAATGATGTACCTCTGATATTTTCTCGAGAACTTCATGTATTTGTTCCAGGTCCTGATAAAAACATACCTATCTACGTAAGCTCGTGTTACCGCGAAAGATAATTGAGAAAGATGCTAACAGACAAATAAAAATTCAGATAGAGGAAAATTTATTTGGCGTAGTCATTTTAAGCGTGTTTTGTGCTAAAGCTATCACCTGTTCTCTACGCATTAATATGAAAAATGATGGCCACAAGAACGGCTGTGGCTTTAACCGCAGTTCAACAACTTCAAACTTTTCGGTTGGTTACAAGATCGATATATACAGCGAGCTTTTGAATTGCTGTCAGGAGTGGAGATTTTTTATAAAAAGTCAAATGCAAAATTTAGTTCACTTGTTCAGTGCATACTAATATTTTTAAATCCGTGTATTAAGCGCTTTCGAAAACCAAGCATTTATTAACAATCAAATTTTGAGAGCTAATCTGCTACGAACTTCAGCATTGTGTTTGATCTTATTTGCCGTGCTGACCACAGCATCTGCTACAGTTTGTGCCTTCAGCTATATATAGCCACAACTACACAACCGTCCAGCAACCGAGTCCAAAAATCGAATCTAACTATGGAGTTCAGCAATCAAGTTTTGCAATCGAGTCAAATAATGGAGCATGTCAATTGTTGATCGAAATGCCAACTCGAATGTTGACATGATTGTGTTGTGGCGTCCATTGCGATTGTCGCTATTGCTTAAACATTTAATAATTAGCCATCACTAATTTGTATCACCTCCAATCTCCAAGACCCCAAATAGGTTGTAGTAAGATGTTTTTGACTTTTCGAACGGTTTTGATTCTGTGAACCATAACCTGCTGCTCCTTAAACTTAATAATTTCGGTGTTTTTGGTCCCCTCCTCTCCTGGTTTTCCTCTTATCTTCATAGTCGTCCTTGCAGAGTTACTTTAAATGGTTCCATTTCCTTTCCTATATTTCCCACATCTGGAGTTGCTCAAGGTTCTACCCTTGGTCCCTTACTTTTTATCTTGTTTTTCAATGACCTTCCTTCTGTTATCAATTCTCCCTGTCTTTTATATGCGGATGACTTAAAATTATACAGAGCAATCAAGTCTGCGAACGATTTTCATCAATTGCAAGCTGACTTGTTTGCTCTTAATCTCTGGTGTCAAGACAACTTCTTGTCACTGAACATTTTGAAGTGCCATCAAATGTCTTTTGCATATAAAAATACTCCAAATGTGTTCTCTTATTCTTTGTCTGTTATTTCCCTGTCAGTTGTCCAGCATTTTAGAGACCTGTGTGTAGTGTTTGATTCAAAGCTAAGATTTGATGTTCATGTCATGAACATGACGTCCAGGGCCTCTAGGATTGCTGGATTTGTCTTGCGTTCTTCTTATATGTTTACCAACATTTCCTCCTGTATTCATTTATTTGTCTCCTGAGTACGCAGTATTCTAGAATACGCGTGCCAAATCTGGTCTCCGCGCTTTCAGTATTTATCTGACGCTATTGAATCTGTTCAGCGCAGATTCACTCGCTCGCTACTTTTTAAATTCAATATCCCCTACTGTCCCTACTCCTCTCGTCTTTCCCTCCTTCGTATGTCCTCGTTGCAATCTCGGAGATTGTTCCTCGATGAGTGAGACTCTTTAAACTTTGCCAAGGAAGTTTTTTGTCAGATCTTGGTTCCCAGATTACCAAACGTGAATCTAGTCGTCCAAGTCGTTCTTCTGAGGTTTTCTCTGTTCCGTTTGCTCGTACGGAAGTCTATTTCCATTCACCTCAGCTGCGTCTACCCAGAACGCATAATGCCCTTGAGCTTGGTTCTCTCCCGCAATCTTTTTCACAATTCAAGCATGTATTGAAAATATTACCTTGAATTGCTATTTACCTTAGTCCTAATTTTAGTTTTCAAATTATTCAATTATTTTTGTTATTTCTTTTCCTTTTTTATGTTTCATTCTTTTATTTCTGCTTTCTTGACGCTGTAATTGGAATTGTATCTGTAGCGCAAGGGATTAATAAATAAATTAATTAATAAATAAATAAATAAATTAAGGGACTCTCACGCCACTAAGAATGTAGCTGAGTTTATAATCTTGAGAACCGCTTGGCTATCCGATAAGATCTAAATGCTGAGCCTTTTAGTCTTCCTAAATTTTATTACATGCGTTGTCATAAGTATAACAGTTAATTCTGCTTGACAGATAATAGCTTCCTTAGAGAAAAAGAAATGCATTTTGCACCTTGGTCCTACGATCCCTGCTCCCACTCCACCATCCATTTACGAGCCATTGGTATGTTGATGGCATTAGCGCCCCTTTATGTCTTTTGTCCCTGGATGGTATTGTGACCTTGAACCTTCTCTCGAAAATTGTCTTAATCTTTATTTGATAATTGAAGTTAAGCATTTTCATAATAAGCTTGATGTTTTCTAGGTGGCTAAAATATATTTTAGGTCTCTTGGTTTGTACCTGGAGGCCTGTTGTAGGCTTTCAGCCTGTTTTTTCTTGAATTTCGAGGTGTTGGAATTCAAGGTTTAGAAAGACATTTATACCTTCTGTTAGGGTAGAGCTCATTGCTCCTTTAATCAGTAGCCAGACCATCCGTTGAAGCGTTTTGAGCCTGTTAACAGTTTTCTTCCACCACAAGGTAGTATTTTGTCGTTTTTTTCCACCACAAGGTAGTATTAACGCGTAGAGAGAGATTGGGCGTCTTTCACACAACAATAGATGTCATTTCGAGGTTCCTGAATTAAAACAAAATGCACAGGCTTACCAATTTGAGAGCTTGTTTTATAAAACTATTCAGAAAGCCAACAGTTCTGCGCCAACAGTTCACTCTTTGTAATCAGCGGCCCACATTTAACACTACGAGGTTTAAACCGAAATGGAGTTTAAAATAAATTTTAAAAGGAGATTTTCAATTTTTTGCTTTATAGTATCCTGCTAACCATTTAAATTTTTTCGCAAGCTAATTGTCATATTTACCTGGAGATGCTCTTCTATTCAACCCGAATAGAATGTGATATCACCATCCTAGGCTAGAATTAATCACTTGAATTGAATTTAGGTTAAAGTTTAGGTTGAAATGACGTTGATTTTATGATTTTACTGCTTTTAGTCCTATGTATAAAACGCAGGAAAACATGAAATACCCAAGAACTTTGGACGTCCATTGAAAATGTAGATATGAGAATAGATCCTGTCGCTGAAAATGGAATATGAAAACATTTACAGAGTAATGTAATTGAAGAAATCAAACAGAGTTGCTTTGGAATTTCGCCAAAGGAAAAAAAATTGAGGTGCTGGCTAAAGCTTCTTAAAAATCTGAGAATCGTGCCGGCCGAAATAGAAAAGTTATGTGGGATTCCATGAAATAGATCCTAGGCCTGGTAGAGTTTCTTTCCCCTCGAAAGTCGTTTGTTTGATTTTACTTCGTTTCAATGACTGAATAAAGGCAAATGTGTGCAAACATCAGTTCAAACTGATATGGGGCGTTTGATGCGGAATTGTATGTCCCTTTTCGAACCTCGTTTGCTTGCTACATGAGCTTTCCATCCTTCCATCTCAAAATCTATTCATAAAACTCAGGTTTGCGTATTCCTTGTTTGAGTATCCTGGAGAAAAAATGTAAATTAGATCATTCTCCCAATGGTTTACAACGCTAAGCAGCCGGTGGCTGCAGGTGAGCGCCCTGTCTCTTATAAATACACCTCTAGTCGAGTATAGGTTTTCTAGTAATTTTTCATCAGCATTTACTACAAAATATCCTGCACAAATCATTTGATATATTCAAAAAAATAGAATTATTTTTTTAGACACGTGGATTCGGAGAAATCCACTCCGCAAACAAAAAATCATGTCGAGAGAGATGAAAACTCCATCTAGGACCATGTCCCGTATCATAAGACACTAACTAAGCGTTTATCGACGAAGTGCTGCACATTGATTGACGGCAGCTTTGCGCCACACTAAAGCGAACAGAGCGAAGAAGTTGCGGCAGCAGCACGCACAAAGTAAGTTGTTATCGGCAAATCCTCTCTGCAGTTGAAAAAATATTCGCCGTAGAAGAAAAATGCAACTGCCAAAATGATAGGTTCCATGCACACCGCTCTCAAGAAGCTTCTGAAAAGGTTACTAAGGTAGAAAGAGGCCGTGACCCGGCGTCGGTCATGGTTTGGTGGGGAGTGTCGTAATGGCTCCATTTTTGTGAACAAGGCCTTAAAAAAAAGCAACTTACTATCAGACTCTATTTTGGAGCCCGTTGTTAAGCCATTGACCCAAATGTTATTTTCCAATAAGCATTGGATATTTCAACAGGACTCAGCACCTGCACACAGAACGCAAACCACGCACCGTTGGTTGAAGGACAATTTTCCCGATTTTATTGCCTTTGGAGATTGGCCCTCTGGTAGTCTTGATCTCAACCCATTGGATTACAGATTATAAGACTTTTTACAGCAGAAAGCCGAATTTGTAATTACATACCATTTTATGAGGGCGCTGAAAGTGAAAACCTTCAAATCGTCGACTCTCCTGAAAAATAGTCGCTTTTTACCACTCATATATAAATCTTATGCTTTGTCTACATAGCCAAAGTAAAATATTTGAAATTTTATTACGGGCAAGAACGGTAACCCTTTGCCAATTTACCTATATTTTTAGCATCAAAAACTTCTGCTCACGGGAACCCACGACTTAATAATCAGATACAGTTGAAATTTACAGCAAGTAGTGTTATTGAATAGGACCAGGTCTGATAGAAGTGATTTTGAAATTTCTGCAATTCTGTACCAGTGATGTCATCTTGAAAAATGACTAAGAAAAATAACTGCTTTTAGCCCTCTAAATTCTGATTCAGTCATTCGATTTTAACCAAATTCACACAGTAGGTGAACTTTACTTTAAGCCACGTTTGGTAGAAATTTGGTTGAAAAAGTCGGTTGGA
This sequence comes from Nemotelus pantherinus, assembly GCA_963978885.1. Lineage (NCBI taxonomy): Eukaryota > Metazoa > Arthropoda > Insecta > Diptera > Stratiomyidae > Nemotelus > Nemotelus pantherinus. The sequence goes on along the minus strand of OZ022266.1, from coordinate 71,370,024 downwards.
GCTGCTAGGTATGGTAGTTTTTGTGTTTTAAATTTTGAAAATTCGCTCAGAAAAATTATGCTTTTTGTCCTATAGCTTCCAGTACAGTCATGAAATCATAACGAAATTAAAGTAACAAATTAAATATTCAGTGAAAATCTAGTTGGAAAAACAATGATAGGATTGCCAACTATGGTCGTTTTTGTATTTTTGTTTTTCATATTTTTAGTGAGCGATTTTACCACAGAATTTTCAAATCGTAGTGATCTTGTAGTGAAAATAAACACCAAATATTAAGATCTAGAAAATCTAGAAAACAAATCCTCTACTGTTCTTCGAACATTAGTGTTTCTAGCGGTTCTGATGCGATAGGGTTTTCGATCTTGTTCTTATGTTCCGAACTATATTGAATAGCTGCGTGCATCCTGAAATTATCAGAAACTGATTTTGCGGCAATCCCATTACCAAATTTTTTAAAAAATATTAAATCGGTCTTTGGTGCTCTGCCATCAATTAACTGTCAATCATTTCAAGCAGATTATGCCTGTCACTCACTAATGCATTCCACTTACTTCCTGTTACTACAGCATAACTATCCGAATGTCTTCTCAGCAAACCTTAGCACATAACAGAACAAAAGCACGTCAATTATCATCCTCCGAACCGATTTCATCCAAAAATGATGGAAACTGTCCGCACTAAGCTTTCTGGATCACGATTACCAAGCGAGTATGCACTAAGGTACCATCAAATCAAAATTCCCTTCATCGGCATTTATCATGTTCGCGACAGAAGAGTCATAAATTTCATTTTTTTTTTGTGTGGTATTTTTCCTGTCATCAGTTCACCGCAATTGAACTATTGCCCGAGTCAGACAATGGAGACTCAAAAATTCACAGATATTCCCATTAGATTTATGCTGGAAGTTAAAATATAGTATCTTTTTAATTCAATTGAGAGCAGTTAGTCTGGTTACATTTGTCTAATTTGACGGTATCCACGGTGCGAAGTAATTACGTGGGAGTTTTTAGATACTGTAATGATGGACCTAGTTTTGAAGAGATAAGGCGAAAATCATAATGACACGAGTTTGATAATTTGGGGTAATGCGGTCAAATGATTATCAGATGATTTATTCCAAAAGCTATTTGTTAGGTAGAATTTCAGAAAGTAATGGCGATCATATAAAAATAAGATCCTAACAATGATATCAAAGCTTATTTCAGAAACAAACATGACTTAGCGAACTAAAATGCCTTAGTCAAAAACAAAAAAATTCGTACATATATCTCTACTCCATTTTACGAAAAATCGAAAGCGAGTTTTGATATTGTTACAGAATATAGGGCAAAGAACTGAACATTGCGGAATTCTGTGCTCCCGAGCTGAGTGGCGGAAATAATTGTTTCATGCTTGGCTTCCTCATTGTTTTTTATCGCACGAAAATTAATGTTGAGGAATTTTTTGGTGGATTTGTGGTACAACAATTTATGTTGGATGATCATTGGGATTATTGTTTTAAATATATCGAGAGCTTGTAATAATTTCACTAAGCTTTCATGAACTGAGCTTAGGCAAATTTTATTGATCTAATGAATGTGTGTAGTGTTTGTTTGAAGGACTTGAAGCTTGGCCGTCATATAGAAGGCATATCGCGACTTGGAATCTGACAGGTCGAAAAAATTGCTGCGACTGGTCGAAATACTTATAGCTTAGGTCCGCCATCTTGCGATAGGTTTTCTATATGACGGCCGTGCTTGAAGTAAACATAATCTAGAGGAAGAAGAAGGAAGAGGAATCAAAAGTTTAACAACTTTTTTTGGCTTGCTATTGTGTACATTTTTTTTTAGCTTTTTACTTGAATCCTGGCCGTCATATAGAAGGCCTATCGCTGAAGTGCAAAATGGCAGACCTAAACCACTAACATTTCGACCAGTCGCGGTACATTACTCGACCAATTCGGTAGCTTAATACTTGTCAGATTGCAAGTGGCGATAGGTCTTCTATATGACGCCCAAGCTTGAATCTTACTCTGACTTATATTGCGCTGATTTCGGGATACATCTTTACCCGAACTACAACCTGAATTGACTCTGAATAGGTTCCAAAGAGAATTAAACTATTTTATTAATGCACCGTTGATGTAGAATTATTTATTGTAATGATCCATTTACACTAAGAATGCCTGGCCCACATGCTAACTATTCCACCTTTAACTTAACACGTTGCATTTGAAAATTTCTTCGAATTTTCTACTAACAAATCAGGGTAACAAATCGCGTAGCTTTCATGGTTTAACGATCTTTAAATATTTTCTGAAAAAATAAAAATAGGGTCAACTCACAGAAAAACAATATGTACGAAGATATGTCTGCTTATATCATCATTAACACCAAACCTAATATGTAAGAATAAGATATTTACAACCTCTCTGTTGCTTCCTATCCACATTACTGCTATCTCTTCATCTCTCTGCTGGTACCTCCCTAACACTTCGACTCGCACCTTACCTGCATGAGCTGTTTCTCCTTACGTTTTTGTAGTACAACTACCTTTTCCTAGTTTGTTTATTACTCCCACAGTGGTTCATTCTATAACAAGGAAACTTAAATTATTTCCGAGTCCAGGGTTCCTACGATCTTCGATCAATTTTCATGAATAATTACGAGCATCTAATCGTTAAAGTGCAAAACAATTTTCTACTAAGTCACTTTAGGCTGATCAATTTTGTTCATCTCAGAAATGGGTCGCGAAAGCGATCGAAACTCAAGTCAAATCATGTTCAAGCTATTTGTACGGACTTCTCGAATGAATTTAATTATACGGATCACAGAAATGGAACCGATCCGATTTTTCCTCGACCATTTTCAAATAACATAGATTCTAGTTGCCTAATATTTCTTATCGGGTCCGCAATGAATTCACTTATACCTTCCAGCCTAAAGTTTTTGCTCCTCAAGGCTCCATTCAAGGTCCATTATTCTTTTTTTTTTATTGGATCACCTATCGCTATGTTGTGCATTTTGCTAACTTAATAAGGATTACCTCAGTAGTAAATTTTGGAGTTCCGTCGCTTCCATCTTTTTCTCTTGAATGCTTTGGTGGTTGGATCCGCATGGCGTTGTATTTTGGCGACAGTTATGGACATTCCATAACTCTTTAAACCCTCCCTTGCTATAGATTAGATGGTCAAATCAAATCGGAATCCATTTGAAGTGATACGCCTTCACAATGTTTCTACGAGTGATGTTCTGCATTTTGGGTTGCTAGTGCATTTTATGTTAGTAAAACGTCGTCCATGCCAAATGCCTCAAACTCTAGACGATAGTAAAGAGCAGAAGATAATTTTTAAGGCTGAAGCCCGATTTGTTGCAATCAACCAACATGTATAAACCTATCGTTCATTTGATGTTCTTTTTATCTGAGACAAAGCACATGACCCGTCCCTTCCATGTCATCTTGGAACCAAAACATAAAACAAAATATTTGGCTTTTTGAATAACTTCACCGTTATTGCTACTATCGATATTTTATTTTATATTATTTATTTATTTAATCACAGTTTCACCAACAAAATGGTTACTACAAAAAATACATTTATGAATTTATTAAGATTAGTTAGACAGTCGGATAAGCCGAGACTTGAAAATTTCAGCAGTATGATTAAAGTCGAACATTTGATATGCTGAGTTAAAGCTTCGGGCTATTGCGCAGGTAGGCTCATCTTATCCATAATTGGTTTTATGAAATGGGATGGATAAGGCGATATGATGTAAATAGGCTTAAATAGTAGCCGGCTGCAGCTTCTGAGAGTAACAGCATGGTGAATATCCATTTAACTTAGACGTAGTCCCTGCCATGAGCTTTCACATTCTAACATAGTTCCCCTAAATAATGGCGGATCGACTCACATGCTTTTTCTCGGTGGTACGCATGTTGCTCACTATTTAAGAGATACGACTTAAGCACCTTGGTGTATATATCCCGTTTGCCAAGTATCTCCAGGCATTTCAATATAAACATTGTTAGACTGATTGGCCTAAAATTCCTTGGATCTGAATAGTCATCCATCCCAGATTTTGCTATGGATACTACCTGAACCTGTCACCAAGATCACGGAACATTCTCTATGGCTCGTCATGCCCAAAAGATTTATTTTGCGTTTGCATCCAGGTGATCAATTCCTTCCTTCAGCATAGCCGAGAAGATGATATCCAGGCCCTGCGATTTGAAGTTTTCTAAAGACAATTAAATCTCTGACCTTTTCATTGGTGACCAGAGATCTAGCTATGGGCCAGCATTTCCTACTGCTGCAAAGAGCAAGAGATTCGGCCAGAAGCACAGAAGCCTACTTCTACAATTAAATCAGAGGAGCGTCCCGAAATTGGTTCTCAAGTAAAGTCTGTAGAGTCCCCTTTTTTGAGTAAGTGTAATTATTAATCGGGCTTGTTAGAGAGACCAGCTTGGCTAATTAAACCTTTTCCAGGACCTTGAACGATCCCGAGGCATCTCTTGAACCTTCCAGCGAACTATCACAGAAATATCTGAACAATTTCTCTTGGATATCCTGACCAAAGCCAAGCAGCGTCTGTGATGCCATTACAAGCTCTATTGAGGAGTTTTCTGCTATTTTTCATAAGCTTATGGAGTTCGTAGTTTTACCAGGAAACCACCTTGCTGTATCTGCTTTTTCTGATCGGGCAGACCTCTTCATAGCTTCCTAATATGATTTGTGTCAGAGTACTCAACCGAGATTCCATTTTTATCTTTCCTAGCACTTTAGCACACTATCTTTATCCTAGCACTAAAACACGCTTTGTCTACTAGAAGTCTATTGAACATAATCCAATCAGTATTTCTTGTGTTCTTTCATCCCATTACAGGTGTTCGACCTATCGCTAGAGAGAACACCAAGGTGCGGTTATCAGAAAGTGGAACCTCATCCGATACCTGTCTATTCTAGATAGTGATACATCAATATACCACCCTCTTTTAGGGGTGATAAAGGTGGTGAAAATTCCAATGTTTAAAGCATAGGTGTGCGCAGGACATTGCGGTAAGAGGCGCAAATTTGAATTTGGTAGACGTTTTTGCTAATTTTCAGTAAATAACTATGAAGGGTCAGGTTAGGTTAGGTTAAAGTGGCTGCCGGTCTACAGAGGTCTGCCGTCCGACACACGTAGGCACAAAAGAGGCCCGTTGTGATGCCACACTAATTAGTGACTCTCTCCTACTCACTAAAATCGGGAAACCATCTGCTTCCCTTGACAAATCGCGTTATCCCTTTTAAATTAACCAGGGATAACTCGGTCAGGTTTGAGAGAAAGGGAGCATCAATTGCCGCCAGCCTTCTCCTTGCCGACGCCGGGCTCTGACACAAGAGGTGGAGGACGGACTCCTCCTCATCCTCAGAGCCGCAACTCCGACAGAAATCGTTAAACTGCACTCCCAATCGTTGTGCATGCCGTCCTATGAGGCAATGGTCCGTAAGAACTCCCACTGTGTAGCGTAGAGCGCTTCGAGTTAAGCCTAAAAGCTGCCTGGTGCGATGCGCATCCATGGATACCCAGGACTGCCTTGCTATTGCACAGGATGATTCATCTGCCCAGGACCTCTTAGCATCCTCGAGATATTTTTGCCTAATGGCCAGTTTGACCGATGACATCGGTATACCTATTGAGAGGGAGCAGGAGACCTCTGGTAACAAGGTTCCAAGCCTTGCTAGCTCATCGGCCTCACAGTTGCCCTGAAAACCCCTATGTCCCGGTACCCAAATCAATTGAACCACTGAATGTCTCGACATCTCCCTGAGCGATGCACGGCATTCAGCAACAATCATGGAAACTGTACAAGGACCAGCAAGGGATTTAATAGCCGCTTAGCTATCTGCCAATATTAACCCCGAATATTCGATTACACTGAAGCCAGTCGATTGCCAGTAAAATAGCCGCAGCCTCCGCCTGAAAGATACTACAATAGTCTGGTAGACAGAAAGACAGCTGGAGATTCAGCTCATCTGAGTATACACCACTTCCGACTCTATTGTTTATGAAAGGTCAAGAACGGGGTAAAGTGTTACCCCACATTTTCGTGAATATTAATGCAACACAGGGTGCAATCGCTCGCTTTTACCCCCGTCTGCGCTGTTGCTGGTTTGAAGTCATTAGCCCCGCCGAAGCTATAAAATCAAAGAGTCTGTCGCATCCTATGTTTTATTTTTTCCTGCCCCAGCTGGTGTGCTAGAAGTTTGTTATCGCAGCCCCCTCAAATGATTCAGTTTCTGCGTTCAGACCAGGTCGTTCAGCTCTTGTGTTGGCAGTGGAAGTAAAGAGTCAAAAAGAGAGTTAGCTACCCCGGGAATGCGCGAAAACCGCCGATAGTTCCCGGCTTGAAAACTGTCTGAGCGTGATGTGCAGATTGGAAACCAGAACACAAGCAATCGGCCTCGTTGATCTTTCATCATAGCAAATCTTACGACACTGAAATGTGGGAGTAAGCTTGCAGTTTTGTAAATTTTTCGCTCAAAAGAAAGGACGAAGCCTTGGCATGTTGTAAGTTGATTTGAACAAATTTTATACCTTAAGGCCTAGTGGTGTAGAAGAATTATGTCTGCGGACCCCTTTCCAAGGACGTAAAGGTAATGAGAGCTCTCTCTGGTTTGCAATGTTCAGCTGGTGTGACTTTGCTCCCAGTAATTTATGTCAGGATCCCAGGACATTTATGTCCCGAACAGACAGCTTTATTACGCTTCCCCACGTAGACTCTGAGCTTTCAATGCCTGACGTCCAGTTTCCAGGTGAAACGATTGTAGTTTTCACTGCATTGACGTCTCCGTCCATCTTCACCGGTAGCTTTCATCTTTGGCCCACCTTTTTAAGTTAATTGTGACTAAAAGCCTCGATAGTTTTCCAGAGCTCAGAGCAACTGGCAATCCTATTTTCTGTACCTACTGCAAGCGTCTATTTCCCACTATTCAGAGTGGGGATTTAGCCTAGCACGGCCGAAACATTTTTTTAGCCTAGCACGGCCGTAAACGACCTTTCAGCTAACGCTGTACTTGTCTTTTTGGAGCCAGCAACCACAGGAGATGCTACCAGCATTATCGAATATCTATCGGCCATTGTATGTTGTTGAGCTTCCACTGCAACCAGAGTCCTCCATTGTTGTCATACACGAGGTTGAGGTCAGCAGGCACGGGCGAATTTCTGGACTCAGTCTGGCTGGCATCTGTAGAGATAAAATCTTTAGAGTTTCATCATCATGTTGTCTTTTTCGTTCTTGATTTTTCACTTTTATTTTCTGGTCTCCGTTAGGTGAGCTTCTTTATCGCACTGATAAAAAACTGTCATCATTGAGCGAACAAAAGCAATGTTGGTATTATCAAATCTCAGATTCGGCACATTTTTATTTAATATTTATATTGTTTTTTGAATCGTGCAATTTAACCACTGCTAGAACATCAAATATCTTAGAGATTACTCCAACTATATGATTTTTATTTCCACACAAATACTGACATTAGATAAAATTTAGCAAATAGTCTTTGACACTTATCTTTCTCAATTTTATTTACAGATTCCAAATTTGATATGCCTGGTTAACCTTGTCAGTATTTGGTAAGTACATGTTTCAGTCAACAGAATAGCAACAAAATTTAATGTAATGAATGTGTCAGTGTCCTAAATAAAGCACATTGCAATTTTTATATATAAATTGAATTATACATACGTGCCGTATGTTGCACGTGATTACGAAGAGAACAGGTAAAATATTATCCTGACCAGTGCTGATAAGAAAGGGAACTAGCTAAGTGTCACTTTAGGTCTTACAATGTACACCGAAATAACGAAGATAAGCTAAAGATACAATACAATGTTCTATGCGAGCGCACGTATCTGTATGATGAATAAGTCAATATGAAACTAGCGTATTTTCTCGTTTCAGACAAATATCAAACAAAATCATAATTTAATCACCTGATTATGTTATTTCTGATCTTATCTCATTCTATATACGAAAGTCCGATAAGCTATTACACTCGGTTCTTGGTAGTATGTATCTTTTTTTCTAGTAAATTCCCTTCGATTATCGGAATTTGTTTCAATCTAATTACTCAATAATTTTTCGCTATGTTGGCAATCTTTTGTACAAATATCTACATATATGTATAATCGAATAAATCATTAACTATACTCATCAAACTGTTCAATTAAATCCGCATAACAACACATTAACTTTTCTGTGAATTTTTCCTCTAATATCTGGTAACATTATTATTTCAGTTCAATTGCAGATTATCTCTGATTTGTACGGTTATTTAGTTTTCCAGATGGTATAATCCGCTGCAAATACAGACTGAAAAAAAAACGTTCCCCGTCGACTCAACCAAGTATCGCTCTTTGAAAAGTATCTTGCATCTGTATGCATGATTCGATGGACGGAGAAATAAAAATGTCTGCAAGCCGGATTATTGTTTGGTTGAAAGTTAGTTGGAAGAGAGTATATTTGAGTGTATGGTAGTTATGGGGTTTCTTTGCAGAATGAATACATAAAAGATTGTGCTATCTGTGTTGTTAGAACAATAGTAGTAAAAATACAAAAATTGGCTGTGTATGTGGAATGACGGTTACTTTTTTTTACAAGTGTGTAGTAGCTATTAACTGTTCTGTTTGACTTGACGTTGGCATAGTAAAGATTGAATGTTCTGGGCATGTAGAGAATAGGGGGTATAATAGGACACCTAATGATTTTTAAAAAATAATTTTTACATATACATATGAATCAAAACAAAGTTTTTCATTGCTAAATTTATTTTAATTATATAATTATTTTAAGATTCATATATTTGTGAGAAAAACAATCAGTTTTTGAAATAAAATTGGCTAAGATCGATGTTTAGTGGCAGGTATAAAGACAAAAAATATTTTGAAAAAACAGCAAGACCTTAACTGAACAGTCGCGTTTATTTTTTATGGGATAAAATCCATTATACATCTTTGTATAGAAAACTTGATATTTATTTATTTATTTATTCAAATCCATTTTAACAGGCTGCTGCCCAATTATAAAAATAGAAATATTAGACAAAGCCAAAAAGATATTAAAAAAGAAAAATTAACAAATAATTGAAAATATTAAATAAACACATATTTGAAAGTACAAAAAATTAATGCCAATATGCCAGTTAATATGAAAAAAAATGCGAAACGGTAAATAAAATTAAAAGAAAATCAAACATTATAAGGAACTTTAAGAATTAAATCTTTAATTTGTGATTTAAATTGTGCGAACGTTAACGGAAAAGAACCAAGCTGAAGATCGTTGTGCTTCCTGGGGATACACACTAGCGGCGAGTTAAAATAAACATCAGATCGCGCGAAGGGAAGAGAGAACATTAATTGAAATCTATCCGATCGATTGACGTTCCGCATACACAACATACGACCAAGATCGGAGAGCATAGGGCAATGGAGTAGCTTGAAAAGCAAGCACTCGTCAAGGAACACTCGTCGGGAATCTAGTGAAGGAATTTGGAATAAGGATAGACGATCACTATACCCACAGTAAGGGATATTGAATTTAAGCAACAGGGAGCGAGTAAACCTACGCTGAACGTATTCCACTGCCTCGTTAAGATATTTATGACGGGGAGACCATACTTGACAACAATACTCTAGAATGCTACGAACAAGTGAAAAAAACAGATGGAAAAAGGTAGCAATGCTAGTAAACGAAGAAGAGCATCTAAGAATGAAACCGGACACACGAGAAGCCTTGGCGGTTATATAGGCAATGTCTAAGTCAAATCTGAGCACCAAGATCCTTAAAATTATCAACAGCCGTAATGGAAGATCCGTACAGTATGTAGGAATATATTACGGGTGACATTTTAAACGTGTAGGACATTTGATGACTGGATATGTTCAAAGTAAGATAATTAGTAGAGCACCAGTCGCAAAGAGAACAGAGATCGTTTTGGAGTTGGAGGCAGTCGTTGGTAGATTCGATTACTTTGAAAATCTTGAAGTCATCAGCAAACAAGAGGCAGGGAGAACGAATAAAAGAAGGAAGATCATTTATAAATACTAGGAATAATAATGGACCAAGAATAGAGCCCTGAGGCACACCGGAAAATGGACAAAAACGGGAAGAGGTGGAGGATTGCACAGATACAGCATAAGAACGACCAGAAACATAGGATGAAAACCAAGACAAAAGGGAACCTGACACCCCATAATTTCGAAGCTTAGCAAAAAGAATTCCGTGATCAACAGAATCAAAAGCTTTTGAGAAGTCAGTATACACCAAATCCACTTGCTTCCGTTGGTCTAAGGCAGAAGCAACAAAGTTAGTAAAATATATAAGATTAGAGGTGGAGGAGAAGAAGCAGCCTGTTGTAAACCACTTTTTCAAGAACTTTACCAAAACACGGAAGGAGGAAAATTGGGCGGTAGTTGGCAAAAACAGCTTGGGTCTCCAGACTTGTGGATGAGGGAAATATAAGCAGATTTCCAACTGTCAGGGAAGAAGCCGGAGGAGAGGCTGATGTTAAATATAATAGATAAAGGAACACATAAAGATGATGATAGTGATTTGGCCAGCAGGTTAGGGATACCATCAGAACCACAACCGACATTGACATCAAGACACTCGAGTAAGGATTCAATTTCAAGGATATTATATAAGACTGGGTCAAAATAGGTAAAAAAAAACATGCTTTTACATATTTTTATGTCGGCGGTCAAACCGAATATTCACGGCTCGAAGATCATGATTTATGAACAGATCGGAGTAGTATATTGTGAGCTGCTAAAACTGGCTGAAACAATCAGAGGCGAGCATTATTGAAAGCAATTGATGTGTATTGCCCGAGAATTGAAAGACAAATAGCCATAATACAACGACGACACAATAATGTGGCTTTCTAGCATGATCGTGCTCGAACCTATGTCGCAAGATCGGTCAAGCACCACTCCCGACGTATTCTCTAGACATTGCTCCCTCTGACTACCACTTGTTTCGATCCATGGCTGATCAGCACAGCACTTCCGTTCTTTTGACGGAGTCAAAAATTGGATCGATTCGTCAATTGCCTCAAAGCGGATCAGTTTTGATCTTATGCTGCGCGACAGGTGGAATAAAGTGATGGTCAGCGGTCGACAATACTTCGAATTGTAAATGTTTTGGAAGTAAAAATTAGTTCGGTCCGTTTTCAAAAAAATGAATCTAGCTGCTATGAAGTTGCAGGAGGCAACAGTTTTAGGAGGTCGGAACGTTTGGTATCATTGCTATATTGGTAGCCAACCTTGCAGTTCCTGCAAAGTTTCCTAAAAGTAAAGCAATCCCACGACAACCCTCGTACGGGTCTAGGGGTTGAAGCTGGTAGAGAGCTTCATTACAATTTATTTAATCATTGTGAATACGAGTGTGGAGTGATTAGTTCCACGACTCACTTTACCCCTGATTTAAATCAGGTACCTAATCAGAGCTAGGTGAGCTCAAAGCTTGGTGCGCGGACCCTCGTCCGAACCTGGATTCGAACCGGGGACCCCACACGCAAGAAGCCAGTGCTCTACCCACTAGGCTACTCAAGCTCAAGCTCAAGCTCTCGCAAAGTTTCCTAGTGACAGTTAATTTCGGAAGCTTCAGAGAAATTAGGCAGAAAATCATAACCAAAACTCATCTCTTTGTGTATCTTTTATGTTGAATTGAACTCAATGGTAGTATTTGGTGCTACCATACTCGTGCGTTCTATTATTTTGCTTGTGTTAAGTTATGAATTTGTAATGCCTTCAATTTTTTTATGTTGTAAAAAAATATAACTGTCACATCATAACCTCCCTAGGCCATTACATGAGCTCAACACTTACTTGTATATTTTTTCGAAATCAACTCCATTTAAAATACTTCTCAAAAACGTGAGAAACAATTCAATTATGCATGTTTTAATCGAATACCCTTCGTTACCCTACTCTCTCCCACTCACATCAAACCCCTCGAGGCCACACTGCAAAGCAGCAAATTCAACGCCACTACATGTCGTATCTGTATTTCTGTCGGCTCAGTTACTCAAGCATCTGTATGTACCGCATACAAAAGACTATTTTGCGTGCAGAATCTAGCGGCTTTCAAACCGTATGTCTGCAAGATTTTTGACAACTACACTTTTGATCCTATACGCAGAAACCTATATCAGAAAAAATATGTCAGTTTTGAAGTAGTAGATGTATGGGAGACTACAGCTACAGCAACACAAAAGATACAAAATCGTCGTCTGCAGCTAAGTAACCTGGGGTAGACAAGGCATGTGAGCGGCTTCATCAGGCGGACTGGTTCAGTTGAGAAAGTTGTGTCGAATAGTACGTGTTGTACGGTAGTGTCGCGTCTTGAACGCCTTGAGGTTTCGCTATACCCTGTGCGCGTCGTGGTTTCCTTCTTGCCTGTTGTATCTTTCGCGGGGGTTGAATCGTTATTAACGTATTCTCCGGTCCACCCATACGCGATATCCTTGTTTGATTAGCAGTGTTTTAGTTGTTCGTTCGTTGGCTCGCTCGTTTGAAACCATTCACTCAAGGTACACTAACCTTAGTGTAAATTCGAATTGTCCTACCTCGTGAGGGTCGGGTTCTCGCCAAATGACTCTTGGGAGTAGAATATCTATTTTGAAAAATTGCCGGTTGTTGTAACGGTTTTTTCGGAAGAAAGCTATCTTCTTCCTGTTAGATACCACTGGAAAATCGTGTAAAGTGTGTCCAATATTTTTTGAATTGGGGGAAACATAAAGTGTCAAAATTTTGTTGTCGAAAATTTTGAAGGTGTAGTTCGTGTTAGAAACCAGATCGTTCATAAAGTTATTTGACGTTTGTATGCTGTGGCATATTCCACGTGTACATCGGCTGTAGCGGCTGTCCACTCAGCAAATCTGGAATTTGTCAAGAGGCCCGAAGCAAGAATACAACGAGTAAGCAAACTAAATGCATCGAATATTAATTAACATTTGCATTCCACCAAGGCTGATTATTGTGTTATTCAAGTCATCGTATACCAAGAACATATTCTGGGAACCACCATACGTATGTATGCGAAAAATGAAAACAATTGACTACGAAATACCTGTTACTAGATTTACAATCAGAAAAACCGTATGCATGCTTGTAAAAAAAAATCTGAGTGAGAATCGAAAAAAAACCTGTAGATACTAGATATAAAAGCTGGCACCGATTGAATCAATAATTTGCAACATCAAAAGAGCACTCAATACACATAGATACGTCGCTATTATCGATGTGCATATAGAATTAACTCGTTTTTCGCGCGTGTTGTCTCCGGCTTTGAGTTGTGATAGTTTACCGCAGCTCTGATGTGACGGTGACACCCCCGTTTTCCACCACCCGTCTATATTGTTGTCGCACCTTTCGATTAAAGGTAAACCGATCATTGGCATTCAATTGCAACTTACCTGTGAAATTGCACAACGCACTCTTAACGTACTGTAGCCGGATAGTCTTGGTCAATGTGTATCTATAGTACTTACCTATGGCATATATATTCTTGGGTGCGACGTTGCCGGTAATTCACCCACACAATTTTTTCAGCGTGCTCCAGTAAAACATGTCAGTAAAAAAATATATATTAATGTTGTAATGTTATGTATTTGATTTTTCGCATTGAACGCAGTGTATTAGAACGGCTAGCGATGAGAGTGTCGTATGTTCAGGGTGGGGGAATGAAAAGTGGGCGGATTGGTTGAACGAGAGGTCTTTGGCACTATTAAATAGTGCTTTGAAAAATTGACCATTGTTTCATGATCTTTATGAATGAATGATTTTACTTGGAAAATTGATTAGGGAGTTATGGTTGATATCATTAAGTAATGTTGCGGAGACAGGTATTTTATGAAAAAAAGATAGAGATAAGTTTGAAATGGGTAGATGCAAGAAGAATGCAAGAATGGCAAACACAGGAATGTGATTTCATTCTAGTAAATCAAAAATTAGCATATAAAATGTTTGGTCGTGTATTGAGGGCTTTTTTCGCGGATATACTCTGCCTATCAACTGGTTAGGTACACCTGTAGTAATGTTTCCAGATTCCCAGCAATTTTAAATCAGCCAAAACAAGTGTTTTAGTATTTTGTAGCTTTTATTGTGAATTCCAACCTAACGATAACATTTTGTGCTTGCAGAATAAACCAAAAATAAAGTTTATGTTAAAATACCGATAAATAAGCGGATCAACTGATTGGTTCTTTCACAAAAAACTTCATAGCAAAGGAATGTTTTCCAGGAGAAGTAGATCAAATGAAAGTGCAATACGTATTTTAAACTATTTTAATATTAGCTATTATATTAGTATATTTTGCCGTTTTTATTAGTTATTTCAAATAATCTGTCAGGAATTGAAAAATACAAATTTTCAACAATATATTCATGAACACTTTCTTCCCGACTTTTTACATTCTCGTAATTTTGGCCGTTTAAATAAACTTATCTAGTGAGCGATCTCCAAAAATTTCCAATTATATATCAAGCCTAGACAACGGAACGGCCACTCTAAAACAACGATGTTTTCATTTGATATCATTTATTCACTCGCCTGACGGTGTGATTAGCAGCATGATCATTTTGAAATATACAATCTGTACGTCCCATATTCCTCACCCATATCAGAGGTGTCTTCCACAAATATTCTTATCTAGTTTTCTACTCCTTATTTTCCTTTTAGAATTGGGAAGTTTATAGTTCAATGATAAAACATAGCAGACAAAAACCGTACAAAGTCTATTTCTGCTATGACAGCAGCTTAAGAATTTCTTCTCTTTTCGTATGTCATGAAAATGATTCGCATACTCATCAGGACCAACTATAAAAACTCTAGCGCACCTGAACCGCTAGAAACACTAATGTTCGAAGAACAGTAGAAGAATCGTGCAGGTTTTGAGTGCATATTCCACCACATGTGCTGCTTATTACGGCCAAACTGTTTCAAATGCCAAGTTTTACTTTCGTCTTATAACTCATATGGTGGAAGGTTTCAGATATTACCACTGGCATGAATTTCAACGTTTATAAGAGCAAAACACGGGTTAATTATATTCGTTATCAGTTGCTTATTTCACATAATTTTGAAAGCAGCATCTCATATAACATCAATGAAGAAAATGCTCAGTGCCTGCAGCACTGTAACTGAAGTTGGTGTTTGGGGCTGCGATCCGAAAAATTTGCAGAACTTTGCGAATTGTAACATCGGTTATTTATTTTCATTGTAAATGTTTCCGGTATGTATACTAACTGTAAGCATTTATTGATACAAAAGTAGCACAACCGTCTCGTGCTGGCAACCTTTCGCCAGTATCAAAGCCAAGAATATATCAAATCTGCTTCACGTTGTTTAATTACATTCGAAGTTATAGGAGTATAAAGAAATTTAGGGTTACCTGCAGCGAGTTTTTTCAAATGATCGAAAGCTTAATATTTGCTGTTTATTGTCACTACAATATCATTACCATTTGAAAATTCTACGATAAAACCACTTAATAAAGATATTGCAATTAAACACAAAACCAACAATAGCTGGCAACCCTATCATGGCTTTTCAACCAAATTTGGCCTGAATAATGTTTATGACAGGTTTCATTAATTGTATGAAATTCGTATTGATTTCATGACTGCACTGGAAGTTATAGGGCAAACAGTTTTATTTTCCTGAGCGAATTTTCAAAACCAAAAACATAAAAATTACCATAGCTGGCAGCACCAATCAAATTTTTCAACCAAATTTCCACCAAACAGAGATTAGAGTTAGGTTTAGCTACTGTGTCAATTTCATGAAAATCTGGTAACTTATTCACATTTCATAGGGCAAAAAGCAATTTTTTTTCTTTGTAATTTTTCAAGATGGCACCACTGGCACAGACTTGCCCACAATTCAAAATCGCTTCTATCAAATCTGGTCTTACTTAAGTCCAATGCATTCTGTAAATTTTAGCTGTTTCTGATTATTGGTTCGTGAGTTTCCGTGAACAGAAGTTTTTGATGCTAAAAATATAGGTTAACTAAGAGAGGGTTACCGTTCTTGTCCGACATGAAATTCCAAAGTTTTATTTTGAACGTGTAGAGAAAACATAAGATTTATATACAGATTGGTTTTATTGTAAGAAACGGACATTTTTTTGAATATTCGATGGTTTGAATGTTTTCACTTCCAAATTTTTTTTTTTCAAAATGAAGACACCAAAATTATCATAGCTGGCAGCTCCAACCGAATTTTTGGACCAAATTTCTACCAAACCTGGCTTAAAGTAAGATCCAGCAATTGTGTGAGTTTCGTCAAAATCGAACGATTCAATCAGAATTTATAGGGCTAAAAACAGTTATCTTTTTTAGTGGTTTTTCAAGATGGCACCACTGGCACAGAATCGCCCGCATTTCAAAATCACTTATATCAGACCTGGTCCTATTTAAGGTCAATACATTCTGTGAATTTCAAATAATTCTGCTCATCGGATCGTGAGTTTCCGTGAACAGAAGTTTTTGATGCTAAAAATATAGGTAAATTGGGCAAGGGTTACCAGGCGTGCCCGTTATACCATATCTTTTTTTTTTTTTGGTTATGTAAACAAAGCACAAGATTTACATATGAGTGGCTTTTTTTTGAAGAAACGGCATTTTTTCAAGAGAGACGATGATTTGGAGGTTTTCACTTTCAGTGCCTGCCCTAGCTACAGGGTTGCCAGCACGCTCATTAAAAGCTACACAAATCTACAACTAAATAATATCAATATGTCCTGAAAATTTCGTAATGATTGAATAGCTCTGTCAAAAGTTATCGAAATTTAAAAATTTTCAAATTTTCCCGTCCTCTTTTTAGGCACCCAGCGCACACATAGGTTTAAAAAATTCCAAAACATTATCCGATTCATATGTAAAACACGTTCCAAATTTATTTCGTTAACTTTATTTTTGCGAAAATCATTTGTGCACGAAATAATAGGTATATTAAAAATATCACTTAAATGGCCGCCGGCGCGAAAAGGTTTACAATAACTGACATTTAAAGAGACGTGGACCTATTCTGCATATACACCAATGTATCCTGAAAGTTTCAACTCAATCGGATGGCGCGTTCCCGAGATTATCTCACTGAAATTTTTTGATGATATATATATATATATATATATATATAGAAATATGAATTTTTGGCCGAATCGATTTTAATACTAAACATACTTCGAACATTAGTAAAAATAGTAAATCATACCTTTTGTCATTCCTTTTTCCACTGGTGATGATTCGAAGTAAATTCCAATCGTGCTACTTGCAGTTTCAGTATTAAACGGTGGTACTTTAGTATCCTCCTTACAGTAAACACGCTAACCGAGGTTTTATTTATTCATTTTCGTTTTAACCGAATTGCAAAACAGAATGAGAAAAACAAAAGAAAATCCGTTAAATAATTCATGAAATTAAATTAAGATAGTTCAAAATCAAATAAAAAGGGTGAATTACGATAGTAAGATAGTAATGAAAAGCAGACACTCATCAAGGAACACTCGACGAGACTTTAAAAAGGGAATTTTGAGTAAGGACAAACGATCACTATACTCACAATAAAGTATTTATGTGAAACTTAAGTAATAATGAGCGTATAAATCTACGCTGCACGCGCTCTACGGCATCATTTAAATAGACGAGGTGGGGAGACCAGTCCTGACAACAGCATTCGAGGATGCTACACACAAGTCACAAGAACAGATGGACGGAAGTAATGATGTTAGTAAAACGAGAGGCAAACATGAGCACGAAGCCGGACAAACGAGAGACCTTGGCAGTTATGTATGGGGCATTTCACGTGAAGCGGACAACGAAAAACAAATTCAACCTGGTCCAAATTATTCAAATTACGAGTTTAAGTGTCTACTTCCGGTTCCACACAGGAAAAAAAAATTGTTGTTCAAATCTAATTTCAAAATTAAAAAGAACAACTAATTTTCTATACCAATCAATATGTTTAATGTTTTTCAGATTTTTTTTTGAACCTCAGAATCCGCTTCCAAAAAACCTTTTATCAATTTCGTCAATTATTCAGAAGCCCATAACTCGGCAACTAAGCCTCATAGAAACAAAAACTTGAGCATCCACATTCATATCTTCTAGAAGTACCATTATGCACAATATGAACGAAATCCAGAACCTCAACTTTTTTTCGTTGTCCGCTTCACGTGAAATGCCCCGTATGCGATGTGTTTATCAAATTTAAGCTTTGAGTCGAAGAGTGCAGCAAAGTCCTTAAAATTGTAAACAGCCGCAAGGGACGATCCGCGGGAAACATTAGAAGATACATTTTACGAGTATAAGACATTAGGTGACATTTAGATATGATCAGAGTAAGAAAGTTCCTTGAGCGCCACTCACACAAAGCACAAAGATAATGCTGCAACTGGTGACAATGATCAAGCGATTCAATCACTCTAAACATCTTAAAGTCATCTGCAAATAGAAAACAGGGAGAACGGATAACGGAAGGGAGATCCCTGCTAAATACCAGGAATAATAGAGGACCCAGTATTGAGCCTTGAGGAACCCCAGAAAGAGAGCAGTATGGAGAAGAAGAACATGAATTCACAGATACAACACAGCTACGACAGAAACATAGGATGAGAACCAGAACAAGAGAAGATCAGATACCCTGTAACCTTGGAATTTTAAAAGAAAAAGCTTATGACCAACAGAGTCGAAAGCCTTAGAAAAATCAGTATATACCACATCAACTTGCTTCTGTTGGTCTAATGCGGAAGCGACCAAAGCTAAGAGGTTAGAAGTGGAAGATCTACATTTTACAAATCCATGCTACTCAGGCGTAAAAAGGGATGAAACATAGGAAGTGGCCTATTGTAAACAATTCTTTCGAGTACTTTACTAAAACAAGAAAGGAGTGAAATAGGACGATAATTGGATATACAGCTTAGTTCCCCGGATTTATATGTCAGGGAAATATGAGTAAACTTCCAGTAAGAAGGAATGGAGCCCGAGAAGAAACTAAGATTGAAGATAATAGAAAACGGAACATATAGGGACGACGAAAGAGATTTGGCGAGCAGGTTCGGAATGTCGTCAAGGCTACAATCGACATTAAGATCAAGACATGAAGTAACTACTCAATTTCTAAGGGATTGGTTTGAATACAGGAGATAAATGACTGAGGAAAATGAGGAACTCATAAGACGTGATCGGATTATTTTCGGAAAAGAAAGAGGAAAAGTAAACTGCAAAGAGATCACAAATCTCGCGAGGATGAGCTGCAATGGCACTATTAGAGAACAAGAATTAGGGAAATGGTGAAAAATTTTCAAGAAGTGTACGTCAGACCAAAAGGGATTGTGTTGGTTAGAACTAATAGAGGATACGATGTTTTGGAGATAGTCACGCATAGCCTGTTTGATGGCAGTTTTGGCGGCTGATCGAAGCTTTGAGAATTCGGAGTAGTCAATCAGACAACCCGAAGCACGGAACTTAGTGCGAGCTGCATATTTTGCCCTGAGGGCAGACGCAACATCATACCGAAACCAAAAAGCATCATTTGATTTGCGGGGACGATTGGACGGAGTGAAACGGGAGATGAGGCTGGAGAGGAAATCATAAAATCGGAGCGTGAGCTCATCAACAGTTAGTTTTCGGCAAAAGGAGTACCAGTTAGTAGAGTCGATTTCATTTGCCATCTTAACAAGGTCCGGTTTGTGGTAATTAAAACGCGAGAGCCGAGAGAGAGTTTTACAAGACACAAAGGCAACAGAAATTTCTATAGAAACTTGAGGATAGTGTAGGTTAGGTGCATGTTATCAGCTTGTACAGTAATGTTGTGTGAAGGAATATTTGAAAAAACAAGTTCAAGAACCGAAAGAAGGTCAAAAGTTCAGTAGTTACCTCGAATTTGGCATGGAGGCAATGCAAATTATACATTTCTCAAAATTTTACGTCTTCTCGCACAGTATTTGCTGCTTTAACTACTACTTTATAATTTTTCCGGATCACTTAGGAAACGGCGCACAACATTAGCACTTTGTTCAATTTTTCAAGTGATTTGCCTGTCGGAGTATCAGTCTTTATTGAATGCCATTGTTTTTCCATTTTCGTTTCTTGCTTATTATTAAATTATTCATCTTTACAAACCATCAAAAAATTTACGAAAAAAATATTGAAACATATGCCAATCAACGACATTCGTGTATTAGTTTGAAACTACCAATTATTAATTGTACTGTAACATCATCCTCTTGTAGAAATGGGAATGCGAAAATACTCCATGGAACCATAAATCTAAATTTTACAAACATTGATTTTGGTATGCTTATCGCTTACTTTTCACCTTTAATTCGTCCAACATTATTCGAACATTTTCAAAAAAACAAATAAAATGAAAAAAAACCTTAAACTTTTCTATTGAGTTATTCCAGTCCCTACCAGCGTCCTAAAAAAAAGAGAAAATTGTGTATCATGGGAAGTATGGACTATATTTTGAACTTTTTTACTACAAATAAAAAGTGTTTTTAGTTCCCTGCGAATCGGTTATACATTTTACCATTCCATGTCAAACGGTTTTCGCGTTATTTCTTTTTTTTCTGAAATTTTACGTAGTGTAATCTTGCTAATAATCCATATTCGGATTTTATGCACGGAATATACGGAAATTGGTATCAAATCTTTATCGGTATTAAAGATCTGGGTATTAAATCTTTGAATCTATATTCCTATTATCTCTATCGATTGTACCTTCTTAAAATTCAAAGACTGTCATCTATTATGAAAGATCTGTTTTTGAAAACTATAAACCAAGGCCACGACCTCGTCTCCACAGCCCTTTATAAAGGCTATCGAAATTTTAGGAAGCAAATGATTTGAAATTAAATTTGTGCGGCTTTCTTAATTCCTTTTAAGCTTAAGAACACCTTAAGAAATTTTTTTTTGACAATTCATGGCAAACAATTTTTTTATCATACGCAACTAACAAGTGTCAAGTAATGGCACACGAATTGCTCGTTTAGCAAATTTTTCCACTTCCCATTCATTATCTTTCGAAGGTTTTATATAATGTGCCTTTGCATATTTTAGCAAAAACAGCTTCAGCTTCTCATCTTTTATGCACTCAAAACATTACCAGCATCTCCAATTTTTTTTCCTCGGAATTTATAGCTCCTCCAAATTTCCATTCATCCTGTTCGGCCTTCTCAAAATCACCATCCTTTTATCGTATTGAATTACACGAGTAGCTTGTAATATCGTATTAACATCGATCGATATTCGTATCGAGATATATGTAGCTCCAGGCACAACGAATCTACATATCTAGAGAAAGCATAATAAAATTGAACGCTTTTTCAAGGACTTCGATATAGCTCGTCATAAATGAATTATTATTGAATGGTATAGCCTGAATGATTCTATGTATATGTATTCATTTACGTGCATAGACCACTAAATGTAGAGACTTTCAAGCTTTTCAACTTGAGTCCTCAGGGAAGTGCCGTTTTAATAGACTACGGAGAAAATGAGTACCTGTGTACGAAAATTAAATTTATTGCGTCCGATCAAATTCAATTAAGTAGTGTTTTATTCTGTTGAATTAATCTTGCAAATTGAATAGAATTGGTTATTCTTTAATGAAACTTTTTATTCAAAAGAATAAAAATACTGATGACATAAAAAAGTGTTTTGAGCGTGGTTAAATTTAAGTACGCTAAAGTTTTTGCTCATTTTTTTGGTAAAGGGTTTAATTAAAAAAGAAGAACTTATTTCAAAGCCAAATACAAAAAAACATACAATTATCGATCTACCCTTTTATTGGCCTGTCTTTCCCTGATTGTACCTTTCCATTTAGAAATCTAACTGTACATTCTCTACCTTTCTTATTAATGAATAATAAATTACTTTGCAAGAATCGAATAAAATATTTCCATTGCGCACTTGACCTTTCTTTTCGAAATAAAATCCCTTCCGAATTCAATCACAAATCACGGAAATGTTATCTCCGCCCCGTACTTAAACCACTAACTCTTCGATTCTCTGTTATTCCACCGAAACTGACCTTTCAAACTTTTACGTCACATTTTTGTTATTACTTTCATGCACGATATTAACTAGAGCACTAAGAGTGCATGTTAAAATCGATAGAAACATTGAGCCACTTTATCATTGAAAAGGACTCATTTCGCACAGCACGTGGTTTGAGTTAAAGTCATACACTACACTTACAGCGACTTCCAGTGTTCTATAGTGGTTTCAAAATAGAGAAAAGCTCTATACGAACACAAGGACAACGATGCGGAAGCAACAACAAAGATGCAATTATTCTCGAATACAATTTTCGAGGATGAGACTATCTAACTTCTCTCTGAAATATGGAAAGATGATGACTCTTATGAATCTTGGTGAATTGCAACAACTGCTACTGGTAGTTCTAGGATGGAAATTTAATAGGTTTGCGCGTATTTTAATTACAGTAAGAGCAGCGCAATATTATAGATTTCTGGAACTGTGTATTGAGTTTCTGAGTGGTGCGATAAATGAATAAGATGAAGAAAATTCTTTCACTATTATTGGTGATATAGTATCTGATAAGTCGAAATGGAACATTCAGATGTTTTTTTTGGTGCCGTCAAATAATCAGTTTTTCATTAGGTAGGATAGGTTAGGTTTTACTGACTGACACAAGATTACCAGATAAGTAGACCAGGAGAAATAAGGTTCAGCCCAAGCGGCCATCGAAGGCCCCGGACTTTTTTTTTTACATACTGTAGGGTGTTCTTCAGCCTCTGTTCCGCCACGTGAGACAGATCCTCCAGCCAGGGATAACCGAAACACAGGATATGTTGGAATGCTTCTGAGACCCCTGGCTCTTGAAATTTCCTTCAAGTGTCACTGGTTCATGCCATTTTCATATCATGTTCTGCAACAAGATAGTGGTCAGTAATGATGCTGGTCAGCTATTTGAAGTCAGTCCGCGTTAATTAGAGCAGGTATTTAGTCGCTGCGAGATTGTACGACCCCCCAATGATTTTGGTTACTCTACAGGACTGAGTTGCTCGCCATCTGGATATCGCACCTTGCATAATTTTGGAGTCAATCGAGTACTTGATCGTTTGGATAGGAGTTGCGATGTCTGCCGATACTGACAGGGGAAGACTGGCTTCATGCTTAGCTAATGCATCCGGCCTTTCATTTCCATCAATGCGATTGTGATCCGGAACCCAGAAAATTCTGACTGTTCTGTTGCTGCTCAGTTTACTCAGGGACTGAATGCAATCAAGTACTATCTGTATGTGTGAGACGTCGTTGCTTTGACTGCCGCTCGTCTGGCTGTGAAGATATATGTAGATCTCCACACTTGTAGTATTTTTGGTATATACTAGGTCTGCGTCTTGACATATCGCAAAAACCTCCGCCTGGAAAATACTACAGTGGTTAGAAAGCCTGAAAGTTGCTTCTATATCGCGGTCTGCAGAATATGCTCCAGCACCCACACTTGCAGCCGTTTTAGAGCCACCAGTGTAGATGCTAAGAACTGTTGCGACCTTTTGCTGATTCCATTCTTGCCCATCTCCCAAGCACAGAGTGGGGACCAAGTAGTCAATGCTTCCTTGGTACTGTGGCCGAAAGATCTTGACTCGTAGTTTCCCGATTCCTTAAGCCTGACAGCAGCTTTTGCGGCAGTGCTTCTGACAAAAAAGTCACGAAGGAGTTGAGGTTAAGGCACATGTACTGCAGAGAGTCGCCAACCGCTGAACTCTGTTCGTCATGCAATTTTATTCACAGCCGGCCATCAGACCAAGCAGCCTAAGCAATGATTAGCCTAGCTATCGCCGAGTAGATCCAGTGCATGGAGTCCAAGCAAGACTTGGACCCCATGTTTTACTCAGCACTCTCTTGCTGGCGTGAATCGCGTTGGTTTGCCCGCTTAACTCTCCTCTGAATTTACCCTCCATGTGAGCTTGCTGTCCAGAATAAGACCCAATTCCTTAGTTTGTGACTTGAGACTTAACCTGGCGCCGCCCAACCTGAGTGGGTCTAATTGAGGGGTTTTGTACTTTCTTGTGAAGAGTACAAGGTCAGTCTTATTGGAGTTGATGCCAAAGCCCACGGTATTCGCCCATCCTCAACCAGCCCTAAAGAGTATTCGATGAGCTGGCCAAGGGCATGCGGAAATCTACCCAAGACTAAGATCGTAATGTCATTAGCATAGGCTACAACCGTGCTTTCCAAAATTGAATTTGCTTCCAGGTTCCACCAGAGAAGAGATAGAACCCCTCCTTGGGGTGTACCTCTGTGGGCCTTACTTATAATTTGCACTTCCGTCCACTCCACTGATATGAGCCTTTGCTTAAGCATGTTGCTTATCCTGCTACAAATAGCGGGATGGATGCGGCTTGCGTGAAGGCTCTCCATTATGGTTTTAGTATGCACAATATCTAAAAAAGCCACCAAAGCGTACTCTTTGTAATGGAGTGCCATTTCTATTTCGAGAAAGCCGTTTTGAGCTCTCGATAGAGCTTTAGATTCAAGTTTTTGTTTGATCTGAAAGTCTAGAAATATTTGGGAAACTTGAAGGAGGAAGGAAGTCAGGTTAATTGGCTTGCAGTCCTTCCGATACGTACGGTTGATTTTACCTGGCTTAGGTATAAATACAGCTTTAATGGTTCTCCAGGCTACAGGTACACTAGACAACCTTTATAAATTTATGTAAGCCAGAAAACAGTGAACATACCTGTCTTCTTTTTTCCCCCCTCCTTCCTTCCACTCTCCCCATCACTCTATCAGCGTGCACAGTCCATGTGCACCATTTTTACCCTCCAGTAAGCTTTCCATAGTGCTTCCCAGACAACTAGTTTGTTGGTATAAGGGACAGCATGGCTGGCAGAAATTTACTAATATTTTGGTCATCCGCGATAGCAAATTCGGTATCAATATTATAGTTTCAAAATGTGTCGGAAATCATCGGAGTTGTCGAATGAGGAAAGAATACTTTTATATCCTTGAGGCAACAAGGCTACGTAAGAGAGAAAGCATTTAAAAAGAAATACATTCTACAATACATGGGTTGGTTGAAACATATAAAAAGGAATTTAGAATTGAAAAACAGCCGAAAAACAAAAATGGATCTTCATTAACGATTCAGCACAGTTAATTGACCCTGGGGAAGATCAGACAGAATACACCTACAAGTGGGCCAAAATTTTGTCCACTCTTGAAATCAAATAATCAAACAACTGTAAACAAGAACTACGGAGTAAAATTGCTGTTGCGGCTGATTACATAAAAAAGTTCCAATTTATAAAGAAAAAACAACGACCAGCATAAGAAAATGGGGTTTTGGAAAAGATGGGATTTTTTTCGACGTTTTTTTTTTAAAAATGATTTGAAGGTGTCCTTGCACCGCAGGAGTCGTGGATTTACTTTTCTTCGATGGAATCATAGATTATGTGAAATACATTCATATTTTGACAAGCAATTCACAAAGGAGTGCAGGAAAATTTGGTTTCCAGGATCATAATATCTTTCAACAGAATAACGACCCCAAGCATTGCATTCTTAATATATAACTGCCCCCAGTACTTGAAAACTTCTCCTCAAAACCCAATGTCTGGGTTTTGAAGAGAAGTTGCTTTTGAAAAATCTAGGGCTTTTGAAAAATATTGAGGTTGCTTTTGAAAAATCTATAAAAAATTACAATATCCGGAAAGTTTAGGCCCTTGACTGTAAAGGATGAATAGGAACAAATTCCAAAGGATCTCACCTGAAAGATTGTGTCAACGATACTATGTCGACTGGAGAGCGTTATTAAGCAGAAAGGATACCGTACTAAATATTGAAGTCAATTTTTTGCTCGTTTTTGCATTGCATTATATTTGTACGAATACGAATTACGCGTCCATGAAAAATGAAACATTACACTAAACGAGGTTATAATTAGAAGAGTAAAAGCCAAAAATTCCATCCTTTTTTGGACATCCGTTGAAAAAAAAACTATCGATGACCAAAGAAAACTACAACAGTCTATATCATGGTCAGCAGCAACTACGTCAAACAAACCACTTCCAAATAACCCAAGTGGAAAAAATCCGAAATGTATATCCTACTAACAACAAAATACCAGATTATAATAAATCAGTCTACTGGTTCCAAGTTAAACTAAAACACGAATGAAAAAATGAAAACATTTCGCTATGCAGAACGAATTAAAGAACAACCAGTTTTTTTTGACTGACTATCATCACTATCAACACCACACCACCATGATATCAACGCAACACAGTGAAAACACAGCCTATGAAGATGATGATGCCATAAAAGCGCAAGACGAATCACCTTACCTGTACCACTAGTAATACGAAGAGAATCTTTGTTGTTCTTTGGTCTCTCGTTGGCAGTCAACAACAACAACAACAACACTATCGAACGGACAAGCAACCGCAGATTTCATGAAACCTAAATCTACACATATTTATTATCCAGTGACGATCTATAACAGTGTAAAACACGTTTCCTTTGCAAAAATTCGTTTTTGCAATTCTTGCAGATTGCAGCGGGTTTTTTTTTCTTCTCTTAACTGATTTGAAGATGTTAAAGAAGATGTTAGTGGTAGTAAGCTTGACCAGGGTGATACAATGACTTATGAAAAATTCTTGTTTTTCAATGGTTTCTCGACTGTGGAAGTTATATTAGGTGGGTATAGCGTTGTTTTTGGCTTTTTTATTCGATGGAAAGGTTACGGAACAAAGGATGGATGATGCAGCCAATAAATGTTGGGAATCATCTGGAGTTTTTTTTTTAAACCTGATACGCTATGATAAAACATCAAAAAATGTGGAGAAGTGCAAGTTTAAGGACTTTGTGTAGTATAATTTTTGGAATTTATTTTCAAAACAGATGAGATTGCTGTCCAAATGCAGATTTATTCCACATGTTCTGTGAATCGTCTGATTACTTTAGTAATTCGTTTAATTTGTCAATCTAGCAGTCAGATAGACTATGCATCACCACACACTTGAAAACGTTATGGAAACTTTAAAACTCTCAAAATATACTAAAAGCTAAACACAGTCAACCCTCTCTTACCACTCTTTTTAAAAATTACATACTCTGTAAAAACCACGCAACATCTACAACACCAGATCTAATAATATTTGCACAAAATATACAGCATTCTGAACAACATCACAAGCGGATGAATGGCGTTGACTTGAAATCAGCCAGAGCTAGGCAAGTCAGCCAGCCTTTGATTCTTGAATCCAAGATTACCTTTCTGTGGTTGAGGAACCGGTTTTGCACCTCCATTACCAATTGATTAATCGAAAAACTTCTGGACTTTGACTCGAGCAACGAGTCTCCTCTCAAAAATCGCTTCTAGTAACGTTCCAATCTTTCTAGGATTTCTTGTATATGGATGTTGTAAACAAGTTTCTAGCATCTAGATATTGCGGCGGCATCAAACCAGATGACCCCTAAACTACTTACTGAATAATTAACTAATATGTTGGCTTTGATAAGAATTACCCCTTAATGGACCAAACCAACAACCTGTATTGTATGAAAGCGATACACTCATCTCTATTCTCATAGAAACATAGTCAAATTGTGGAATTTGACTTGAAGATTAGTTAATTTTTTTAATGGCGAAATATTCAAGTTTTTTTTTTTTTTTTTTTTTTTTTTGGAAAATAGAGCCGGTCCTCCGATATCAGAAGCGACAAGTGGTCTGAATAACAAGAGTTGCGAAACTTTATATAATTTTGATATCTTTTGTTTTTCATCTTGTATCTTTTAACGATTTGATTTCATATATACATATGAGATTTCTTAGAACAAATGAGCCATGGTGGCGAAACTCGAAAAGATTATTGGATATTGAACTGGACTTAGGCCGGTAGACTCGTGCTGAGCCGGAGGTCAACAAGACAAAAATCTTGGAAAACTTGAGTTGAACGATCATCGATGACGTGAATGTAGCAACAACATTTGATTGTTGTGTGATGATATCACACTTTTAGCGTTTATAGTCTGTCGGTATAAGGTAGCTTTATGTGGTGGAGAGATTATGCACAGGAAATTGAACATTCGATAATTTAAATTGGAAATTCCAATAGAGCGTTGAGATGAGGTAAAGGCACGTTTTAAGTGTGGGTATGTTTGGTGATCTGATGAGAATTTGCGGATTAATGGTGAGACTATAAGGGAGCTGTTACATTAGGATTATGACGGATAAAAGATTTGTTTGTTTGGCTACTGGATTATGAAGTCCGATCGAAGGTTTTGATGAAGCTAGTCCATGACTTCTAGATGCATTAACTTTGTTCTTATGGAATCCCTGAATAAGATTTTTACCATACATAAGTATTCTTGCGTTCACATAAGCCAGTTGCTCTTGCAGTTAGGCAGTTTTTTTTGGCCAAACGCGCTTCCATTGCCGCTTTTTCTGCCTGACTTATGCGCTCTTCATCTTTTTTTTCGCAGTAATTAATTGCAGCGGTCTGCCGTAATAAAGGATTGCAAACTGAGCAATTGCAGGTGATTAAAACATATTTTTTTAAAAATATCCAATAAATAAATGGAAAAAAAATTTTAAACACGTTTTTTGATGAACTTTAAGTTAAATAGATAATAATCCCTGAATAAAAAGAATTTGAGGAAAATATTAAACTGATCATTAACATCACATTCTGTGGTTCTACTTCAAGGGGATAGTACCGATTAGAATGCTAAAAAACAGCCTAATTTTCAATATTTTTCCCCCTTCTAAATTTTGTATAAATTTCAAAATTTGCATGAGCAAAAACGTTTTGAAAATTACAAAAATAAATATTTTTCATTTATTACATTTTTCTACTTATTTATAGAGGGTGTCAAAGTTGACGTCTCGAAAAATGCCTCGTCATACTGCGGACAGATAATCCCAGGAATGAAGAATCTGAAACAAAAAACCAATACCGCATTTTAAAGAGGAATATTTCTTACCTGATAATCTACCACAATATTTTAAAAAAAGTGATAAAAAAAAATATGGCGGCTGTTTGAAAATATTTTTCGAAAAATCGTTATTTTTTCACTTTGTTTGGTTTACCAAATCTTTTTGGGTTAACTTTTGGCCTATATTGTGGTAGATTACCATACAAGATACTTGAATAAAGTAGTGCACCAAATTTAACCTAAATCGATTCGGCCAATCCGGAGAATTAGTGTCCGTAGTTTGAAAAAACATCATTTCGAGAAAAACGTGTTTAAAATTTTTTTTCCATTTATTTATTGAATATTTTTTTTAAAATATATTTTTATCACCTACAATTGCTCAGTTTGCAATCCCTGGACCATACATAAGTATTCTTGGGTCCACATAAGCCAGTTTCTCTTGCAGTTGGGCAGTTTTTTTTTGCCAAACGCGCTTGCTTTGCCGCTTTTTCAGCCTGACTTATGCGCTCTTCATCTTTTTTTTCGCAGTAATTAATTGCAGCGGTCTGCCGTAAACTGACCTAACTTCTTTATTTTTGGGGATATGTAAATAACATTTTGAAATGTGATTTCTGAAGGTATAATAAATTGAAAAATGCAAAAAACAAAAAACTGATTTTTTTCAAAATAATAACTGGTACTACCCCCTTAATAAAACCATTGATTTTTTCAGTTTTGATTCCTCAAAAAAAAAATCGGCCAACTGGGACATTGACAATGAAAAATTCAATGTATTCGCATGAATTTCCAAAGAAAATTTGTCGGCAGACAATGAGAAGAATACGATGAAAGACCTGGAAGGAAATAAATGCTTTTGTAAACTATCATCAATCAGATAGATTTGCTCACGAGACGAATTGAAATTTGATTTATTTGCAATGGTCAACCTCAAATTTGAAGATTATTTTGTATCACGATGAATCAATTTATTATCTTTAACTTAAACGTCCGCTTTCTTCGATATCTTCACTATCTCTGAATCTCAAAAGAACTCAAAAATGGTTTTTTTAAACTAGCTCAAAAACCTAAAAGCTTTGATTCCGAGAGGCTTTCTATATCATGGGTCTCTTTGACACAGAGTATAAATATAAAAACTCTAGCGCACCTGAACCGCTAGAAACACTAATGTTCGAAGAACAGTAGAAGAATCGTGCAGGTTTTGAGTGCATATTCCACCACATGAGCTGCTTATTACGGCCAAACTATTTCAAACGCCACGTTCTGCTTTGGTCTCAAGAATGCATTATAACTCATGGTGGAAGGTTTCAGATATTACCACAGGCATGAATTTCAACGTTTATTAGAGCAAAACACGGGTTAATTATATTCGTTATCAGTTGCTTATTTCACAAAATTTCGAAAGCAGCATCTCATATAACATCAATGAAGAAAATGCTCAGTGCCTGCAGCACTGTAACTGAAGTTGGTGTTTGGGGCTGCGATCCGAAAAATTTGCAGAACTTTCGGAATTGAAACATCGGTTATTTATTTTCATTGTAAATGTTACCGGTATGAATACTAACTGTAAGCATTTATTGATCAAAAGTAGCACAACCGACTCGTGCTGGCAACATTTCGCCAGTATCAAAGCCAAAAATATATCACATCTGCTTCACATTGTTATATTACATTCGAAGTTATAGGAGTATAAAGAAATTTAGGATTACCTGCAGCGAGTTTTTTCAAATAATCGAATGCTTAATATTTGCTATTTATTGTCACTACAATATCATTACCAATTGAAAA
The DNA here is from genome assembly GCA_963978885.1 of Nemotelus pantherinus. Taxonomy (NCBI): domain Eukaryota; kingdom Metazoa; phylum Arthropoda; class Insecta; order Diptera; family Stratiomyidae; genus Nemotelus; species Nemotelus pantherinus. Next base: position 71,339,305 of record OZ022266.1, on the reverse strand, counting down.
TTCTACGATAAAACCGCTTAATAAAGATATTGCAATTAAACACAAAACCAACAATAGCTGGCAACCCTATCAAGGCTTTTCAACCAAATTTGGCCTGAATAATGTTTATAGTAGGTTTCATTAATTGTATGAAATTCGTATTGATTTCATGACTGCACTGGAACTTATAGGGCAAAAAAGTTTTATTTTTCTGAGCGAATTTTCAAATCCAAAGACACAAAAATTACCATAGCTGGCAGCACCAATCGAATTTTTCAACCAAATTTCTATCAAACAGAGTTTAAAGTAAGGTTCAGCTACTGTGTCAATTTCATGAAAATCTGGTAACTAATTCACATTTCATTGGGCAAAAAGCAGTTTTTTTTTTCTTTGTAATTTTTCAAGATGGCACCACTGGCACGGAGTTGCCCACAATTCAAAATCGCTTCTATCAGACCTGGTCCTACTTAAGTCCAATGCATTCTGTAAATTTCAATGTTGTCTGATTATTGATTCGTGAGTTCCCGTGAACAGAAGTTTTTGATGCTAAAAATATAGGTTGACTGGGAAAGGGTTACCGTTCTTGTCCGACATGAAATTTCCAAAGTTTTTCTTTGAACGTGTAGATAAAGCATAAGATTTGTAAACAGATTGGTTTTATTGTAAGATACGGACAGTTTTCGGAAATCCGATGGTTTAATGTTTTCACTTCCAAGTTTACATTTTTTCAAATTTAAGACACCAAAATTATCATAGCTGGCAGCTCCAACCGAATTTTTCGACCAAATTTCTACCAAACGTGGTTTTAGCTTCTGTGTGAATTTCGTCAAAATCGAACGATTCAATCAGATTTTATAGGGCTAAAAGCAGTTATCTTTTTTAGTGATTTTTCAAGATGGCACCACTGGCACAGAATCACCCGCATTTCAAAATCACTTCTATCAGACCTGGTCCTATATAAAACCAATACATCATGCAAATTTCAATTAATTCTGCTTATTGGATCGTGAGTTTCCGTGAACAGAAGTTTTTGATGCTAAAAATATAGGTTAATTGGGCAAGGGCTACCAGGCGTGCCCGTTATACCATATCAAATTTTATTTTTTGTTTATGTAAACAAAGCACAAGATTTACATATGAGTGGCTTTTTTTTTAAGAAGCGGCAGTTTTTCAAGAGAGACGATGATTTGGAGGTTTTCATTTTCAGTGCCTGCCCTAGCTACAGGGTTGCCAGCACACTCATCAAAAGCTACACAAATCTACAACTAAATAATTCCAATATGTCCTAAAAATTTTGTAGTGATTGAATAACTCTGTCAAAAGTTATCGCAATTTAAAAATTTCCAAGTTTTCCCGTTCTGTTTTTAGGCACCCAGCGCACACATGGGGTTAAAAAAATTCCAAAACATTATCCGATTCACATGTAAAACATGTTCAAAATTTATTTCGTCAACTTTATTTTTGCAGAACTTATTTGTGTACGAAATAATAGGTATAATAAAAATATCACTAAAATGGCCGCCGGCGCCAAAGGGTTAAAGATTTTTAACTTTTTCTGAGACCTGGCACTATTCTGCATTAACACCAATGTGTCCTCAATCGGATGGCGCGTTCCTGAGATTTTTTCACTGAAATTTTTTGATGATATATATATATATATATATATATACATATATATATATATATATATATATATATATATATATATATATATATATATATATATATATATATATATATATATATATATATATAGAAATATGAATTTTTGGCCAAAGTGATTTTAATACTAATGTTCTTCTTCGAACATTAGTAAAAAATGTAAAAATGACCAAAAAACGAATTGTATGGGTGCGGGGTAGAAAGCTTGAAGGACAAGATCACAAGAGGGAACGAAATTCCCTTGCAACTCTTTTTCCGTGTTTATTCTCAGTCCTGATTCGCCTACGAAAAAATAAAAAAGTAGCTACTCTGTAAAAATTCGAAAAAAAGAAATTAATCACATAGCTGAAGTGCTAACGTATACCAGCAACCAGTGGAAAGAGATTCATAGCACCTGTCCTCGGAATGAGACTCGATTGCAATTCGAGTTACAGACTACCAATATCGTAGAGTCTCGCCGTAATTTGAACAGCACAATACTCTCCACATTAAAAATTCCTGCATCCTCTTTGCATGGTAAACCCCTTATGACTAACTACATGTAACTTGAGATAAAGCTAAATTATTTGTCCAACTGTCCAATGCTAAATTTTTGATTCCGGTCCTGATGGTACGTACATCCTATGAATAGGCTATAAATTATCCTGACCTTTGCTACTGATGTTGTTTTGTCCCAATTTACACTGCAACCGTCTCGGTCCTGAGTTTTCCGTCTCATTATTAAAATGGATTTTGTTGTATTTTTTCCCCCTTTTTTAGGAGGCTTATTTCCGCAAAACGATCGAGTTTTCCGCATCAATTATTCTCTGGTTTGATAAGCTTTGGAGACGATATACGTTGTCTATGCTGATTTATAGACAAAACAGGGAACCGTGCTCACAAATTAATAACCTTTATATGAAAATGTGATTTGGTTGCGACGTCACGCATTTTCCTAGCAATCTATTAGAGATCCACACGACTTCAGTTCTAACTTCTTTATTCTTATGCAATTTGCGGCTAGATTCTGCGGTTCAACCTAACCACCTATTAGATATTCTATTGCTCTGCGCGGTGTATCCAATCCCACTCCTTACGACCGTCTTGGCTGCGTTCCGATGTCCAACTTTCCGTCGTAGTCCAAAACTATAATCTCAGATATTAGTGCTTTGCAGTCCTGCACGTGTTTATAATTTATGTAGTGTAATTTTTGGAAGATTCGATATTTCCATTTTTCAATCAAACCAAAGTCCATCATCATGTATGCTTCGCCAAGTTTCAATATTTAACCAAAATGATTTTATTTTGGCCACTTTTCTGGATTAGTAATAAGGGCTAAAATAACTTCAAATTTCAAAAGCGACGATTTTTTTTCAGTTCGTATTACTATTTAATTTTTTTTGTGTGAAAGAGTGGCTACACTGTCAACAAATATTAAAATAAGGCTATTAACAGTTGCTGTCTTTGAAACACAGAAACCTGCAACCAAAAAACAAAAAATGAATGCTCGTTTACCATATATGATGCATGTTATGGGTCAGTGGGTTTTCCTTCTCTCTGATAAGTCGGGATCCCACAAGACTACTCCACCCTTCAGACTTTTTTGTACCGAAACCATTGTCATTCTCCTTTTTAAACAAGAAAAAAAATTATTCTTAGAGATTTCTGATTCACCAAAAAAAATAAACCAACAATGTAAGTTTAAATGCACTTATGCTCTAAGATCTCATTTCAACATAGCCAATTATAGTACAAGTGTACATACTACCACCATTAGTTGTACACACTAGCACCATTGACTAGCACCATTTTTCAGAGGGTTGAACGTAGATGATGTTTTTCATAAATTCTGTTTCTTCTTATCTAACCTTGTTACTCCGACCTATATTTGAAAAATAAGTTTCAATCCTCCTTTTTTCATCAATATTTTTGCTGTGCACACTCATAAGCCTGAAGATGCAGCGCTTAGTAAATACAAAAGTTAAGTCTCGCATGATTACATACCTAAGTATGAAAGGCTACACACTTTTCCAAACAAAAAAACAGGGAAGTATACAATTTGTATTTTGTCTGTGTTAAAGCGTGTGTTAGGCCTAATCATGCAAAAATATTTTGGTCCCTTATTCATTATGTTAAAACTGGCACCGCTATCCCTTCTATAATATCTATACATGACAGGTCTACCTACTTTCCATAGGAAACTTGCGAGCTATTCGCTATTGTTTTATTTTCCTTCACTTTCCACGCAATTCGCTAAGCGATCTTGGTACAAGTGCTGGTCATGATCCTGGTGGCATACAAAACCTCTATGGCAGTTAATGTTCCAGTATCTTAAGTGCTTCCTTGCCAATGATCTTGATCGTTGCATTTGGGCCGGTACTTTGTGAGTTCCGCTAGGATCCAATCTTGGTCCCATACTGCTCCTTCTCTTTAACTAACCCTACCTTTTGTAAATATTCTAAGCGAAAACTTGTATGGTGATTCTGTTATTCTGGATCATCTAGTTCTAAAGACTTGTAAGCTTGAAAGTGTGAATCAACAACACAAACTTCACCAGTGCTCACCTACGTTATGCCAGCTCTCTATTCATCTATCAATTGCCTCTAAGTGTCTTTTTTTCTTTGATTGCTGTTAAGTGATTTTTCGCAACGGTATCAACATTTTTCTTGCTTCAAATTCATGTTAAGTTTGATAGTAGATCAAAAAAATAATAGTGTAAAATAAAATTCTAGTTAAAAAAAATTTTATTGCAAATAAATCAAACAACATTAGAAACATAAAGTGAATAAAAATGATAAAAATAGAAATAATATTTCAATAAAAATTTAAATATCTTTGAAATAAATAAAATATTTTAATAAATATATTCATTACTGTTTTCCACAACCCCTCAATGAAAACTGCTTCTTTGTCACTGACTTTTTCAACACCTCTACCGCCGCTAGCAAACATGTGCAGTTCTTTGTTTTTCCCTTTCGGAAAAATATCCAAAACCCATTCAGCATTTTTTCTAATACCATTTGACAATATAATTCTATGAAACTCAATGTGAACAACCAACTACTTCCCACCTGGCATTTTTGTCTTCGTCATTGCACTTTCAACTATTCCATTCATTTAATCTCTTTCCTTACCGGAAATCGTATGCAAATTCTCTAATAGAATTTACAGACTATTCCAGAACAAAATATATGGATTTAATGGCCCAGATTTTATTGCATTCATTCGCTAGATTTAGGTCATTCAGTTTTTCTGTTTTCTTTGCAAAATCCGTTAAGTCGTTGTTCAGCATGTCTAGCAAGTAAACACTTAATGGATGAAAACAGTTGGCAAAGTACTCCATGTCGTAAATTCGGGACAGTTTTTAGGTACATATTTGCATTCGATAAATTTTGCAATGATAATGTTGGATTACGGAATAATGAATCGTTCAACTGTCGAGATATTTTTACTAATGTTCGAAGAACATTAGTATTAAAATCGATTCGGCCAAAAATTCATATTTCTATATATATATATATATATATATATATATATATATATATATATATATATATATATATGTACAAAAAATTTCAGTGAGATAATCTCGGGAACGCGCCATTCGATTGAGCTGAAACTTTCAGGATACATTGGTGTATATGCAGAATAGGTCCAGGTCTCTTTAAATGTCAGTTATTGTAAACCTTTTCGCGCCGGCGGGCATTTAAGTGATATTTTTAATATACCTATTATTTCGTGCACAAATGATTTTCGCAAAAATAAAGTTAATAAAATAAATTTCTAATGTGTTTTACATATGAATCGGATAATGCTTTGGAATTTTTTTAACCCTATGTGTGCGCTGGGTGCCTAAAAAGAAGAAGGGAAAATTTGAAAATTTTTAAATTTCGATAACTTTTGACAGAGCTATTCAATCATTACCAAATTTTCAGGACATATTGATATTATTTAGTTGTAGATTTATGTGGCTTTTAATGAGCGTGCTGGCAACCCTGTAGCTAGGGCAGGCACTGAAAGTGAAAACTTCCAAATCATCGTCTCTCTTGAAAAAATGCCGTTTCTTCAAAAATAAGCCTTTCATATGTAAATCTTGTGCTTTGTTTACATAACCAAAAAAAAAAAAAGATATGGTATAACGGGCACGCCTGGCAACCTTTGCCCAATTTACCTATATTTTTAGCATCAAAAATTTCTGTTCACGGAAACTCACGATCCGATGGGCAGAATTATTTGAAATTCACAGCATGTATTGACCTTAAATAGGACCAGGTCTGATAGAAGTGATTTTGAAATGCAGGCAATTCTGTGCCAGTGGTGCCATCTTGAAAAACCACTAAAAAAGATAACTGTTTTTAGCCCTATAAATTCTGATTGAATCGTTCGATTTTGACGAAACTTACACAATTGCTGGACCTTACTTTAAGCCACGTTTGGTAGAAATTTGGTCGAAAAATTCGGTTGGAGCTGCCAGCTATGATAATTTTGGTGTCTTCATTTTGAAAAAAAAAATTTGGAAGTGAAAACATTCAAACCATCGAATATTCAAAAAAAATGTCCGTTTCTTACAATAAAACCAATCTGTATATAAATCTTATGTTTTATCTACACGTTCAAAATAAAACTTTGGAAATTTCATGTCGGACAAGAACGGTAACCCTATCCCAGTTAACCTATATTTTTAGCATCAAAAACTTCTGTTCACGGAAACTCACGAACCAATAATCAGAAACAGCTAAAATTTACAGAATGCATTGGACTTAAGTAAGACCAGATTTGATAGAAGCGATTTTGAATTGTGGGCAAGTCTGTGCCAGTGGTGCCATCTTGAAAAATTACAAAGAAAAAAAACTGCTTTTTGCCCTATGAAATGTGAATAAGTTACCAGATTTTCATGAAATTGACACAGAAGCTAAACCTAACTCTAATCTCTGTTTGGTGGAAATTTGGTTGAAAAATTTGATTGGTGCTACCAGCTATGGTAATTTTTGTGTCTTTGGTTTTGAAAATTCGCTCAGGAAAATAAAACTTTTTGTACTATAACTTCCAGTGCAGTCATGAAATCAATACGAATTTCATACAATTAATGAAACCTGTCATAAACATTATTCAGGCCAAATTTGGTTGAAAAGACACGATAGGGTTGCCAGCTATTGTTGGTTTTGTGTTTAATTGCAATATCTTTATTAAGCGGTTTTATCGTAGAATTTTCAAATGGTAATGATATTGTAGTGACAATAAACAGCAAATATTAAGCTTTCGATCATGTGAAAAAACTCGCTGCAGGTAACCCTAAATTTCTTTATACTCCTATAACTTCGAATGTAATTAAACACCGTGAAGCAGATTTCATATATTCTTGGATTTGATACTGGCGAAAGGTTGCCAGCACGAGTCGGTTGTGCTACTTTTGTATCAATAAATGCTTACAGTTAGTATACATACCGGAAACATTTACAATGAAAATAAATAACCGATGTTACAATTCGCAAAGTTCTGCAAATTTTTCGGATCGCAGCCCCAAACACCAACTTCAGTTACAGTGCTGCAGGCACTGAGCATTTTCTTCATTGATGTTATATGAGATGCTGCTTTCAAAATTATGTGAAATAAGCAACTGATAACGAATATAATTAACCCGTGTTTTGCTCTCATAAACGTTGAAATTCATGCCAGTGGTAATATCTGAAACCTTGCACCATATGAGTTATAATGCATTCTTAAGACGAAAGTAAAACGTGGCATTTGAAACAGTTTGGCCGTAATAAGCAGCACATGTGGTGGAATATGCACTCAAAACCTGCACGATTCTTCTACTGTTCTTCGAACATTAGTGTTTCTAGCGGTTCAGGTGCGCTAGAGTTTTTAACTTGTATTGGAGACAAATTTATGTAAAATGATTTTTTTCAGGGAAAATTTTTTTAAATTATTTGACCTGTTGGTAATATCACGTCTACACAAACAATCCCCTTCAAGCATTAGTGACCAAAATCATTGAAATTCTGATATGACAAAAAAATGGAAAAATCCTGTTGAGATATATCCCAGTACAATTCACATAAAGTACCCACAACTCTCCACAAATACTCGCAACTCTCCACATGGCCTTTGACATTGACATTTTTCACGAAGAAGATTTTACTTACTGGGAAACAATTCTCTGGTAAACTATTTGTCATACTACCATATAGATGCGAGCAATAAACGAATTTGCTATGTGATGTCTCCGAAACCCGTTAAATTTTTTTTCTTTGAAGGAATTAAAATTTTTACTATCCTTGACTACTAATAATCATTTTATTACTATAATTCTTCATGAAATCTAGGTCCTGTTTGTACTATACTATCTCTTCTTTCACACGTATCCGAAAAAATGTTCGACTAATGCTTACGTAATTTTCATCGAAAAAGCAAGAAAACTGTATCTTTTATAGTCTCTCATAAAAAATATCATTGCCAAAGCAACAAAAAACATATTTAAATAATAAGAAAAAATAATTAGTGAATAAAATCATGTCATTGTCGCTCAATATAAGTTGAAAGTTGTACAACCCCTAATCTCAGTGTCACAAGATACACACTAACTCGGAAAAAAAGACGTCGTTGCCAACTCCAAGTAAAAGAACGAATAAAAAAAAATGAAAAAAATACAATTCAACATGAAAATACCGCATAGTTAACACCGGAGATTTGGCACCTGCGCGTGCACTGAACACTGTGTATTTAGTTAGACTTTAAAAATCCGTATGCCTGACATGAAACAACACAACACTACGCCAGCATCATCATACAGGTAATCAGCAATTAACGGACTCACAAAATATGAAAACCAGTGGAAAAATAGATAATAACCCGAAAAAAATACATACCAGTCGAACCATAAAAATTCATCTTGTAAAGCTCTCTCGAGAAATTCACATATTGTGGAAATAATTCTTTAATTTCATCTTGAAAACGAAATAAATGAGAAAATATTTGCACAGAAAAAAAACAACATTTTTTTTATTTGTTTTAGTCCGTCGTGCATATTCATAAAAATACATTTGTTTGAATATCTGCGCGTCTGTATTTAAATGAGGTATCTAAGTACATATAGCATGTTGCTGTGCTCATGACGATAACTAAAGTGTCCGTTTCATCTTCTTCCTCGTCGCATATGTAGTGATGATGGCGCTTGGTTAAATTTTTAGTTACTATATAATTAGGCATGCAGTTCGTTTTTTAAAGTTAATCATAGAATTTCTTAGTTGGACAATTTTTCGCAGCAATTATTTAATGCAAATGTAAATGAAATGAATTGCAATGCTGGTAGGCAGGTAGGCAGACAATCTTAGATTTTTGCAATGGCCGGAGTAGTGGTGCTAAGATTCATAGATACATATCAGAACTGAGTTCGTTGCTATGATGTTGGATCTCAAGGCAAAATAGAAAACTTGTTTGTAGTTTCAAATCTTTCGGAATTATTGGGCTTATATAGTTGGAATTTTAAAAGAATTCTAAAGAGAATTTACATAGCCATATCTTCTCATAGAAAATGCTGGCGCGAAGCATGTTTTTTGGTTTAGTTTTTAGATGAAATTTTATCTGGTCATTATTTTTAGATGGTATTCCCCAGCGTAAAAGCTGTTTAAAAACTATAATTTTTACATAAAATACTGTTAGTTTTGACTGTATTGACTCTAAATACCCAAATATCTCGAAATATTCTGAAGAAAAAAGCTATGTGGGAAGGCTTTGAAATTATTGCTGAGTGTGTACCCGCGAAACTATAAGAATGTGAAAGAAACTCACCCAGATCCACCACCTTTTGTGTAAAAACTAGTGATAGGCGTTTCTGTTGTTTTCAGAAAACGAAAACGAACTGTTTTTTTTTTCAAAAACAACTGTTTTTTAAAACTGTTTGAAAATTGTTTTCAAACTGTTTTAAAAAACATTTGTTTTTGGGGAAAAAAACAGTTCGTCTTCGTTTTCTGAAAACAACAGAAACGCCCATCACTAGTAAAAACTAGTAATATTTTTTTCTAAACTTTTCGCAGCTTTTTATTAAGGCATGTTTGGCTGAAAATCATTGAGCCTTTTCGATCGTGTTTATACATTTGTTATTCCTCTTCTGTAAAAAAATCAAAAATTAAATTAAATTGATAAGGCACATAGTGCAGGACAAAATTAACTAAAGTTGACATTCGATGTTTAAAAAAAAATATATAACCTGCAACAATGACAGCGTTATAAGAAAGCTTTAGCTTGTTACTTGGCAGCTTAGTCTTGCACAGCAGAAGCTTGATAAATTAAGCCCTGTTATGCATTCGACGTGAAACGAGAAAAAGTGTCAAATTCCATAAAAAATCAGCCTTGGGCGGAATTTCGTTTTGTTTCGCTCGTCATTAATGTGTTCGAAGACGAATATCTGTCTTCGAAGACAACGCAGTGACTCGCTCTGAGATGGCCATGCACTATGGATAAGTTAAATTTCGCAGCCTCAAACGACCCAGGTACCTTAAATTGGTGCGAAAAATGTGACAGCTCACAATTTGATTCGAGTTTGTGAATTTTTTATTGAAAAATCACTGCTGTATTATGAGTAGCGAATCCAATCCCGGGATCCCGGATCCCGGGATCCCGGCCTATTTCTGGTCCCGAAAATCCCGGGATTGATGGTTTCCAATCCCGGGATTTTCGGGATCAGAAATTGGCTGGGATTTCGGGGCCGGGAGTCAAGCATTATCGGCAATCAAGTTACAGCAAGACTCGAAAAGTGCAAATAGAATCCATATTTATGAGAAAACAATTAGCTCACATCATAATGCGTAAAGAATAGAGCAAAACAAACCGATGTAACAGTTAACAAGAAAATACAAAGGGGTTTGTAAATAAATAAGTATGGACTGTTTCGCATTTAGTGCATTCGTTACATCGAATGATTTGAGGAAATTAATACTAGCGAATTCATACAAAGATTTACCAAAATCCTTAACAACAATCAAAAAAAGGTTGTTGGCTATGCAAACAGGATAAAGAAAATAATAAAAAATAAGATATAACAGGCTAGTATCTCAGGTGAACGGTTCAGTTTGATGCTTGATGAATGGACCTTGACTGCAAATAGGCGCTATATAAATATAAACATCTACTTAGTAAATTAATATCAGAGTAAGAATATCAATGATAGCTGGAAACTACCTAGATATGAGTTTACTGTTTCTCTAGGAAAAGACATTGTTACCATCGTAACTGATGGGTCAAACGAAATGCGAAAAGTAGGCAGACTAGTTGGTACAGAGCAACATATTTGTTTGGCGCATAGCATCCACTTGGCAGTTTGCGATGTTCGCTATAATATGAGGTCCATTGCAGATTAAAGAGTTGATGAAGCAGCCGATAGTCTGAACGACGACCACGAAGATTTGGATGGTCCTGAATCAGCTAACTACGTTGAAACCGGTCGCCTGCAAGACACGCTAAATCAGACGAAGGACATCAGCGCATGCATAAAGAAAGTTCGTTAGGTAGTTTTATATTTAAAAAAAGCTCCATCGAAAAATAATAACGATCTTTAAAACTATGTCGGATCCGAGCAAGGCATTTAACTGTCTCCTTTAAATGGATTGTAAAACAAGATGAAATAGTCTCTTGACAATGCTCGAATAGTTTCTCATTTTGGAAAATAGTATACATTAATAGGCCTGCAATATTCAGAGCAATTAGAAGCAACAGAGTTTGATTCGATTCAGAAAATTATTCAAGTTTTACTCCCTGTAAAATTGGCTGTGACGGCCTTTAGTCGCAGACTTGCATATTTATGCACTGCTAATACTTCATTAATATTTGTGTTTAGGCTGTTAGGAGAAAAACGGTCTATTCTTCTGAATGCTATGAAAATTGCAATATTGGACCGAATAAAAGAGCGTCAGTGTATCGAGCTATCTGGTATGCTAAGCTATCTCCAGAATCCACATTGTACCAGCGAAAATTTACCAAGTGAAATAAAATCTCTATTTTGGAAACCAAGCAAAGCAAATATTAAAAAAATAATACTTCAATGATCTAGATGCTGAACCCTATGCTTGGTAGCCAGAGAAATGAAGAGAATCCAGTAGATAACCATATTGAATCCAGAACAAGGTAGTCGTCAATTAACGCTACAAGAGGAGCTGCAAAAGTATGAAAATAATCAATCATGAAATGCCGCCAGAAACTAATCTAATTAAAACCATTGGAAAAGAAATGAATCTTTTCGAAAGTGGTGGCACTTGCATAGTTTGGAGCAGGCGTACCAATATTTCTCGACCGTTTCCGCGGCGTCCAAAATCGGGAATAAATTTAGAAGCAGGCTTGGAGACGATACCTTAGATGCTTTGCTATTGCTTCAATGTTACTTCCGAAAAACCCAATGAACTTTGGCCGAATTTTTTATATGTTACTTTATAATGTATCTCAATTCTAAGAGGAGTGTTTTGTTGCTATGGTTTTTGGTCGTGATTTTTTGTTGTAATTTGTAATAGATGTAATTTTTAATATCTGTCTTCATACTGTCAACGTTTTGGATAATTAAAATTATTGTTTTTATTTGCATCAATAATATAAATTAGTAATAATGCAATTTTTTATCCAGTTTTGAGCTTACTTATTGTTGTAGTTTTGAAATGATGGCAAATTATATAATCTGTTTACTAGAAACTTGACTTATTTTGTTGTGTTGTATTTTGAATTTCAAATCCCGGGATCCCGGGATTTGAGATTTTTTAATCCCGTAATCCCGGGATTGAAAATATGGTTCGGGATTGGAATCCCTAATTATGAGCGATAGTACAACAACAGTGCATCGTTGCAACAGTAGTTATTGTTTTGCCGATAATACCAGTTTTGATGCCGGACAGTTAAATTTATATGCAACGAATTCAATGAGGTAGTAGAAATGGAGTGGACATGCCCATAAGATTTTTTCCGTTCATTGTCCAATCTGGTCAAATCCAAGTAGTTTCCCTCCAATTTGATGATGAACGGAATCGCTGCTTTAACATGCTTTGTGCGCGAGAGAGTTGAAGGGGTTAATGGTGGAAAGTTAGACCGTCGATGTTATCTCCACTTTTACTACCTCGCTGAACGAATTGAAATGTAATACACTTGTTAAATGTCATCAGTGGTAATTTATACTGCCCCTGGTGTCCGGGTGCGGAACTTTATTTCGCTAGATTCCGCACAGACGTTTTCGATGTATTTCGTTTCGTCGAATGCATTACTAGGCTTTATACAATAATAATTATATACATATATGTTTTTTTTTTGTAAAATACCATTTCCTGTTCATCTCTTGTATTGCCAGGATTCAACCAGCTACTGAGTAGCTCGAGCTCTGTAGAGCGATCTAACGTTCCAGGAGAAAATTTTCAAATCGTTTACCCGTTTGCGTCTCAATTCGGTTCCGAGGTATGTTGATAGATTCGTGACGAGCACTTTCGAAAGTTTTATGGGAGGGGTTATCGGTATTTCGCCAACCTTGCTTGGAAGGGACTAGCCTGCTAACGTTACTTACTTGGAAAGAAAATTGTTGCACGCAGCAACCAAGAGAAGGCTAAGATCCGACTTCCACTAGCTGAAATTGATACGGCACGTGCATATATTCATAGACTACACGTTATTCCTTTTATTCGACTGATAGCTTTGGCTGTTTTCATGTACCTATTAATTCAAAAAAATACAGGAGACAATTTTAGGTCGCTCAACAAAAATGATCGACTGAAACAGCGAAGAGGGGAAACATCTAGTGCATCAGAACCGCTAGAAAACCGATTTTCAAAGAAATTGTTTTTGAGTGACCAAAAAATGTGGAAAGACGTAATACGCTTTTTTGTAGTATCATATCAACCATTTTTTAGATAAAGCAACAGAAACCATTTCCCGAAAATGAAATGATGATGGCAACATTTTTCCAACGAAGGAGCAATAAAGTCTACCATAACCGGCTCATACTACAATCGACCTATTCTTTGAATTTCGTTTTCATCCGAGAATTTAATCGAAAACGATGTTTGAGGCTGGCATCCGAAAAATTTTCAAAACTCGGAAAATTTAAACATTGGTTCCTTATAAAGGTTATTGATTTGTGATCACGGTTCCCTTCTTGTCTACAATCGCACAGACAACGTATATCGTCTCTAAAGCTTATCAGCGTAAATAACAATTAATGATTTCCAACTGCAAGTGGTCACGCCAGTCAAGTATGCACTGTGTGCTGGTGTCTGATGAGAAACAGTGCATGCTTTCGAAACCACTTTGTCAAATAAAAAAAAATTTTTTCAAGTTAAATAAAAAATTTTTCAATTTTAATCATCCTGCAAAAACAATTCCAATTGGTTCCTTATTTTTATTAAATATATAATGGAAGTATCTTTGGTACAATATTAACGAAAATGATTGGTGCTGGCAACCCTGTGTTAGCAGCTTAATCAAAAATATACCAAATCTGCTTCACGTTAAGTTAAACCCACCCTGTGAATTTCGTATCGATTGAATGATTGCGCTGCAAGTTATAAGGGTAAAAAGAATTTTAGGGCTACCACTCGCAATTTTTTTTTCAAATTTTCGAAACCTCAATATTTGTTGCTAATTGTTATTGCAGGATCGTTCATACTTGCAAAATTAATGAAAAAATAGCTTAGTAAAGAAATGCGAGAAAATTACCACAGCCTTTTCATGAATTTTCAACGAAATGATTACGAAGTTAAGCTTACAATAAAGTTAATTTGCTACATGAGTTTCGTTTTGATTTCATGACTGCATCGGAAGTTATGGGGCAAATTTACAAGATTTAGGTGGCGAAAATTATCATAGCTGGCAACTCTATTCTAAGTTTTGAAGCAAATTTCTACCGAATGTGGCTAAGAGTAGGATTCAAGTACTTTGTAGATTTCGTTAAAATTTATTGGCTAAATCGGAAGCTATCGGCCAAAAATGATTTTTTTTTGCAGTGATTTTTCAAGATGGCACCACTGCCACAAGGTTACTCGCATTTCAAAATCACTTCTATCAGACCTGGTCCTAGTTAGTGCCAACACTTCCTGTAAATTTTAAAATGATAGGATTATCCGGTCGTCAGTTCTCGTGGACAGAAGTTTCGAGTGCTAAAAATAGAGGCAATTTGGTGATGAGTTGCCATTCTTGTGCAACTAGAAATTTTGAAAATTTTAAATTTACATGGTGAGCAAAGGTTAAAATTTATCGCATCATATGAATTTTTTGTCAAAGTAAAATTTTTTCAAGAGGATCGATGATTTTAAGGATTTTTTTCACTTGCCTGCCGTAGCTACGGGGTTGCCCGCACAGTATTCAAAACCCACGACTATATAGTTCCGGTCAACATAGTTTGGCACAAAAGGATAAACGATTTTAATACTAATTTTCTTCGAAAATCAGTAAAAATATCCACAGTATTTAATGACCAAGAATTGTGTGAAAAGGAAGTATATTAATGCAACATTTTTTTGAAAACATGGTCTAAACATACTTTTAAGTATAATTTAGATCTTAGATCCACTGACTTTCAAAAATTAAAACACTATCTTCATATATAAGCGTTTTGATTGCGATACCATTAAAAATTCAATTTTTACTAAGTGGTTTCGAATTTAAATTAAAACAAAAAACAATTGAATCAGATAAATTCTATTTCCTAATTTTTATAAAATTTATGTTTTTACTAATCCTACGGATCAATTCACTATGAAAAACATTCAAAAAACAATTTTTCTGGGTCATCTCTCATATTATCATCACAAAACAATAGGTTATAGCACCAAACCTATAGATAAGACCGACGTTTCCCAGCTCACATTCCTATTTTTCTGAACAATCACTGTTTACGAACAATGAAAAACGAAAATTAAAAAGTATCGATTAAAATTTCATTGTCAATTGATATAGATATGTACGAGTACGTTTCAAATAACTACCCTAAGCTATTAGATGAATGAGTATAAATATAGATATGTATTGTGTATTGTTTGTAAAAGAATTCTTCTGATACGATTTCCAATGCTGCTCACTAGGAAAGAAGCAAAAGTGTTCGAAATCCGCGGAATGCAAAGAATTTGTGTTGCTATCGCCAATTTTTCGCATTCCACGATTTTAATTTTCAAGGTTCACTCTCATATAATCTTTTCGGCATGCAAGGTTGGTGTTTGGTTCGTTTGCCCAGACAGAGTAGCCTTAATTGTATCTGCATCGAAATGGACAAACATATATTTTGATTTAATGATCTATTTATAATTAAATGTATTAACAGAGGGTCACTTTAAAAAAAAAAATTATATTTTGTGGAGAAAAAAAAAATCATCAAGTAATTTATAGCCAGCATCAACCACGCGCTGCTTTTTAACCATACAAATTACGTACACATAATATGCTAACAACATCAATGTTGACATTGTGCGATAGGAATGCGTACAAAATCTCTAGTGTGTTGCTTCTAAAATAGGTCTGGTGCTGTTTCAATAGTAATGTGGGAAAAATAAATAATACAAAATACGCACATTTTCGTGTAAATTGCGGTTTTATTTTTATAATATTGAATTAATAATGGCCTTCTACCGGTGGCGGGTCATAAACTCAGCAGCATTCTACTGCCGTGACATGAAGAAGGAAAACCCCAATATATATGAAACGTTGTTTTCTAATTTTTTTTTTTGATGAGGATAATGATTGTGCCGCATCGTGCGTAAGATCTTAAGACCACACAGTTTTGATAATTAAATAAATTTAGTAGGAGAGAACATTTAAATATTAGAATACATTTGTTTATTTACTTTCAGTTGTTTGCTTTTGCTTCAAGTTTTCCTTTTTTGTTTTTTTTTCAACGATAGGGTATGTATTTTAATCGGATAGGGTTGGATTTTGATAATATTTTCAGCTATATTTCTTTGTATTTATTATATATTTATTGTATTCTTTGTATTAGTAGTCCAGCTTCAACTTGTTTCGTGCCTAGGGATTGAAGTTGATACGAGGTCTGATCAAAAAGTTCTGGGACCGTTTTTATGTAAATCGATTGGTAATAGATGAACATTACAAAATTAGATCCACTTCAAAGTACTCTCCTTGGGTAGATATACACTTTTCCCAACGCCGCTAACACTGCAGGAAAGCCCTCGGAAAGTTTTCTTCCGAAATGCTCTTCAGTTCCTAAAGCGATTTTTTTTTTGTTGCTTCAACATCATCAAATCTCTCTTCTTTCTTTGAGTCAGATAAGGTGATTAGGAAGGCTGGGCATAACTGTTATTGCATTATTGGTGCAAAAACTTTGCGTTGTTTTTTATCTTCGGACATCAACCTTGAGACAACCTTTGCCGCCACTCGTCGCATGTGTAGTTTTTCTGTTAAAATTTCTTGGCATGAACCGAATGAAATGTTACATTCTTCTGCCATTTCCCGAATGTTTAAACGACGATTTGAACGAACAAAGTCATTCACTTAGGCCGCATTAGTGTCGATAGTCGAAATTGACGGGCGTCCTGAACGAGGATTGTCTTCTGTTGATGTGCGCCCTTCTATGAACCTCTTGAACCATTCGTGACACTTTAAACGACTCAAACATTCATCCCCAAAAGACGTTTGTAGCATGTAAAAAGTTTTCCTCAACTTCACACAGAACTTGATGCAAATGCGTTGCTCCTATTTTCCTTCCATGACAAACAAAACCACAAAATCGCCGAACACAAAAAAGTTGGTTTACTAAACCAGCTCTAACTCCGCTTCTAAGCGACCTATTGACAATGTGAAAAAACAAGTGTGCTGCCAACTGCGTTTTGCTCCGTCGCTTCGTTGGCGCGCTATTTGAAAAGTCCCGGGACTTTTTGATATTCGGAAAATAGTCACTAGGATTTAAATCCGAACAATATAATGAATGTGGAAGTAATTCGTACCTATAGCGAATGTGACCGCGTACTTATGCACAAATTCGCCATTTCCAACCCAGTAGTAGCAAAATTGGCGGTATATGTTTTAACATGGAAAAACATTTAAAAACCCAATACTTATTTGGATTTCGTTTTTAAAATAATTAAGAACGCGAATTGTAAACAGACTAAAAATTAAACGTATATTATTTATTAATATTTTGGGGGCAGTTGATCCTCTTATTTAGTGTCTGTTAGAAGAAAAAAAAGAGCAAATTACCCTCGAAGTGCCAATATCTGTCAACTTTTAATGAATGCTATCAGATCGTCTGTACCTTAACGATTAAGCTTAGTACATTTTATCTTTCTGCATATTTGTTTTCTGATCACATCCTTTGCATCAATAAGACTTGGTTTACTGACAATATTTATGATAATGAGCTCTTTTTTCACGCTATCTTTCGTCGTGATCGATTCTCAGCAGAAAAAGGTAATGGTGGCGGTTTTTTAGTTACCATCCACAACTTTCTTCAGGGCTCATTCTGTAGACATTTCTGTCCATCTCCTCTTGTTGAGTGTTTTTGGTTCGTATCACTCTCACTCCTTCCAAAACAATGATTGTCTCCTATATAAGGACTCCATGTAATTCTTCTATCTCCGGTTGCAATCAATTGTTTGCGGAACTGTCTAACTACCTCCTTAATCGTTTTCCCTTTCTCAGTTTGATCTCTATTTATAACATTAAATTTTATTGATGATCTCTAATTATAAAATACTAGATTTTATTTTTTAAAATATCTCCTACAAGCTGTCTCCTTGTCATATGTTACTCCTCACTTTCCTCTTTCCATGACGGTGTCAATAAACTTTTCTAGCACTAAAAATCCCTGAAGACCCATATATTTTAATTATTATGAAGGTGACTTTGTAAGCATGGCTAATAAAACCAACTTGATAAATTGGGTTTCTTAATGGCTGTATTTCTGATCATGATGACTTTCTCACCGTCGTAATTTCTATATCTACTTCTACCAGTCGACCGAGTAAACGGAATGATACTCCTTGGTTTCGGTTTGATGGAGCGTCTGCCTTTAAGAATAAAGATGCAGTTCAATCAAACTATAGAACTTCAGGTTCTTATAACGACTATTTAGAATCATCAAGGCTGTACTCCGCAGCCGAACTCATACAAGCCTTCCGTGGTTCTTTTAACATTGACTCCTCTATTTGCTTCAACTATCATAAACCCTTCTGATCTTTTATACATTTCCTAAAAAAAGCCCATAATTTCCCTGATTGAATGCATCTTAATGATTCCACTGCTTACAGCCCTCTTTGGCTAGTGCTTTTCCCCATTCTTTTCTCAGCAATCCTGAGTCTTTTTTTTTAGTCTTACTCCTCAACTTTGTCTTTCATCCCTTTCAACTGACCCTTTGCAAATTGCTTCCATACTTAATTCACTAATCATACATACCAATAGCGATCCTGATGGTATCTCGCGAGCGAAGTCTCTCTTAACCCAGACTGCATTTCTAACTATAGGCCAATCACTTGCTTTGGTAAAGCTTTCGAAAGAATTGCTTTCAATTAGTTTATCTCTGTCCTTCATCCCTTCTTTGCTTCTGAGCAGCATGGATTCCTCAAGAGCAGAATTGCTATATCCAACTTTATAACTTCCTTAACAGATCAACAGAAACAAATCGATGTTATTCATAAAGTTCTTTTCTCGAACCTACATTGTATTGTCATTGCCGATTCCCCTATTCTCGTTTTCGTGCTGTGTATCCGACCGTACTTGTGCCGTAAATGCGCTTTCTCACTCGCCTTCCGCATTCTGATCTCTTTCTGGTGTTCCGCAAGGTTCAATTCTTAGTTGGGTCTTATCTCTTGTCTTGATTAATGACCTTCCCTATGTTATTGTTTTCAAAGTTGATCAGAGTAATTGAATTTGTCAACGATTGCCTCCAATGTTATGTCATTCTGTATCTTATAGTTAAAGTGATCGCTTATCCTTGTTGCAAATCCTGTCTTTGGAATCTCGAAAAGTGTTCCCTGAGATTGCTTTTTGTTTAAAATTGTTCGTTGTTCTGAGCTTTCTGACCTTTGGAACGATAATCATTCTAACCGATCAAATATAGTATTTAATACCTTCTATTTAAAATTGAACTGGACTGTATAATATAATGAACCGCGGTTAATATACAATTGGGGACCAACTCTCCATACATCCTCAAAATTTTATAAATTTAGTAGAAAATGCAAATAATAATGAGAATTTTATATGCAACTTTACTGCGAATGTTTTTTATGAACTTAAATTTAAAAAAATTACATTAATTAGCTTATAACCGTAAACACACAAAAAAAAAAGAAATTCGGTAGGGACAAAAGTGCTCATACATTATGTAATTGAACTGAAAATTCCACATTATTTAATATAATTTTATATTTCAATTTTTTGTTGGGCCACCGATGGCATCAATAACAGCCTGCAACCGTCGTGGCATTGAATCCACCAAATTTTAGTGACTTCCGGAGTTATTTCTCCCCAGGTTTGTTGAAGCGCATTTTTGAGTGATTCCTTCCTGCTGGTGTGAATTTTCGAGATTTTTCTTTTCTTAAGTTCCCAAATATGTTCAATGGGGTTTAAGTCTGGTGACTGAAAAGGAGAATACAGCTACCTTGGTGCATAATAAAGCAACCAGTTCTTTACAAAGCGTGCAGTATGTTTGGGATCGCTGTCCTGTTGGAATATCTAATGCCGGCCAAGACCCAAATTGTCCACGGAAGGCTGCAAGTTTTCTTTTAACAGTCTTTTATAATAGTATTGGTCCATAATGCCGTCCCAATCTGCCAACCCCACCAGCTGCAATTCCACCCCACACCATCACATTGCCACCGCCGTGTCTTACTGTTGGTATCAAATTCTTCAGTTGCAATGCTGTTCCCTTTTTCGCCAGATTCTTTCTATGCCATCATTACCGAACAAGTTAAACTTGCTTTCATCAGTAAATAAAACAGTTTTCCAGAACTCTAAATCCTTTCCTAAATATCGCTTTGCAAATTCAAGTCGAAGCTGCCTATTCGCTTCAGATATTAGCGGTTTTTTACGAGGAACTCTACTTGCATATCCATCAGAACATAAGATTCTTCGGATGGTTTTAGGGTGAACAGACTTATTCGAAGTATAAGCGATATGTTCCGCCAGTTGCCGACCGGTGATCCTTGGGTTTTTGTCGACCTCTTTTAAGATCATGCTGATATCCCGCCTGGAAAGTTTCTTTCGTCGTCCATTTTTTGGCTTGTTTTCCACAGATCCTGTGTTTTTATGCTTTTGATCAATGTATTGGAAAATGGCATAGGATAAAATAAACAAAATTCCAATTGCGCGGTATGATTTTCCATTTCTGTGCTCAGCAATAATTATATTTTTTATTTTAACACTTGCTTCCTTACGCTTGCTAATTTTTCACTCCCTTTCCTCACAGATTACTAAAACAAACTAATCATTAGATCGTATTCACGCATTTCATAGGGAAAACAACGGTTCTTTGAAGAAAAACAACAGTGAAGCAATGCAATGAAAACCAGAGTACACAATCTGATCAATGTATGAATACTTTTGTCCCTACTGAATTTAGTTTTTTCTGGTGTTTTTACGGTTATAAGCTAATTAATGTAATTTGTTTTTAAATTAATGTTAATAAAAATACATTTACAGTAAAGTTGCATATATAATTGTCATAAATATTTGCATTTTCTACTAAATTTATGAAATTTTGAGGGTGTATGGAGAGTATTGTCCCTAACTGTATAGCTAAAATCTTTTTTTTTCTAAAGGTTGGTAGAACTGTTATAGGCTCTCATGTCAATTTTCACCGCGACCTGTCAAGTGATTTCTTTGTTACAGCTTGGTAAACATGTTGACTTCGAGTCTGTTCTTCGAATTTATAACGGAGAAAAAAGAAGCAAAGAGTGTGTTTGAAATTTAGTTTTGCTAACGGTATATCTTCTTTGGATGAAATGAAAATGTTGCAAAAAAAAACTTATCACGTACGCAAGCAAGCATTTGAATGGTACAATTTGTTCACTACTCGCCTCACGCTTCTTGTCTAGCAACATGAAATTCGTCGTGTGACCGTAAAAGATTTAGCTGACGAGGTTGACATATCGGTTGGATCCACATACAGCATTTTACATAATATCTTGGGCAAGCAATGTGCTGCAGCGCCGCTTGTCCCAAATTGCAGAATTTTCGTCAAAAAGAGTATTGCAGAACTGAACAAAAATGACGAGACTTCAGGGTACAAATATGAGGTCGAAATAGTTCGACAATCTACAAAGTGGCGCTATCTACATGAGTCAAAACCCAAAAAACCGCATTATATCGTTCTAAAACCAAACTAATGTTGACTATGTTCTTTGATTCTTCAGGTGTCGTGCACTCGAAATTCCTTCCGCAAGGTCAATTGGTCAACGCACGGTATTATTTGTGTGTTTTAAAGCGTTTATGGGTGAATATTCGTCGAAAGAGGCCAGAATAAGGACAATTCGTGGTTCTTGCACATCACAACTTGTACGCGAGTATTTAACCTAATACAATGTCCATATCGTTTCACAAGTGCCATATTCGCCAGAAATTTTTCTATTTCCCAAACTCAAATTGCAGCTTGGCAGAAAATATTTTGAGACGATTGAAGTCACGAAAGAAAATTCGCAGAGGGAGGTGAAGGACATGATAAAAATGGGCCTGCCAAAACCGTTTGGAAGATTGAAAAAAAAATTGATGGTTATTATTTTGAGGAGGATTAAATAAATATTGAGGAATAATTAACCGTTGCTATTTTATGTATACAGTTCAGTTCAGTTTTGAACAGAAGATATACCATTCGCTCGAATTGGCATACATATATTTGTATTCGTCATTATAGCGTATTCCCAGGAGACAGCTCGAGCTCCAACTTGGTCTTCTACCGCTGACGTACCTACAATTAAAGCGTCCAATTAAAAGCTCAGGTCTAAATTCTCGCTTTGATTGCTAGTTAATTGCTTTTTCTCTTTCGCCTAGTTCCATCAGTATAATTCCTGAAATCTGTAATTGAGCTCCTGTAAAATATAGCCTTCAAAAATACTTAATAATTAAAATAAAAAATAAATTGAAATATTTTGAGCTTGTAAGCTCTGAGTTACTATAAAAGCAACACAACAAAGTTGAATTTTGAAAACTGAAAAACTTGATTCATTTCAAATTAAAAAATACCATAGATTAATTTGATAAAAAATTAAAATTCAAAAATAATAAAATTATGTTGATATTTGCATCAAAACCTCAACCACCATCACAGCGACTTTCATTTAAAAGAGTGTGTAATTTTTCATGATAAACTATTTACTTGTTTCCGGTTCACTTGCTTGATTTGAAAACATAAAAATTTTAATGACGGAACATTTCATTTTTATTCATTCTTTTCGAAGTGGTTTAAGGAAGTCTATGAAAAATTCAGTGGTCTGCGTCCATTACCTTGGCCTTCATCGGCAAACGTATTCCACAAAACTAATTTTCTCTTGATGTTTTATATATTTGATGAAGACAATCATTAAAAGGTTCCTTTGGGAAAACTAACGGTTGCCGTCACGGACAACTTAGGTTTCCATTTGCTCATGCTGCAGACCTAACACCGTTAAAATTTAGCTCCTCTTAGAGTATTCGAAACATAACCATCACATCGAACTAATGGCTTAATAGCTTTTTTGATCATGAAGAGACTATTAAATTATCGCATTCTCTTACCATATTAATTTCTGAAATTTCGACTTGCGCGCACGTTTTCCCCTTTTGTTACCTTTACATTCCGCAGATATTTAAATAAAATTAAATTTCTGAGACCCGCATATGCTAAGACACTCGACCAACTTCCAATTAACCATAAAAAAAGCATAATTAAATCTGTGAGCTCTTAGTCTCTCCACTTTACAGTCATTTTTCAAATCCAATTATCATCGAAATCAAAAATTCATAAACTCACATCAAATTCATTCATCGAAACATTATTTTTCCCGTGAACTTTCCCAAGCATCGGCGTATGAGTAGATATCTATCTACTCCAAATACACGTATGCTTGTGCTATGCAGAATGAAATTCAGAAGGACTCTGGCGTCATTTGCAATATCTACTCGAAGCAACGTTATAAGAACGATGTGAGGAATTGCGTTATTTGAACATTTCATATATCATACCCAGTGTTGCCAATTTAGCTATTTTGTAGCTAGATTTAGCTACAAAAAGAACCTGTTTAGCTACGTAATTTTTCGTTTAGCTATTGGCTACAAATTTAGCTACAAATTTATAGATTATAGATAATTTAAATTTTTGCTTTGATTGCATTAACTTACACTAATTTATTAATATTTAAAACACTCAGTGCTTAAAAATAATCTCCTCAAATTCTAAGGTAATCGCCAATGCTTTGGGTAGTACAATAGTACTACTACTATGTACTATGTCTTTCTAGGCATAGAACAATAATAATCTTTTACGAACAGTTTTATTTCTTTTGTTCGGTGCGAAGAAAAACCGTGAGTTCTAACTCAATAGGAATAAACTAAAATAGGTAAGATAAACGAAATATGTTTAATATAGAATACACATTATCTGCCTAAATTTGAAGACAAAAACCAAAAAATTCAGGCGTAGACATAAAATTGAAATAAAACGTAGACAAAGTGTTCTCACAAAACTCTAGAAGACATTAGAAATCATGCTCAGTAGTAAAATCAAACGTTAGAATTGTGCTAGCTATGTTTTTTTTTTTTCATTTTGT
Source organism: Nemotelus pantherinus (assembly GCA_963978885.1). NCBI lineage: Eukaryota > Metazoa > Arthropoda > Insecta > Diptera > Stratiomyidae > Nemotelus > Nemotelus pantherinus. The sequence continues at coordinate 71,314,973 of OZ022266.1, read as the reverse complement.
AGAGTTTTTCAACACAGCGAAAAATAAAGACAATATTTTCTGAGTTGGGGGCAGTTTGTTTCCATACTTCACATCGGATTTGAAGGCAGATTTTGATAACTGTATTTCCAGTATTTTAATTGACGAGGCTACGGACATTTGAGTGATATTTAGCAAAAATTTATTACAATTTACTTGAAAGAGCTAGAAAGGGGAGCTGTTGAAAGTATTACTACTGCGATAAACACGTGCTTAGAAAACTACATCCTAAATATTACAAATATGACAGACAAAGCAAGTGTTATGTTCGGAGTCAATAACGGTGTATGTAAAAAATTAAGTCGTCAAAATCCTTTTTTAATATTAATAAGATGAGCTTGTCATTCCGTTCAGGTTTCAGTTTCTGCAGCTTGAGGATCGTTTCTTCCCCAAACCTTAAAGTTTTTACCTTCAGAAATTTATAATTGGTTCTCTAAATTCCTCTGAAGATGATACGGAGTTCGTAAACGAGGTGGTTGTCAATAACGGGATCAGTATCAAGGATCATTAACCAATAATTATGGCTAAAACTACACTTCACCATAGTCCAAACATCAGAAGAATGTTATTTAGCAAAAATGATTTACAAGGAGTATAACAATCAAAAACCTTTTACATCTCTTATTTCTTCAACCCATTTTAAAGGATGCTTCTATCATGAATAAAAAAATAGAATAGAATTCTGTTGAACTTAATAAGCTCTTCAACGATTTTTATACTCTTTTATACTGTTAAATTAATAAACTACTCACAATACAATGTACATCCAAAATTTTTCCATATCAGTCATACACATTAGCTTAATAAAACTGTTTTCCAGAACCTTGAGTTTTTTATTGTTGAATTTAGCTACACTTTTTAGCTACAAAGTGAACATTTTAGCTATTTTTAGCTATTTTTTCCCTCAAATCTAGCTACAACGGCTGGAAAAAAGTTGGCAACACTGATCATACCCATACGTGTAGTCGCGCCACATGCATATGCTAAAAACGAGCAGATGTTTCCACGTCTGCATGCCGTGTTGTTGAACGCATTTCTATACGGCCGTATGTTATCCACTATAGTATACCGTGTCAGTCAGGAAAACATCCTTCTATCGATTCATATACATGTAGAACAAATATGGATAGTGTGGAAAAGGGCACGATCGTGGTATGGCCTTGTCTCCACCGAAGAATTAAAAGAATTATTTCAAACAGCAGCAATCCATCTAGGGATATAGCTGCCATTCTGCAATATTCAGCCTGCTGTACTGTATCCACATGTGGATTTACTATTGAATGGTAGTTTCTGCAAAGAGATGGCAAAAACTCTGCATGGTATCTACGTATATGCTGTATTTTCATATGTGGAAATATGTGTGTTCGTTTCGTGTCAATAGCTCACATATGAATGTATCTCGTACTATGATCGACTCTACGTACTGGCAGCTGTCTTTTTTTCATTGGCATTCCAATTTGAACGGATACTCGTTTTGAATGGCAACGAGCGAGGATAAGTACTACATACATACACAGGTTATAGGCATTGCCCAACAATAGCACAGTGTACAGATGAGCTCAAAATGTTGTACGGTGGATTTGTAGCTTAGGAAGCGTGACAGGACCTTTTTTTCATGTTTCATTCATTCTGGTTGCTTTCACTATCGAATATTGTTCAATGATAAGTAGTCAGGGTTAGATACATACAACAAGTTTGATTTCCCTACAATTATTTTGTTGATACTTCCTGAAATGCCATTCTTAATAAGATTATGAAAGAAAAAAAAAATTACCCACTTCTGCCTGTATGTTCTCATCTAATAAACCGAACTCATTTTGCATCCATGCAAACATAAAAACTTTGATATAAAATACATTAAAGATGAACAATAATACCATCCAAACATCTTTCATGGTAATTACTACCGTTATCGGATAAATACCACAAATACTTTCATTTCCGCCGCCCACGATTTTCACTTCCAACACACAACTGCACAATAATCCTTGAATGTCCATTATTCAGACACATGTATCTAATTGAGGTGAGACACATTTTGAACATTTTTCATAACTCGGTTTTATTTGAAAACAAAAAAACAAAAAAAGAACAGAAACAAAAGTTGCAAATTTAACCAAGAAGTAATGGATTTGTATGTTTTTTTTATGACATAATTCATCATTGTTTTTCGGCCAATAATTCGTAGGAGGATGGATGGGATGGTAGTGAATGTTTCATTGAATATTTTATTTGCAGATTACATGAGAAAATGAATTTTTTCGCGGTTTTCAAAAAGTTTTTTTTATGAAGAGTTTTTGTTTACATTGTTTGTGTGTGTTTACAATTTTTATTATTTTTGTTTACTTTGAACTTTTCACAATGTCAGAAAAAATGTCAGTCCGGAAAAATTACATTTTTCTTTTAATGTGCCTAAGGAGTTGACCTGTGCTCTAGTAAAATGAGAAAAAGTGAATCAGAAGTTAAAAAATTTTGTTCGGAGCTAATTGAATAAAAGAAAAACGAATTTTTGATGAATTTCAAGCTTGGGAACTTATTATAATTAGTGAATTATTTAGATTTTTACAAATATCAAATGGGTAGACCATGGATTATTATTCGTAATTTTTTCGTGTTTTTTCGGTTTGTATAGACAGCAGGTTGACTTATGGTAGAACTAGCTTTAGATCTAAATTTCAAATTTGTCTTCTACTATGGAACGGAAGGACGAGAAGAAAATTATTCAGGATCGTCAGCTAGCAAATGACTTTTGAAGGTAGCACCATGTCTAGAATGTATTTCGTAATCACGTAAAAACTGAAATGATTAGATCCTGAAAGGGAAGTGGCCGCTAAACAATTTGTACGAAAAAGATTCATCATGGTATAATCTATGCATGATTTATGGAAAGGAGATTTAGGAAAGCATAAAGCTTTTCATAGAGACAATTTGAACCGCTAAACTTGTACAACAGATAACGATCTTTTTTAACGATCGCTCAACCACGATGCTAAACTTCTTTGAGCTCTTCAAAAAAATAATTTCTCAATCACTGCAAATGAAGCTTTTATTGCACCAAGAATGTCATCATTCGAAAATTTAATTCAACTTTAAAAAGAGATGAAAAAAAATTAAATAAGACAAGTATGAGAAAAAGTCGATGAAGGAGTTGTATTGATTTATTTTATTTCAGAATGTTAGTAAAGTAAATTAATTTCACGTCAACTTTTGTCAGGTCTAGAGGTAGTGTCTCTATAGAATATCACATTTTTTGTTAAATAACACCATTTTTCAACAATCGTTGCAAATTCAAGGACACTCTTTGGTTTGGTTCTAACATAGCAGACATTCTTAAGGCAAAATATATAGCTTATGCTAATTATTAAGCTTGTGGCTCTCTTAATAACTTTTCCAAATTGTTTCAGCTAAAATCTGCTACCAAAATAATCGTGAAATAAGCTTTATGTGACTACTTTGCTAGCATTGAGTCTTTTATCCATTAAAACCCTTCTGGTTATATGTTCGATTCTTAAAAATTATATGCATTGTTTCTCCGATTCTATGTTTCTGAATGGTGTGCCACTGATTACATGCCATAATATATTTGAGACCTTTTTTGCGAATGATCTTTCCTCTTTCTTTTCTCTTTTACCAACTCTCTGGACATTTAGTCCTTACTCGAGCACATTAATATCGGTTGTGGCTCGGACAGCATCCTAAACCAGTTAACCAAGTCACTTTCGTCGGTCTTGTTTCGCGCGTTGCCTAATTTTCTGACATTCGTTTTTTCGTTAGATCTTTCCTTTGGCTTATTTCATGCTTCCACAAATTTAGTGGTCTGTTCAACTATCGGTACCTCAGGGATATATTCTTGGGTCTTTGCTGTTTAATATCTTCGTCAACGATCTTCCTAATGTGTTTGAATCTCCTTGTTTAATGTACGCTGATGATTTGAAAGTTTTTCGAGTTATCAATACTCCTTCCGATCAACTTGCTATTCAAAATGATTTGAGTCGTCTTGTTTCCTGGTGTGACTGTATTTACTTGTCCTTGAATATCTCCAAATGTTACTCAATGTCTTTTTCATTGAAGCCTTGTGCTTTTGTGTTCATTTACTCTGTTTGTGACATCATCCTTTTAGTTGTGGATCATTTTACTGATCTCGGTGCTACCTTCGACCAGAAGCTAAAGTTCGATATTCATATTCGAACCATTACTCGTAAGGCGTCGCGGATCGCTGGTTTTGTTATACGCGTTTGCTACAATTCCTTCAACATTTCCACTTCTGTGCGTCTTTTTCTTTCCCTTGTTCGTTCTATCCTTGAGTATTGTTCTGTAGTGTGGGGTCCTCGTTTCTGTTATTTGTCTGAGGCGGTTGAATCTGTCACTGCCTTATTTTCAAGTACAACCTACCATATTATCCTTACAGTGAACGTTTATCAATCTTTAATATTCCTCGACTTGACCAGCGCAGAATTTACCTCGATGAATGTTTTCTTTCTAAAGTTTATTGCGGCTATTTATCTTCATGTTTGACGTGTTTTTTTACGCCACGCCATCAAGACAGACCTAGCAGGGCAACCTCAATGTTCAATGTGCCTTTTGCACGTACTGACGTTTTTTTTCATTCGCCTGTTTTGCGTTTACTGAGGACGCATAATAATCTTCAGCTTGGTTCTCTCCCTCAATCTATTAGAATTTCCAAAAGTTTAGTTCGTAGTGCACTTTTTTCGCCAACTCTATCATTTTATTTATACATCCATAATCCTTTTTTTCTTTAATTTTACTATTACTGTATTCAAATTTTGTACTTCTATTCTTATTCGGTATTTTTGTTTTATTACTTCTATTACTTTTATTACTTCTATTCTTTTTGAGTTTTTAATTTTTAATATTTAATGTTTTATTATATCTTAATTCTTTATATTTTTTATTCATTTTGTAACTAGGCATCTTGCCTGTAAAATGATTTTTTTTTCAATAAAATCACAAATTACAAAATTACAAAATTAGTTCAAAAAAAGAATGTATCCCACCTCTTAACTCATAGCCTTCAATAACTTGGTTTCTTCAGCTTTAAATACACAGAAAGAAGTTGATGTGATAAACATAGATTTCGATTATTTTGACCTCTGGATTTTTCTTATAAAGCTCGCAGACTATAAGGTATCTGGCCTACTTTTGTACTGGTTTCTAGTCGTACCTGTGATGTTGCTGTGAATTTCTCCACCTTTTCCTCGTTTTGCTCTTCTTCTGGAGCTTCTCAGATCCATTGTTATTCCTAATAGTAACCTTTTCTTCTTTTATTCGCGTGTTTTTTTTTGGCGATTGTGAGCTGATGACTTGATGATATGCAAGGCAAATTAACCACCTGATGATTGTCTTCAATTTCAAAACATTCTTCGTGCCCTGTTTGAATGATCCTCAGTAAACTCATTTGCTCTGATTTAGACAAAACGATTTCGTAGAGTGATACATTTACCTAGTTCTCTTTAGTGAAACGTCTCACAGATACAAAAATATGAAACCATTTCATAGGTATCTGATGTTTAAATTGGCAAGCATTGGTGTTATAAGATTTCCTTCTTATTATGTCATTCACCAACATTGCTATTTTCGATCCTGCACCTTTTCTTGCTGCTTGAAGCCATAGTTGTAAGCATTAATCTTCATATATGTCCTTACAATTATAAAATAGCTTAATGCTCAAATCGCCTAGCTACATAATCATTTCTAGTGATTTTTGACGTTATTCAAATCTTTAGAAACGGGCACCAAAGGTGGCAGCAAAAGTAGTCAAAAATTTAATATGAAATAAGGTGAGACATTCGGACAAAAAATGGAAATGTTTTTCGTTCTGTTCAGCCAATGGAAACATTTCTTTCCATTTATAAACGGCCGTAACCTACTCTGAATGTATATTAATGTAACCTAACATCTTTGGCAAGAAAATATCTCGCCTAATACAAAACGTTTTGTATTTTTATAACGAATTAGATACTAGGAGCGTGTGGGGTTCCTGGCAGCCTCATCTGGGTTCCTACACCAGATTCTTTTATTTACCAAACTCAAACATGCATCCAAAACGAAATACTTCAAAGCAAAAACAATCGCCTCTCCAATCAACTGTGCACCCTGCATTCCATCCTTGAAAACATACACCACATTCTCACATATGTATGTATACTTCAATTCTACTTCCTGCACCATAATATCATCCGGATCTGCCTAACAGAAAATTACGTGCAGCAATCTCTTCAACAAAACCTTACAGGAAATATTTTAATGAACGCCACCTGAAAATGCTTGTCAAAGCGACATGCTCATATGCAACGTAATATTTCTGCCCTTCTCCTACCACCGAACCGCACATTACAGTTCAGAAGGACTCGACGCATAAATTCCATTAAAATGAAATCATGTTTTTGACAGCAATTTCTCTGTGATCATGATGATGAAACGAAGGAAGTGTCTAATTATGCCAGCGACAGGAGTAATTCATTTTGAGAGAATTTACTTCCACTTGAGTACCACTTCTCATACATTATAATTTAATTGAGATGGCATTAGTATAGATCTGAAGTATTTGGGAAAATTGCATAGATTTTTATTGATAAAAAATGTGAAAATATCCTTTAATATTTTTACTTGTATCTTTCACTATCGAAAAAGTAGAAGATAGTTTTAAAAAGTGATTTTGTTTGAATTTTCATGTCTCAGATTTTTTGAAAATAAAAGGTATGACGATCAGGAAATAATTTAGTGTTAAGTAATACATAATTTATACATTTCTATAGCTTAGAAAATGCCATTCTGACTGAATTATAGTACAGTCAAGTTAGATATTCTATCAGAGAGAGAGAGAGAGCACTCATTCATACTTATTTTTCGGAAGTACGGCTGTTTTTCATCGTTAAGTATTAGGGCGCGCATCGTTTTAATGGAATCAATAGCTTTGCAGATATTTCTTTATTAGATACCATAACGATACATCTCTAAAAAAAAATATTTATCATATTTTGCGTAGCAGCATCCATTTACTGATACACGAAATCAAAAAAGGAAAAAACCCGAAAAAATCTTATTGAAGTTTGCTTTAATTTAAATTCACACACAAGCATGGAAAGTAAATATAAACACCTCAAGCCTAGCTTAAGATAAAAACGAAATGCACAGAACGTGTAAGCGCTCAGGCTTTATTTTCGGCGCTTCTTTTTTTCAGTCATTTCTAACTTTTTATGAGTACCGTGAAGACGAAACCACCCTCTTCGATAAAATTTTCATGATTTCTATTTCTTTTTTATCGCACAATCAAAGTTGTGGACCATGAACATGTTCTTCGTACGATATATTGTCTAAATATTACCTTGAGTCGTTCTAAGCACAAAAGATACTGCGCAAAGTTTGCCGTTAACAGTTACTTCCCGCTGCCCACTACGGTATTGTACTTGCATCGTATATGAGAATTATGTGGCGGATTCCGAATCTCTTATCACGGAAGACGAGAAAAATTGCTAGCAATAAAAAAATAATATAACAGTCGTAGATAAATGATAGACAAAAAATCATCGTCATAGAGCATGAACATGAATATTCCTGCGCTAGGAATAAGGTGAAACAAAAAAAAATTATTTCCTAGATTTTGAAAGGGTTTTAAGTTGATGTTAAGCATTGTTTTTCCGATGTAGATGGGTAGACATAAATGTTATTTAACGATGGCAATAATGTAAAATAATTTAGCTTGGACGATCTTTTTAATCTGCAATAGAAGTCCTGAAAGTGAATTTAAAAAATCGAGCGTAAAATGTATAGTTTCCAGTAAAATGTCTAGTTTCGTACCGTCTCTAGTCTGCATTTTACCTTACTAGGGAGAGAAGTTAAAAATTTCTAAATGTGCCCTATGAAATTTTTTGTTTAACTTTAACATTAACTATTTTAATTAAATTTGTTAGCCAAAGACTTGATAGAAATTGATACGTTGCTTCATAGATGCGTACTTGACATTTTCGTAGACATTTTATTTATTTATTTACTAGCCAAACAAGGCATAAATATAGTACATTTATATATAAATACAAAAACGGAAAAAAACTATAAACGAGTACAATACTAATAATGATAATAAAACAAGAAAAAATAAGGAACAAACAAATAACGCATAAATAAATAACTAAGTAAGTAAGTAAATAAATCTGAAATATCTATTGAATAAATAACAATAAAATAAATGAATAACAATTAGAAAACAATCATTACAAAAAGCGTAAAGAAATTACGGAGTGCAAATGGCTTTGATAAGGGAGGTTTTGAAGGATAGTTTGGAGATTGTTTGGGAATAAAAGTTGCTAAAGTCATTGAAAATCCTGCAGCTTTTGTTTGCCGCCTGGTTACCTGCATATATCGTCGCTGTGAAATCAAACCGGCATATCTGCAAAATGCATATTTTTCACTAGAGCGCTTTAAAGTTTTCGCATGTGGGCTATTTCCGCGTGAATGCAAAGCGGTAAAACACCATTAGACGGATTTGCCGGTGCGACATAAAAATAGACGGGAAAATTAGGAATTTTTTGATACCAAAAACTCAAAAACTCAATTTTTGCACATATGCCGGTTTGATTTAACAGCGACGATATGGTGGAATGTGTATATTCCTTTAACAAACGATTGGACCTGTTGTTCCTTACGGGGATATTTTTCGCCATTTTACTATTCAGGAATTGAACTCATAACTGTTCTAATGACGTCAAATGTGAAGCAGGCAAATATCACCATTCTTCTGGATGCAAATGGAGTTAAGTTTAAATGACTCAGTCTAACCTCATAAGGGGGTAAATTTTCGAAGTCGTAAGGGTTGTATAGTTCTGTTAGGGCAAAAAGTAAGAATTGCTTTTGTATGGTCTCGAGTCAGTTACTGTGGATAATACAGGCGTATTCAAGAAGAGGGCGTACCAGTGCAGTGTATAATGTTATTATATTATTTTTATAATGCCCACAAGATTTTAAATTCCTTGTCTCGTCGCTCAACAAAGCCGAGCTGCTTATTCGCATGGGAAAGTCGTAGTGTAGTGACGTAATGTAACGGGAAATTAGTAAGTCGCCTTTTGTCGTAGTGCAAGGCGAAACGAAGTTTCCCATCCAAGACAACCCTGAGATCAACAACGCTAAGTACACGAGTTCATAAGTTGTTGCCGAGAAAGTAAGTGTTCTGTGTAACCGTGCATTTACGGCTAAAACTTATAATTGGGCACTTATCAATTTTAAGCGAGAGCTTGTTAATATTGCACCACTGAACAAGTGAGTCAAGCTTAGATTGAAGAAAAAGTGCATCATATTTAGATTCAATGTTATGGTAAAGCTTTAGATCGTCTGCGTATAGTAGGTGAGGTATGTTTGACAAGACGTCAGAAAGATCGAAGATGAAAATGTTAAAGAGAAATGGACCAAGATGACTACCTTGTGGTACGCCAGAGGTAGCACATTTTTTTTTTTTTTGATAAAACTCCTTCAAATTTTACAAATTGGATTCGATTGTGGAGGTAGGAACTTAGCCAGCTAAGTAAAGATCTGGCAAGTCCGAATTCGTGCAGCTTTAGGATCAAGATAGAATGGTCAACTCTGTCAAAAGCTTTGCTAAAGTCTATGTAGACCGCGTCAATTTGATAGCCTTTCTCCATTTGACAGAGAACGTTCGAAACTAGAATTGTCAAGTTTGTGATAGTTGAGCGTTTTTTTCTAAAGCCATGGTTTTGTTCGTTCGGACGGGAATCAATTAGTGGAGAAAGTTTATTGTAGACAACCTTTTCAAAAAGTTTTGGAATCGAAGATAAAATGGTAATGCCCCTATAGTTTTCGATGCAACGTTTGTCGTCATTTTTAAAAATTGGTGTCACAAATGATAGTTTCCAACAGGATGGGACGATACCAGTTGAAAGTGACTTGTCAAAGAATATATGCAGAGGTATATGCAGGACCAGAACCATTGTTACAATCGAGTTCCAATGAGTTTTCATGTAAAGATGTATCTACATTGAAAAAAGAAGAAATATTATTTATAAGTAAATTGTAATACCATCCGGTATAATAATACGACTACATTTGAACTCGACGTTTTGTCGAAAACGCCGCAACTAAACTTGCAGTCAGTTATAATCATTGAATTGAAACTGGGAAATCTACGACCTCACGCTTACGTGGACAGACAAAGTACCCGCAGCGTATCATCTGATTGTACGCTACGCTGACGAATCTATGAAGCGACACTTCAAAGAGCAAATGGCCTGACAAATTTATTTTCAAAATAACACGTCTTTACCTTAAAATATCACGTTACCTCGTGTACGTGCGTTTTTTTAACCTAACTGCTTACAAATAATATGCAAAGATACCTGAGCTTATTCTCGAATAGATGACCTTGCCATAATTGACTTTATCTATGCTCTTTTTTCCCTGAAACATCATTTAGTTATTTCAATATTTGCAGAAACGCTTACTATAAAATCTTCGAAATGATAAGGTTCCGTGTATTTTTAATAGTGAAACTCTAAGCGATTTGATAAAATTTCATACAATATTTGACAAGTAATAAAATGCAAAATTGCAAAATTTTATTTTATTTGAATTTGCAGGCTACAATTTTTTTTTCAAATCAGATGTTTGTTAAAAACTTATATTTTGCAAACAAAAAGTTTTGCGGACTTCACACAGCTTTATTAAGTCGAAATCTAAAGTACAAGTATATGTAGAATCAGAAACTATTTCGATGTTTTCAGGATTACCCACAGCAAAGAAAACCAAGGGTTTTAGTGATGTCGAAAGAATTGTTATAGGAGGTATGAGTAGTGTTTTAGTTTGCCGATTGAAATTAATCAAAAGTATTATTTAGAGGCCTGTTATTTTTACTACTTAAATCTATTTACTGCTGAGAAAAAAAAACAATCAAAAAAGAAAAAGAAAGTATAAGTCAATAGTAATTACGTATTGGCATCGAAACTAACACCATTTCCTCGTTATCTTTAAAAATGTTTTCTTCACCCTTCCTCTAATAAGATATCACTTTTTTCTTTTAGCTCTTACGGTGATGCTGGTTCTAATTACCTTTCACTTCTTATAAATATCAAAGTTGCTCAGTATTTTTTGTTTTCTATGATAATGCCAAAGTTCAGGGGATTACTTTTTGAAGCGAATGCTTAGCTATTGCGGTAGGGAGACAGATATGGGAGAAACCGATTACAATTAATTCCACTATTCTTTAAGAGTCACACTTCTTTATTCTTATCAAGTGCTGGTATAATCCCCAGTCACCGGCTATTAAGACAACACTAGACGAACAAATCCAACCATGAGCATATGGCGGGATTCGAACCCACGACCAGTAAATCGCTGCTTTGGATTGACGCCCTAGCGTGTAGAGCTACCAACCTCTCATCAAAGAACAAATGCGTTGTGTGTTATATGCTGTCTATGCTTAGTTATAGGCAAGAAGGGAACCATAATCACATATTAATAACAAATATTGTTTCGCTTCACTTCAATTTTTTCAAATCCAATGACGTACGAATTACTTCTGAATCCAGCACCATAAATTGGTATTCTTTCTCTGGTGAATTGGACATTGATATAGCCCCTTATCATTTTATGTTTCACACTAAACACTCAGAAAACAGACTCCTGTAAATCCTCTATTCCAACTTAGTTTGCTGTTTCTGTGCCTGTTGCTCTTCACAGAAAACATAAAGCATTTTGAATAGTGATGATGCCCCTTGTTACTAAGGTATCTGCGCCTAGCTTCTCTCCACTTTCGTTTTCTCTATCTATTATCACTCCAAGCCCTTTCAATATGTGCACTACGTCTTTTTTAATTGAAATTGAAACTTTGATATTATTTTGGTATTGCCAGATTTAGACCCGTTGGTATTCCATATATGTTAATTATTTGTATGTAATCCTCCCTATACCCTTTTGCAGTTTAAATTATTTGAGGCTGTCTATTGATGTTTTTTATACTCTTTGGAAGCTTGCTAACGTCTTTCTGATCCTAAAATCAGTGAACGTTGAAAACGTCTCCAATTAAAGACTTATGTACAATATTCCTGTGCATGGCAAAAGTAGACATTTGTTCTCTAAAGATAAATATGGATGAATTTAGCAAAGACCTTTCTACATCTACAAACTTGGTTGAATTCGTCAATTGTTTTTGCTTTTTCATAGGACAATGGAAAAACCACGTGAATTTTGCTAAGGTATTTGATAAAGTTGATCCTGTTACGTTGTTAGTTGCTGGATGCTATGTCTTTTTTGGCGCTCTATTTCCGCTTCATTTTGTGCTACATCTGATGTTCCGCAAGATTCTATCGTTATACCGCTTTTGTGTGTGTTGTTTTTCATTAAGCTTCTCAGTTCTTTCAACTTCATTTTTCTTCTTTACCCTGATGACCTTAAGCTCTTATGTGGTATTTGATCTATTAGCGACGCTTTGCAAATTCAATTGGACCTTACTGCTTTGAGCGTTTGGTACACTGTGAACTCTCTTTCCTCCAATATTCCTAGAGGTTTTGCTATTCTCCTTCTGTTCTCACTTTCCGAAATGAAAATCAACATAAAGACCTTGGGGTCATTTTCAATCCTCGTCTAATAGTAGACCCTCGTTGATTGATCTACATGTAAATACGATTTGTCACATCAAAAGCAACCGGTTTAGTAGGATTTTGTCACTTGATATCTCCACTTGTCTCCGTTTTTCATTTTGCTAGTATGTAGCATACTAAAATACTACTATACTTTAGTATAGTCTCTACGTTTTGTGTACTTATCAGACGCATTGAAATCTTTAATTTTTTCGCACTTTCTTTATAAAACACGCTGGCGCGGCTATAATATTAACAAAATATGCTGTAGTTATCCCCACGAACTAATTATTCTTAAGGGGGGAAATACATGTAAAATCGAAAAATAATTGCTAATTTCAGATTGACTTAAAATATATATATTGTTTATTCAGAAAATTTTTAATATTAAATCCTTAAAGTACATGTCTCACAGTAAATGAAAATATTTTTTTAACAAGTTTTCAACACAAAATGGCGGCGATGCGAGCGAATGAAAAAAACACATCAAAAACTGCCTCATACAACTTAACGCCTTTTCCGGGGAACTTGCAACGTTCAGAGAAAAAAAAATATGCTAATGAGATATACAATTCATAGGTGAACCAATAAAAAAAATTAAAAAAAAATTAAAATTATAAAAAAAATTAAATTTTTACATTAATTTTAGATAAAAAAATATTGATTATTTTTCAAAAAAATCACGTTTTCACATTAATAAACAAATTATTTTTCTGAAATTACAAAAACATGTATGTTCAGCGAGTAGATAATACTCTTTTGTAGATGTGTTATAAATTTGAGCCGGATCGGTTCAATATTATTTGAGATATTTTGTACGGAAGTTGAAAGAGTACTACTTTGAGCAAAACGCGTTTAAAGTTTGCGGTAGATAAAAATTATTGATTATAATTTTTTACTATAACTTACTCGTTAGTCAGCGATTCCAGGTCCATACAACAGCCCTTCAGCCTCCTCATGCATGTTATTTTGATGCATTAGAAGGTCACGGCGAGCATTTCGAGCTTCTTTTGAGCTGAAAAGACTTCGACGGTTCTATCGTTCTATCCTGTCGTTGGCGGCTCTCTTGGCATAACTAAACAAGCTGGGGCTTATTTCGATTCCTAAATCATTCATTAGGTGCAAGAGGAATATATGGACTTTTTTGAAAATCCCAGCGGCTATGTAAGCTGATATTTCAACTATTTTCAAGCCGGCAATCTAACGGTTTTTATTATAAGGCTCATGAATACAGGCACCTTTGTATATTATAAAAATATACAAGTTCAAATGTACATCTGTATCTATATTTCCTTAGAATTTCAGATTTATAAGAATGTGGTAGGAATACACAATTAGAAAACCGCCCATAGCACCGAAAGGAAAGTAGGCAGAGACGCGCGGCAGGTATGCTCGACCTGCTGGGGAACGCCGCGCTGCCTATAACTGACTATAGCTCGAGAACTAATCCGAATATCGCTTCAAAACTTTTTTTGGTATATTTTAAGAGCATTTCGAACATTTCGATGTGATAAAAAAAACCGTTTTTTTAAATGTATTTTCCCCCTTAATTATCCACGTAATCAAAAAATGGCATTCCAATTATAAAAATAAATAATATTGCTATTTGTAATATTATAGTTTCATTTGTCCGACTATTAGTCGCAACTAGTAGGACAATTTTTAAAATATTTTCTGCTTCTAACTAACCTCAATCCAGCTTCACGTCATCAAACTGAACAATAATTCAACCAAAAATTTATATCATATCCATAAATTATTTTCTTTCGCAGACATAGATTTATTTACGTGATAATCTGTAGTTTACGCTACTCTAATCACTATCAAATAGATCTTAAATACTTAGTAAACGAATATCTTTGCATAAATCCTCTTGATTAGATACGTTTTGTATTCTCACTTTTAGCCTATGTAAATTTACTCGCAGATAAACTGAGAAGCGAAAAACTATACGAGTCAAGCTTATTAAAAATAAAAGAAGACCTAAAATAAATTAGCGAAATGTAAATATGTAGTATGTAAGAGAGTTAGGATTATAGAAGGCTGTGTAAAGTTAGATATTATCTGTTCTAATCAAATAGATCCAACTAAAAATATATCACCGACAAGTGATATATCTAGCATACAAATGATAAGTGTATATAATATAATAATAGTAATTAGATTTGAGGCCATGCACTGTAAGGTATTGTAATCGTATTTGAATTTGATTGTGATTATCTTTTGATAGTCAGCCGTGGTATGTCTAGTTGGAATTGAGCTAAGCTCTTACAATTACGTTATTTTTTTTTTGCCAAAGCTGATGGTAACTTTTCATGGTTGTTATTGTTGCTGTTGGTGTGAATCAGCGATTACGTGTCGGTTGCATCAGAATGTGAATTCATAGTGAACGATGTGACACGAATCTACTACGTTTAGTCATGAAACTTCATTGTAAATATCTATATACATGTCTATACACATGACAGATAAATAGAATACAGTTCGAAAAAGATACTCTTGGGGATTTTTCAAATGTATTCTTTCGTGTTGTTTGACGATTCACCGGTGAGTTCATATGCAAATTTGTAGGTTCAAGCGTATTTTTTAAAAAATATCTATTGGGACTTTCGTTTCCATAGCTTTATTCAGTATGTTTGATAATGAAATCGGAAATGTGGATATAAAGGCATTTTAGTTGTAAAGTGCCTGGCTGGTTTTTATCCTAAGAGAGTTTGTTTTTAATATCTTACTTTGAAAAATATAAACTGAATGGACCTTTTCGATTTGTAGACTTTGTAAATTGTGTTTTACGCCGTCTACTAGTAAAAAAGTAAATTTGTCCTACTTTAACATTGTTTTTGAAAGGGGGACTAAAGTTTATAGAAACTTCATTCGTCATCAACAATTTACGACCGCGAGGTGATCACTCACTTTATTAATCTTAGAACTAGGTTAACACAAAGCGCAGTATGTATTCAGATTCGAACCAGGTACCACACAGATTAGCAGTCGTTCCTCTAACCACTTAAGGGGGGAAATACATGTAAAATGGAAAAGAAATTGCTAATTTTAGATTGACTTAAAATATATATATTGTTTATTCAGAAAATTTTTAATATTAAATCCTCAAAGTACATATCTTATAGTAAATGAAAATATTTTTTTAATAACTTTTCAACACAAAATGGAGGCGATGCGAGCAAATGAAAAAAACACATCAAAAACAGCCTCGTACAACTTAACGCCTTTTCCGAGAAACTTGCAACGTTCAGAGAAAAAAAAAATATGCTAATGAGATCTATAATTCCTAGGTGAACCAATAAAATTTAGAAAAAAAAACCAAATTTTTACATTAATATTAGATTAAAAAAAAAAATCGATTTTTTTTCAAAAAAATCACGTTTTAAACATTGGTAAACTAATTATTTTTCCGAAATTACAAGAAAATGTAGGTTCAACGATGAGATAATACTCTTTTGTACATGTGATATAAATTTTAGCCTAATAGGTTCAATATTTTTTGAGATATCTTGTACGGAAATTGAAAAAGTACTACTTTGAGAAAAGCGCGTTTAAAGTTCTAAAGCTCCACCGACCTGGGGAACGCCGCGCTGTCTATAACTGGCTATAACCCGAGAACTAACACGAATATCGCTTCAAAACTTTTTTTGGTATATTTTAAGAGTATTTCGAACACTTTGATGCAATAAAAAAAAATCGTTTTTGTTTTAGCAGTTACATGTATCTCCCCCCTTAAGTACACAGGCTTTTGGATCAAATAGTACTCGAGGAAACAATTTTAGTGTTCACTTATTAGCAATTTTTCGGTTTAACTCATTCGCTAAAATAATCCCTAGGTACAGCTCCACTTATTTAAGATACAAGCAAAACAAGTAGCATCCCGATCCGAGTCTTAAAATTCGAATTTGACAGAGCGTTCAGTGTAAAATTGCAATAGAAATAGGAGTTCATTAATTTCACAAGCTTCTTCGCTAATGAAATGCCTCTTTATATACTCCATGTTGGTAAGTCTCAAAAATCGTTGCATAATCGTTGCAAAATTGCATAATATCATTGTTCACGTCTGGATTCGAACCAATAACTGAACACGTAGACAGAATGGTTTATCTACTAATTAGCCCTCGTTATTGATGAGATTAAAGGCATATCTTAGCAAGGCTCATACAAATCATAACAAATCCATTAGTTTTAAGTTAAATTTGATTATTGAATGAGAAATACTATCGCACGATGATATTTTCAAATATATTTTTACAGCTCTAACAGAACTGGTAGATTTAGACAAGATATCAATCAAAGAAACATTTCAAAGTACCGAACTAATTTCAAACTCAAGTGAGATAAAATATGTAACAAAATAATCTATCAAGTTCATTCTATGCCCAGCATTTCTAAAAAATACAGTTTGTGCAAGCACTCACTTAAGAATATAAAATTTGCATACACACCCTGACCAAATTGAAAGTGGATGTAAATGGCTCTCATGGTGCTATTCATACTGACCGCCATTAATTACACAGTTAATATTAAACCATTTGGCTAGGCGGCAACGAATTAGTTTGATTATTTGATTAATAAACTGAATTTTTTTACTATTATAGCAGTATTTTTTTATTAGTGTTTTTTATTTATTGTTTCTGGTAATATATTTTTTTTTGCTCTAATCTGCTTTTTGTCTATACCATTGAATTTTTATTGTTTTTATATTTGATTCATTATATTTCATTTAATTTTATGTAATATAATATTTTGAATTTGATTTCTCATGTTTCAGTTTTTCTCGTGAATATGTTATATGCATTTTTGTTTAATTTTAATATTGATTTTTTTAATTAATTCCTATGCATATTTATTTAGTTAATAATTTTTCCTGAATATTTTATTGAATTTTTGTTTTTTGCTGCTCAAATAATAATTTTTCCCATTGATCTGAAGAATGATTTAAAGATAAAATTGTTATAGAAATGTTTTAATTGTGAGACCATCAAAAATTGAATTTTAACTAGGTGGTTTCGACAGCATTCACCATTTCTCATCAGACATCAGCTGCAAGGTTGAAGACTATTGATTTTTTATTTACTTTAGTTGCGACAAGTTTTGTCAGCTACGAATTTTATCCAACGAAAGTAAATTATGTTCTTGTAGAGTTGGGTCTTATAATTTCGGCAAACAGAATTCTGGTGAGATAGATTTGCGCTAAAATATCAATATTTTCCAATAATTTCACATCTAGAGCTTATGAAATTTCATTAAAAAATCAAATATTATTTTATTACTTTCTCTTACACAATGTTTCTCCGAGTTAAGTCTTCTATTTTATTTTCATGTTCTAAAGAGATATCAATACAGTCCAATGGCTTTAACATCCTTACCTTAAATGTTCTCATATATATTTGGACTATTATCTCAACTGTTTATTACAAATTTTCTTATTTTACTTAATTAATGTTTAATAACAATATTTATCTCCATTCACCCTCTAACAAAATGTATACCAGAAAATTCCAAAAATTAACTTGAATATTTCACAATAATTTTTTTTCAATAAAAATTAAATTTTGACAAAATTTCTAACTGCTTTTTTCATTGTACCTTGCACTTATGAATGAAAATTAGCCCAAAATATCCCAAATTATAGTAGTAGTGATTTCATAATTTTTATTATCTAAATAAAGGAAAAGGTAGCCTCAAATGGCTACAAGTAGCCCAATCTGGCGTCACTGTCTCCAAAATCGTTCGTCTGCTCAAGCTTTTCTATTCAAGATATATTAAGCCAAGAAAAATTTATCCCGCTACAACATATTTAGGGTCTGGTGAAATGATTAGTCTAACGCCTTACGTTACCCCTGATTTTACACAGTTCTACTCGTGGCTAGGTGAACTCAAAATTTATGTGCTCTCCTCCGCCCGTACATAGATTTGAACCAGGGGCTCTACGCTCTACAAGCCAGTGTTCTCATCTCACCCTAAGCTTTACGAGCTATTCACTCGACTATTTCAATGAAGTTTCTATCATATTTAATATGGATCTATTTAATCAATTTAACCGCTTGGCGTGCTCAATTATTTTGATGTTTTGTTCCAAAACTCCAATTAGCCATAGCTGTTTGAATACTGCACTAATGCACTAACACATACTACTCGCTGAATCAAAAAATCAAAATAAAGAATGTTTTCCCTTTTTCTGGATTCTTCCCACATTTACCAAGATCTTAATTCGAAAAACAAAATCATACCTGCATCTTTCTATTTTTCAAGTATTCTATTTTTGCATATTGCTTTATATTTTTATTATTTTTTCTTTGATTTGTGTATTGTTTTATTTGTTTTTGTGTGCATTTGTTATTGTTTGTTTTTGATATATTTATATTTTGATACATTGTTCATCATATTTTTTGGTATTTTTTAAATTATTTCATATTCGATTTATTTTAGCTTTGAAATAGGGTCCATGATCGCATCATTAAGTCTAAATTGATCTTGTTCTGTCAGTAAAATAGTTCTAGCATACTCGTACAAATTGCTCACGAATGTAATCTTAAAGACTTGAAAAAGTTTTCATATTCACTTAAGGGGTTACCCCCACTTGTAACTTTGCAATTTTTCTTTTATTTTTTGTTGCATTTTTTATAAGTATAACTATCTGAAAATACGTCCTTCAAATTTCAAGTCGATCCGAAAAAAATTGACCGAGATATGAGCGTTGACAGAGAAGAAACCGTTGCTTATACAACCGGCTAATCTGCCGTCTGCCGCGCTCGACCCTCTCTCCGTTTTCTATCTGTTGCGACCGCGAGAACTTGAAAAGGCAGAATGTTGAGAAGGGAACAGCAAATTGCATTTTTGGAAGCGGCATCGTCGGCGGAAGAGCTATTATATGGAAAATAAAAAAAAATTGTTTCCTCCGTGTAAACTGAAATTGAAACTTTAAACGCGTTTTTCTCGAAATGACATTTTTGAAGTCGGTGACCAAAATTACTCGAAAACTACTGAACCGATCTTTTTGAAACTTAGCAGGCTTATTCAATACATAAAAATGTAGTGTTTGATCGTTCGATTTCAAAAATTGCCGTTTTATTGCCAAAAGACGACCGTTTTTTTAAGTGAAAATCGAACCATTAACTTTGACTGTCCGCCATTATGTGAAAAATGGGTATTGTTTTAACCCCTTAAGCTGACAATTCTTAGAAAATAATGTTAAATAGCTTTTCTTAGATAACTCCCATGTGCTCGAGTTACAATCAAAGGTCCCTAAATTATTTATGTTTTGCGTTTATGACTACTTTTATTCATATTTTGCTATTCTATCATTTCTATATTCTATTTTACTGTTTTATGCTACTCTTTGTTTTTATTATTAAATATTTTTGATATAATTTTTAAACATTTTTTTGTAAATTGGATTTTAATTTTTTATGCATTATATTTTCCTTAAGATGCCCTTCATTGAATTTTTAAATCTATTTTTATAAGTTTACTCTTTAAGTTGATTATTTGTACTTAATCAATTTTATAAGACAATCAAACAAAAAAAAAATATTTTTTCCTATTTGAGTTTTATCCAAGTGTAAAACTCCTATAAAAAATTTAAAAAAATTCACTCACAAAATCTCATAATGAATTTTTAACATTGTATCTCTCATTCCGCAATAAACATTATTCTATTGGAAGCCCAAACCCTCCACTTAGAATTTTCTGGCAGAAAGGTTTTTTCTTTTGTTAAAAGTGACTGAGTTAAAAGTGACTTCGTGTTTTAAAATGTCAACCAATCAACAAAAACCGGCTGAAAACCATAAAATATGATCCATTTTCATGGCGAAAAGCTCATTTTGTTTTTCACGCGTAATCCATTACTTGGTTTTTGTTGAATTAATGGGTAAAATTTCCAGAAGATACATTCAAAAATATGTTTCAACATTGTTCTCTCAGATTTACTTATCATGCAGAAATAACATAAAAAATATCCGGTAGAACAAATTAGCGCAAATAATTTAACGGTAATTTGACACACTAATAATTTCAATTAAAGAACTTCAAAATATTTAATATTTCTGTGTTTCTCCACCCCAATACTATTAATCCCATTTGTTCATTAAACACAAAGTAAATTTCTCGCTAAAAAAAATATTTACTTTAAATCCCACGTTCATCTATAACTTTCTGTTTTCCCATAAAGGCAATATAAAGAAAAACTTTTTCCCATGCCAACCACTCCTTTATCCATCGCCTCGCTAAAATCTCACCAAATATTGTCTTGTTTCATCAAACTTAATTCCAACATCGTCCCACGAGAATCAGGACCAAATCGTATCTTATTTTTAATTTTTCTCAGGACACTTTCACCAAATTATAAAATGGAAAATTATCTTCCGTGAAAAATAAAATATAGATGCACGTTATCCTTGAAAGGTCCTGAGAAATCTAATCTTGTCTCAAATCCATACCTTTTATTCACCGATACTATATGAAACTGTTCGAAAAAGGTTCGAAAAGGTGAAAAGCTATGACCCTTCTCTTCCTGAACGAACTCACCAGCTAGCTCTTATCGTCTGATGTATAATTTACATTTTGACCAACAATTAGGGATGCTTAGTAATCAGGATATAGTCCTCTGTCGTACAATAATTCCGATATATTCCTCTCAGCTTTTTTTCACCCTTCATGAGATCTTCGACGGATCAGCGAACTCGGAAATAACTTCCCTATTTGAATTTTTCAACTGAGAAAAGGTAACAAACAACCATAATCTGTTACCTGTGTGTACTGCATGAAGTATTTAAAGGTAAGGTATAAATAATGAATTTTCATTTTCCAATTTTGTTCCGTGTGAATTTTTTCGGTCCCGATTTCATAGATCCATTGTAGTATGTCAGGGACATGGTGATTTGGTCGGCTTGTTCGTTCTCGTTGCTGTCAACCAACTGGTATATGCACGGGAGAGGCTGCTGTGTTTTTTTCATAGTTCATCGCTGTACAATTTTCATAATCGTTTTTCCTTCAGGATAAATGTACCATCGATTCGAAACTAACCCCTCATCATAACACGATGATGACGATGATTTCTTGAGCCTTTCTTGAGAATCATTCAGATGCATTGAATTCGAAAAATATCCTGACTTGATGAGACCCTTGTATTACGGTTCTTCACTTACTACATACGAATTTTCATTGTTTTCGTTTCCAACTCGCTATCGAAGGGGGATTTTAAGATTTTAAGAATTCAGTTCATATCTTGAAGGTCGTATGGATTTATTGTTGCAAACGTGAAGGATCAAGATGAATAATTCTTTCTTGAACTCTAAAGGCAAAAACGTGATGGATATTTCGGTGAGCAAATAGGGAGACATGTCTTGAATTGACTGCTTAAGGAATCATACGTGAAATGTGGATCATTCAAAGGTATATTAAAGCTGTGCAAAATTTTCCGGGAAACATAATACAAGAACTACCGAATGGTAGATACAACAATCCAATTGACTGGAATCTCATTGCATCGCGGCTACTTGTAGAGTGATCTTACATGCACGACGATGCAAAAATACTATTTGACGATGAGTTTTTAATATGTCCTAGGGAGGATAAAATATCGAGTCATAAAAAATAAGGCAACTCTTTCCGATTTAAGATATTCTGCATTGAGGGAGATTTTTTTAATTATTCCCATGAGAAATTTCGATGGACTAGAACGCGAGAAAGTGATGCTCATTTAACGGTTGATGGCTTGACGCGTTCGTATTGTAGTTTTATTTGAAAAATTTTATAAAAAGATATGGTAAAATAAATGAATAATATTTTCGCACATCGTGTTATTTAGAAAAAAATTCGAAAATACAAAAATTTTGAATGAAAAGTCACTAAAATTCCATCTACACTCCAGCTAAAGGATTAAAATATCGTGTTAACTGAACACAAACTTTTTCCTCATATGCATAAAAAATCTTATAAAAATTTCATCTTAAACGTTTGAGTTTTTCTTATTTTCATCGAAAAGTTTTATAATCAGTAAATGCTACTTGCAATATGTTGGACAGGGTAGGCGAATAATATTCGTCTTCTCTCTTCCTCACTCGTCTTCTCTCTTCCTCACTCGTCTTCTCTCTTCCTCACTCGTCTTCTCTCTTTCTCACTCGTCTTTTCTCTTCCTAACTCGCATCTCTCTCTCTTCCTAACTCGCCTTCGCTCTTCCTAACTCGTCTTCTCTCTTCCTCACTCGTCCTCTCATTTTCTCACTTGGTTTCTCTCTTCCTCACTCGTCCTCGCATTTTCTCACTTGGTTTCTCTCTTCCTCACTCGTCTTATCGCTTCCTCATCCGTCTTCTTCCTTCCTCATTCGTCTTCTCTCTTCCTCATTCGTGCTCTCTCTTCCACATTCGTCTTTTCTAATCCTCACCAATTTTTTCTTCCTCACTCCTCTTCTCTCTTCTTTACTCCTCTTCTCTCTTCCTCATTCCTCTTCTCTCTTCCTCATTCCTCTTCTCTCTTCCTCACTCCTCTTCTCTCTTCCTCACTCCTCTTCTCTCTTCCTCACTCCTCTTCTCTCTTCCTCACACCTCTTATCTCTTCCTCACACCTCTTCTCTCTTCTCTCTTCCTCACACCTCTTCTCTCTTCCTCACACCTCTTCTCTCTTCTCTCTTCCTCACACCTCTTCTCTCTTCTCTCTTCCTCACACCTCTTCTCTCTTCTCTCTTCCTCACACCTCTTCTCTCTTCCTCACACCTCTTCTCTCTTCCTCACACCTCTTCTCTCTTCCTCACACCTCTTCTCTCTTCCTCACACCTCTTCTCTCTTCCTCACACCTCTTCTCTCTTCCTCACACCTCTTCTCTCTTCCTCACTCCTCTTCTCTCTTCCTCACTCCTCTTCTCTCTTCCTCACTCCTCTTCTCTCTTCCTCACTCCTCTTCTCTCTTCCTCACTCCTCTTCTCTCTTCCTCACTCCTCTTCTCTCTTCCTCACTCCTCTTCTCTCTTCCTCACTCCTCTTCTCTCTTCCTCACTCCTCTTCTCTCTTCCTCACTCCTCTTCTCTCTTCCTCACTCCTCTTCTCTCTTCCTCACTCCTCTTCTCTCTTCCTCACTCCTCTTCTCTCTTCCTCACTCCTCTTCTCTCTTCCTCACTCCTCTTCTCTCTTCCTCACTCCTCTTCTCTCTTTCTCAAACCTCTTCTCTCTTCCTCACTCCTCTTCTCTCTTCCTCACTCCTCTTCTCTCTTCCTCACTCCTCTTCTCTCTTCCTCACTCCTCTTCTCTCCTCTTCACTCCTCTTCTCTCCTCACTCCTCTTCTCTCTTCCTCATTCCTCTTCTCCTTCTTCACTCCTCTTCTCTCTACCTCACTCCTCTTCTCTCTTCATTACTCCACCCTTCTCTTCCTCATTTCACCTCTCTCTTCCTAGCTCTTCCCTCATCCACTCTCTTTTTTCTCCCTTCTTCTCTGTTCTTCTCTTTGTTTCCTTTGTTCCTTTGTTCTATATTCCTTTTCCTTGTTCATTTTCTACTCTTTACTTCTATCTTGACTGCATTTTTCGTTTCTATTCTTATACTTTTAACTTTATCTTTTCTTCTCTCTCCTATTTTCTTGTTGTTTCTTTTCATTTTTCCTTTATTCTTGGTATTGTATATTATTTCATTTTCGTCTTCATTTCCTTCTTATTTCCTTGATTTTACTTCTTTGCCTCTTCCTTTCTACTATATTTTTCATGTTTTTCCTGTTTTTCTTTCGTTTATCGTGCTTCTCTCTCTCCTTACTTCACCTTTCATCTTATTTTTCTCTTTACGTCTGCTTTCTTTTCTTCTTTCTCCCTTTATGTTTCTGTTTTTACTTTCATCCCCCTCATTTTTCTACATAAACTTTTTTCTAATTTCTTTTTCTTTCTGTTCGCTAAAATTAGCCTGCTATTCTATTTATTGTGAAGTTTACTAAACAATTTGTTTCAGTGCAACTAGACATATAATATATACTTTAAAAATTCAGTCGGCTTTTTGAGTATAATTATTACTCACCAAACTATAAATGTATAAAACCCTCATAATAATGTACTTTTATTTAATTCTAATATCATTTGCAGCCTGCTCTATTTAAAAGCACATCATGAGTCACATTTTGATAAATGCAAACTTAAAATGATGTATGATTTACCGGTCAAAACATATTAGACAACTCTCGAACTGGCCCCAACCAAACTAACAAGCAACAAGTTCACAAATGAGTTTTACCATCTAAATTAAGAGAAAACTATGTATCTAAACAAGGCAAGTCAAGGTCATTAGAAACAATCTTTATAGGTTTGAAACAGTGAAAGATACTTCGATGCATATTATTGTAGCCACAGAAACTGTACAATGTTTGGGGCTTGGTCTCAGTTACTGTAATACTAACTGCTCAAACGATACGCATTTATTATAAATTCTTCAATAATTTTCTAGCTTTTCATCTCCAGTCACAAACACTAGCCATACTGAAAAGAAAGCCAATTTGCCAATCTGATTATTACGGTATATCCGTCACATTCCAAAACTGTTCCAAAAACCTCAAAACTGGAAAATTTCAACATTCCATTGCAAGAAAATTAGCTTGAACATCGAAAAGATACACACACCCAAATCAAGAAAATTTGAAAAGATGAAAAGAAAAGATTTTTCGTGATTTTCGCATTGTCGGGAGGAAGAAAGCCATAATCGTCTTTAAAGTTGACTCAGAAAATTATCTGGCAACAATTGATGAAAATGTCAGACAAGGTATTCAGTTTATATTCTCTGTAGGCCCGCCAGATAAAAAGGTATGCATACAGTACAAATACAAAATTTCAAATTACGAAGTAACACAAACAGTAATTCGATCGTGCTTTTGCCGTGAGTCAATGCACAAGTGCATTGGTTTTAGGTGGATATAACTGTAATTTTTCTTACATGAAATCTGAGTATAGATATTGACTGACATATGTGCGTTATATGTGTATGTACATACATTTATTTGTTGTTAACGATAAGTCAACAAAATCCAGTTGCTATGACGATACTGATGATGATGACAAGCACGGTTAGGATGAGTAAATGTGAAATTTCAACTGACGACAACAGAAAATGTTCGATGCACTGTACGCTATGTAGTTAGCTAGGGATATGTATTTTTCGAAGAGTTCATAAGAGGTAGGCTGAAGATACAGATATGGTCAAATATATTAAGATGCCATGGAATTTTGTGACGGCTATTGGGACAGTTTCCATTTGGAAGACGTGGTTTGGTCGGATTAAGTGAATTTTTTTTAATAATCCGGTTTTTTTCTCTTTGAAGCTCGAAAGCTTCTAGGTAGTAGTGTCGTTCGATTTATATAGATAGAGGTGACTTTGTTCTGATAATGAGGTGGTTGAACTTGATCCTATTTGTTGGTAAAAAAATATGTGTTTGATTTGATTTAAAGTGCAAAGATGAAGAAGGTCAATAGATTCTCTAGTAATTGATTTATAATTTTTGAATAGTGTCAAAAGATGTTGACACCGCTCCATTATATCACTGTGGGGGAAGATGAAAAAGGATTATTCGAGATGGAACTTATCCGAAGTTAAAACTAAAAGAAATAACTAATAGAGCCACGAATCATTTTATCATATTAAATTCTACAGAATAGTTTTTTGTTCGATTCATTCTTAAACCATTCTAGAATTTTTATGATCAGGAATTGAATTACAAGTATCTAGGCTCTAAATGTAAAATTGGACTAAAAAGTGCTAGCCAGACATCTATCGGACAATCTTCTAACGTCTATGGAGGGGCACGTAGTCGAGTTTAGTCGGGTAATGATAAAAATTCTGCGCCTTTGAAATTTTTTAATTCTCGATCTGAGATTATACATCCTATCTTCTCCCGTTAACGTTCTTTTGCAAGGAAGGAAATAAGAGTAGCATAGGTCAACTATTTCTCGTCTGTTGAATCTTCTTAGATCTCGAATAACTCTAAAAAGTTTTCGGTCTTTTGTCCGCTCCTTCCTATTCTCCTGACTCGCTAGTATTTATGCCTTTACTGCTTCCGATTCTCTTAACATGTGCAATCTCTTTGCTATGTTTCTTTCCTCTGTTTACAACATTCCGGCGACTTCTGCGCCTGAATGCTTTTCTTTTGATTTCCCTGTTTGTCTCCCTCAGTTGTGACTAACCCTGTTGAGGTTGATTTGCTTTTATCCCCACTAGACTCCGTCTGTTCCGGATGATATTCCTAATTTTTTTATAGAAAATCTTCCGTCTTCCCTTTGGCAATCTTATTCAATGTCCAACCTCCTGGAAGCGCTTTAGCATAACTCCCGTTTTCAAATCGGGTGTTTGTAACCTTGCTTCTAACTATCACCCTATCTCCATTATTCCTTGCCTTTCCAAAAATGTTGGAACGCTTCGTTTTCAATCGTATCGTATCTCAACTGTGTCTTTGCATCGCAAGAGCATGGCTTTGTAAAAGGCCTCTGCATCGCTACGAACCTTGTTGCCTGTACTCTTGTAATTGCGTCTGCAATTGACAACAAAAATTAAGTTGATGTCATTTATACTGATTTTGCCAAAGCTTTTGACACTTAATCATGCGCTGCTTCTTATAAAACTAAAGTATTAGGGCATCCGTGAATCTTTGCTCTCCTAGATATCTACTTTTTTAACTAATCGCACTTGTGTTGGAATTGTCGTCTTCATTTTTTTTCTTGGAATTGTCGTCTTCATTTTTTTCTCCTTCTTCTGGTGTACCTCAAGGTTCCATCTTAAGGTCACTTTTGTTCAATCTGTTTATCAATGATCTTCACAGTGCTTTTAAATTATCTTTTCTTTTCTATGCAGATGATTTAAAAATCGACCGGGTGAATAGAAATACTGCTGACTCTCTGCTTCTTCAGGAAGATTTAAATGCTCTCTCTGGTTGGGGAACTGTTGAACTGTTTGTCCCTTAATGTTTCCAAGTATTTTTTTATGTCTTTTTGGACAAAGCTTCACACTCATGTCTTTCACTCATGTCACACTCATGTGGTACTATCCTCTCTTCTGTCGGACATTTATCTGAATTTGGGGTGACCTTTGATCCTTAAATGAAATTCGATATTCATGTCTTAAATATCACTAAAAGTTCTTCTGGAATTGCTGACTTTGTGATTCGTTCCGTTCACAATTCATTTGATATTTCTACTTGTGTCTACCTTTTTATTACCCTAGTGCATCCTATACTTTAATATTGTTTTTAAGGGTGGAGTCCTTGCTTCAAATACCTCTCAGATGCTATTGAATCAGTTCAGCAAAGGTCTATAGGCATCTTATTTTTGAAATATAGTATTTCGTATATACCCTAATATGAACGATTGTCTCTTCTAAACATTCCACTTCTTGAGCAGCGCAGAGTTTACTTAAATGAGAGTTTCCTCTTCACAATCTGTCGTGGTTACCTATCTTCCTCTTTTGCATCTTTGGTCATTGTGCGGCAACCCGTAAGGTTAAACAGGCCTTCCTTTATGTTTTAAGTACCGTGTACTCGTTTCTTCCACTCTCTTCTCATATGAATCAAACTGGTCCTCTTCCACATTCTAAAATGGTGTAAAAAATATTGTAGAATGTTTGTTTCTAATTAATTTGTTATCCTATTCTTGTTTTTAATGGACTCTATAATTTTTTTTTGTTTTGTATTCTCTATTTTTTTTTTTAGTATACTGTACCCCTTTTTTGCTTAATTACTAAACTTTTATTTTTTTTTTGTTTTGTTTGATTTTACTTTGTTTCATTCCTACTTCACTTAATTTTTATTTAGTTATAATATATTAACTTATATATTTTTTAATTTTTATTTTTACTACTTTTTCATTGTATCCTATTTTTAATTGGGCAGTTTGCCTGTTGAATGAAATATGCACCAAATAAATAAATAATAAATAATAAATAAAATTAATGGTTTGGGCCCCTACTTACATTCGATCTGAACTTTTTTCAGTGTAGAGTGTGGACGTTTTGAAAAAAAAAGATGCAAATATGCAATTATTATGATCTCCTGCTGATCTTGAAGAATATTATCTCAGCCTTGGTGGAATATTAAAATTGATTTAGTTTCAAAATTTAATTTAATTTTCTATTTTTTACAGGTTTTATAGCACGCTTTATACTCACCGCATCTAAAACTCACCACACCTTAAATTCAAACACGTTCACACGATCAATGTGTGAAACAAAAAAATTGTGCCATATTAGAAAGAAATCTTTATTATTTCTATTATTATTTTCTGCGTAAAAAAATCAAATCTGTGATAATCATTCTAACATAAACAGTGTTAGTGACCGTAGTGTCCGCTAAAATATTTTTAAAAAAAGACCTTTATAGTCTGTAAAATTAAAGTCCCTAAAATAATCGTGTGGCAGTTAATAACTTCGCTCCAGATATTGTTCGACAACTTTTTTGGTGATAAATTAAAAATTGAGGAAACAAGGATTAATTCTACGTGCCAACTTAGTAATAAGTCTGGCTCCAGACAACACACGGCAATCTTCAAGAAAATACAAGTAATTGACGTTAGGGAAAAATTACTTTGACCAGTCCCATAACCACGACGTATAGTTTTTTTGAGTTTCGTCGGCGAAACTGAAAAAAAAATTCAAGGAAAATCTACGAAGCGAATTTCATTCAGTTTTGAGGGAAAGATTGCTTGTGAAAACTACTCTAGGCTGTCGTTGTCGTCGTCGTCCTTTTTTTCATTGATTCGAGAAAAAAAGTGGATTGAAATTTATGTAAGAAAATGGGAAACTCATCGTCTCATACACACGAACCACTCGAAAGAGGGTTCACACGTGGAACATTTGGTGATGTGAAAAATGCGGTAAGTACCTTCAATGATTTTTTTTTGTGTGTGGTGAATCAAGTATTTTCGTGTAAAACGTAGAAAAAAATGTCTTCAGCTCTTCGACTATAAATTTTCATGTTCAAACCAGGAAGAAAATAAAAAAGAAATGTGCAGCAAAGCGATCTACTTAAGTGTAATGAATTGTTTAATGGGTGTAGTTTTGGGTCTTTGAATTTTAAGAGGGGACCGAAACTGTTCAAAAGATCAATAAGTTAAAAAGTTGAAATTTATGTGGTACGCAAATCAAATTTATTGTGTTAATGTGGGAAAATTCAGATGTTAGATTCTATTATTTTCGTACTGAGCTCCACTACCACAAAAAAAATTAAATTACCGGTTTAAAATATGCAGTGCAATGAAATTGTATAAAGTAACCTTTAAAAAAGTTCCTCTAAATTTTCTAACATATATGTATTTATATTTTTTTGCAATACTATGATAATTATAAAGAACACTGACACATTCATTAGCATTAAGTCTAAAATTTATTCATCATTCGAACTTTTGTGCGTGACGATAGCGAAAATTTGCAAAAAAAAATTACGGATATATACATATATGCATAAAAATAGAATAAAAACGAGTATTTCCTCTTTCAATGGTGCACACCAAAAACAAAACACCATTCATCAGACCACACTTCCGAAACCTTTTCAACAGTTACAATGTCTTCTCTCATAATTTCCTACAAAATCACTTAAAGCACATTAAGATTACCTGAAAATCATCTGTTTATCTCACTAATATGGTAATTGTTATGTAAGCATATATCTTGTACGAGAATCTACATACGATGAGCAGTGCATCTTGTGGAATAGCGTGATTTGCAAATCACAAAATTTACGTAAACATTTCGTACAAATATATGCGTTTTAACTATTAACCACACAAATATCGTCATATAGACGTTGTCGGATGTAACCGACTGATTCATCGTTTACGTGTTCAATTCAAATTCATGGATTTCGGAAACGTATTGAAATTTTGTGTATTCTTAGAAGAAAGATGACGATGAATCAGATCTCCGCTCTAAATTTTTGTTCACGAATTTCGATATCGTCACGCATAAGAAATTATGACTTATTTTAATATTTAAATAATTCAAAATAATTTGGAACACAAATTTAATTAATATTTCGACATCGTATTTATTCGCAGAAATCAGCATCATTCCGTTTCAGTAAACGATCGCCAAAGAAAATGGATCGTTTACGACGATCGTTCCGGGATTCGTTTCGACGTCGAAAGGATCGTGTACCGGAATCATCGAAACCGCATCAATGGCAAGCTGACGAACAGGCTGTACGTTCGGCAACATGTTCATTTCCTGTCAAGTATTTAGGATGCGTCGAAGTATTCGAATCGCGGGGCATGCAAGTTTGCGAAGAAGCATTAAAAGTTTTAAGGGTAAGTGAATGTTTCTATGGTTTTTTTTGTTTTTTTTTTAAGAATTTTTCGAAAAATCCAGTAATCTTATACATTAGACGTTACGCTAAATCCGGTAGTTCTGATTTTTTGCTCACTTGTTAATGAAGTTGCCCCCATGAATAACCCAAGCTTACAACCTTCAGCGCCGAACCCGACCTGGTCAAAATGTAGAAATTTGCAACAAATAAAGGCCTTACTCCCCTACAAAAACCGAAATGTTTGTATCACAGTAATAGGCCTTGGCCCGTTATGTCCCAAACCAGGCTAACTCAAAATTGCCCGATTTCAGCTACTTTTGCTCTAAAAACTTTTTGAATATTTGAATAAAATACTTGCAAGTACGAATTTTCATCAATTTCATTTTCATCAATCTCTACTACTTGTCTTCAACCTGCACTTAAGTTGAATTGCGATATTTGGAATATCAACTACACAATTTTTTGAACAAAATATGGTATCATAAACTACACTATCCTATACTGTCATCCTTAACATAAACCTTCTATCTAAAATTGTTTTCATTTTTGTGTTAACGCCAGATTTGAAACCTACATAGTATATTACATCATTCTGCAAAATATGAAAAACCTATCTTTTGTGGAAGTATGTTAAAATCAAAAATCAAAAATCGCCCCCTTTACAAAAAACGTAGCACTACTTAGCATAAACCTTCTATCTGCAGCAGATAAAAGATTTATGCTAAGTAGTTTGTAGCAAGAAGATTTATGCTTAGTAATGCTATCATTTCTTCGTTGCATGTTACGACAAAATCCTTCTATCTGCTCAAAACCTATTTTCCACATATATTTTCAACGTGAAAGCATTTCTTTCAGATGTACCGCAAATGAACTTATTTGTATCCGTGTTTAAACTTTCATTCCGTTAGAAGACGTCCGCAGCATTTAGTAAAATACAATCATTGAATATCTCGAAAGTTACTGAAATGCAGATAGAAGGACGTTAGTGTACTCAAAATTAAAACTTTCACACAGAAAGCTTACGAATAACAAATCTTATCTGCCTGTTTCATTCCCTAATTATCTCATTCATCAGTTAATACTTTCGAAACCGCAAAATGTGTACACTCTGCAATGCAAACAACGCCTTGTTACCGAAAGTGTTTCGCCAGTACAAGTGTGCTCCCAGTACAAGTGTGCTCCCAGTACAAGTGTGCTGTCAGTATTCGTGCTGCCAGTACGCGTGCTGCCCAGTACAAGTGTGCTGTCAGTACGCGTGCCGCCGACACACTTATGAAGTGTCGCACTCGCACAACACACCGAAGTGTGCTAGCACACTGTGCTTAGCACGCACAGATGCTGCCCATCACCACAATCAATGCAACACAACATTGTTGCGCAGCAACATTTGTTCAAACCTCAAACTTGGCATAGCCACAACATTTTTGAAAATATCTAATTCCACCTGTTCCTATGAGCGTTCGGAAAATGGGAAATGTCATATGCAAATAAAAACCAGAGTTTCATTTTATTGTGTCATTTGTGCTTTCCAATATACTCTGCAGCTTTTAAAAGATGAAATACTCCCTGATATCACTTTCCGAGACTTTAAATGATCCATATTATCAAACAACAATTTCGTTAATATAGCCAGTGACAAATGATGGTAAATGCTGTGTTGCATTGATTGTAACTCCAGCATAAAGGACTTGTTTTATGATAAAATCTATTAAGTAAGTTTTTAATCATATTAAATTTGCTGATTGAGACCAGAAATGTATCTGTAGACCCGATAGCTATCGATTTTTTTCAAATTTTTAAATTTTTAGCAATATTTTGTTGTTCTAAGTGCATTTTAACCATGTAAGACTATTTTATTCGTTAAATACAATCTCCCCTTTAATATTTCAGTAGATCCTGAAGTGATTTGAGAGACACACAACATTATTTTTTTTATTTCAGCCTCTTGTTCTTTACACTATCGGAACCTTGTTGGAACGCTTATAAAAACAAAAAACTATAAAACATAGATAATTATATAAAAGATACATCAATCACACTTTATCCATAAATTAAAATAATTTTGACCTCTTGGAACGGCTCGATTGAGGTTCGTCCGTTTCTGGATCGGACGATCTCGATTTGTCATTGACGTCTTGCGATTGATGCCCCCACAAAACATCCTCATCCAAAGATCGTCGCCTTCTGGGGAATGGAAGTTTATTTTTAGTTCGGCATCCTGCACAATGTCACAGGAGGCCACGCTGCAGTGCCTGCAGACTGACGAGTATTTCAGCCCGGTCTTCCTGCAGCTGCACACGTTTCCACAAGTTTTGTTGCAGTCACATGAAATCATCCGTAAAAGATGTTGTGGGGCTGTGTCTCTGGTCATTATTTTAGGACTGACGCCTCGTGACGTGGATATCGGCCCCCGGAGAGCGGGTTCAGTGTGACTTCCAGCCACGTCTGCACCTGTAAAAGGCTTATAGTCATATAGAAAATGATAAAACATTTTCTATAAATGAATTGAATTCAAGGACAATTTGTACCTGATAGGTCCGTAAAGAGTGAAATCGACCAGCATCTCGTGAAGGAAGTAGCCTGGCCAGATTAAAGCTGATTTTCGGCGCTACCCTCGTGAATAGCTGGTCACAGTTTATCAATCTAGTGGGAGTTGGGGTTGCCTGCGTACAGAGCTATAGCTATTTGTTCTCCTATTGCTACTATATCATCAGGTGCAGAGGTGGCATTGAGATAAATTAAGGCTTTCTCTTCAAAGTCTGGATTCCTTTCGACAATTGTCATCATTTGTTTCTTCCCTTGACCAAAGAAACAGGATTTCGAGACACAACCACTGACGGCATGGATGACATTTAAAATCTCTGGTTTCAGTGAGAATTTTGAGGAGGTTATACTGGAATACACGACTTCTGATAATTTTCCTCTTCCACATTTCTTGAAAAAAATCTCATATTGGGCTGCAATTGTAATTAGAATGATCAACAAGACAATGTCCTCATCAACGAATATCACTACATCGTAGGTAAATGCAACAGTGGCAGCTGTATTAATGATAAGTCTATGATTTTCCTCTGCCTCCAGGGTTGTGATGGTGCCACACTTCTACCTCCACAGCGAATAGCTACTTGGATCAACTTCGAATTATTTGAGATCTCTTTTGACAAGCACTGTGCACAGTTATCTCATTTAAGACCCTTCAATAGACATTCATTTTCTTGGTTTTTAAGGGAAACACTGGACACAAGAATAGTTTTTTAGACCTCTTTCCTTTACTAACCACACTTCACATTGACTTAAAGTCTCCTCCCAAATAAAACATAAACTCGCACTGGGACTGAGTTCAGACATTTTGTAGATTTTGAATTTATACTGGAAGGGAGACACACACAACTCATGTAATGAG
Source organism: Nemotelus pantherinus (assembly GCA_963978885.1). NCBI lineage: Eukaryota > Metazoa > Arthropoda > Insecta > Diptera > Stratiomyidae > Nemotelus > Nemotelus pantherinus. Next base: position 71,280,693 of record OZ022266.1, on the reverse strand, counting down.
ACACTGGCCAAAAGGGAACTAGGAATAAGAGCTGCGAAGTTAGATAAAATGTGATGCGAAGAACCTGTCCTTGAGGTCTAGGGCGTAGGAGAGGAGTGGAGTGAGAGGAGTGCAGTGGAGGGAGTGAGGAGTGTGTCATTAATCGGCAGCATCTTCCCCTTACAAAAAACCTTATATTTATGCACTATTTTCTGTACATTCATTTATAACATTATCTGTATTTTATTATATTTTTTAATTATTATTTTATACTATTTTTTGCTAAAAATTACAAAATTTAAAAAAAATCGATAAACTTTGAAAGGCTGTATCTTGGAAACTATCGGGTCTACAGAGACGTTTCTGCTCTCAAATTGTAGCCAATTTAGTATAATTTAAAAACGCACAGCATACATTTTATCATATAACAAGTCCTTTACGGTATAAATTGGCAAAAACTAAAAAATCGAAAATTTCGATTTTGACAAGGTTACGTTCGGCGCTCGAGGTCGCAAAATTGGGTTATTGATTGGGGCAACAGCATTAACAAGTCAGCAAAAAATCAGAACTACCGGATTGGACGCTATGTACCTATCCTTTTAAACAACAAAGTTTTACTGGACTAGAGTTCAAAAATCCAAATTTTCTATGCTGCTTGAGAAAAAAATAAAATATCAATATCAATTCTAGACAGAAAAAAATTAGAAAAAATATGTGAATTTTGAATGCAGGGTGACTAATGTGCTCTTTATAAATTCAGTGACATCATTTCTCAATAGAAAAATGGTTAAATTACCCAGTTATCGCCACATCATTAAAAATCTATTAAATGTTCCATTTTAAAACCAATATATCCTGTGGGTTTAATGATGATCCAATGAATGCATTGGAAATTATGGGAATAGAAAGATTTTGACGGCTGCAGCGAGCAAAGCTTCAGCACTTAGGAATTTGAACTTTTTGTTGCTTATTTCCCTCAGAAGTTGCTTATTGTAAAAGTATTTGATGGTATCATTTCTTAGCATAACAATGACGAAATATCTCAGTACTGGCAACGATATCCCAGCATGGCCCACCGAAATTCTACCAGACCTGTTTCAGCTTGATCAGTTTTCCTTTTGAAGAGAGAACTTATGACCAGATAATGAGATCAAAATGAATACACTGGGCGTATGAGTTTTAGTAAGACCAGGTCTGCTTTATGTTTGTTAAGTGTACGAACAACCCTTTGACTATGGTGAAATCTTGAAATATCCTCAATCCAATAAATTCTTTTTGCCATATGTCTTCCAATTCTATTATTGATGATGACAATGATGTCATCACAGGGTTGTCCACATATTCAAATAACTTCTTATAAAACCCGGTATTATTTAAACCATTATTTTCTATGAATTTCATTTTTGACTGATAATATGAACATGAGTTCTCGTGAGCACAAATTTTCGATATTCAAAAAATACGCATTTCGATGGAAGGCCACCGCTCTTAGAAGATGAAAAATTTCAATAATTTAAACTAACTAGGAAGAATCATCAAATTTGCGCACCTTTTGTATACTTTTTCCTTAAAAACGGAAAAATATCAGGGCTTTTGATTGTTTGAAGGATTTTTTTTCACGTACTTTTCGAAGCTGCACGATTACCCACACATAATTCATACATCTCATTGGCCAAACACTATGTGTCCTGTCATTTTCATAATGACCAGATGACACCACTCAATTTTTAAAATATTTTCCTACCTTTAAGTACTCAACACCATCATCGGGCTTAAAAAGAATCCACAACATCATAACCAAGCCTAAAAACATGTCCAAATTTCATTTCACTAATTTTTTTCGGATGTAGTTTATTCCTAGGAATATATGAATAGCTTCAAATTCACTAACAGCTAGTTCTTAAGAGTTTGCGGGTAAGAGGTCTTAAACCTCATGTTAATCTCCAATGGTGAAGTGCATCTTGTGGAGAAATGAAACGTCTTTACAGAAGCTTAGTTCTCTAATCATGGACATATAACCTTTGAACTAGGGAAATATGTAGCGAAAAGAATAAAGTGCACGGAATGGGAAAGCTACCCAAATTGCCTTAAAGTGGGACTTAAATCATCTGCACTTAAATCGGAAGATGTGGTGGGCAAGAACACAAGCAAGGTGGTAGATACGATGGGAAGGTTACCGAAATTTTGGTGCTATGATAAAACAGGGAGTTAGAAAAACTATAAATAGCTGTAATAGTAAGTTATATATTACGGAATTCAACAAGGCCAAAAAAATGAATGACAGAGTAGAAGCAATCGTGATCAGATAAATTCAGCCATACTCTTTGAGGTGAGGGAACCTCTAAATGAAATAGGTGCGAAAAATAGCCTCAAATTGATGTGTCTCTGTGATCATAAGGTGCACTAAGGAAACAATGAAGCTGATACCAAGGCCAAATAAGAGGCTTAAATACCCTAAGTGGTTCCCAGTGTTTGGGACTTTACGATGACTGGCACGGACGGGCGTGAAAAACGTGAAAAATACTGAAAGCAATTGACTTGAAATGAGGTTCTATATCTCTTTACAAATATAAGAGCTCTATGTATAACCCCAATAGACCCCTTTTCTTACAAAATCTACCTCCAATCCATACTCAAGGAAAAAGATGGCTGCTGCTGAAACTAGTGAGAGTGTAGAACGATTTTCTACACACGGTGCAGCACAAGTGAAATGAAGGTTATTGTTCTTTGGCTCGGCTGTTTCCTCCACCTGGGACACAACAAAAATCCCATCCGGATACATAGCCAGTTTCATCAGAAGCTTGAATATCCTACAGTACATAGCGCTGTGGAGGCACTATAGACCCAGGAAGTCGCAGAGTTAGAACCCGTTCCATTCAATTCATTCATTTATCTCGAAAATTTACAAAAACAAGTTAATGTCAAGAAATAATTGTATACTTTCCAGGATGGATCATAAAATCAGACAATTTTAAGAACAGAGTTGCACCCGAATGGAAATGTTGCACGATTTCTAAAAATTCAGTTGCGACAAAGCATTTGAAATTCCCAGCGTTCCTTCTGTGCAAAGAATTATTGCAGAAAAAGTGATTAGTGTATTGCTTTTAGACACTCTCTAACTAATTATTAATTTAAGTCCTGCCATTAAAATCCAGAACGAAAACCCATTTCATGCAGCGAATGATAGAAAGTTAGTGGGTCGGAAAGATACTCTCAGTGAGAAATCAAGCCGCTCCAAGTAAATGGAAACAAAGAAAGCAGTTTACGAAGTTAGGACATCCGCGCAACCCGATCCTAGATTAGCGATTCGTGAGATATTAGCGAAGCTTGCCATAGAGCGTAAATCTATGCAGTGTATTTTATCAAAATATCTTGAATTGCTCCCATATAAAATATAGGAGTGAAAACCACAATTTATGGATTATCGTTGCTGAAACAATATTTGAGTGCTTTCAGAGTCTAAACAATTTCCTAGTTTTGAGCAAGTCTCATTTTTCCGTAACAGCGCATGTCAACAAACAAATGCCATTATTGGGCTAAAGAGAATCCAGAAACCCCTGTATTCGTCAAAAGTGATAGTTTGCGTTGTAACTTCAACTAAAGGTATAATCGGTACATATTTCTTCTGGAAACACCAATGCCAATCTATAACCGTAAATTCCAGCTATTAAACAACAATTTTAAGACAATTTGTCTTCCTGCATTTGCAGGAATTTGAAGCCTATAAAGGAGGACCTGATTTCAACAAAAAGCCACAGTATTACACACGTCTAGTTGGCAAATGTAAGTGCGATGTTCGGAGAAAATCAAATTGTGCTGAAAAGACATAGTATGGCCTCCCAGAAATTCAGATCCCAATTTTCATGACTAATTCTTCCACAGATTGCTCGTTGCCGCAGATGATGCCAACATCGTCGGCAGAAGGCAGTAGATAGTTGAATTTAATGCGATTGTTATTCCTAATGCTCATTTAACCATTCTGAACTAATTTTACGAAGTCTAGTTGAAAAAGTCCCCGAGAGAGCATTCTGTTCTGGATCGCTGTTAGAACTCACTTCTAGCCATTCCTGTGACTTGGAGCTAAGATATTTGTAGCTAGTGATGGACATTACCGTACACAGTACATTTTTACAGTACTGCCCAATACTAACAATTCGCTATGCTATGCACATTCATTGAATCATAGTTATCTAATTCGCCTCTAAATTGCTTCGCCACATAATCGACGTCCTATTTCTACGGCTCAACCCCAATAAGTAACTCTTCACTAACTCGTTCTGATTCGCCGGCACACTATTCAAACTTACCCGGCCAATTTCTTCGAAAATTAAACCAATAATTGATCACTAGCATGTTTAATTTCTTTAAGAAAAGTATAATTCCATCTTAATTACTTATTAGAATTCAAATGGTTCAAACAAGTAATACAATAGAAACTCAAATCCGCTCCTAAGGTTTTCGCTAAATTTATTTAATATTTCTAACTGCTTTTTCTATTCCGCAAATAGTGTCCAGTTTTCAGAAATATAGTGTTACCGCTCGGGTTTTTCAGGACAAGTAATATGCATAAACTTGCTAAAGCAAATTTAAAAATAATGCACATTTTTTGAACACATCTAAATTATTCGTGATCGAAGGTAAATCCAATCTCTTTCAATAAAGCAAATCATATTATTTTAATAACATTTTCTATAAGATTGAAGTTAATTTTCAATTTTCAACTCATGTGATTTTCAATTGCAATGATTTGTGATAAGAACAGTATTTCAAATGAATTGAATTCATTTATTATCCAAGTTTGTTAAATATTTTCATATCACTTCATTAACATATGGAAATAAACGACTAAAAATTAAATCATCTAAAATTAAATCATCTAAAATTAAATCAAGGAGAAAATTGTTGAAAACATTAAGTTTTAATGTTTAACTTTACCACCAAAAAGGTTTGCACTCATCTCTTTAATCCGAAACACATCTCTCTTGGCTTCATTTTCTCAAGATATAATTTTGTCACTAAAAATTTCATAATTCCATTCAGGAACAATTTATTCATTAGAATAGCAATGAAACCAAATTAAGCCTGATAAATCCTACCTTCCAAAAATTGTTTCGTGGTCATACAATTAATTTTGTGATTATTTTGGAGAAAATCCCCTCGAAATTTGAGCAGACTGATGTGGTGATTTTTCTTTACTTTTTTCTGGTCTTCATTTGCTAAATGAATTCTCTTATTCAGCTGATATTTTCGAAACTAATGAAAATTAGTAGGCAATGATTCATCCAATGCTCCTACGTTGGTATTTGGGTGTTTTGTTGTTTCGATAATAAATATAATGGTCGACCCACATTGGATTCAGATAAAATATTTAATGAGTACCTATGATGATACTTTAGTGATGAGTCACCAATTTTGAATTGCTCGTTTATCAAAGTGATTGTAAGACTAATCGTTCTTTGGGGCTGGGAAATAAATTAAGAGTTCGGTCGGTGTGAAATTGCAGAATTGATGCTTAATGAATAAGACTATACCATGCTTAGAAAATTTGAAATCTGAAAATTAATTGCTTAGTTAAGACATTTCACGAGCTTGCCCTTTAAGATTACCGTAATTGTACTTACATCTCAAATTTATATTTATTGTTTATTTTTTTCGTTAAGCTACTATTTTTGCATCATTTGTGGAACCATTATGCCGGGCGGGATCCTCTAATGCTAATAGTAAACCTGGAACTACTACATATTTTTCACATATCTATGTCACATCGCCACCTATTTGTGTCTTTATATTAAGACCCGGTTTTACTAGAAAATAACTACCGACCCCGTTCGTTCCTATGCCAGACCAAAATTGCTTTAGGGGGTTAGTCCACTGTTAAACTGCTCCAAATGAACTTTTTTTTAAAACAGCTACCAAAAAAAAAAAAAATTATACAAGATATCGATTTGAAATTTTACATGCATCTTTATTGATTGCAAAACAAAATGGCGGCCGCCCCAATGGATCACCGCCGAAAAAAAAAAGCAAATTGCGCCTCGTAAATTGCTGGACAAAATAAGCATCTGTGAACAAAAAACCAAAAATATTTCATTAGTTTTGAGTATAAAGGACTGCACGGGCCTAAATTTAGAGCCCTAAAGCGGTTTAAAAAAATTTGGTATACTTTTGAATCAAAAAAATGAATCAAAAAATTGTTTTCACTCAAAAAAATGTTTCCCAAATCAAAAAAAAATTGTTTGTTCTAAATTTAGGCCCGTGCAGTCCTTTATACTCAAAACTAATGAAATATTTTTGGTAATTTGTTCACAGACGCTTATTTTGTCCAGGAATTTACGAGGCGCAATTTGCTTTTTTTTCGGCGGTGCTGCGGCGATCCATTGGGGCGGCCGCCATTTTGTTTTGCAATAATTTCTTCCAATGAAAATGTTAACTCTTAACTTTAATAAAGATGCATGTAAAATTTCAAATCGATATCTTGTATAGTTTTTTTTTTGGTAGCTGTTTAAAAAAATAGTTCATTTTGAGCAGTTTAACAGTGGACTAACCCCTTAACGACTTACTTAAAAAGGGCTTTTCGCTCCCGGGTGTCTTTGTTAAACACATCGCTGCGAAATTTTCGCTCCAGAACATGAAGGATCGCTCGAGCCCAAGCAGTATTCATAGTATTTACTACCAAAATGTATACAGTTCAAGGACTAAGACCAATGAAATTTATTTCATCTCCATATCTTAATACCTTACTATCACCATATCTTAGCTCGCGATGATGTCGTCTGGTTCACGGAAACTTGGATAGCGGAAAAAATTCATTAAAATGAAATTCTACCATTGCACTCGATGTCCTGTAAAGCAGTGATCGTTTACTCAATAGAAAACTGGGCGGTAGAAGTGTCGGAATAGGTTTATGAAGATCGCTCACAGAAACTCTCTGCAGTGATTCGTCTCCCTTGAATGTTTTGTTTTTTTTCAATATTCTTAACTTCTTATATTTTTCAAATCATTGCTTCTGCTAACATTCTTCGCACCAGATCTGTGCCATACTTTTTTTGCGGAACTTTCCATTTACCTAAACAGTCGCTTACCATCCACCACTTTGTCGTTATATGAACATTTCAATTTTCCTTAACGTAGAATAGGAGCTTTATTATTCGTTCATTTGTTCAAAGAACAGTATATCTAATCTACGAACCACGCCATTTCTATCTTTACGTTCCTTTTTCCAAAATAAAAATCCCCTTAGCGAGAATAGTAAAATTTTAGACCTTAAACATTTTAGATCTTGTTCTTTCCAGTCTGTCTTTCTCGGTTTTATTCCTTAGCTCACTATATGTGACTTCTGTCCGGATACACTTCACGCTCCACTTTCAATTGAAATCTCGCTGGTCAAATATTATTCGAAAAATAATTTCTGGCCCCTCTGCTTCGACTACCCTAAAGTTAAACTTCTGGGGTATGACTTCTAAAAGAAATTCAGTCAACTGGCTTTCTTTTTTCCGAGGATTGGACACTGTTAATGCGACTCATAAATTTTGTGCATTCCTCTCTGATGTCATCTCACGATTCGCACGATGCCCCTTGGTTCAATTCTAGAAGTTGCACTTGCATTAGAGTTAAAAGACTTAGCACTTAGAAGATTCAAGCGGACAAGTTCGTCGAGTCGTCCATCCAATCAAATTACCAAAAGCCCTTTGACAATATAATACATTCAGTCCAAAGCTCTGCCAAAACTGCTAATAATGTGTTCCTTGATGGAATAGCGTGTTTTCATATGCAAGGAGTATGTGATATTTTTGCTTATTATTTGTCAGTCATTTGCTCCTAATCTGCAGCACCTACCTCGTATGACGTTCCGTTATCTTTCCATTGTCTTTCGCTCTCAAAACGAGACCAGACGTTTTAAGCTCATAAAAATTCCTCTTGCGTATCCATATCATCTTTCTAGATTGAGTCTAAGTTCACAGATCCTCAAAACCTTTTTAATACTATCTCAATTTCTATGCGCCTTTTCTTATTCGTTGTTCGTTGTGTCTTTAAAGTTTGCCTCATTATGAATGCCTCAGAATCCATTCAACGTCGGCTCACCCGACCCTTATTTTTCAAAGCTAATTTCCTTATGTTGCATATAGTGAACATTCAATCCTACTAAAAGTTCCGTCCTTAGAATCTCATAGTGTGTTTCCTGATGAGTGTCTTCTCTTTAAATTTCATCACCAAACTTGTCGAATTTTACATCCTGAATCTCTGTTGGTTACTCACACCTTCTTGAAACGGTGGTTCACACCACTTCTTGTAGAAGCTCCTCCATAAAATGAATTCTAACATTGAGCTTTTTATAAAAAAAAAACAAGTATATAAAATATATAATAATTCTACGTATATTTTTTCAAAAATAAATCATCTAATACATACCATTACCTTTCTCATTTTAGAACTCCCGTCGACGTCCGATACGCGGCCAGCTTCAAGTCAGCGGTGACGGTTTACGGGTCTTCGACGATGAAACCAAAGGCCTAATTGTGGACCAAACAATCGAAAAAGTTAGCTTCTGTGCACCGGATCGAAATCACGAGCGTGGCTTCAGTTATATATGCCGCGATGGAACAACACGTCGCTGGATGTGCCATGGTTTTTTGGCAGCAAAGGATTCCGGCGAGCGTTTGTCTCATGCCGTGGGCTGTGCATTTGCTGTTTGTCTAGAGCGAAAACAACGACGCGACAAGGAATGCGGTGTTACAATGACTTTCGACACGAAAAATTCAACCTTTACCCGTCAAGGTTCGTTCCGTCAACAGTCATTGACCGAAAGATATGTAAATAGTGAACGGGGAACGGACATGAGCGGACAGCCACCTTCGGCTGCTATACAGCCACAGCAGAAACCAGTGAATCCGTTTGCAATTGAAAGACCACATGCTACGATCAGTATGCTGGAACGGCAAGGCTCGTTCCGAGCGTTCAGCACAATTGGCAGTCAGTCACCATTTAAACGGCAACTATCCCTACGAATTAACGATCTTCCGTCCAATGCCGAACGACAAAAGGCTTTCCTGGGCACCGGTGTCGATCCGTTGACAACGCCGCAGCGTGTCTCACCCATTCCGGAAATCTCACCTCAGAAGCATGTCGATACGGTCAGTCAACTGTGCCAGGAACTAAGCAAGGGTCTAACGATTCTAACGCAAAACGATATCGACGATATGAATTTCAATAATAAGATGAGCATTAATCAAAATATCACTGATAAGTCGCCAACTTCGCCTCTTTCGTCCACGAACGGTATTATTACGACACCAGTCACTCCAACCAATGGTATCTGTGTAACGGATCGCGTTGCCACACCACCAACCGCTCAAGTTTCACCCCGATCACGAACCACACTGGGCCCCATAACAGCTCCCATCACGAACTCAGTGACCAGTGCAGTAACACCAATAGTATCTAGTTCCGCGATTCCAAGTAAAGTTTCGCCACAACGGGTGGCCGTCCCGATAACAACTGCTGAAAATCTCCCGAATCCCGATCAATGGTTGGGTCAGGTGGTGAAAAGTACTTCTCCAGCGCCGCGTCGTGCACCAATACTCGGTACGCACGGTCGGGCGAAATCGTTGAGCTCAGCTCCCGTAACGGATCCATTCGATGCCGAATGGGTTAGTAATGTTACTAAAGTTACAGCAGGTTCCGACCGACATACGAATCCATTCATATCTCCACCAAAACCACCGGCTCAATCGTTCCAAGTAGAATTGTAATTTAAATAAAAAACACAAGTGAAATCTAATGAAAAGAAGATATAAAATACTTAATGTTACTTAAACTAATTTCAACATATATATTTAGATGCAATTAATACAGCTATTATGTGTATATTACTGAGATTCTTTACTTAATCGATCTTAATTTTTTCGTGAATCGATTTCAAGACGATACTTGGAAAATCGGTGAAAACTGATTTGTTAATATTTTATTTACATTTTATGAATTTGTACTTTGTACGTTATTATTTTCGTTTCGCTGCTTTTCGACTAGCATTTTGTACAAAATGTATTATATGCATTAAGCTTAAAAAAAAAACACATAAACACACACAATACAACACTGAATGAAGAGAACACTTAACATGAAAAAAAAATTATGATGATGATGTATTATAATGTAGCGTAATATGATTAATATTATTTAGTGATGATGATAATGATGATTTAACTTAAGAAAAGAATGAATAAGATGAGTATATGCATGCATACTGCAATTATATTGTAGTATCTATTGTAGTGTATTAGATAGAATGCGCTTTATGTAAGATAAAGAAGATAAAGATGAAGAAAACAATATGGCAAGTGTATATTACGGGCAATGGAAAAACAATGATAGTTTATGTGTTCCTACATAATTCAAAATAGTGTACATTGAGTTGCATTTTTCCATTTTTTTGTTACATATTTTCTGAATAATATTAATAAAAATCGGTTGTAAAAGAAAATAATTGTCAGAGTTGGTTTGGTGAATGGAAGTGGAGTCGATTTGAATTGATTATTAATTGACTGTATTTGAATGAAACAAAGGCTGACGTTAGGATCCTCACTTCAAATTCTGGAGTAACATCAAACTTTTCAAAATTAATTATGGATTTTGGCATACAAATATGTTTTCCGACCCTTCTATTCGAGTCAGTTACACATTGTGTTTTGCAAACTCTTGAAATTAACAGTGGGCTTACTATCAATTGTTCGGGTCAGTTGCTATCTTCTCAATAGGTGTGATATCATATTTGTATTTTATTTATCTGCAACCTGTAAAATTCTAGTGTTTATGAAATTACCTATAACAACAGCTATAGCTCTTTCAGTTCGGGAACGCAAAAGTCGAACTATTTATTAATAAATTCACTACTAAAGAAATATTTTAAAATTTCAATCACATAATTCACTCTCCGATAACAATTAACCAATCCCAAAGCAACATGCCTAACCCATATAGCACTATTGTACTTCAAATGAATGAATAGAAATCATGAATGAAAATCAAGATACCATGAGTCATTTCGTATCGATTATACAGCTACTAACAACTAGTGTGATATATTACGCATTCTGATGTAGATAATTATTAAACATCTACCTTAAATGTATGACACATCAATTTGGTCGATTGACGACAGTGACCTGAACTTTTTTTTTTATCTTTTATTCGAAATCAGTTAGGAGCAGCCGGACCGTTTGTTGCTACTGAAATTGATTTTTTTCATGTTTGGGATGTGAAGGCAATATTTGGAGTGAGAGATTTGTGATTTGATTTCGATTTAAATTATTAAAATTGGGTTATTTCACTTTTCTCGAATTTAATGTATTAAGTTTGTGATACTATAAAATTAGTCGGACTTATATTAACGACACATCACTTCAATGGATATTTTTCGATGGACAATTCAGATTCAGTCTTTCGAGGAATTCATAAAAGCCTAAAATGTTCCACTGGATGGTATAATTAGTTTGGTTTGCTATCTGAAATGAATCGAATTTGAACATGATCTTCTGGATACTGCATTTTGAATTAGAGACAATCTCCTGTCTTTCAGCTAAATTTATTCTACACCTTTGAATCGCACAGTACCCGAAGTTCCAACTGAGCGGCATTCCAGTTTATTTTTGCCATTTGCATCATTATTTATTTTTGTACGAAAATATTTCAATTTTCATCATAGTTTTCACCAAAAAGCACAAACTTCATGCAGCAAGCAATAGATATCAACATTAGTTTGTTAGTTAAGCATTCAAATTAGGAGTCAAGGGCTTGAGAGCTATGCTTAATAAGGCGCCAGTCTAAGATTTAACGATCGAATCTATCGTCAGTCCGGCGCCTGGGCATAAATCTATCGCACTAGAAATTAACGATGACACACAACTGCTTTGAATGGAATGATCCAAATCGGCTTTTCTCATGTGAGCCTTCCTACTATTATAACTAACCAATAGCTTTAAAAGGCTATCCCCTAAGGATTGATTTTATCAGAATAAAAGCAAATCATGCATGATCGCACTCAATGACTTTATTTTCTTATTTAAATCAATGTATTTTGAATCTGAAGAGTAAATATTGTCCCGTTTTAAGAGTGGCTCTTTGATATCAGTGAAAAAAAAATGAGTAGCCAAATCTACGCTAATTCCTCTCCGATCCCGAAAATGTTTTCACTCTGAGGCGTGATAAATAGAGCTCATATTAACTCTATATAATGACCCCTGCATTCCGTGGTCCGTAACCATCCAATAACGTGAAGATGCCTCTCCATAAAAACAAGTGCAAACCTCTGGATAAAATAATTGAGTTTGTTAGAACTTTCACAATGGGACTGGGACTTATTTATTTTCGATCTGTGATACCTGTGGCGTGTTATTCACCTCGCCTTTCGTAGATTGTCCTCTCTGACCATCCGACGCGGACGTGGAAACCTACAGCATCAGGTTAGTCTGCCGCGGAAACATGGAATTGTAAAATTGATCGTTTACACGCTGCATGGCGTGTAAACGATCCATATGACTCTGAAATCAGCCTTATAAAGTACGAATCCTTTTCTTGTAATCCGTCACATCACTGCATTGATCCCTATGTTTTTTTCCAGTGCGTTCCATAAGTAATGCAACCAAAAAAAGAACTACTGAACATATTCGTACAATTAGCTAAAAATCTTCAAAATAGCACCATCTTGCGTCGATACATTTCCGGAGATGATGTTTCCAGGCCTGGGAGGCCTTCTCCTAGATGTACTTTCGAGCCTAGGTATTTTGAATCGTGACTCGTTGTTCCCCTTTCAGGACTCCTTTTAAGCGAGAAAACGAAAAAGACTGAGGGAGCTAGTTGAAAACTGTATGAAGACTGGGGAACCAATGGACTGTGGGCCCTGTGTAGGAAATCGTTAATAACGAAGGTGCTTTAGCTTTATGATGTCACTTCGGCAGCACCCTCCTCTTCGGTATTTTGAGCAATTTCAAGTAAAACGCTTTCACAGCTGTACTGGTAGCTACGAATCGGTGGTGGAAAATACCTCTAACGTCAAAGAAGACTATGAGAATGAATTTGATCCTGGGCTTCCTTCTTGGGCCACTTTGAAGCTGGGCTCAACTCTCATTTTTTTGTACCGGGTCGTATTCAAAAATACTTGACCCATCACCGCTGATAACTGAATTAAAAAAATTAGGATTATTTTTAAACATATCCAAGAGTCGCATGTCCTTTTTTGTCAAATTTCAAACAGTCATGCATAAGCGTCGCATTTTTGTCGATTCGGAAGGTTAATACGAGACTTTACCGGGTTCCTCGGCGATATCTTCTCTGCGCAGCTTGAACGACTTCTAACATCGAAGAACTTGTAATTTGGACAAGCTATCACTTCCAAAGACCTGCTGAATTAGTGGAAACATTTCAGTGGTGGACCTCCCAAGTTTAACGCAAATTTTTCATAGCGTAATGTTGCTCTATAGGACGATCTATCGCGCTGTGTTATATTAAGCTCAAACGGATTTCACCGGACTGTCCAGCAGCTTGGAAGAAACTGAAAATGAGTGCGTTTCGAATCTAATCGATTTTTTGTTCAATTCTTCGGATAGGTGGTTTTAGATCCTTCTTGGCTTTACAAACGCGAACTTATAGAAACAAAAATATAAAATACTACTTTCAAACAAAATAGGAATAAAATATAAGTTATCTCAATGATAAACGATAATATTTATGCTATTGACGCGAATATTTCGTTTGCTACCTTAAAAACTGGGATTCGGTTTCTCAGTGGATCTTTGCGTTCTTTAATTCCTTGGAATATAGAATGAATCACGTCTGCTCATTGTCATGATGTATTACCTCCAACTTCGAACATGCTGGCTATTTGTGATTAGTAGCGACATTTTGGGTGCGGATCTTAAGAATGTGTTGATCGTGTATTTAAGCGTTATTTACTAAAGTTTTTGAAAACGATGTACTCCTATGTAAAGATATATTCTCCTTTTGCTGCTAAAGTCATAGCCAATCATTATTCGATTTAAATGAAGATATTTTCAAAATTTTAGCAAACTCAACAGTTTTTTTTTCAATTAAAGGGCCGATTAAAATAGTATTTTGCACCCGACGAAAACAGCCTTATCAACGTTTCCGTAAACGTATCAAGCGAGCATTTCGTTTAACCGGGTCGATTATACACTGGGAATACTGTAGCTAACTAAAAATAATAAAATGCAGTAGTAGAAATAATCTATTTCGAGAAGAGCCAGGCTAGGAATTGTATTTCGTACGAAAAACATTCCAAATTTCGTCGATAAATTCTTCCTCGGAATTTTCGCTCCTCTGCAGTGAGGCTAGTTTTGCAAGACTAAATCCCATAGACAGCTCAGAAGCTCTTTTGCTTTTATTTTAGTTTTGTGTGCATGTCTTCTAGTAACTGAGTTTTAAGTCGATTAAAACCACATGATTTAAAATATTCACGAAAGCATATAAATCCAACTAGCAACAGATCTAACATCAAAGCTCGTAAAAGTGACGCCTCCAAGAAGCCAAAGCCTGCAATGAACTGTAGAGTTACGTAACCGCTGACGATAAATAGATTTCAAGATATCAGTTCTGTTTGTAAATCACCCTTAAAACATTCATTTCAAAAAATAAACGTTGGATCGATTAAAACCAAATGCTATGTCCACTTATTTGACTTAGAAAGAAATTTTGCGAACTTTACGCAGCCAATCAAAACAAATTAAATGGAAAAAAATTGAAAACATACTTTTATAATGATGAGAATATTGTGATGCGAAACAAACGAATAGCTTATCTTTACATATACAACTCTTACATACATATTTATAGAATTTACAAAGCAAAAACAAATGAAGAACTAATGTTATACATAAAAAAATAATGCACTTCTCACTTTGAAAAAAAAGGCAACCTGATCCTTATTGCACTGAAATTTTTTGTACATTAAGCACATGTGTTAATGAATCTCCACGTTATTGAAAAATATTTAAAGATAAATTAAAAATAAAAACATATTTGAACTATTAAACCCATCCTAAGAACAGTTAAATACACATAGAATGCACTCACTAGTAGAATATATACGAAACTATAAAATGGCGGAAGAATAGCAAATTTTAAAATAAAAATCGTTTGATTGAGAAGGAACAATTAATTTCAGACTGATGTTGTTGATTAATTTAATCTGATTTAATTTTTTCTACCTTTCAAACTCAAATATTTTTATTTAAAGACTAATATTTCATTTAAAAGCGAGATATATTTCAATTTCTGGACGAATATCGATATTTTGAGGATGAAATGTTGCTCTTTTTGTGAGTTGAAAATTTTGGACATCAACGCGGTCAGTTGTGCTCCGGTAGTGATATCTCGTTCCATTTATAATCAATTTTATGTTTGGATTTCTGCAATATTCGTGGGATAAGAAAAAGAAAAATTGGTCTTTAAATGGAAATATTTGATTTTGTAAGTTTCTTTGCTGATTAACATGCACGTGGACTTTTAGCATTGTTTATTTTTCGTCTAACGAAAAATGAACATTGTACGCTAGATTTTCAGTCTGAAATATACAAACATTATCGAAAATATTTTTTGAAACAAATATCAAAATAGTGCACTGAGCTCTTTACAACAAACTTCCTCTGTAAAAAAATTGATTTGGAAAATAAGAAAGCAGTAAGCCCCACTCCCATTGTATTCCTAAACTGTTATATTTATTGCCCAGAAAATCTCTAACTCTATAGAAACGAAAAATATAAAAAAAAAAACAACTACAAATGGCATTAATGTTAAAATTGTTATCGTAATTTTTAGAATGAAAAAATGAAAGGAAATAAAAATATGAAAGGCAGTTGATATTAAAATCAAACTGAAAACGAAAAGAAAATGAATACGGAATGAAAGAAAAATTAGCTATACAAAAAAAAGCAAGCAACACATTGATCTAAGTACTAGATAAAACTAGAGAAAAAACACCGAATTAGAAAATTGTAACAAGTTGAAAAAAACATAGAATTTAACAACAACAAAAGGAGCACAAAACTATCGTATTTAATTAGTGATACAAAGTTATTTGCACAATGAGAATATTAAACAACCAGAATGCATACTTAAATACATCAAACTAAATAAATTAATCTTCCATCGAATGAGTTGAAGAAATCATATATACATAGTCATAGCAATAAAAATGGTGTTGTGCGCTTAGCATAGAAAAATTACATAAAAAATAAATTCCGGTCGAATTAAATATGAAATTGAGCTTTTGCTGTACACAATAAATCAAAAAATTCATGTTTTTTCCTGCAGTGGCTCTATTATATAAATTAATTTATCATATTTAAATTGACCTGATTCAAGCCTTCCTCTAACATAGAAGCAATTATTGAAAATATTTCCTGCATCCGATTTATACGATCTATTAGCTACCGAGTTCGAAATTCAAAATGGAAGCCGCCTCCATTACGAAAATAATCATTATGTGCATTTCTCACCTGAGAAAAAAATACGGACAGTATCGAAATTGAAGGGACAAAACTATTATTTTTTTCGTGATATATACATGCTGAAAGTAAATAGAAATAAAAAATATATACATTCAAACTTTCAATTACTGCGAGCTATATACACAAGTTTTTTATTTACGAAAATATAATATTTGGCTGCCTATTGAAATATTGCAGAATGAAAATTTTTCCCATCATAATGACATTTTTACATCATTATGATAGCTAACACATAACACCAGCATATGAATTCGATCTTTCCCGGGATTTGTGGCCTGAAACCATTCAATCGATTAAGTTTAAACTTCAAACAAAACTAATGTACTTAAATCTATTTTGCTTATTTGTTATAAAAGAAATTAATATGTTATAATGAAAAATATAAGAAAAATCTCAGATATGCAAATGTTTATGATGCAACTATCTAAATTCCTAATAAAAGACAACATATCTACACATATACCTGCATGATTATTGCATATTACCTTCTATTATAATTTATCGCAAGCAGGGAACTGAAATAGATATACATACATAATTACTGATGAAGAAGAAACACAAACATTGTAAGTGAATAGCTGAAATAAAATAAAATTATTCCCAATAATTCGACTGTGTATCGAATAAATGTTAAAAAAAATAGTAATTTGTTTCGAACGAGAAAACAGAAAGTTAAATTATATTTAAATTTGCCAATAGTTTAGTAGGAATATCTTTCTAAGCCAGAGAATATGAAATTTTTTTTGGTAATTTATGTATGATACAAAGTATTTATTTTTTTCGATTAATTAGCTAAAAGTTTTAAAAGATACATTGATGATATCAAATCAGTTTACGTGCAAAGTTGATGAGTTTTTGACTAGATCACTTCATAAGTATAACATCGCGTTTAATGTCTGCTGGTTTTTGGCAACTTGTGCTGCAAAAACTTTCGGAAAATATAGGTAAATTGTGCAAACGATTTCAGTACAATGAAGAACATCAAGCAAACTCATCTAAAATTCGCTAAAATTGTATATTTCCTAATACAACAAATTGCTAAATCAAATAATGAAGTAATAATTTTGTTTTCCGAAAATATTTATTTTACAGAGAACAAATATTTATATTCGATATAATGTCAGTTCACTCTGTAAATTAGTTTCGATTCCATCGTTGTCATATTATATCAATGTATGTATCTGGTATTTGTTCAAATTTATGTATATTTCTTTAATTTAAGAAAAATCTGTTATGAAAACGTTTGGAATTTACATCTATGTATATATTATATGTAAAAAAAAACTGGCATTCCTGTTAAGTAATATTAGTTGCAATTGCATATAAAAAAATTTCGGAATGCTGTTAATTTTCCTTAATTGGTTCTGGCTTAGAAATGTGAATATTGTTTATAATAAATTGTAATTGTGGATACATAATATATATACATGCATATATTTTTTTTAAAAAAGATAACAATGATGATGAAAATTTTTGAAAATAAAGGCAATTTTACTTTTTAAAATGTGATTAAAATGTGTTTTTATGTGTGTATGAGAGCATAGTTAAGTCTTAATTATTGATAAAAAAATTGAATATACAATACAAGTAAATACTAAGTTTCTTTATTATTTTAGGGACATTTATGACTGATAGCAGCGGTGGCTCTACGTTTGGGGCTAGTGGAGCTTAGCCCCACCAGCTATTTTCATTCAAGAACAAATAAATACAACTATATATTTCATGCACATACTGATTTCAATATCCGTGAAAATTTTCTAGTTGAGTTTTTTTCTCTTATTCAAGATTTACATTTTTACGTACAAATTCTTAATCGTAAGAGCGCTGCTTTTTGGAGCGCTGCTATTTTAACATAAGCTGCGAATACAAACTCAAATTCAAATAGGATTCAGATCGTAACAGTCGAATGTCAATGGGTTGTTTAAATGTTCACACTGTAGTGCTTTGCCCTCATTCTGTTTCAATCCGGGTTTGTATACATGGCTATGCAAACTCGGATTATTTCATAAGAGAGAACGAACGTAGGCGACGCAACATGCGTGTAATGTTCTTATCATTTTCACTTGCACATTAATGTGCGCCGGGGCTGAGTTCAATTAGCCACAAAAAAGAGAGTAAACCAACGAACGAGTTGAATGAGCGAAGAACAATTGTACATTGTAAACTATGACTAAAAGAGAAATGAATGGGCAAAATCCTATTCTTAACCCACTGCTGATAACGTCATATACTGAACAAAGTGTATGTAGACAATCATTGGGCTAAAATCAGCTAATTAGTTTGGTCAATGGAAGAGATTAAGTGTAAATGACTTTGGCTTTGCAGTGTTACCGTTGTCGACATATTGGTTTAAGTATCAATTAGAATTGGTAAATTTTGTAGGCATATTACTTATGATTTGATATGCTATTTACAGATATGTGCATATTTTATTAAAGACGTTGATTGAATAAGAAACAGGCTGCATCGCTTCAATATTATTCTATGTAGAACGGTTTTTATTGAAAAACCCGATCTTTGAAAATCTTTTCAGGAATTTTTTGTTGATCCAAATGGTTGAAATGGTGGCTCTATTTTTCGGAACAGTTTACTTCAGCCTGAGTTTTCGATACAAAAATTGAAAGTTACTATTTTTCTCAATTATCAATTGTTTTTAAGTGTAAATTGTGGAAGTTTTCTTGTGCGTGTAATAAAAGTGTAGTCAAGTGTAGTTTGATTGGACGGGACAATATTGATGCTAGTTAAGTATGACTATTTCACTTCTATTATTTTTTCTATAGATTCGATTAAAATTTAAAAAAACAAATTAATAGTGTCGAAAGTTAAATTTCTATACCATTTTCTTTTCGTTCTCTTGAGGAAAAGCTAAAAATTTAGCGTTTAGGTGTACATGGACCATCGAATTAAAGCCGTCAAGTACAGTAAAAAAACAGGATACTATGATTTGAAGGAATTAGCCACGAGATTTTTTCAAAGTTTCAAACAAAAATCTCACATTCATTTGTAAAAAGCGTTAATATGTTTTGGAAATTTCGTAAAAACCTGATGACTCCAGCAGAAGTTACCACAATTCAAAATTTGAAAAACATGATGTGCCTGCTTTAACGCACTCAACGCCCACGAAGGGCTAAAAACATTCAAAACGTTATCATAAACAAACTAAAAACGTTACTAGTTATCACTGGGCATACTAGTTGTTTTCAAATTTTCATGGAAACACAGAAATACCTTATAATTCACTAAAATAGTATTTTAATTTGATTTGAAAGGGTTAATAGTATTTTAGTTTGATCTTAATTCCGACCAACTCCATGTACTTATACATCAATATGTCCTGAAAATTTCAGCTCGAACGACTAACACAACTGAATCTTTGCGTTGATATATTGAATTCATAGCACTGCGAAGAAAAAAAACCCCCCATTGTGAAACGAGTTGCGCAAAAGTTTATTCCCCAGTTAACAGGTTAAACGCACTTAAAGAATTTAATTTGAAGAGCAAACTTAGCTCTCAAATATATAATGGAGCGGGTGTAATGAGTGGCGGCAATGTAGGTGTTCGAACATTAATCGAAAATATATTTCCTTACGCCCAATTCGCTCATTGTTATGAAGCTATATAAAATAATGAAATGTTCGGAAATATGTCATCCGTTACAGAGCTTTATAGATTTTTTAATGAAAGTAATCTGTTTGCATCTTTTGAACAAACTAATAAATTAATTGAAATTGTTCTTGGCACTCCAGTTACTACTGTAGTCTGAAAGAGGCTTAAATACCCTTAAAAACTTTAAAACTTACAAATCCAGCACAATGGGTCAAAATCGCCTTAATTCGCTGGCAATATTATCTATTTGTAAAGAAGTAGTTGCAAACATAGAACATTTTAATGAGCAGGTGATAGATTTGTTTACTCAACAGAAAAATTGGCACGCGGGGTGCTTACATAAAAAATAAGTAGAAGCATTTTAAAAAAGAGTTTTCCCGAAGGAGTTTTTAGTTCAATTTATTTATAAATGTATGTTATTTTGACCGTTGTTGCAAATGTTTATGTATTTATGTATATATTTACAAAGGAAATAACTTTATTAGTGGGATGGACCCAAAAAAGGTCCATCCCACTAATAAAGGTCCATCCCAACCGCTACGAATTCTTCATATAAACGAAATGATTTTGGTTTTACTGTTAGTATTTTGATGTAAAAAATATTTTTGGAAAACCGTACACTTTAAAATCGGTTAACGCTCTAATACGGTACCCCTTGGATGGCGTTGAAGCCCGTTTTTGATTTTCAGTTTAAGTGAGTACTTGCCCTTGAAGGCTAGCCCCACTTGTTGTGATTGCCATGAGCCGCCACTGACTGATAGTGTTGCTTAGCTAACAATTTAATTGAAATATATCGAAACTCCATTGATATTCAGTTAGTATAAAAATACTACAAAACCATTACGACTAAATAAGATTAGGTCAAATTCACTGAAGTCTTTATGTTTTAAGGAATCTTGTGAGATTAATTAAAAACAGAGAATTAATGGAACTAAAATTTGGGATATGACATGCAGGCTCCACGTTAAATGATAACAAATGAGAGCTACCACCACAAACCATAGACCAAATCTTTCGTGCATTTCAATGGCTCAAAAATACGAGGAGGAAATGGGTTTTTTTTTTGGAACAACTGAAGTGATTCACCCATACTCCATTTTTCTCTGTGAGTGGTTTTGCGCTCAGCTATGAGTTTTGGCTATCTAGCGTACTTAGATTTAGTTGGTGTACAGATGATTTAAACTAGCTAGTGATTTTTCTGAGGTGTGTGTATCTCATGTATCCTGATTGGAATTCTGAGAATATCCATGGCACTGTAAGTTTATCCATCCTTTCATTTCTTGGAAAGAAATTTTTCGAATTCTTTGAGGGACCTGATTTAATTTTGAGGAAGAACGCTTTGATGGAGTGGAAGCCCAAACGTTCTAGGTCTTGTCTTAGTTTTATTTTCCTTTCTTTGAGGAGTTGGGCCATGGCTCGCCGTTGGCCCAGCTGGCGTGGGACGGTCGGAGCTAGTTTAATTGCTGGTGGCTCAGCGTCGTTACGTGTCAGTGGTGTAGTTTTTGCCATCTTCTGTTTTTGGGCTGTATGGTTTTGAGATTGGATTGCGTTGCTTTTGTATGGTTTTTTTTTCGTTATAGGCTCTCTTGTTTTATGGATGGGTGAAGGAAAGAGAAATGCGGGTCTTCTAGGTCGTCAAATTTATCTGTTTTTACGTTTTGTATACCGTCTAGGTCAGCAGATTCCTGTCGTATCCTGTTGTTTTCCATACGCTCTAATATAGGCACCATTTATCCTTCCTTGAGATGTCCATCACTTTCTTATGTCGCCTGGTGGAGCAGAGCTAGCTTCGGGGAGTGTGATGATGTTAATTCCGTTTTTTGGTAAGGGATTTTGATGTTTATTTATATCTCAACTTTGTTTGTCCATTAGTGGTAGTTGTTATTGCTGGACTCTTAGCTCGTATGGATGTTAATCGAGACTATTTGTACCAGGAGTAGAGACTATGTGCACGGAAGTTGTAATTATGTGTTTAGCAGAAAATCCTATATGGGAATGGGAATTGATACCACATACTATAAATATCCTGTAGGTCATACACATTTTCACTTGTTTTGGCTCTTGAATCTTCAATATATTAATTCAAGCCGAGCATCCAATGCGTTTTTTTTAAAACATGATTCTCTTCATTGTAGTTGCTATTATTATTCGCAGCATTAGGAAAATATGTCCCCACAATGGAAATGGTTCCAAAAATGTTTATACTATGTATTATACACGCTCATTGAGAATCGAGTGGAAAGATGTAAGTTGTTTAATTCCATTCACAAGGAAATAAAAAGTATTTATAGAATTTAACTAAATAAAATAAAGCGAAATATTTTAAACCAGTGAATTTTGTAGTTCATACTAACATACACACTATGCAAAAATACCAGTATGCTGATAATTTAAATTCATACAATCCTTTTGTGAAACCTCTTTCTCTCTTGATCCATTCCGCATAATCTCCGATTCGTGTAAATAGACTCGGCTTTGTTCCGCTACAATTTAAGGCACTCGAGTCGATAATACCGGCCAATCTGTTGTTACAGACCAAAGGTCCACCTGAATCGCCCGTGCACACAGCACTTTTATTCGTACTCATGCCACAAACGAAATTCGGCGATGGAACTCCATAGAAAAGGATACAGGCTTCGATTGGTTGGATTTGAAATTTGGCGGCCATCAATTTCGTTGATATATAAAAATGTTCATTCAGTCCCCATCCAAG
Organism: Nemotelus pantherinus; assembly: GCA_963978885.1. NCBI lineage: Eukaryota > Metazoa > Arthropoda > Insecta > Diptera > Stratiomyidae > Nemotelus > Nemotelus pantherinus. The sequence goes on along the minus strand of OZ022266.1, from coordinate 71,257,875 downwards.
GGCTATACATTCGGTACCATCTTTAGGAGCTTTCTGAGCCAGTTCGATAGTTCCAATTGTGTTGTTATCAATAGGTAGATCTTTCTTCAGTATGAGCATAGCTAAATCCGGTTCAGAATGTGGCGATCTATAGTTCTCATGCGAATAAATAGCAGTGACCCGTCCAACAACAGCATTCTCTCCTGAACCTGACCAGCTTTCATCACCAGCAACAACGGCAATCAGTTTCGGTGACGGCAACATCATATCGCTATCGAATACACAATGAGCAGCTGTAACTATTTTTCTTGGTGTCACTATAGATCCGCCACAATGAAATGCCCATCCGTTTGGTGTGTTCAGGAGAATAGCTACGACAAAATTGTAACGAAGTGTATCAGCTTCAAAGCCTTTATGCAGACGTTTGATTGGCACAGATTGTTCGGATGGTAGTTCATCAGATATTTGAATTGAGGAGACAAGAAGTGGGAATAGAATTAAAATAATGCAACTGGGCTTACTGGCTATTATTGTCATAACTTAGAATTTTTAAGTTTTTGTATGATTTTAAAATGAAGTTTGTCGTTTCACTGGAATTGTTTCGGTTGCTTGTTTAGTTGTCCAGACACTAGGTGATCTACTTTGAATAAATGATGATTTTGATGATGGGAAATATACTAATCTCAGCGGTATTTTAAACCTTATGAGGCAAGGGGATAAGTATTTACAATGCACCGGTGATTCTCCCAATTGCTACCAAATGTCAATTGGTGGCTAAGTGGAGCTGAGCACGGTGGGGATCTCTGCTGGCATTTTAAGGCATAAGAATGTCATATGTAGCATTCCCGAGAATTGACTTTTGCGCTGCTCCGCCAGTAATATTTTCGCGGACATTTTCTTGATTCGTCTCATATAAAAGATAATTATTTTTCCGATAATCTTCAACCATGACTAACACATAGTCCTTTATCTGAAAAATCCGCTCAAGGGCCTCTAAAATATCTGCCTATCTTGCTGAATTAAAAGCGTTCCGAACATCCAACGTCACTAAAAACACGATCGGCCTCGATTTACTTATTTATTTATTAATAAAATCTAATCTAACAGAGTAATCATTTTATAAAATGGGATATATCCTTAATCCTTAATATGAAGCGGGAGAAGAAAAAGGAATATAAATATAAAAATATGAGAAAAAAAATTTAATATCGTTGTGCATATCGTATTTTTTTTTTCTCTCTTCTTGAGTTTACTCATGTAATTGCTTCTGTAATTGACAGCAATAATCAAGTTGATGTCATTTATACTGATTTTACCAAAGCTTTTGACAATGTTAATCATAAGCTGCTTCTTATCAAACTGAAGCATTATGGCATTCGCGGACCTTTGCTTTCCTGGATATCTTCGTTTTAACTGATCGATTTGGGTTGTCTCCCTCTTTGGCTTCTCGTCCTCACCTTTCTCCCCTTCTTCTGGTGTTCCTCAAGGCTCCTTCTTAGGACCACTTTTGTTCAATCTATTTATCAATGACCCTCCCATGGTTTTTAAGTCTTCATGTCTTCTATATGCAGATGATTTAAAAATCTTCCGAGTGATCAAAAATACTGCTGACTCTCTGCTTCTTCAGGATGATTTGTATGTTCTCTCTGGTTGGTGTAACATTAACTGTTTGTCCCTTAATGTCTCCAAGTGTTTTTCTATGTTTTTTCTCCTTAAGCTTCACACTCATGTCTTTCCTTATGCTATTGATGGTACTATCCTTTCTTGTGTCGATCGTTTCTCAGATCTTGGGTCACATTTGATCGCAAATTGAAATTCGACGTTCATGTCCTTACTATCACTCGAAAAGCTTCTCGAATTGCTGGCTTCGTGGTTCGTTCCTGCCACAATTCATTTAGTATTTCTACTTGTGTTCACCTGTTTATTACCCTAGTCCGTTCTGTACTTGAATACTGCAGTCAAGTGTGGTGTCCTCGTTTCAAATACCTCGCTGACGCTGTTGAATCAGTTCAGCGCAGGTTTACACGTATTTTACTTTTTAAGTATAGTCTGCCGCATTTACCATATAGTTAACGTCTATCTCTTCTTAACATTCCTATCCTTGAATAGCGTAGAGTTTGCTTGGATGAGTGCTTCCTGTTCAAAATCTGTCGCGGCTACCTATCTTCCTCATACATTAGCATTTTTGTTCATTGAGCTTGAATCCGTAAGGCCAATCAGGTCCTCCATTTTATTTGAAGTACCGTTTGCTCGTACTGACACTCTCTTCTACTCTCCCGTTTTGCGGCTCTTACGCACTCACAATAGTCTTCAACTTGGTCCTCTTCCACAATCTATTACCATTTTCAAAAATATGGTCCGTAGTAAAATTTTGGATTGTAATTAATTAGTTTTATTTTCTATTCTTGTTTATAATAGATTTTTTCTTTTCTTTTTTGCTCTACTTAATTTTACTTCCTTATATATTACTTTTTTTGTATATTTTTACATATACATATATTTTTATATATATTTACATTTTATACAATTTTTTGTATATTTTTATTTTTATACATAGTTATATATTTTTCTAATTAGTTTTATTTTCTATTTTCTTAATTTTCTTCTTTTTTTCTACTTAATTTTACTTTATTTAACATACCACTTTCATTTTTTTTTACATACTTATATTTATATTTACTCATTTACTTCTTACTATTTTTTATTAGGCTGATTTATTGTAGAATTGGACATTCGTGTTTGTAATGGATTTTTTTTTTCTTTTTTACTTTACTTAATTTTTTATTTTTTATTACTTTATCTTATTTTAACTTTAATTATTTTACACACTTATATTTGAGTTCTTTAGTTGCAAAATGAGACTCAAGCGATTTTTTACGAAACTGAGTTAAACACCATTTCTTATAGGAAATCTTCTCAGGAATCGATTTGTGCACTTTATTTTACCCCAAACCCAGTCTAAATGCCTTAAAAAGTGATTTGAAAAACAGCCTTATTTCCAAAACGCGACCTGAACAGAGATTTTTTCTTTCAAAATGGCGTCTAATATTTTGAACGGTTTGGTTCCAAAAAGCGACTCAAACCTTAGCAATGTCGGAAACGGTTCTTGTTATTTTTTCCAAAAACCAACCTAATGTTCTAACTTTAAGAAAAGGCTAAACTTCTGTTCGTCACATATTTTTAAATGGTTATTTTTATTATTAATCTTGTTTTAAATTAAGCGGGCTTTTTCTAAAATGATAAGAAATATTTCAAAGTTGGCCATACTGATTGCGACTTCACATGTTTGTTCTTAGAAATCGTGCGCCGACACATTAAATGTGTGCGTTGACTGAAGTTGTGTCATTTTGCTTCTATTTTTTAGAAAATATAGATTCGGAGGATGAAACTGATGAATCCAACAAGTGTTTTTATCGTCGTATAGATTATAATAATCTTACAGAGAACGATATTTGGGATGCGGAAGTAATTATTGACGAAAAAATGTTTAACACAATATTTTTGCTGCTCATTTTTCCATGTTTTTAAACTTATTTTTGTATAATTGTTTTTTTTTAAGTTATGTTCTAACGTAGGCACCTACTTTCTGTAAAACAAAAATTACAGGCAAAAATAAAAAATTAAAAAAAATATAATTGTTTTTGTTTTGTTCCAAAACCCGACTCCAGCATGAAGTTTTGTTCCAAAACCACACCTGAAGGCGATTTTGTTCCAAAACGCGACCTGATGAACTGTAAATGCGAATTAATTAATATTTAACATAATCCATAGTTTATGAAAATTTGTAATATTGTGTAGTTTTTTATTTTCAATTCATTAAAAAAAAATTGGTTTGATATATTGACCAGGAAAGAAAATATAGTTTTTTGCTGTTTCTGAAAAGTTTTCAAAAACCTTTCAGTCTCATTTTGCAACTAAAGAACTCATTTATATGTTCTTATTTAGTTCTTGTTATTTTATTTTGTTCAAGGTATACAATCTATAATTGGGCAGTTTTGCCTGTTGTATTGAATACGTACCAAATAAATAAATAAATAAATAAGCTACGTTAACAAATCAATAATATGACTGTTAGAACATTTAAAAGGCATAGAAAAAGAACCAAACTGATGCTCATCATGGCTTCTAATTATTCTCGATACCGGTGAATAGAAATATACAAAAAAACGCGAAAACGGAGTAATGAAAAGCGAATGAGTGCTAACCGGGCTATCAGATAAACGTAAGAACTGAGACACGCAAATGTTGAAGGATAGCAAACCATGATAAAGTTCATAAAGAAAACATTAACCAAGGAATACTCTGCGAGGACTCAGCATATGGAGATTTAAAAAAAAATCGACGGTCATTATAAGGACGCTGAGCAACATTAAACTTGTACAAAAGGCACCGAGTAAACTTACGCTGAACGGATGCAACAGCATTAGACAGGTACAAGAAACGAAGTGACCACACTTGGGAGCAATATTCAACAATGCTATGAACAAGAGAAATAAAAAGACCAACACATGTGCCGAGCAGCGCAAAACGAAACCACCTACCTTCGAAGATTTGACGACAATAAATGAAACATGCACGTCAAATTTTAGCTTCGGATCAAAAATGATGCCAAGGTACTTATGTTGATCTACATGATTCAAAGCACTATCAGACCAAAAGTAATCAAAAGAAATCGGATTAGACTGATTGGAAAAAGACATCACTAAACACTTGGAAACATTAAGATTAAGGGAGTTCGCAGAGCACCAATCAGCTAAAACATGAAAATCCGATTATAAATCATTACAATCATTTAGGGAAAATTTTTAGGTCATACCCAACGTACAGAAGTAACGAGGAAGGTAATTGATGAACAAAGCAAAAAAAGGGGATCGAGGGTGGAGCTGTGGCGAACACCACAAGTAGAATAGAAAGGAGAGGAAGAACAACCAAAGTACTTCGTAGATCAAATGGAACTTATTCTTGAGTGGCTTCTATAGAATCCATGTTTGTTCTCCGAAAAGCCATCGACGCTTCATATTGTTGCCTGTTGCCTTCAACAGGCCTTTCAAGAGTTTCCTCGCCGTATCAAGCATACCAAAATTCAGGCTTAAAATATACAGTTGAACCAAAATTCAATTAGCTAAGCACCTTTTTTAAATCGCATCACCCGATTTTAATTTAACAGTTTACGGTAATATAATCTTTTTATTTCATTGAAACTAACGTCTTTTGCAAGTGTAAATTTATTTCAACACGAATTTGTGAATGTTGATGATTTAAGCTCATACATATCGTAGCCAGCAATATTTCTTGTAGTCAAAAGATTAGCCACATTTACATGATTTCAAAAAAAAAATTCCGTAATTGTGCCGCAATACTAGCCTACATTGATCATGATAGAAAATGTTGTAAGATTTCTGGATACCTTCGAAATTTCTTTGTATTTTCATTACATTTTACCAAAAACTGGTTGCATTCATGAAACACCTGAAATGCAAGTTACTTCAGGTAGAACTAAAAGTTCCATATTTACACAGCTGTTCTTACATTCAGCTACTAGTTTCAAGTCGATATATAAAAGACTGTTGGTGATAGGATTCATGGTAGTATCTTTCAATCGTTTATTTATAATACAGTCAAAATGCGGAATAGAATCGAGTACATCTTCATAGTTCTTGCTTTGGTCGGGATCCATTTTGTCGTCAGCCACAGCCTTACTCCTGCACCGCCAACAACAACATCTGCACCAAAAACAACTTCTCGCACAACAAAATGTGATTACACGTTGAGTGATTGTGAAACCGACCCCTTAGGAGTTCGTAGTCTTCTGGAAGATCTAAAAGAGAATCCTTCAACTGCCGTGCCAGGCACACGGGAAGAACAAAAACGACAATACCTCGCCATGCAAGGCAAAATGCTAGCAAGTATCGCAACGGAACTCAGTATTTTCTATGCTGAAATGACAGATCGATTTACTGAATTTCTTGTTGTAACGGAAGATTTCATTTTGGATCCATCCGATCCTGAATTTGAGCCGCTGAACAGTGATCTCCTGACAGTAAAATTAACTCTCATGCGCACACTTAACACTGCCTTGCAGAATTTCATCAGAGACATGTCGGAGATCTCACTGGTGGCCGTAACTCATGTCCAGCACGAAGAAATCGAAAAGAGTGTTACACTACTATTGGCAAACACTCGAACTATTTTCCAAACGATTATCAACACATCCGAGCATGTCCTGACCGGTGTTCGGGACTCGCCAGTTATGGAGGAACCGATTCAGACTCGTGTCGCTTCATCGATTCTCACGATTACAAACAACAAGTTGAGCAATTTCTCCAATTTGCTGCAACAAATTGTCAACGCTCTACAAAACAAACAGGATCGGAACAGGATTCAGAGTATTGTTCAAGGAATCGATCGTCTAAGTGCGATTGATTATCGAATAAGGAATGAGATGTTGTTGGCAGCTTTGAATGTCGAATTGGAGGCTATAAATAGTAATAGTTTGGGTCAGGATGTGGATTTGGATGCAGTCATTGACCCGATGGACGATGATTTAACAAACTGGATGAATGATTTGGGAATATCGGATTCTTAATGTAACTCCAAAGCTACTGGTGTGCTCAGAATACCAAACTTATGTGATTTTAATCAGTATCAATAGTTTTTGGTTTAGATACAGTTTGAATATTATAATTGACCGTAAAAAATTCTTTGCCATACTATACTCTTCTTGAAATGATTAATCATAAAAAAGATTAAATACTAACAAAATCTCTTAAAACAGCACCATGTTTAAAAATACGAAATTTATTTAAAATATATTTACATAAAAATGTCGCAAACTTAAAAAAAAACTATTCACAAGTAGATAGTATCCTGCTGTGTGCTTTTGTTCTTATTTTCATTCTTCCTCTTCCAAGTTTAAACAATTTGCCCAGAATTGATCCATTGTATGATAAAGATGTCTTTGTACATTGCCCAATGAATGATCTTCGTCAGGATAGCTCTGAAATAGAAGTCAATGAAAAAAATACGACCGTCAATATTATGACAAAATGTGAATCCTACCACTTGTTCGAACAGTATGCCAGCTTGTTGTAAAGCCTTAGCCAAAGCCAGGGCTTGTTGGTAGTGAACATTATCGTCACCAGTTCCATGGATTAACATGAAATCGTGACTCTTAAACTGGTCGATTCCTTTCGTAACATCAGAAGCCAGATACTGTTTCAGGTTGCCCTGAGCTGTTGGCAAGCCCATATAGCGTTCAGTATAAATCGTATCTATTGAATAGTATTACTTTAAACCACATCTTCGTCCCAAATAATTTCAAACTACTTACCATAATAGATCCATGATGTAACCGGTGCAACCGATATACCACACTGAAAAACATGATCTACATCTCGCGACAATACCATCGCGGTAGCATATCCTCCGTAGCTCCAGCCCCAGATTCCAATTCTCTCCGTATCGATGAACTTATACAAACTGACCAGCGATTTCACTACACCGATTTGATCCTCGATTTCAACAGTTCCCATGCGATTATTGATTTCGAAAAGCATTTTCTTGCCCTTATAGCCCGAGCCACGGCCATCGATCTGAGCATAAATGATTTTCCGCGATGTTGTCAAGTATTTATCGAAACCAATTGAAAATGCATCGGTGACTCGAACCGAATTCGGACCACCATACACGTAAACAATCATTGGATACTTTTTCGATGCATCATATGAGTCCGGATTGAGTTCCGGTGGAAGTGATAGTTTAACCATTGCCATAGAACCATTACCAACGTTAACTTGAAGATACTGGACATTGGGCAGAGCATAGGCTTCGAGCTTTTCAAGTGATGCTTTATTTTGTTCCCAGTGTTTCATTAGTTGTTGATTCTGGAAGACATAAAAAGAAAAAAATGCTTAAGGGTGGTGATAAAGAACTAAATTGAAAAATAAAATCAAGATGAGGACAAGTTTTTTTAAACTCAAAAACAGGTTATGATAATTTTACGGTTTGTGACATCATCTTCATCAGCTCTTCAACGCAGGTCCGGTCCTCATTCAACGACTTATTTCACCAGTTTCGATCGCAAGGCGATGCAGGTACCCTTAAGTTCCAACCGTCTTAGTCAACGCCATCCTCCAGTGCAAACAAGGTCTTTCCTGAAGCCATCCGCAGTTAAGAATGTTCTGAGCAGGTTGTTTGCAGGTTGCTTTCTCCATCGGTGTTCTCTGAGCTTTAACTTTGTAAATATATCTGTTTCTAGGTAGATAGCATACAGGTCATGGCTGTAGAGTCTTTGATATCGCTCTTCTTTTCATATTGGGCCAGGTTTATTTCATGCAGTTAGTTTAAACTTAAATAAAAAGGGATTTTCATAAAATTTAGCTGAGTAGACCATTTTCAAGAGACTTGAAAAAACGCAGTTCTAGCATCATGTAACCACAAATGACTACAAAAATATCCATCAGGAGACCTCAGATGAGTTGAATGTTTGCAAGTCAAGAGAAACACTTCTTAATAAACAAAGGATCAAAACCTGAAGACTCTCAATAGGAGGCCTTAGAGCTTCGAAGCAATTATTTTCGTTGGCATTTATATTCATCACCAATTCAGAGAGTTTGAGATGATTCAAAGATTTATGATCTCAATACTCCTAGCCTCTTCCTTAGAAAGGATCATCCTTGGGGGTGACTTTAACATCGGTGCACTTACATGGGCTAGTGACAGCTTTAAATCGTGGCGGTGTTTCAGATGCTATTCGCAATACACTTAGCGTAACCTCCTGTACCAACTTCATGCCTTCTTCGCCTGTTGAATGTACCCTTGTTCATATACATGTTACTCCATCTACTGCATTAGTTCTATCTTCGATTTCTATCTCATGTAATAGTCCTATTGTAGTTTATGAACATTTTTTTTATCGACATTTCATCGTTTCTTAGCACCTAATACCTCTCTTCTTTCGTTATTTGAAATTGTGATTTAAATATTCCCAGCTTAGTCTGCGATATAATTTACACTAAAATTTTATCAAGGAGCAATATTTCCTAAACAATGTCCTCCTTTTCCTCTCTTTGCTTTTTTTCTCAGTTGAATAAAGTTCCTAATGTAAATATCAGACGACTTGATTTTGTTGGCTCTTGCTAACTCTCCTTTGTCGTCTGTTCGTTTATGTGCTGCTATGCCACTTTATATCAGTCCTGATCCTCACCATCCGCTTCTTGCTAGATAGCTTTCCTTTACCTCATTTCTTTAGAATAAAAATATATCCGCGCTGCGTTTAGCTTCGCAAAAGCGGACTTCACTTCCATGAATGAAATGAAATTAATGCTGTTAACTGGCTTGATTTTTTCAGAGATATAAACGTTGATGATGGCCTTCATGTGTTCTATGATTTTTCGCTAATCTTGTTTTCTGTCACACTATCACTTTTCTGTGGTGTTGATTCTCCTTGGCTACCTGTTGACATGATACGTGCTCTTAAAACTAAAAAAGTGGTGCGTCATAGATCTCGAATCTCCGGCTTAAAGGTTTATCTGCTAAGATACAAAAATCTCTCCTCGTGTGCGATGAGTGCTTATTATGATCACATTGAAGCCTCCATATCATCTGCGCAACAGAAACCCTTTTCATCCTATATTCGTTCCTTCAAAAAATCTCCCTCTATCCGTTCTGTGATGCACCTAAATGATTTGTATGCTTCCTCGCCTCAAGAAACATGTGAGCTGTTTACTCATTTCTTTTCTTCTGCTACCTCCCAACTTAGTTCATTTTTCTCTGCCAATATTTCCTATTCAGATGTTGATAGTTTTTGTTTGTTTTTGACGAATCCGTTGGAAGTCGAAGGTTTGGCTGCCAATCTAGACAGTAGCGCCAACTGTGGACCCGATGGCTTATCTAACATATTTGCAAAGTCACTGTCGTCATCCTTGCGTGTTTCTTTAACCTTAGTATTCACGTACGTTTCTTTCCTCCTGAAAATCCGTAAGAATTTTTTCCATTCTCAAACACGGAGATTCGTCCTGCATCTCCAATTATCCCCACACTGATTCCCTCTGGCTTCAGTAAGCTTCTCGAAAGAATTGTTTACAGCAGAGTCTATCCTATAATTGAGCCTCTTCTCGCTTCTGAGCAACATGGTTTCGTGAAAGGCAAGTCAGCAGTTTCCAACCTACTTTCGTTCACCAATACTGTTGCCTCCGCCATCGACCAGCAAAAGCAATTGGATGTATTATAGACAGACTTTGCCAAGCTTTTCGACTCTGTGAACTATGAAATACTCATCTCAAAGCTCAATGGTTTCAATATTTCGGGTCAGCTTCGTTGCTGGTTTCCCTCATACTTTCGTGATCGTGCTTGTTTTGTAACGGTTCACTCTTATTTTTTTCTCCCTTCTATCCTGCTTGTAATGTTCCGCTCTCCTTTTCCTTCTATTTATAAATGATTTTCCGGTAAAACTGGACTTGATGCCCTAATATGTTTGTGTTTTTTGGTTGTGCGTTTGCTTTTGGGGCTTCTTTTCTTGCTTTTCTTTTTTGTTTTTCTTAATTGTTTTATCTTCTTTTTTATTTTTTTGTATAATTTTGTCTGTTTTTCTTCATTTTTTCAGCCCTTCTACCACCTTTTCGCCCTCTGGTGGTGGGATTTCCCGGGTGTGGGGCATCAAGTCCAGTTTACCCGATTTTCCTTCCCTCTTCAACTCCCCATGTCTTTTGTATGGTGGCGATCCGAAAATTTTCAGGTTGATTGAATCAGTGGATGACAGACTTGAAATAAATGGGACTTTGGAAAAAGGAAAGCAACACTAAAAACAGTAACTAAGTGGTTTCCCAGGCTATCAATTCTGATCACATAAAATCATTTATATTTACAGAATTGAGAGAGGCCCTAAATGAAATAGGAACGCAGAAAAGTTTCGAGCTAGTATGGATTTTGGGCCATAAGGAGCATCCAGAAAAAGGAAAGGATGACATCAAGACCAAAAACGGATCTAAAATGGTCTACTTCAGTCCAATTCCATACTAGAGCTTTACGAAAGCCGACACAGACTGGGAAAAACATGGACCAAGTAAACGATCAATAAAGATCGATAATCCGAAGGATTTGAAACATTCAAAGGACTACCTCAACATCGATAGCAAAAGAGCGAAAGAAGCAGTTTTTTGTGCGAAATTGGCGTAATAGCTCTATGTAGAGCTTTGAAGGCAACTTTCCACGTAAAATGTAACTCCACAGGATAAGTAAGGTGTGGTGTAAGTGACTTTGCTTTTCTTTCCATCTGGGGTATAGCTAAAGTCACGACCAGGGCCATATACAAATTTATGCGAAGCCTGGAATGGACCCAAAAGTTCGCAGTTGTTAAATTTAGGCAAATTTTTGCCTTTATCATAACCATTACCATTCTCAAGATTGATCAATACCAACGACCATTAAAATAAGAAATTCAGTCATGAATGCAGAAATATTCCAGCATATAAATAGAATACCCAGACATTAGAGAAAAATAGTAATATTACTTTTGACTGCAGGAAACTCCAAGACGGTAAAGGCATTGGAAACGCAATTTCTGAGGCCATCTTTTCTATGAACTGTGGAGCTAAATGCCTTTCTAATCTCATTTTATAAATTATTCCATTGTCAAAAGTATCCTCTTAGACACACATGATGGAAATGAGATGAAAACCCTGTCAAGCTTACATCTTTTGAAGCTCCACCCAGCCCATTAAATCTCTCAACAGCTCCACATTGTTGTCAAACTTTTACGAACATAGAGGCATTAACTTTTGAAGGTGTCTATATTTCACAAAAAAAAATATTCAAGAGAGCTCTAATTTACATCTTTGAAAATAATACTGACTTATTTTCGTGAGCATTTTTGTGTTCGTTTTGTTGCTTTCTTAAATATTCGATAGTTTTTCACAACTTAGAAACATGCAAAAAAAATATATTCCAAAGACTTCGAAAAATTGTGATATACGTACTTATTGCCGAGTCTATATCACTGTCATCAGTTTTTCGGGAGCTGCTTGGAAGAGTAATTCAAGGTTAGCTCGCTCTTTTTCGATAACTTGGTTTTAAGGTGGAAGACTGCTCAGTGGATGTAAAATAGTTAAAAAATAGTTAAAAAATAAATGGCAACCTAGTAAAATATGTTGGGGCCAGCTCGATCGAAACGCATAAGACCTTTCTTATGTATCGATGGCCTCTTGTAAAAAATGAGTAATTAAGACATTCCAAACTTGATCACCGAAATGAAAAGGTCGTTTCTTAAGGAACAAGAAACTTTTTGTGGCCTTCAACATGATTTCCAATAATTTTTTTACGATCGTCATCGTCAATTTATACAAAAATGATATCCTTTTCCGTAGAGGGTTTGTCAACGGCATAGTCATTGTCTTAGAATAGTATTTACTTTAATAAGTCGTTCAATTTTCGTCTGTTTATTGTAGGTGGGATGTATAGAGAAGCAAGGGCCAGAAAGAGTGATAGCAAGTTACAAATACAGTTGGAAACAGCCATCAGAGTACTATGACGAATTTTACGTCGTAAAAACTACTAAAGATCGGTCAGAAACAATGTTATGGGATTGCGTTTTCGGCAAACGACCTGATTTGATGTTTTTGTCCCAAAAAACCATGGACAGAAACAACATTATGACATGATGGACGTCAATTTAAATTTTACAAACGGTTGTTTGCAGGATAAAATGAGAGTTATACCAACTGTCAAACAAATTAGGCGAATTTTATATAAAAAAAAACTCTAGCGAACCTGAACCGCTAGAAACACTAATGTTCGAAGAACAGTAGAAGAATCGTGCAGGTTTTGAGTGCATATTCCACCACATGAGCTGCTTATTACGGCCAAACTGTTTCAAACGCCACGTTCTACTTTGGTCTCAAGAATGCATTATAACTCATATGATGGAAGGTTTCAGATATTACCACTGGCATGAATTTCAACGTTTGTGAGAGCAAAACACGGGTTAATTATATTCGTTATCAGTTGCTTATTTCACAAAATTTCGAAAGCAGCATCTCATACAACATCAATGAAGAAAATGCTCAGTGCCTGCAGCACTGTAACTGAAGTTGGTGTTTGGGGCTGCGATCCGAAAAATTTGCAGAGCTTTGGGAATTGAAACATTGGTTATTTATTTTCATTGTAAATGTTTCCGGTATGAATACTAACTGCAAGCTTTTAGTGATACAAAAGTAGCACAACCGACTCGTGCTGGCAACCTTTCGCCAGTATCAAAGCCAAGAATATATCACATCTGCTTCACGTTGTTATATTACATTCGAAGTTATAGGAGTATAAAGGAATTTAGGGTTACCTGCAGCGAGTTTTTTCAAATAATCGAAAGCTTAATATTTGCTGTTTATTGTCACTACAATATCATTACCAATTGAAAATTCTACGATAAAACTGCTTAATAAAGATATTGCAATTAAACACAAAACCAACAATAGCTGGCAAACCTATCGTGACTTTTCAACCAAATTTGGCCTGAACAATGTTGATAACAATTTCCATTAATTGTATGAAATTCGTATTGATTTCATGACTGCACTGGAAGTTATAGGGCAAAAAGTTTTATTTTCCTGAGCGAATTTTCAAAACCAAAGACACAACAATTACCATAGCTGGCAGCACCAATCGAATTTTTCAACCAAATTTCTATCAAACAGAGTTTAGAGTAAGGTTCAGCTACTGTGTCAATTTCATGAAAATCTGGTAACTAATTCACATTTCATAGGGCAAAAAGCAGTTTTTTTTCTTTGTAATTTTTCAAGATGGCACCACTGGCACAGAGTTGCCCACAATTCAAAATCGCTTCTATCAGACCTGGTCCTACTTAAGTCCAATGCATTCTGTAAATTTCAATGGTATCTGATTATTGATTCGTGAGTTCCCGTGAACAGAAGTTTTTGATGCTAAAAATATAGGTTGACTGGGAAAGGGTTACCGTTCTTGTCCGACATGAAATTTCCAAAGTTTTTCTTTGAACGTGTAGATAAAGCATAAGATTTGTATACAGATTGGTTTTATTGTAAGAAACGGACAGTTTTTGGAAATTCGATGGTTTATTCCAAATTTTTATTTTTTCAAATTTAAGACACCAAAATTATCATAGCTGGCAGCTCCAACCGAATTTTTCGACCGAATTTCTACCAAACGTGGTTTGAAATAATGTTCAGCTACTGTGTGAATTTCGTCAAAATCGAACGATTCAATCAGAATTTATAGGGCTAAAAGCAGTTATCTTTTTTAGTGATTTTTCAAGATGGCACCACTGGCATAGAATCACCCGCATTTCAAAATTACTTCTATCAGACCTGGTCCTATATAGGACCAATACATTCTGCAAATTTCAATTAATTATGCTCATTGGATCGTGAGTTTCCGTGAACAGAAGTTTTTGATGCTAAAAATATAGGTAAATTGGGCAAGGGTTACCAGGCGTGCCCGTTATACCATATCAAAATTTTTTTTTTGTTTATGTAAACAAAGCACAAGATTTACATATGAGTAACTTTTTTTTGAAGAAGCAGCAGTTTTTCAAGAGAGACGATGATTTGGAGGTTTTCACTTTCAGTGCCTGCCCTAGCTACAGGGTTGCCAGCACGCTCATCAAAAGCTACACAAATTTACAACTAAATAATACCAATATGTCCTAAAAATCTCGTAATGATTAAATATTTCTGTCAAAAGTTATCGCAATTTAAAAATTTTCAAGTTTTCCCGTTCTGTTTTTAGGCACCCAGCGCACACATGGGGTTAAAAAATTCCAAAACATTATCCGATTCACATGTAAAACACGTTCAAAATTTATTTCATCAAATTTATTTTTGCAAAACTTATTTGTGTACGGAATAATAGGTATATTAAAATTATCACTAAAATGGCCGCCGGCGCCAAAAGGTTAAAGATTATTAACTTTTTGTGAGACCTGGCACTATTCTGCATATACACCAATGTGTCCTGAAAATTTCAGCTCAATCGGATGGCGCGTTCCTGAGATTTTTTCACTGAAATTTTTTGATGATATATATATATATATATATATAGAAATATGAATTTTTGGCCAAAGTGATTTTAATACTAATGTTCTTCTTCGAACATTAGTAAAAAGTACAAGATAATGTACTTTTTACTAATGTTCGAAGAACATTGGTATTAAAATCGCTTCGCCGAAAATACGATATATATATATATATATATATATATATATATATATATATATATATATATATATATATATATATATATATCAGCAAAATGGTTAAGAGAGATAATCTCTGGAGTGGCCGATCCGATTGAGCTGAAATTTTTGAAGAACATAGATGTATGACTTGCTAAAATTCAGATATCTTAAACCTTTTGGCGGCGGCGGGCATTTAAGTGAATTTTCAGGTGCTCCCATATTTCCAAGCAGTGTAAGTTTTTGTTAAAAAAAAGTACTAGGAATGAAAACTTATTATGTTTTAAGTTTGTTTATGATAAAGAAGTGGAAATTTTGAGCCTTGTGTAGGCGCTTAGTGCCTAAAAGGAGGCAAGGATTTTTTTTCAAATTTCGATTTGTCATAACTTCTAAGAAAAACAATAGATCATCGTGAGATTTTTAGACCGTATTGATATAGACTAAACCTTTACACACATGGACTTTCAAAACTGTGCAGGCAAATCTGTAGCTACAGCAGGCTCCTCAACAAAAATCATTCAAATCATCGAGTCTCCTGAAAATTTTTTGATTTTTGAAAATAAATTCAAATTATTGATAAATTTTGACTTTTGTCCACCAAGTCAAATAAAATATTTCAAAATTCCGCGGTAAACAAGAACGGCAACCCGTGATGAAATTACCTCTATTTTCAGCACTCAAAACTTCTGTTCACGAGAACTGACGATCGGATAATGCGATGAATATGAAACTTACAGGACATGTTGAAATTTGCTAGGACCAGGTCTGATAGAAGTGATTTTGAAAAACAAGCAACACTGTGGCAGTGGTGCCATTTGGAAAAATCGCTAAGAAAAAAAACTGGTTTTTGGCCTATAGCTTACGATTTAGCCACCAGATTTTAACGAAATTCACGCAGTAGGTGAACCTTACTCTAAGATAGATTTCGTAGAAATTTGGTTGAAAAATTAGTATAGGGACACAAGCTACGGCAATTTTTGTCTCCTAAATATTGTAAATTTGCTCAGGAAAATAAAGATTTTTTCCCTATAACTTCCGATGCAGTGACGAAATCAAAACTAAATTCATGTGAAAAGCATATTTTGTTGCGGTTGTAATTCTGTAGAAATTTTGTTGCAAAACTGTGAAAGGGTTGCCAGCTATGATGAATTTCGTAATTTATTGACATTTCTTTATCGAGCGTAGTTCTCATAAAATTTCCAAATGGGAATGATCCTGCAATGACAATTAACAACAAATATTTACGTTTCAAAAATTTAAAAAGTTTGCACGATGATAACCCTAAAATTTAATTCACTCCTATAACTTACAGGGCAGCCATTCAATCGAAACGAAATTCATAGGCTTGGTTTAACACAACGTGAAGCAGCTATGGTGCTAGCACATTATTGCCAGCACCGGACAATTTCGTAAATATCGCACCAACAGATGCTTCCATTTTCTATTCATAAGCAAACCATTTACAATAAAATAAGCAACCGATATTTAACTGTTCCAAGTTTTGGAAATTCTATTGTTTGTTACTTGAATCTATAACCAAGTTTATTAGCTTATTCATCTGCATCATCCCCCTTCTATGGTAAGCATAATTTATGACAAACGACATCGATTATATAAAAGCACTAAAAGATTATATAAAAGCAAAGCATCTAAGTCAAGTCTGCCTTAAAAAGCCAGAAAAATAACAAAGCGCCGGGCATTGACGAGATTCCGGTCGAGCTAATTAAATACGGTGGAAGCTGCCCTATAAAAGCCATCCACAAATTGATCCAGAACATCTGGGGTCAAGAAAAAATACCGCAGGAGTGGTGCAAATCCATCATATGCCCTATCCACAAAAAAGGGGACAAACTTCGGTGCGAAAACTACAGAGGCATATCGCTACTTTGTACATCCTATAAGATACTGACGAAAATATTAAAGGATAAGATAAATGTATACGCTGAAAAGGTCTTTGGGGAGTACCAAGGAGGCTTTAGGTCTGGTAGATCAACTACGGATCAACTCTTCACAGTCAAACAAGTGCTTGAAAAATGCTGGGAATTTAACATCGACGTCCACCAGATTTTCGTGGATTTTAAACAAGCATATGACAGTATTGACCGAAACATACTGTACAAAATAATGCTATACTTCGGCATCCCGGCAAAACTAGTTCGGCTGACCAAAATGACGATGACGTCGACAGCATCACAAGTCAGAATCAACAACAGTCTGACTGACGCCTTTGACACAAATGTCGGACTAAAGCAAGGGGATGGGTTGGCCCCTCTGCTGTTCAACCTAGCACTTGAGTACGTGATAAGAAAGATTCCTGTCGACACAGGGGGTACGCTTCTGTATAAGTCGAACCAGTTAGTGGCCTACGCGGATGACATTAGCATCTTGTCCCGTTCCTTCACATCCGCCAAAGAGCTCCTGTTTAAACTTGACCAGGAAGCCAAGGAAGTAGGCCTGAAGATCAATCAGACGAAAACAAAAATCATGACGCAAACAAGAAAGAAGACCTCAAATAGACAAAATATAATTCTTGACGAATATAATTTAGAAAATGTGGACGAATTTATGTACTTAGGCTCGAAATTGACAACGAAAGGCAGTGAAACTGACGAAATTAAACGGAGAATACAGCTCGCTAATAAAACTTTCTACTCCGTTTTGGCCCTACTGAAGACCAGCTGCATACACAGGAAGACGAAGCTCCAAGTCTACAAATCAATAATCAGACCTGTGTTGTGCTACGGATGTGAAACTTGGACCCTTACCCAAGCATCCGCAAATATGTTGAACGCCTTCGAAAGACGGGTCCTCAGGCGTATAATTGGAGCTAAACAAGAGTGCGGCCAATGGCGGATAAGATACAACCACGAGTTGTACGAGGTTTTTGACGAGCCGGAGGTTGCCACAATCGTGAAACTGCGGAAGCTGCAATGGGCTGGTCACGTGCAACGAATGGACGAGCATCGAGTACCTAAGAAGGTATTCGAAGGAAGGGCCGAGGGTCGAAGGCCAGTGGGAAAACCCAGAAAACGCTGGTCTGACTCTGTCGACGAAGACTGCGCAAAGCTGCTCGGATTTCGGAATTGGAGGACGCGGTCATTGGACCGAGACAACTGGAGGCGTCACCTACGAGGCCAAGGCCCGAGAGGGGCTGTAGTGCTACGACGACGACGACGACGAAAGCATCTAAGTTATATATCTATATGCTTTTAGAATCGTCAAAAATTTGTGCAACTGCACCAAGTTGTTTATATAATGTTATTTTATTTTTTTCTCTTGGCCCTATAGCCTCCAGTACAGTCATGGTATCATAACGAAATTCATATGGCAAATTTAAATTATTGTAGACAATATTCAGTAGAAATCTAGTTTGAAAAACAATGATAGGGCTGCCAGCTATGATTGTTTTTGTATTTTTTGACATAGCTTTAGTAAGCGATTTAATCATAAAATTTTCAAATCGTAGTGGTCTTGTAGTGAAAATACACACCAAATACTAAGATCTAGAAAGTTTGAAAGCTCTGGCGAATGGTTACTCTAAATTTCTTTGTATCCCTATAACTTTCAATGCAGTGATCGGATCAATACGAAATTCACAGAGCAGGTTGACTTCAACGTGAGGCAGATATGACTTATTTTTGGCTTCGGTGCTAGCAAAGGACTGCTAGCACGAGGTGTTTTTGTTATTTTCGTACCAATAAATGCTTGCTTAAGTATTCACATCGTGAATATACAATATATAACAATATATATGACAATACATACAATATATAATATATAAGACACTAACAACAATATAACAACAATATATAAGACAATATATAACGATACACCCAAAATCTGCACAAATCCTCTACTGTTCTTCGAACATTAGTATTTCTAGCGGTTCTGATGCGCTAGGGTTTTTTTTTTAAACAAACTTCGCCTAATTTGTTTGACAGTTGGTATACTAATGATTAAAGAATTTTTTTCTTACCGAACTTCGATACACTGAAGCATATGTTGGATTTGGGCCAGTGCACGTCAATGCATAAAACGAGAAATTTTTACTAAATGTTGCCGACGCATAAGTACATGGTGCACCGCTCTCATCAGTCACTTTACAACTTAGGCATTCCGAATTTCGATAAACATGCCTTTGTTCGGGATGATTTCTGCCTGTTCCCAAATAAAATCTGAAAAATATAAATAAGCATTAAGTAAATTGAAACCAGTAAATATTTGAGCCTTACATATCACCAGTTGACTCTTTGAATCCATAAATACTGATAACGGTAAAATTTCCTAAGGCATTTCTCTTATTTTGGCCGGTTTCTAAATCAAGCTCCCAGATTTGTAGCCAATCATCAATCCAATATGTGAAAATGCAAGTGTTTCTACTCGAATAACATTTCGGTTTGCTGACTGTGATCCAGCCGTCAGGTTCATCAAATCTGGTGACCTGAAAAATATAAATTTTGGCTATTATTATTGACCTGTAGCATCAAATGTGCAAGACATAGGTATTTCCGCAATAATTTAAGAATATTATTACATGTCGAAGAATTTTTTAAATCACTGAAAAAAATTCACATTTGAGGGTTGATCAATAAGTAATGATAATGAATATAAACCAAGGTGATTAAATTCAAAAGATATATTTGTTTTTCAACATAATCTCCTAACAAGTTAATACATTTAGTCCATCTTTTTTCCAAACCCAGGATACCGTTAGAAAAAACTCTTTATCTTGACACTCCCAAAATGTCTCAACAGCGGCCATCACTTCGCTATCATCTTAAAATTTCTTACCCCGAAGATGTTCCTTGAGCCGAGGAAAGATGTAAAAGTCACCGGATGATGTAAAAAAAAGTTTTCGGAGAAAAGATGTAAAAGCTCGAATCCTGTTTTTTAAATAGCAGCCATTGAAACTGCAGCCTTGTGAGCCGGTGCGTTATCTTGATAAAACAGAACTCTGGTTCGCAGTTTGACTCGTCTTTTTTCCTTCGTTGTTTCTCGTAATCTTCTTATTTGGTCTGCGTAGTAAGATCCTGATATAGTGGCTTCCTTTTCCAAATATTCCACCATAATTCCTTCAGCGTCCCAAAAAACTGATGTCATAACCTATCCTGCCGAACTCGACACTTTGAATTTCTTCGGTGCTGGTGAAAAGGGTCGCTTCCAGGTCATCGATTGCATTTTGGTTTCTGGATCATAATGGTGGATCCAGGTCTCGTCCATGGTCACGAAGCGTGACAAAAAATTCTCCTGATCTGCCTGGAACTTTTCGAGATTCATCCTTGAAATGTCGACTCGTTTCTTCTTATGCTCGTCCGTTAACATTCTCGGTACCCAACACGCAGAGACCTGCTTCATATGTAATTTGTTGGCAAAGTTTTTTCGCACACTACCATTTCAGATCCCTGTTTGTTACCTCAGCTGCATGCCTGATGGTCACTCTTTGATCTGCCAACACGTTGTATTCATTGAGGAACGTGGATGGACGTCCTTCGCGGTGTTCATCTTTAGTGGATGTTCTTCCCAGCTTAAACTTCTTGGCCCAGCGTGCAACGGTAGAATATGGAGGAGCAGAGCCCTCTAATGTTTCCACCATGTCGCCGTGTATGTCTCTGGTTGACAATTTTTTCAAACACAGGCACTAAATGGCAGCACTAATTTTGTTTTTCTCTATTTTGATGTTCTCTCTTCGACTGTTCGTATTCAAACCAATGTACCTCCTGACTGACTGACTGCGAACTGTGGTCTGCTTGGAGTTAGTGCTGTTTTTGCACTCTTACTCCATTCGTGGCTGTGAGCATTAGTTAGCTCCAACAATGTAGCTGGCGTTACTGTGTGTCTATTTTAATTTGAAAACTTGGCGATTCCGCTTTATTTTATAAGTTGTCTTAAGCTAGGATATTTAGGACGACTAATATTGTTTGGGTGTTTCAAAATATGTAAGGACCTGTTTGGATGTCTGTCAACAGTTTCGAAAAGTTTGAGAGCTCTGTCATGGATGTATTTTTGCACTGATTGTAATCTAAAGTCTTTGTGTATATCTGAGTTCCTAACATAGCATGGGATATTAAAAATGATTCTTAATGCAATATTTTGACCTGCTTGGAGCTTTTGAATGTTGGTTTTGGTCGTTTGACCGAAGGCTACACAACCATAAAGTAGTTGCGGTCTTCTGATTTGTTTGTAAAGGAGAGCTCGGTTAGTTATATTAAAGTTCCTGGAGTTTTTAAGTGGGTTTAGGGATTTAATGGCATTCTTTATAGTTGCTCGCTTCACGGTAATATGTGGTGTCCATTGAAGTTTATTATCAAACGTGAGACCCAGATATTTGGCTGTCTGTTGCCAAGTTATAGTTTCTCCGTCAACCGTAAGCAACAGTGGCCTTTGATTTTTTTTCCTAGTGATGAAAAGTGCCTGAATTTATTTAAAGTTTATTTTGATTTTCCACTTTTGGAAGTATTTTAAAAGGAGGTCAATTGAGTTTTGAAGATTAGAAGTGATAAAAAGTGCCTGCTTTGAGGAATAAAAGATGCATGTGTCGTCAGCAAACAGGGATATGTTTGTTTTACTGGAACGTGGGATGTCTGTGGTGTACAGATTGTACAAAATTGGTGAGAAAGGTGAGTCTTGAAGTACGCCAGATTTAATGTGGCGCTTTGAAGAGAGGCGACTTTCTATTTTGATTTGAAAGGGTCTTCCGTTTAAAAAAGGAGTCAATAAGCTGTGAGAGTGATTTGGGATTTGTAGGTTATTTAGTTTGACGATCAGACCTGCGTGCCTAACCTTTTCAAAAGCTTTGGCTACATCGAACATAACCAGACTTGTAGAATGACGTCTATTGAACCCTGTTCTAATATGCTGGGTGACTCTGGATAGTTGGAGTTTGGTTGAATGTTGCGACTTAAAGCCGAATTGTTCATCAGGCAGGATGTTGTTGAGTTGGACTAGCTCCTTTAAGCGAGAGAGAAAAATGAGCTCTGTTATTTTAGCCAGAGATGAGAGAAGGCTAATACTCCTCCAGTTTTGAGGGAATGTTAAATCTTTTCCGGGTTTAGGGAGGACAATTCCATTTCCAACAATTTAGATATTTTTTCAGAAGGAAAATGCAATTTTTGATATCTACTAGATTCTGTAAGATGTTCTCAGGTAAGTGACTGAGGCAGAAGTTGGTAATGTTTGTCGGGCCTGGAGCTTTGCGCTTGTTGGTAAAGCATTCCAAATTTTTAACCTCCTCTAGATTGGTGGGTGGAATTGTGTCTTCGCTTGAGGTCCATGAATTTAGTATTCTCGACGCAGCTTGGCCAATGTGAACCTGAATGTATCTCCCTGGAATCGTAGCCTATTTATATGTTGACTTAGGCAATCCGCACACGGGTCGTTGAGCTATCGTCGTAGATGCGATATTTCTACGCTTGGACGTCACAACCTATGTAAATCAATGGGTGACCGCTAACGGAGCGTTAGCCTATCGTGAATAGTGAGAAACGTAGTCGGTTCACGTTGAGTGCGTCTCAAGCGTTGTGCATTGCAGGCCTCAAGTCGAATGAGTAGTCGTTTTTGCAAGCGCGATGGATGACGGCAACGTACAATTCGTGGGGGAGGTGGGAAAATGCCCCGAATTGTATGATTTTACGACGCATACTGACGTTTTCTTGACGACCCGTGTGCGGACATGTTACGAGGATGACGACACTCGTTTTCTCACGAGCTTGACAAGTGTCAAACGCATCTCTCACGTATCGCATGGCTAACGACCCGTGTGCGGAGTGCCTTAGTGATTATATGTGGTAGTAAATTTTTTTTTTTTGAATTTTATGCGAACTGGAAATAACCGATTATCATTACTTATTGATCAAGCCTCGTATAGATTCATTTATACGCAAAATTTATGTTCATAGAAAACAACTTTGCATTATACAACAAAAATAATAGGTAGAATGCTCCCAAAGGGCCTAAAACGACAAACCGAATAATCATTTTGAAATTATTCACCATATTTTCCACGAATAAGATTGAATTTTTTGAGTCATCAAACATTAGACAAAATGTGATAATAGTTTAACGTAACGCCAATCATGGAAATATCATCTTCACACTCACTAAAGGATTCAAATAGAAATTTAGAAATATAAACGCGACACTAGGATATATTCGTTTTTGGTCTCGGTGATTTGTTTAATTGTGGCATAACAATGAAATTCTTCACCAAACGTCTCCGGCCACGTCTCCTTGCTGACCAATACAAACTGCCACGAGCATAGTTGTTACCGAACTCTCGAAAACAAAATCTAACGGTATCTTGTTTTCTTGAATTTTGTGATTGGTTTTCGGACCGCTGAATGGCCTTTGAATTGTTGAAATTCAAAATATAGCGTCACATTCACAAAAATTCGAAAATATCGAAAAATATCGAAAATTTCGAATGAAATTTCTGATTGCTACAAGCTTTATTCACAAATTTAAAATCAACGTGAAAGCAAGTGTGGAGTGAGTTTCACGACTCACTTTACCCCTGATTTAGCTCAGTTACCTATTCAGTAGGTCAACGCAAAGCTCGGTGCGTGGTCTCTCGTCCGAACCTGGATTCAAACCAGGGACCCCACACACTAGGAACTAGTGCTCTATCTACAGAGCTATGCGAGCACGAAAAAAATTTAAGCGACTTTGAAAAGGTATTTATATTTAGGTATAGAGATATAATATTCAAGTGAGTTTAGTCCAAAGTTATTTTGTTGCAGACTGTTGTATCAAAACCACTATTATCAGAAAAGTGTAAAATTTTCAATGGTTTTATAAAAAGAAAAGTCCTCAAACTTTCCCGCTTTGAAAAATACAGTTCGTGAGAAAATTTTCCTATAATTCATTGGAAAATTATTAAGAAAATATTTTGTTTTCTTTCGATTATCGGTGCTATGACGAAATATTTCATCATAACCAGTTAACAGATTGATATGCGATGCGGAAGACAAAGTGTATAAGTTAGCACCACGTTCCTCAAAACGTGAAAATAACAACACACGCCGAATCATCAATACATTGAGCAGCAATTTCAATGCAGCCAGGTATTTAGGTATCGATACTAGAAGTAGTTTCAATTGTAATTTCTACTAGAGTTGGGTCGTACTCGGATTTTCACATACTAGGTATTCCGAGTACGAGTGCAAAAAAATACATGTTCCAAAAATACTAGCTAGTATTTTTTGAAGTATGTACATAATATATATTATATACACACAAGAACATGCGATTTGCAGTGATGTAATGGAACGGTATGATATGCCCTGCCCCACCCACCAGACATAAAGTTCCCAGGCTAGAATGGTGATGGTGCAGTTGACCGTGAAACGATACCGAGCCATTAGTCCGTGCAGCTCGTCCGTAACTTTCCAATGGTCGGTCACTTATTTAGCAAATCTTTCTCCAATCTAGGAGCCATCCAAGGGAGAACAATCAAATTCAATCAATTTAATTTGATTTTCATTTTAATATATGCACAAAACACCTCATGTATTCGTTCAAATTACCAATGTCGATAAATTTACTAAGATAGGACCAACTTATCCTGTTGCCATCTATATGACTTTTCATCGATCGATCCCTGATACCAAATTTTTCCTGGCTAATCTAACACAATCGGATTTCCACTTCACCTCACTGAAGCATGACGTTTGTCGAAAATTGTATTAAGAAATGATAAAAATAAATGTTAGTCTATTAAACATGCACCCATTAGGGGGGCAACCTCTTCGGTAAGGCAGGACATGAGTCACAACCCCGGTAGGGTTGGAGTGCAGTCATGAGGAGGGCTTCGGCACAGCCAGAGAAACCAACTAGCGAACCAAAAAAGATCTCAACATTTTTAGTGCTACTTTCAGTTTCGAAACTAGGCCGCTTTTTTCAAAATTTGTATGGAAATTTCACCTGAAACAACTCAGAAAGGTCCCCAAATTCATGCTACATCAAAAATAAATTTTTGGAATAGATGGTCGTTTTTGCCCAATTTCTCCTATCAAAAATTTGTTCGCCTTTAAAATATCACTAATATACTCCCCGACCACTTTCAATCATCAAAGAAAATTTTTTTTTACAACAAAGTAAAAATCGTGTTTTAACTTATAGAGGTTCCAGTGCACACTTTATTGAAAAATCCAAAGTCTATAATTTTGGACAGACGTTTTATTTTGGAGAGAATTAAATTGCAGAATTTCACAGTTCGGCTATTTGGGTGGGTGTGCTTGTGAGCTTTGAGTTGCGCTGAGAGTCGCAACAAGTAAGACCAGATAACAATAGTCGTGTTAAAAGCAATAGTATGGAAGAAGGTAGGATTCAAGATTCATAGTGAGTGGTCTGCAAAAAGTGCGATTCTAAATTCTGTGATTCCGAAAGTGTGGTTTGATCTAAGCATGGGAGCTTAGGACTTATTCTGAGCACGTCATATGAAGTGGTTTGGTCTGCGTTGTTTGTAAAAACTATTGAGTGACCTTTGGCAAGCTTTGACATTTGACAACCTTCATAAAGTCTAAGCTGTGTTCATTCATGCTTGCTTGCATTCTTCTAAAAATCTAATTTCGACAAACATAGCAATTTGTGCTAAGCTCTGAAGCTAATAGCCTTACCTGCGTACAAACACCTTCACTGCTACATTTCTGCAACGATGCAACATTCTGTCTTCGATTCAACCAAATCGCCAATACATTGTCATTATCAATCCACGTCACCGATTGCAGAATATGATCATAGGTGACAACATTTATCGGAGCTGGAAGTAGTATCCAACTTGTCTGGTCATTTGCTAAACTCCTCACTTTCAAAAAAACACCAGGATTCGATGTACCAGGTTTTGGATACTTCAAGTGCAATTCCTCAGGATATTGGAATATTTCATTTCTACTAGCAGGATTGCTGTAGAAAGGTAGATTGAATGTTGTCACCAGTGTGTCGTTGAATTCAGCAATAGCCAGTTTCTTGGCATCGGGCGAAAACCATAGAGCAGCTGATTCGGATAGAACCTCTTCTTCATAGACCCAATCTGCAATTCCATAGTACTCGACACCTTCGACACCCATCACAGTCAACTGATGAGTTTTCGTCCCGTCCCAATAGTAGACGTTGTTCATATAGACATAGGCAACTTCATTACCCGATGGTGACCAAACACATAGTTGCAAACGTTCGTTGGATTGTAGTTTTGTTGTTTCACTGCGAAAAAAGAACATAAATTATCTAAGTTAAATTCATCACGCATTGATAGCAGATTTTAATTCAAAAAAGTATATTTATATTATTGTAACACTTACTTTGTCTCCAAGTCATAAACATCACATCGTGCGGTGGTTGAGTGTCGAAATACGGAGTGCATATCGTATCGGAAAAGAACCTTTTTTCGGTTGGGTGAAATTGTAGGATACGATCCATTCCATTTTGCCTGTCAAAATTTTGATAAGCTAATTTAAACAGCTCCAATAGTAGAAATTTTAGCCTTACTAGTACATCTGATGAGAGAAATGTATTTTCCTGGTCAGTTTCTATATTTTGGATGACAAGGTTTCCTTGTTTCTGCAGTAGGATTTCATTATCTGAAAATTGAAGAAGATAATATAGTAAAACAGATGAAGTGATATTTTTCAGATTTCAACATGTGCTTATTTGATTCGTTCTGGATTTCGAAAGAAGCTTCAAATCGTTAAAAATTCTTAGATCCGACTTGCCTACTATATCGTCGGGTGTACGCCAAAACCATGAATGTGCTAAAATGCTATTTCGAGTAAAATCAATTTGAAAATTTGACGTAATATTAGAAATCAGTTTTAAAATATAAGAAACATTTTTTTTTTAATTAAGGAAGATAATATTCTAATACTATTCCGTTAAACTAAAACAATGAATCTGCAAATTCATGATTTTGGTGTAACGCATTTGGCAAATACTTAGTTTTTAGGTAATTCAAAAAATTGAAATTTTGACTTTGTGTAGGCATAAAATGGAATTTTACATTTCCGGTTTTGGCAAATTGTTTGTATAAGAATTCCGCGTACAGTGACATGAAAAACTCAAAATCACCAAAAAAGCACATTCATGGTTTTGGCGTACACCCGACGATATGTTCTCTGAATAAATGATTCACTGCAAACATTAATTTAAAACAAAAACTCTAGTGCACCTGAACCGCTAGAAACACTAATGTTCGAAGAACAGTAGAAGAATCGTGCAGATTTTGAGTGCATATTCTACCACACTAGCTGCTTATTACAGCCAAACTAATTCAAACGCCAGGTTTTACTTTGGTCTTATAACTAATATGGTGGAAGGTTTCAGATATTACCACTGGTATGAATTTCGAAGTTTATGAGAGAAAAATTTTTGTTAATTATATTCGTTATCAGTTGCTTATTTCACAAAACTTTGAAAGCCGCATCTTATATAACATCAATGAAAAAATACTCAGTGCCTGCAGCACTGTAACTGAAGTTGGTGTTTGGGGCTGCGATCCGAAAAATTTGCAGAGCTTTGGTAATTGAAACATTGGTTATTTATTTTCATTGTAAATGTTTCCGGTATGAATACTAGCTGTAAGCATTTATTGATACAAAAGTATCACAACCGACTCGTGCTGGCAACCTTTTGTCAGTATCAAAGCCAAGAATATATCACATCTGCTTCACGTTGTCATATTACATTCGAAGTTATAGGAGTATAAAGAAATTCAGGGTTACCAGCCGCAACATTTTTCAAATAATCGAAAACTTAATATTTGCTGTTTATTGTCACTACAATATCATTACCATTTGAAAATTTTACGATAAAACCGCTTAATAAAGATATTGCAAACAAACACAAAACCAACAATAGCTGGCAGCCCTATCGTGGTTTTTCAACCAGATTCGGCCTGAATAATGCCTATAATAGGTTCCATTAATTGTACGAAATTTGTATTGATTTCATAACTGCACTGGAAGTTATAGGGCAAAAAGCTTTATTTTCTGAGCGAATTTTCAAAACCAAAGACACAAAAATTACCATAGCTGGCAGCATCAATCGAATTTTTCAACCAAATATCTATCAAACACGGCTTAAAGTCAGGTTCAGCTACTGTGTCAATTTCATGAAAATCTGGTAACTAAATCACACACAGAGTTGTCCACAATTCAAAATCGCTTCTATCAGACCTGGTCCTACTTGGGTCCAATGTATTCTGTAAATTTCAACTGCATCTGATTATTGGTTCGTGAGTTCCCGTGAACATAAGTTTTTGATGCTAAAAATATAGGTAAATTGGGAAAGGGCTACCGTTCTTGTCCGACATGGAATTTCTAAAGCTTTACTTTGAATGTGTAGATGAAGCATAAGATTTGTGTACAAGTTGGTTTTTATTGTAAGAAACGGACATGTTTTAGGAGATTCGATGGTTTGAATGTTTTCACTTTCAGTGCCTGCCATAGCGACAGGGTTGCCAGCACGTTCATCAAAAGATAAGCAAGTGTGCAACTTAACAACATTAATATGTCCTGTAAGTTTCATAATGATTTGATAATCAAGTAAAAAGCTGTCGCAATTCAAAAATGTTCAAATTTTCCCAATCTCATTTTAGGCGCCTAGTGCACACATAGGGTTAAAAATTTCAAAAACATAATCATTTTCACAATTAAAACAGGTTCACAACTCATCGCATAAACGTTATTATTGCAAAAGTTATTTTTTGACAGAAAAATAGGTATATTTAAAATATCACTAAAATGGCCGCTGGCGCCAAAGGGTGAAATATTATTAGCTTTTTGTAAAACAATGGAAAATATAGAAAAATAACAGAATTATTATTTAAACAATAAGAAGAAGAAACCAAAACTAAACGGCCACATCTTCTTAGGTGTCAAAAATCCCGAAGCTGCTTAATGTTACTGGTAAGTCTGTTCCAATTAGCATTGAGCTTATAGATATGTCCTTTTCCTAGATATTTTACACCTTTTACAAAAGTTTCGATTCTGAAGTTTTAAGGTAGGTTTTTTTTTGCGAAAATACTGTAGTGCTGCAGGGGTATACGTTAGAGCTTTCGATTGCACTCTCTGAGTTACATTATCGTTTGATGGACGCTTTGTTTCTAGTAGTCACAAACCAAAAGTCTATCGTAGGTTAAAACTCGGGCTTGTGGAGTAGCATTTTGATCAACCACCTATTATTTATTTCAAAACTAAAATTAAAAGAATTGGTTTTGGAATTGCTGAATACTTTTATTTGCTTTTCAATAACAACTCAAGTAACAGGGTTGATTCATAAAAAAATGGCAAATAAAGTCAGCACGTCTTTAATCGAAACGTTTTTGGGCAGCTGGTATCGTTTACTTTGTTGTTTAATTTTCCTTTATAAATATTGCATATGCGTGAATAGAAAACATATTTCACTTTACAAGTAATGCTCCTTTTGGCCAAAATCTGCTGGATGCACTGAAATTCTGATTTGACAACATCAATTTGGCAACTACCATAAATATTAAACTTTAGCAACTTTTGTGAATCAAACCAAACGTGCTTGGACTAATCTTAGAATATCCGAACAAGACATCATATTTTTGGTCTTGTAACATGGCAAAGAAAAGCTTTATAATATATCAAATTTATGTCTTAACGGATCTAGTTAAAATGAAACAGTACTCGAGTTGCTTAAAGAATGAATTAAGTGAAATAGTCTTTCAGGCTGTTCACGTCACTAAATATGAATAAAACTCACTAGATATGAATAAAAACATGTCATATTGATTTTTTTTGTGTGCTAAATCCTGAGAAGATTAGGTTCACTTATCACGTAACGTATCAGCTATCGTTTTTCGATAACACCCGTATGGTGGGTTTGACCTTAGATGTTTTCTTTAGACAACCACAAACACAAATTGTGTCTCGACAACACGCTAATACGACGCGCAGTTGCGACACGATGATTCACGTATGGTCAATTCCAGAGAAAGACCGTCCTTCGGAGAAAAACAAACTTTGCAATTCTCCGGCTATAATTTTTTTACCACAGGAGAAAATACGAGAATGTGTCATATTGAAGGATATTAAATCGAAATCAAAATGTCAGTTTTGAAAATTCTACGAAAGGTTGGTCAGCATGCGGAACCGCAGAAAAAAGTTTTGGGTACCCCTGTGTCTCAAATCCCGGGAAGAATTTGTTTCATTTACACTGACGAAAAACCATTTGGTGAAAAGGAAACTTGAGAGAATGCACATTGTTTCTCCTCGGTATTCAAACTTCATCAAATCGTGCCGATGATCCTTGTTTGTACATATACAACAACCACCAAATTGGTAATCAGGCATTTTCTAAGAGTTCCCACAAAGAGCCAAATTAATAAATTTTGCCTCTCTTATATATGAAGACTATTTTCCCGAATAAGCATGTGCTGAGATCGTAGCCATTATTTAAGGTGCACTTGAATGTAATGGACAGTAATATAATAAGCGAATAGACGGTGATAGGAATTACACGTAAACACTTCATGTTTTTTAGAATAATTCCTCTTTAAGGTTTCTTCTCAGCACACTTTATGTATACCTAGTAATCAACGTACACTAAGTAATACTCAAGTAGTAAGCTCGACTTTGCATCAAACAACGCTACATCAGTTTGCTGCACAAGTCTTTGTGACTAGATTTACATATGAGACGAGTACTGCTGCTGTACGAGTACTGTACTACGAGTACGAGTACTGCTGTGAAGAACTACATCGAACACAAACTTGGATTTGTACCAGTCCTCCTGGACTGCACTAAACTTACTCCAGACAACATTCAAAATAACCACAAGGAATTACTGGACGCCAGTTTTTGGCCCCACGGTATAATTACCAAAACTTTCATCAGAGGACCTGGTTCGAATTTGCAACGAAAAAGAAAAGCACCTATTCCAACCTAATCTAAAAAAATTGTAAATTTATTTATATGACCAAAACGTACGTGGCTTGAGATCGAAGTTCCAATTTATATCCTTTAATTCCTCACTCGCCTTAGATAGCATTATCAACCTCACGGAAACTTGGCTAGCAGTAAAGTTATCCGTTTGCACCAGGTATTTCGAGTGGATCGGAATTGTTTTGTTTCTAACAAATCGCAAGGCGGAGGTGTATTGATTCCCATACGCGTACCTCTTATTGGAGCACTCTGTCGGAATTTTCATCCTTCTCCTCCTGTTGAATATGTGATGGTTCATACTTGTTTTCCTAACAACCTTCACTTAATAATTCTCTCTGTGTATGGTCCTTGTAATAATTCTTCCGTTCTGTACGAATGTTTTTTACTGAGATATCCAACTAACTGTCAATCCAACAAAATGGTAAGAATTTAATTTAATTTTAATTCAGTGCCACACGTCTCACCGGATAGCGTATTTTATATGCTGCTGTAGTCGTATAACGGTACTTTTTATTAATTCACTGGTATAAGAGTGTTGTTGTTTCCAATGCGTCTATTCTGTTCTATGCTGTTCTAAAAAACGCTCCTATTAACGACCTTAAAGCTGCAATTTTAGAAGCCTAGAATTCTATAAGTCCTCAAATTTATTATCATCGGATTAGACGTGTTCTATCCTTATATTTTAGTAGACACACACCACCCTCCTCTCTCTCTCTGTTTATGTCCCACTGACATACTTCTCAAAGAAAGGAATCTCAATTGCTCCTCGGTACAATTTTCGCAAGTCTACCTAGGAATGGCATCAGAATTTGAAAAAGTTAGCTGGTTTTCGTTCTTCTGTGGGCTAAATATTGATCATGCATTTTTCAAATTTTATTCCTTCTCCAACTACTTTATCTCTAACTATACACCTACCTTTTATCCTTTTAAATCTACAGCTTCTCTTTGGTTTTAAATCTACAGGTCCTCTTTGAGGGCATTCCAACTAAAAAATGTTGCTCGGAAAAAGTTTCGAAGATCGAATTCTGCTTCTGATCTTGCCATATTTCGGACCCTGCGATACTCGGCTAAAATCGAAATGAAGCAAGCAATGCACGATTACTTTGCTTGTCTGAGATCATCTATTTCTTCTTGTAATATTAAAACTTTTTGGTCATATATTCGGTCTTTGAAGAAAAATACTTCCATCCCGGTTCAAGTAAATTTCAATTATTGGTTTTATTCTTTCGATTATTGGTTTGTTTATTTCATGTTTTGTTAGGGTCCTGCTTGCATAAGTAATGGGTAGGTCGTGCCCTATTTCGCCTTGTGAGAGTATTGCGCCTAATGCATAGTCTGATGCATCGGTTGTGACAATAAATGGTTTGTTGAAGTCTGGGTATTGTAATATTGGTGAATTCATCAGTTTATTCTTTAGTTTTTCAAATGTTAATTGACATTTTTCCGTCCATAAGAATTTCGTGTTCTTTTTTAACAAATCGTTCAGGCATTTTGTTATTTTGGCGAAGTCTGGGATAAATCGTCGATAATAATTAGCAAATGCGACGAATCTTCGGACTTCGTCTGCGTTTGTAGGTATCGGGTAGTTTTTTATTGTTTTGAATTTTGCAGGGTCTGTTCGGACTCCGTCTTTTGTTATTAAATGTCCCAAGTACACTACTTCACTTCTCAAAAAATTGCATTTCTCAGGGTTGAGCTTGAGGTTGTATTTTTCTAACCTATCAAATATTTTTATTAAATTGCTATTATGATGTGCAAGGCTGCAACCAAAGACAATTATGTCATCAACATATAGAAATGCTGCTGAGTCTAATCCACTTAAAGCGACTGTTAGCATACGTTGGAAGCTGTTCGATGAAATTGTTAGACCAAAAGGTAGCCGTTTGAATTGATAATGCCCTTTATTTGTCGAAAAGGCTGTTAATGGTCTCGATTCCTTTGTCAGGCTGATTTGGTGAAAGGAGCTTGTCATGTCCAGTGTGGAGAAGTATCTTGCTCTCCCTAGCCTGTCTAAAACGTCTTCTAGCCTTGTTAGTGGAAACTTGTCATTAACAATTTTTTTGTTGAGTGCTCTGAAATCTACAACTAATCTCCATTTTGTTGGACCTGACTCACTTTTCTTTGGTGTTAAAAGTAGTGGTGAGTTATATGGGCTAGTTGAGTTTTCGATAATATTGTTATCTAACAATTGGTTAACTTGTCGATTTATTTCATCAATATGTGTGTGAGGTTGTCTATAGTTCTTGATATACGTTGGTGTGTTATCCGTGACGAGTATATTTTGTTTATAAAAGTTATTTGCGGTAAGTGGGTCGTGTTCTAAATGAAAGATGTGCTGATAATGATGAATAATTTCTAGTATTGACTTTTGGTCTTCTAAGTTCAAATGGTTTATGTTGATATATTTTAATAAATCTTTAAATCTTTGCTTATCTCTGATATCTTTATTTACTGAAGCGTTGTTTTTATGTGTTCTGTATTTAGCTAATGGTTCTGTTTCTATTTGAAAGTTTTTAATTATAATGTTTTCTTCGTTAGTGTTAAGTAGTTTTATATGTTTAATACCTTCTGCTGGTATTATTGTGTTACCTATGTAGACTCCCGGTGTTATTTCTTTATTTACTATCACACTGTCTTCTTCAATGGTAAACTCAACTGGGCAAATATATTCACATCGTGCTGGTATTGTTAATTTGTGTATTTTGGAATCTGTACTGATTGGTATTGTATAATCTTCACCGTTGATGTTAATTGTTAATGTATATGTTTCGTAATCAATTTTTGCTAGCTTCTGTACAAAGAAGTCTCTTCCAAGTATTCCGTCTGTATGAATAGGGAAATCAGGTTCCACGATTTGGAAAGGGTGGATTATGGGTTTTTCGCCAATATTCAAGTCTAAGTTGGCAACACCTATTGAATATATTTCTTGGTTTGTTATGCCAGAAAATTTGCATCGTTTGTCTGTTTCTATGTCTTCATCTTCTGTAATTACATTTATCTTGCAGATTGATATATCTGCTCCTGTATCTACTAATAATTTCAAATATTTTCTTGATTTTCTACAATATAAAGTAACGTAATTCTTCAATTGTGTGTTTAATAAATATATCTTTTCTATCTGGATCCCGGGGTCAACTTTTATTCCTCGTTGCTGCTGGCCTCCGGGCCGTTGGCGTTTCCCTGTATTATGTTTACTCTGTGTTGTCTATTATTTTCATAACCTCTATTAGTTCCTCTGTTGTTTCTATTATTTACGTTAGGGGGGTGATATGTGGTTCTGTATACTCCTTGATATTTATTGTTGTAATTATTTCTATAGTTATTTCTGTAATTGTTGTTATGGTTTGGTGCATTATTTCTTGTGCTAAAGTTATTTCTATTACTCCTGCTGCTATCTCTATTAACACTAATATGGTTTTGGTTAAAGTTGTTATTTCTGTAATTGTTGTTATGGTTAGGTGTATTATTTCTTATGCTAAAGTTATTTCTATTAATGCTGGTGCCATCTCTATTATCACTAATATGGTTTTGGTTAAAGTTATTATTTCTGTAATTGTTGTTATAATTATTTGGTCTATTTCTATTGTTATAATTCAACCGTTGACCTATAGTGTTTCTTTGATTTACATACATAATGTTTTCTGTAACATTGTTGCTTAATTCAATTTCAGTTGCTACTTGAATTGCTTCTACAAACGTTTTAGGCTGTGCAGCAAAAATTGTGGGTTTAAGTGTTTCTATTAATCCATTCTTAAAGATGGTTAGTGCATATGAGTCGTTCGACTTTTGTATCGCACTTTTCTCTGCTTGAGATGGATTCTTGCCTAAACTACTTATTTGAATTTCACTTAACTCGTTAATGAGCTCGGATATTTTTTCGCTAAACTTTTCAACCGTTCCGCGTTGGCTTAACTGTGCTAATTGAGTATGAATTCGTTGTGGACTCTTTTTACTTTTGTAACGATTCTTAAGACTATTTTCTAATTCTTCAAAGGTTTTTATGTCTAATGTTAAGAGCTGAGTTTTGACCGCTGTTCCTAATTTCACGTTTTTTGTAAATTTCAACAAATTGTTCTTTCCATCATCATTAAGGGTTTCGTTTAGTAAACTGACTATTGTAAGAAACGCTTCTAATTCTTTGGGATTTCCGTTGAAAACCGGTATGGATTTTAGAGCTATATCAATGTTAAAATTATTCATTTTGTCTACTGAGTTTTCTAATTTTTCTAATAATAATTCTTTCGCTTCTTTGTATTTTTGTAGTACTGTACTTATAAAATCCTGAGTACCTTCTGTGTCAACTATTTCTTTGTGAATTTTTTCTATTGTATCTAATTTCTCTTGAATGTATTCGATTTTGTAAGTTCTATTCGGGGTTTTCTTCAAGTTAACTATTATTTTTGTAAGAGTATTTATATTTTCTTCCATTTATAAGGGATTACTATGGACCATATGAAATATTCTTAAAAATTTCTTAAATTCAAATTGAACTTTCACTATTGAATCATAGGTGTCGTTTGCGACAAAAACATGTGGCAGCACAGAATAAATAGCGCGTAGTGGCAGCACCGTTTTGTTGACAATAATAACCAAAATCGAGAGATCTGCCACCTATGAATAATAATTAGAATTAAGTTAGCTAGCGACCTTTTGTATTAGGAGAATAAGAAGAAGAGGAATAAAGATAATTGTGTGTTGTAAATCCATATCGAGTAAACGTGTTTTTAGTTCAAGTAGAAAGTTTCTACAATTGGTGACCCCTACTGTTGGACCAAACGCCGCTCATCGTGCAGCAAAATACACCACAAGGTGTTCTGTTTATTTCAAAACATCCCACACCACAACTGGTGACATCATTTCAAAATTCTTTCGCACGAATCGCTACAAACCGAGTGCCGCAACATGGCGCTGCCAAGAACTCCGTCAGGGAGATCCGCAGAAAACATTTTGCTATCTCCGTTGGATGAGAGTCAAAAGCGAGACGAAGATGATCAGGCACATATTCGACCTAACCAAGCAGGTCTACAGACAAGCACAAACCAACAGCCAAAACCAATGGTCGCGGCGGTGCAAGGCGTAAAACTTCCGCCATTTTGGCGTCACGACCCGGCCATATGGTTTGCGCAGGCTGACGCGCAATTCTACTTAAACAACGTTCAGTCGGACAATTCGAAGTATTTTACTTTGTTAGCAACTCTGGATTTCGAAACGCTGAACGGAGTTTCAGATCTAATTAGAAATCCGCCAACTTCAGATAAGTATATTTCGCTAAAAACGCAACTAATAGCACGTTTCACGGATTCGAAGGAACGCCAATTGCATAAATTACTGTCGGAGCTAGAACTTGAAGGGAGAAAACCGTCTCAGCTATTACGGGAAATGATAAGTGTGGCCCCGCCAGGCTTGACAGACGATGTAATCAGAACGCTCTGGATGAAAAGAATGCCAACGAACGTTCGGTGTATTTTGTCAGCGAGCGACGAGATTTCGATAACAAAGTTGGCCGACATAGCTGATCGAATATTGGAAAACGTCACCATGCCGCATGTGATGCAAACAACGGACGCTCTGAGTGTAAATAGCGTAGGAGACAAGCAATACTCTTCTGATTTTTCTACTCGATTAACAGCAGTGGAAAACAACGTACGCGATTTAGTTAAGTCTGTGAAACGACTGGAGGTTCGAGGACGTAATCGATCACGTAGCAGGGATCCAAGAGAAAAAACTCTTTGTTTTTTTCATGCGAAATTTGGAGAAGGAGCACGAAAATGCTACGGACCATGCAACTTCAATCAAAATAGCAACCAGGGAAACGCGTAAAGCTGCCACATATCGAGACGGTATGTGACAGCAAACAAATCCGAGAATACCGTCTCCACGTCACGGATAGAAACACAAAAATTCCTTTTTTAATAGACACGGGATCAGTAGTATCAGTAATCCCACGATTTTTGGTTAAAAAACCGACTATTCCCGATAAATTTATATTGTATGCTGCCAACAATTCCAGTATAACCACTTATGGGGAAAAACAATTAAATATAGACTTCGGATTAAGCTGCAGTTATAGATGGCCCTTCATAATCGCAAACGTCAAAACACCAATAATTGGTGCGGATTTTTTGGTGCACTATAATTTGTCAATAGACCTGCGAAATCGACGAATCTTTGACACAAAGAAGATGTCTACGAGCCCAGGGAAATTACTGCTTCCGGAGCATGTCAACATTTCAACAATTAATAAGCTATCAATATATAGTGATATCTTACAAAAATTTATCAATGTAACGAAAAGACAGCATCGCTCCAGCAGTAAACATTACACTACACACCGCATAATCACAACAGGTCTTCCAGTAGTCGAACGACCACGACGCTTAACAGGACAAAAGCTGGAGGATGCAAAAAGTGAATTCCAAACGATGTTGGACGACGGAATTTGCCGACCGTCAAACAGTCAGTGGGCAAATCCGCTACACCTGGTAAAAAAGAAAACGGGAGGATGGAGAGCATGTGGCGATTTTAGAAAACTAAACGCCCAAACCATTCCCGACAGGTATCCGATTGCGCACGTGCAAAGTTTCACGCATTTACTGCATAATAAAACGGTTTTCACAACATTGGATTTAGTACGGGCGTACTACCAGATCCCAATGGAGCCCGAGGACATACCCAAAACAGCCGTTACCACACCGTTCGGAATGTTTGAATTCTTGGTGATGCCATTCGGGTTAAGGAATGCAGCGCAGAGTTTCCAGCGTTTCATGGACGGTGTTCTGAGAGGACTCGACTTTGCTTATTGTTATATTGACGATATATTGATAGCATCAGAAAATCAGCAACAGCATCAAGAGCATTTAAATGCTGTTCTATCCCGGCTTGACCAACATGGATTAAGTATAAATGTTAATAAATGTTGTTTCGGTCAGACCGAAGTGGAATTTTTAGGCTACAATATCAGCGAAAAGGGTTGTAAGCCACCAGCAGAGCGAATACACGTTATCTCGGCATATCCAAAACCCAAAACTATTCAAGATCTACGTAGATTTCTTGGATCTATTAATTACTACAGAAAATGTATCCACAAAGCAGCAGAAATACAAGCACCACTGCATGCTATTTTACGGGATTCCAAGAAAAATGATAAGCGAGAAATCCTATGGACGCAAGAGTTGGACGATGCCTTTTTAAAATGCAAATCTGCATTGGCACAAGCTACAGAATTGGTACATTTAGACCCTGAAGCACCAATTGCACTCACAACTGACGCATCCAACACGGCAATAGGGGCAGTATTGGAACAAAAAAGTGGAGAAAACTGGAAGCCACTTGGATTTTTTTCCAAAAAATTAAATTCTGCCCAGAAAAACTACAGTACGTACGACCGCGAATTACTCGCCGTATATGAAGCATGCAAATACTTTCGTCATGTGCTAGAAGGTCGTCCTTTCATTATAAAAACAGACCACAAGCCATTAATATATGCTTTTTCCCAAAAACTCGACAAAGCTTCTCCACGACAGCTACGGCATTTAGATTTTATATCCCAAATGTCCACAGAGATCATTCACGTGGCAGGAAACGAGAACATCGTAGCGGATGCATTGTCGAGAATCAACGCAATCAATATGCCAACAACTATCAACATAGCAGATCTAAAGAGAGAACAGGAAAACGACCCGGAACTGCGACAGTTATTACAAGGAAATTCTTCGTTAAAATTAGAAAAAATTCTTATCGATTCCGAAGTAATATACTGCGATACATCAACGGGAAAGGCGCGACCATATATTCCGAAATCATTACGCCGAAAAGCATTCGACTTAGTACACGGACCTTCGCATCCCAGCGGACGAGGAACAATTACGCAATTAAGAGCGAAATACATCTGGCCGAATTGTAAAAAAGATGTTTTACAATGGGCGAGAAATTGTTTACCATGTCAGCGAGCAAAAATTCAACGCCACCATAAAAATACTCCCGTACATATAGATATTCCAGACAAACGATTCGAACAGATACATATAGACATAATCGTTTTACCGACAGAGCAAGGGTATCGCTACTGCTTAACGATGATAGACCGATTCACGCGATGGCCTGAAGCCGTGCCATTGAAGGATATGACAGCAGACACAGTGGCCACCGCTCTATATGCAAATTGGATAGCACGTTTTGGTTCTCCAAAAATAATATCAACAGACCAAGGCTCCCAATTCGAATCGGCATTATTTCAATCGTTGCTAAAACTAGTAGGAGCAAAACGAATTAGAACATCACCATATCATCCGGCGGCCAACGGGATAATAGAGCGGTGGCACAGGTCATTGAAAGCAGCATTAATGTGTCATCGACCCCAATCTTGGATCGAGGCCTTACCAACAGCAATGCTAGGTCTGCGAACAGCTTTTAAAGCAGACATTAAAGCATCCGCAGCAGAAATGCTCTACGGAACTACATTAAGAGTTCCAGGCGAATTTTTTGTAAACGATGAGACGCCAGCCGATCCAGCAACGTTCCTGACTAAAATTCGCGAACATATCAGAAATATTCGCCCAGCACCCACAGCACATCATATCAACAAAACCATGTTCCACTTTAAGGATCTACACTCATGTAGCCACGTATTCTTGCGAACAGACGCTGTTAAAAGACCATTGGAACCTCCGTTCACCGGCCCACATCAAGTGATGGAGCGAATCAACGACAGACTTTATAAAGTCAGAGTAGCAGGAGATGATGTAAACGTTTCGACCGAACGACTAAAGCCAGCCTATTTTGAACGGGATAGCCCAATGCTTAATGATCCACAGTGGGAACGAGCAATCGAGGAACAGCGTTTCTGGCAAAGGGAACCTCTAAGGACGTATTCAAAAAA
Source organism: Nemotelus pantherinus (assembly GCA_963978885.1). Lineage (NCBI taxonomy): Eukaryota > Metazoa > Arthropoda > Insecta > Diptera > Stratiomyidae > Nemotelus > Nemotelus pantherinus. Next base: position 71,217,920 of record OZ022266.1, on the reverse strand, counting down.
GAGAGTTTCATTCCAAGTTCATACAAGTTGAAAACAAAACGAGCGTTATCATTGGAGGGGGAGTAGCTGTGGCAGCACAGAATAAATAGCGCGTAGTGGCAGCACCGTTTTGTTGACAATAATAACCAAAATCGAGAGATCTGCCACCTATGAATAATAATTAGAATTAAGTTAGCTAGCGACCTTTTGTATTAGGAGAATAAGAAGAAGAGGAATAAAGATAATTGTGTGTTGTAAATCCATATCGAGTAAACGTGTTTTTAGTTCAAGTAGAAAGTTTCTACAAACAGAAATGCAACCAAGTTCAAATGTCATAATAGAGATATTTTACGACCTGTCTTGTTCCTCTTTCTTTCATTATTTTCTATTGTTGAATGGAATGTTCTTCTTAAAGTAAAAAAATTGTTTGTAATTTTTTTTGTTTTGTTATTAAAGTGTAATTCATGAATTTTGTATACAATGTTTTTGTTCATTTAAATTTTTAATAAATTCATTTAAATTTTTGTTTTTGTTTTTCTTATAGAATTAATGTTTTTTTTTTTTTAACAGTGCTCTTATTTCCTCCATGCGCTCATACATCTGCTGCTGTAGCTGCCATGGTGGAGGACTTTCTTCATTCGTTGCTATTTGTTTTAATGAAGAAATTTCCTTCCTCAAACGAGCTTGTCTGCCGGTGTGTGCTTTGCGTTTCGTTTTTGATGTCGAAATATTTGGTTCGTGGTCGTCTATTGCTGTCGGATGTGTCGTTGCTTGTGTTCTATGCTGTTGCGTTTGGTTTGATGATTCTTCGATCTGCTGTCTGTCGATGCTGCTGTCTGTTGCTTGTGTTCTATGCTGTTGCGTTTGGTTTGTTGATTCTTCGATCTGCTGTCTGTCGATGGGTGTTTTTCGTTTCGTATTCGATGTAGAAGTGTCTAGTTTGCTGTTGTTTATTGTTGTCGGCTGAGTTGTTGTTGTTTTCGCTTTATGTTGTTTTATTTCATTCGTTACGTCCTCTATCTGCTGGTATAATTGAGTTTGCCTTTCCCATGTGGGTGGATTTTCAATGTCGGTTGCGATGCGTCTCAATGCTGCTCTTTTCCTGCGTAACCAGACCAGGCTGCCGCCGCGTTTCTTCTGTTTGGTGCTTAACTTCGGTATAGTCGTCCTTAACGCCTCTTGTTTGCGGGCCTCTGCTATTGCTGGGTGAATCCTCGGTTGAGGTCCGCCTTCCTTCGGTAAAATAGCCTTCGACGGAGGCAGGATCGCCATGAAATGTTCTTTTCTTTACTTTGTGACAAAGGTTACTACACCGCAATACTAGGCTTGGCGAATTTAACCGCCGCTTTGCCAGTATGGACCAAGTGAACCAGCGAGTCTTATTTTTTTTTTAATCAAACAATAACTTCGCTTTTCAAGTCCGTATAGGTCGCCTAACAATACTGGCCTACCAAAAACAGACTGACTTTATTTCATTTCCCTTCTCCTATTTATAGGTGAACATTTTGTAGAAAGCGTAAATGTATGGATCGGTTCAAATTTAAAAATTAATTTTTATTTGATTGTTTTTCGTTCTGACCGCTTGGTGGTCAGTTGTCGCTGCTATCGATGATGAGCACGAAAGATGGCTGACATTGTCAGTTTGACATTTGTCATCTAGTGTACACAACAACCTCCTCATCTATGCAAAGTGTATTTGAGTTTTTCACAAACTTCTTTTCTTCTTCCTTTGGAAGTTTCTCCTCTCCTGTACATCTTTTGCTTTTCTTTCCCTTCTTCTTTCTCTTTCTCTAATCCATACTAATCCGATTGAAATTGGGAATTTATTGTTCAGCCTTGATCAGCATTTCGGTGGTGTTTCTGTTTGAATACCCAATTTCTATGTCCTATTTGTGGTTCTGTTTGAATACCTAATTTCTATGTCCTATTTCTCTTCTTCCTTGTTTTAGTAAAATTCTTTAAAAAATTGGCCTCTCTAGAATGTGTTTAATGATTCATCCTATCCTAGCTCCGGAACAGCATGGGTTCGAGAGGAGTAAGTCTATTTTAACTAGCGCCATCCTCTTATCAAACACAGTTGCCCTTGCCTTAGATCGTCAGGAACAATTTGACGTAGTGTACACAGATTTTTCTGAAGCCTTTAATACTGCCTGAGGATATTACTGAATAAAGTTAGACAGTTTAGTTGTTTCAGGTCACTCCTTTGTGGGTTTTCGTCCTACCTCAGTAGCCGTAAGTGCAAAGTTACTATAATTCTCCTCTTTTTTCTTTTCATCCTTCTTCTAGTGTTCCACAAGGGTCTATCCTTGGTACTTTATTTTTCTTGATTTTTATTAACGACCTTCTTTCTCCTTGCATTATCAATTCCCTTTGCCTACTGTACGCTGACGATTTGAAATTGTTTCGAGTCATCAGGTCAGCTAGTGATTGTAATATTCACCTGTGTGTTCTTCTCAATTGGTGAACCGCAATACCCTGTCCTTAAATGTTAGCAAATGTAAACATATGACCTTTTCTCTCAAATCATCTCCTGTTTCATTCTCTTATTCATTTTCCACCAACTATCTGTCATCCGTTAATTAATTCACAGACATGGGTGTGACTTTTGATCCCATATTGAAATCTAATTTCCATGTCGCGGAAATTACCGCTAAAGCCTCCCGAGTCTCTGGATTGGCACATAAGTACATGTGTTCGTCTTTTTCTAATGTTAGTTCTTTATGTCCTTGAATATTCTTATCAAGTGTGGTCTCCACGTTTCCTATACCTTTTTGCGACCATCGAGTGTTTGCACCGTAGGTTCACACGCTCTTTATTTCTACTAATGTTCGAACAACATTAGTATTTAAATCGATTCGGCCAAAAATTCGTATTTCCATATATATACATATTATATATATATATATATATATATATATATATATATATATATATATATATATATATATATATATATAGATATCTAAATATATATATATATATATATATATATAGATATAGATATCTAAATATATATATATATATATATATATATATATATATATATATATATATATATATATATATATATATATATATACAGGGTGTTTGGTACTAAATGAACACTATTTTAAGGAGGCGTTCTTTGACATATTTTGAGTAAAAAATCGTTGTACAGGATGGTCTGGATTTCAAAACCTACGGAGTTACAGGGTGTTCAAAAAAAACTTGTTCGGACCGGTACCCTGACTACTTGAATCGTTATATCTTGAAAACTAATTATCACAACTCAAAGTTTTATACCGCGTTTATTAGACAATTAAATTACCTTTTATTTTATGTATTGCACTTGATTGCAGTTGTACCGAGTTTTGAGATATTTTCTTCGAAACACAAAATTTTTTAATTTTAACCCCGAAAATTCTGTGTTCCAGGTCGTTTTCCTTAGAAAACCTCATTATAATGTGCCACTTTCATTTAAATATTTTGATAAGCCATATTACTGGCTACAAAAGTTGCATACATTCCAATGACTTAGATTCTACCATTTCACAAGTATTAAGCGAAAATGAATATTGCTGAAAAACTAAATTTGCCATAAAGTGGCCCTCGTTGTCGATCTACACTTTTTTCTTGAACTGAAAGTATTTAATAATGGTTTTTATGCTTTATTTCAAAAATTTTAATCTACAGTAAGTGTTCAAAATTGCCACCTTCATTTTGAATACATGCCAAAGCTCGTTTGGCAAGCGTTCTTTTCATATTTTCGTGCCTCACTTCTGTTGCAGCATCATCGATCCTGGTATTTAGTTCTTCTAAAGTGGATACTTCCATTGCATACACAAGGTCCTTCATCCGTCTCCATACAAAAAAATCCATTCCAGTCAGATCAGGAGACCTCACAGGCCAGTGTACTGGTCCATTTCTACCGATCCAGCGATTGGGATAGTTGGAATTCAACCAATCTATGACTGGTCGGCCGTAATGAGCTGGAGCACCATCGTGTTGGTAAAACATGGAAACCAATCGTTGCAGAGGAATATCTTCCAATAAGTCCTGCAGATCATGTGTTAAAAAATGCAAGTAGCTGGTACTATTTAGGGTAGGCGGCAGCCTAAAAGGCCCAATCAAATTATTGCCAATCACTCCTGCCCATAAATTTACGCTGAATCTATGCTGAAATTATGACGTTCTTGCAGTGTTTGGATTGTTCTCAGCCCACGTGTGTAAATTGTGGAAGTTTGTGATACCGTCCCTCGTAAATAAAGACTCATCCGTCCAAAGAATGCTGTTGACAAAATTTTCGTCGGCTAATTGTCTCTCAAGGAGCCAATTGCAGAATTCCATCCTTTTGGGCAAATCGATGGGTAGGAGCTCCTGAACTGGTGTGTGATTGTAAGGATGTAGACGGGCTGCTTAGAAAATACTCCAAACTTTCCAGCTAGACACGTTAAACCGTAACGCTAAGCGTCGAATACTGGTTGATGGGTCAGATTCCACTGCATGCAATATTTCTTCTTCGGTCCGTACAGCGGTTGCAGTTGTAGGATTTGCGTTTACTCGGCTCGTTCTGACGTTGCCCGTTTCCCGAATCCTTGCGTAAAGTTGTTGAAACAACCTCCTTCCAGGAATCCGTCGATGGGGGTATCTCTGATGATACAAAGATTGCGCCGCTGCTGAATTTCCCCGGCACTCCCCATAGACGTACAAAATATCTCCATATTCTTCGTTAGTGTAGCGAGGCATTTTCCATGAATTTTCGTAAATTTGATTTAGATCTTGTTGTTCGAGTAATGCACTGAAACTTACAAGAATTTGAAAGTGGTTCTGTTTTTATGCGTTTTCAATTTTTTAAGTATCCCACTAATAAAGGCGAAGAACTGGACATGCTTTTACCTGTCACATCTAGGTAGGTGCATCAATTATGTTGAAACTAATTAAAATATTGTTGAGTTTATTGATACTTTAAAAAGCAATAAATGGGTACTAAATTACTTTAGTACGACTAGCATATTAAACTTTGTTTTTTCAAGGACGACCGTTTTATAACATATTCAGTTTTTAAACCATATTTATTTTCGCTCAATACTTGCGAAATGGTAGAATCTAAGTCATTAAAATGTATGCAACTTTTGTAGCCAGTAATATGGCTTATCAAAATATTTAAATGAAAGTGGCACATTATAATGAGGTTTTCTAAGGAAAACGACCTGGAACACAGAATTTTCGGGGATAAAATTAAAAAAATTTGTGTTTCGAAGAAAATATCTCAAAACTCGGTATAACTGCAATCAAGTACAATAAATTAAATAAAAGGTAATTTAATTGTCTAATAAACGCGGTATAAAACTTTGAGTTGTAATAATTAGTTTTCAAGATATAACGATTCAAGTGAGTCAGGGTACCGGCCCGAACAAGTTTTTTTGAACACCCTGTAACTCCGTAGGTTTTGAAATCCGGACCATCCTGTACAACGATTTTTTACTCAAAATATGTCAAAGAACGCCTCCTTAAAATAGTGTTCATTTAGTACCAAACACCCTGTATATATATATATATATATATATCATTCAGCTGAAACTTTCAGGATACATTGGTGTCTATGCAGAATAGGTCCGGGTCTCATTACATGTCAATTATTTTTAACCCTTTGGCGCCGTTGGCCATTTGAGTGATATTTTTAATATACCTATTATTCCGTACACAAATAATTTTTGCAAAAATAAAGTTGACGAAATAAATTTCGAACGTGTTTTATATGCGAATTTAAAAATTTTTAAATTGCGATAACTTTTACGAAATTTTTGGGACGTATTGGTATTATTTAGTCTTAGATTTGTGTAGCTTTTAATGAGCATGTTGGCAATCCTGTAGCTAGGGCAGGCACTGAAAGTGAAAACCTTCAAATCATCGTTTCTCTTGAAAAAATGCCGCTTCTTCAAAAAAAAGCTACTCATTTGTAAATATTATGCTTTGTTTATATAGCCAAAGTAAAAAATTTGATATGGTACAACGGGCACGCCTGGTAACCCTTGCCCAATTTACCTATATAAAAACTTCTGTTCACGGAAACTCACGATCCGATAAGCAAAATTAATTGAAATTTACAAAAGTCTGATAGAAGTGATTTTGAAATGCGGGCAATTCTGTGCCAGTGGTGCCATCTTGAAAAATCACTAAAAAAGATAACTGCTTTTAGCTCTATAAATTCTTATTCAGTCGTTCGATTTTGACGAAATTCACACAGTAGCTGAACCTTAATTTGGTCGAAAAATTCGGTTGGAGCTGCCAGCTATGATAATATTTGGACCTTAAATTTTGAAAATTCGTTAAGGAAAATAAAGCTCTTTGCCCTATAGCTTCCAGTACAGTTATTGTATCATAACGAAATTCATATGGCAAAATAATCTTATTGTAAGCAATATTCATTAGAAATTTTAGTTCAATACAATGATAGGGTTGTCAGCTATGGTTGTTTTTGTATTTTTTTGGCATACCTTCAGCAAGCGGTTTTAGCGTAGAATTTTCAAATTGTAGTGATCTTATAGTGAAAATAAACACCAAATATTAAGATCTAGAAAATTTGAAAACTTTTCCGAATGGTAACTCTAAATTTCTTTGCATCCCTATAACTTCCAATGCATTCATCCGATCAATACGAAATTCGCAGAGCAGATTGACTTCAACGTAAAGCAGATGCGACATATTTGTGGCTTCGGTGATAGTTAAGGGCTGCTAGCACTAAGCCTTTTTGTTATTTTCGTTCCAACAAATGCTTGCATTAAATATTTTCATCGCAAACATTTGCAATGAAAATAAGTAAACATTGTTTAAATTTTTTAAGCTCTGGACATTGTTCGGATGGTAACCCCAAACACCTTTCTACCACAGTAACTTTCGATGAAGTCACCGAAATTAAAATAAGCTTAGATTCTATCATTACTTAGGGTTTATTAGTTTTAAGTAGGAAAAGTAAGTAGTGGTAGAATACACACTCACAATCTGCACAAATCCTCTACTGTTCTTCGAACATTAGTGTTTCTAGCAGTTCTGATGCGCTAGGGTTTTTTAAATATAATATCCCTTACTCCTCATATGTTTCCCGCCTATTCTTTCTACAGATTCCTTCCCTGAAGTCACGCCGATTATTGCTTGATGAGTGCTTCCTATTCAAATTGCAGCGAGGCTCCGATCTCGCAGCTCGTGACGTGGCAACAGGTCTCAGGAAGTCTTCGCTGTTCCGTTCGCGCGTACAAATGTCAAATTTTCTTCTCCCTTTGTCAGAATCTTAATGAATTGGGGCTTGGATCTCTGCAACAATCGTTTTTTTGCCTTTAAAAGACTTTTAAAAGCATTTATACTCGACCTAATCGTTGGGGTATTAGATTGTTTTATTGTATTTGCTTTTATCTTTATGTAAATATTAATCTTATTTTTATCTTTTTTGAATTTCATTGCCATAATTGGAATATCACTACTTTTCACAACAGCCCGAACTAAGATCACCACCGAAAAATATAAAAAAGTCGCCAGTTGTTTAACTATGGTTTACTACTTCACAGCATCAGTTTTAACTGATTACTCATGAATGACAAAACTACGGATCAGTGCAATATTGACGTTAGCAAATAAATCTTCTTACTGCCGCGTATTAGAGCCAGAAAAACCATCTTTGGTTGGATTTTATTTTGGTCATCAACAGCTGGCGATCTTTCTGGGCCTGATATCGTTGAAATTTGTTCACTTTTATCCTAGCCACCTTTCCCCTACAGGCAGAGTAACCAGAAAATTTGGCTAGATGACCAATTTGATTAATTTCGATTTACGTCGTGTGTACGTAATCGCATTTCTTCGCAGGAGTTTCTAACAACTATCATCGTTTTGGTAGTTGTTAGCAATAACTCTGCTCGTTAATTTTTCGGGTAAAAACTTTACGGTACACGATAGGAAACAGAGCTGTCTCCTCGAATCATAAAACAACAGAAATTTCAACGTTTTAAAAAACATTAACTTTTAAGCAATAATAATTTATCCGTGCATAGGTTTTGCAAAACTATTTAGAAAATTGAGTCGAAAAGCCATCACACTAGTCATAAACTAATAGGTACATAGTTTCATTTGACATTTAGTATTCATAAGCATTCCCGTTCTTCAAACAATTGAGTATGTAACAAATCAAACACTGAATTCAACGCGTGACTATTCAGGTTGTTCTAACAGATGGTCATTAACCGAAGAAATATTAAACATTGAGTTAATAAATAGCTTTATCACTACGTTTATGTAAATATAAATACTTTCCCATTCTTTTGTAAATAAATACACTTTTATAAGGGTTTTATTTATTCTTGATCAATTCAATCATAACGACGGCCTTTTACATTGTTCAATGAATCTCTCAGACACTGTATATATTAATATTGAAATAAATAACAATGCATTTATTATCTGTTCCGATTTGTACTAAGACGTGTAATTATTTAGATAGCACTTCAATTTCATTTCACTCATCGGAACAATAACGATTCTACCACACCGCTCTCATAATTTTTATTTTGTCTGCCTTGAACCTATTCGTGAACTAGCTGAGAGTGTTAAGCTTGTCGAAAGTTAAAAGAGTTAATAAAGATGTGCTTGATGTTTGATTTGAAAAAGAATTATAATGAAATTTTTTTTTCGCGTCAAATAAACTTTGATAAAAAAAACACAAGCACTGATCATTAAACTCAATGTCGATGATAAATTGTTGTCAATTCAAACTGCAAATATTTCTAAGAATAGCTAAATAATTTTTAAAGTGTGGTACTTGATACTGTTTGGTATTCATACATATGTATGTATTATGTAGTGAGCATGTCATGGCAAGTTTCCTTGGTTTTTTCAAGCCGGTTGAATTGGGGAAGAAATTTTGACCCCAAATACCTTAGAGGAGCATCGACCTCATAGTGGGCTCAATAGTGGTTAACTATAAAAAGTGAATTAGATCTACGAAAGAGAAATACACCAAAGTTTCTTTTGCATTACTCGAATATCGGTTGTAGCCATATAGAAAAGAATTTATATTTTTGATTTTTTTTTTGTATACGGAGACATCTTTGATTAGCGTATTTAAGCGGCTTGTTTCTGATGCTTGTACAAAAGTCGATGTGGCTGTAGCCCAATTGATGCTTGCATTGAATTTCAATACGTTTTTGGATTCGACTATTTACCATTATTATCGCAAAAAAAATTTCAGTTGATGCATTGAAGATTTCTATTTTTTTCAGGTTTTGACAATAGGTCGTTTCAATTTAGGTCCTAGGGTAAATTTGGCGCTTTCAATTTCAACTAACGACATGTGAATGAATAAATTTAAATTTTCAATCCTCCTTTTATAAGACCACAGATAGCAGCTGAAGCTAATAAAAAAATACCCAAGTAATAATATGTCTGCATATTTTTCTTCGGACTTTAAAATCTGTGTTTGCCGACTCTTAAGCAAAAGTCATTGGGCCCTATTCTGAGAGTCATCTCACGTGAGATCTCACGTCACTTGGAAAGTCACGTCACTTACGAATCGGTATTCTGAGAGTCACGTGACATGACTCTAGGTGAGGTGACTATGAATTTGTGTTTGAATGGCAACGCTTGAGCGTTTGAAATTTATCATGTCATTGAAATTTATCATCGCTCGAAATTCACCACGTCCATAGCACACTGGCATCGACCGTTTCTTGTTCGATCACCGAAGTTAAGCTGTGTTGGGCTTGGTCAGTACTTAGATGGGGGACGGCATGCACATCGTTGGCGCGCACAAACTTTTCATACCTTTTATATCACAAGTTCGGCTTACTTTGGAGGGAGTGGAATCATTAAAAAAATAAAAGCCAAATAGAAAGTAAGGAAAATCGAACGCAAACAGGAAATTTCCAGGGATAAGCAAATGATTTGGGAAATAAAAAAGAGGACGGTGTTTACAAGTGTACTAGGTATACTTAAACTTGCTATACAATATTATAAATATAATGATTAGTAAGAAGTATTGGTGAATATTAGAAGTGGTTTTTATGTGTTCGCTGTGCTGTTTCAGGCTTTGTGGATGACTTTTCATCAGTCCAATAAGGCATTCGAATTGTCGCTTGTCTTTCCAATTAGAAAATAGATCGAAAATTGATATCCTTCACATTTTATCCGTCAGGAATAAGCTGTGCATCTGTTTTTCTCCATTGTTAAAATTTTCGCTCGAAAGAATGACGAGATAATGGAGACTTGTAAAAATTTAATTTCACGAGTATCTCAGTGCAACCCTTTAATTTTTAAAACTGGTACTTTACAGGTCAATTTCCGATCGATTTTCTTATTGGAAACACATTTGCACAATTCAGTTTTCAAATTCAAACACCAAATGTCTCTTTTTAGCTCGAAAAAATGAGCTGCACATACTAAATTGGCGTGAAATGATTGTAGACATGTATCAATGCCATCTGCATTTTCAAAGCCACAGAAACAAAAACAACCAATCAAACATAAAACTCCCCAAAAATTGACACAAAGCTACAAAATAACAAACATACGAGCCAAAAATTTATTAGAATACGGCTAACGGCTATGGCGAACACGTAGTTGAGTTTATCCGCATTATATTCAAAATAAGATTTGTTTACTTTTTTTATGGTTCACGATGCAAACTTCGTGAAAATCCTTCTTCTTTTTATTCAAAATATCAATTTATATCATTTCTGACCACAGTCACTTGATATTATCAAGTGACTGAAAATCTTAATTTACGTGACGCTCGTCACTTCACGTGACTCTCAGAATAGCCAACAGATCGAAAACGTCACTTGAGGTGAAATAACAACACCTCACGTGACTCTCAGAATACGAAATCATGAGCGTCACCTCATTCGTCATGTGAGGTGACTCTCAGAATAGGGCCCATTATTTTGGTATCATCACCAAAAGTTGTAATCTATATCTGTACATAATTACAGGAGCTATGTTGGTTTGAGGAAAATTTCTCAAAATATTTAAGGATAGTTGTTTCCATAAAATCATTCAGGCTGATTTTTATGTTGAATGTCTGTGTCACCCTGTATATTGAAGAATGCTTATGATATATAACCTGAGCAAGTGAATAAATATTATAAGCAGTACAGTGACGTATATAATGAAGAGGAAGATATAATATAATAATCAAAAATAAAATAATACAGGCGGATGTGATAGAACACCCAAAACTCCAACTCTCCGTTTAAAGACATGGGAGGCCGTTAAGAAGAAAAAACCAGTAGCAAATAAGAAAAAACTCTAGCGCATCAGAACTGCTAGAAAACTGATTTTCGAAGAAATCAAGTGGCCAAAATATGCGGAAAGACGTAATACATACAGTGTAATAATAATGTCTTCGTACCGCAGCAATTTGAAACTTAAGTGTTAAAAAAGAATGAATTGTTGCAAGAAATTTGAAAAAGCTTTGATGCAGATTTATTCATCAAACATTTTTATTTGATTTGGAAACAAAAACTAATCCATTTGAATTATTCATTACAAAGTTATTAACTAAAAATAAAACAAAGTCAACAATTTGCCTCCAATAAAGTCTTCGTACACTTACGAAACAGTTTATGAACAATCTTAAAAACTATAGATACATTTTTTGTTAAAATTTAGTTGGGTAGCCTTTGTTTTTAATCACGGCTTTAAGGTGGTGTTGCATCGATTCTACAAGTTTTTTGCATAGCTTGGCTTTATTTTCGCTCATTCTTGCTGAAGAACCTATTTCAACTTAGGTTTCGAGCTAACATCATGACTCCTGATCCTTTTTTCCAGCATGTTCCACATATGCTCAATGGGATTGAGGTGAGGACTTTGCGGTGGTGTTTTAAGCAAATGTGGAGTTTTGTACGCCAAGAACATCCTAGTATTATGAACCATGTGCTTAGGATCATTATCTTGTTGAAAGTAAAATTCCTTTGATACACCCAATTTTCCAGCACTTGGCTCCAACTTTCTCTTGAAATTTTCAATATATGCCCGATGATCCATGATTCCTTCAAATATTTCTAAGTTTCCAATGCAACTAGCAGCCATATGGCCCCATATCATTACGCCGCCGCCATTTGTTACTAATGTTCGAAGAAGAACATTAGTATTAAAATCACTTTGGCCAAAATTTCATATTTCTATATATATATATATATATATATATATATATATATATATATATATATATATATATATATATATATATATATATATATATATATATATATATATATATATCATCAAAAAATTTCAGTGAAAAAATCTCAGGAACGCGCCATCCGATTGAGCTGAAATTTTCAGGACACATTGGTGTATATGCAGAATAGTGCCAGGTCTCACAAAAAGTTAATAATCTTTAACCCTTTGGCGCCGGCGGCCATTTTAGTGATTTTTTTAATATACCTATTATTCCGTACACAAATAATTTTTGCAAAAATAAAGTTGACGACATAAATTTCGAACAAGTTTTACATGTGAATCGAATAATGTTTTGGAATTTTTTAACCCCATGTGTGCGCTGGGTGCCTAAAAAGAGAACGGAAAAATTTGAAAATTTTTAAATTGCGATAACTTTTGACAGAGCTATTCAATCATTACGAAATTTTTAGAACATATTGAAATTATTTAGTTGTAGATCTGTGTAGCTTTAAATTAATGTGCTGCCAACCCTGTAGCTAGGGCAGGCACTGAAAGTGAAAACCTCCAAATCATCGTCTCTCTTGAAAAAATGTCGTTTCTTAAAAAAAAAGCCACTCATATGTAAATTTTGTGCTTTGTTTACATAAACAAAAAAAAAAATTTATATGGTATAACGGGCACGCCTGGTAACCCTTGCCCAAGTTACCTATATTTTTAGCATCAAAAACTTCTGTTCACGGAAACTCACGATCCGATGAACAGAATTTATTGAAATTTGCAGAATGTATTGATCTTATATAGGACCAGGTCTGATAGAAGTGATTTTGAAATGCGGGTGATTCTGTGCCAGTGGTGCCATCTTGAAAAATCACTAAAAAAGATAACTGCTTTTAGCCCTATAAATTCTGATTGAATCGTTCGATTTTGACGAAATTCACACCGTAGCTGCACCTTACTTTAAACCACGTTTGGTAGAAATTTGGTTGAAAAATTCGGTTGGAGCTGCCAGCTATGATAATTTTGGTGTCTTAAATTTGAAAAAATAAAAATTTGGAAGTGAAAACATTCAAACCATCGAATATCCTAAAAAATGTCCGTTTCTACAATATAACCAATCTGTATACAAATCTTATGCTTAATCTACACAGTCAAAGTAAAACTTTGGAAATTTCATGTCGGACTAGAACGGTAACCCTTTCTCAGTTAACCTATATTTTTAGCTTCAAAAACTTCTGTTCACGGGAACTCACGAATCAATAATCAGATAGAATTGAAATTTACAGAATGCATTGGACTTAAGTAGGGCCAGGTCTGATAGAAGCGATTTTGAAGTGTAGGCAACTCTGTTCCAGTGGTGCCATCTTGAAAATTTACAAAGAAAAAAAAATGCTTTTTGCCCTATGAAATGTGAATAAGTTACCAGATTTTCATGAAATTGACACAGTAGCTGAACCTTACTCTAAACTCTGTTTGATAGAAATTTAATTGAAAAATTCGATTGGTGCTGCCAGTTATGGTAATTTTTGTGTCTTTGATTTTGAAAATTCGCTCAGGAAAATAAAACTTTTTGCCCTATAACTTCCAGTGCAGTCATGAAATCAATACGAATTTCATACAATTACTGGAACCTATTTTAAACATTATTCAAGCCAAATTTGAAAAGCCATGATAGGGTTGCCAGCTATTGTTGGTTTTGTGTATGTTTGCAATATCTTTATTAAGCGGTTTTATCGTAGAATTTTCAATTGGTAATGATATTGTAGTGACAATAAACAGCAAATATAAAGCTTTCAATTATTTAAAAAAACTTCCTGCAGGTAACCCTAAATTTCTTTATACTCCTATAACTTCAAATGTTATATAACAACGTGAAGCAGATGTGATATATTCTTGGCTCTGATACTGGCGAAAGGTTGCCAGCACGAGTCGGTTGTGCTACTTTTGTATCAATAAATGCTTACAGTTAGTATTCATACCGGAAACATTTACAATGAAAATAAATAACCGATGTTTCAATTCCCAAAGTTCTGCAAATTTTTCGGATCCCAGCCCCAAACTCCAACTTCAGTTACAGTGCTGCAGGCACTGAGCATTTTCTTCATTGATATTATATGAGATGCTGCTTTCAAAATTTTGTGAAATATGCAACTGATAACGAATATAATTAACCCGTGTTTTGCTCTCATAAACGTTAAAATTCATGCCAGTGGTAATATCTGAAACCTTCTACCATATGAGTTATAATGCATTCTTGAGACAAAAGTAAAACGTGGCATTTGAAACAATTTGGCCGTGATAAGCAGCGCATGTGGTGGAATATGCACTCAAAACCTGCACGATTCTTCTACTGTTCTTCGAACATTAGTGTTTCTAGCGGTTCAGATGCGCTAGAGTTTTTTTTGTTTAATATTGTTGAAACGCGAGACCAAAGCTTTGTCCCTCAGTCTTTTCAGAGGTAAAAGTTCGTTGTAAGGTGCACCATTCTCTGCAGCCCATTGCAAACCCAGCTCAAATGCGTTAATCTCATTTTGTGCTGTCACTTGCGGAATAGTTGCAATTTCGTCGTCATCATCTTTCTAATTTATTGTTGTCGAACTAGAAATCTCGTTTATAATCTCTTCGTCATACATTTCACGGAAAATATTTTCCTCTCTATCCATTCCACGCACCAGATTTCCGAATTTTCCGGACTTATCTGTGTTTCGGCAGCAAAATGCTTCATTACTTCCGAAGTAACACTGATTTGTAGATCGTTGCTAGGAGTGGCGACTATATTTGGCCATAATTTTTTTCAAGACGATGTAATAGCTGATGGGGATAATACATTCCAAGATTGACAAAGAGCAAAAACCAAGTATTTTATGTTAAGTTCTTTTAACGTTTTTTTTTGGTTGGTTTTTCTTGTAATCTTGCTTGACCAACTGAATGATATGCTGATCCATTGGTTGAGTCAGTGCAGTGCAGTTTGGCGGAAGAAACATCGTCGTGATGCATTTATCCTCTGTTGTCAGTTCTTTTTCAGACGGATAACCGGGAGCGTTATCAAGAAGCAAGAACGCTTTTTGAAGAACTTTATGATTTTTCAGCCATTTTCTAACTTCTGGTACGAAGCATTCATCAAACCACTTTTTGAAAAGGTCCTTTGTCATCCACGCATTTTTTGTCCGTAATAGTGTACAGGTGAATCAATGTTTTTTAATGCACGTGGCTTATTAAATTTTCCAACGACCACCATCTTTGATGCGTGCGTACCCGTAGCGTTAACACATGGTAATATAGTTACACGTTCTTTACTCACTTTTCGTCCAGGTGCGGATTTTTCGTTATATGAAACAAACGTTTTGTTGGGTATCACACGCCTAAAAAGCCCTGATTCGTCTGCATTGTATACCTGTGACGGGTTGAGATCTAAATCTTTCATTTTTTGCAAAAATCTTAATTTAAACGGCTCTATGCAGGTGACATAATTAGAAAGTTTTTTTCCTGTAATAGTCATTAAACGTATGCTATGACGACTTTTGGAACGGTCTAGCCATCCCCTGCTAGCCACAAAACCACCTTTTTTTATTATTTGCTTTTAAAAACACTGAGCTTTCATGGCCAACATGGGCCCCGAAATGGGCACATGCCTGTTTCTTTCCTAAAGAAATCACATGTACAAAGCTTTTTCTACTTCTGGATATTCAGCTTTCTTGAGTGTCTGTCTCTTGCCTGGCCCACAGTTAGTAGTTGACACGAAGTTTTTAATCTTCACATGGTTTTTTTTAAATGTCATAAATTGTAGATTGGCCTATGCCGTATTCACTTGCTAAATTACTAAAAGATTCATTACGATTTCATTACGATAGCACGTTAGGCCGCTCCGCTGTCACATGTAGTCAAATTCTAACTGAGCAATCAAAATCAAAACAAAGCGCGTCGAGCACAATAGTAGTGGTAGCGCGTACAAGTTGCAACCTGTTTAATCATGCATTAGGCGTGTTTTTTTGCCCCGATACAGAACAGAATAGAGCTATGCCGCAAAAACAATGATCTAGTATAAAACAGCAGTGCATTTGCTAAGACTGACATAGGTTGCCGTATTCGCTGTGGTACCACAAAACAGCTGAAAATAAAGGGAGAAAATAACGAGTATAAACTACCAAAATCGATAGAAAATAGAAAAACAACTAACAGAAAATTACATTTTTTAACTTTCTACACATTATGAGGGCTTTTTCTAGTTTTCTAACTACCCAAATATTCAACATAACCATGAAAACCCCAAAGCCACCTCACAGCAAAAAAGATAACTTCTCATGAGCTTTTCTTTTTTCTATCAGCACATTCTACACTTCAACACGTGAACTACAAATGAGGAATATAATCTCTGTACTAGTGAATTCACTGGGACAGAAGTGTTGTTGTTTCCAATGCGTATATTCTATTCTCTACCGGATAGAGGGGCAAAAAAACACGCCTATTATCTTACAATAGTGAAGATCTGTCAAAATATTCTTTGCGTTCCTACATTTAACAGTGATAGGCATGTCGGATTAAAGGGGGCACCGGATTAGACAGGGGCCGGATTACCGAGGGTCCAGTGTATTTGAATTTGTTTACGAAAAACAAAAAATTTTCAGGAGGGTCAATGATTTGAAAGATTTTTTCACGCGCTTGCCGTAGCTACAGAGTTACCCGATCATTCTAAACAAAAACCATATGTGTCATAAACAAAAACCATTTAGTCGGCATCAATACGCTCTGTACGCTCAATGTTCCTGTCGAAAGTTATAACAAATCGAAATTTGAAAAAATCCTTGCCTACTTTTAGGCACTCAGCGCCCACATAGTGTTCATAATTTTCAATTTTTCTTTAATCATGGACAGTCATACAACATAAAATAACAACAATACAACATACAACCTGGACAAGCATACAACATAATAATACGGGCGACTGAGGTGATGTAGCTCTCTTGAGATATTGAAAATTAAATCACAATACCAGCCGTATGCTTAGGATCGTTATATTGCTGGAATATCCATCTGGTTCGTGACCCAATTTTTGCGCGGACCAGGCCCGTGCGCAAGGGGGGGGGGTTTTGGGGGTTCGAACCCCCCCCATTAGGACTCTCTTGTACTTTATGACTATCATCATTAAAGTTTTTTTCCACGAAAATTTCATGTATTTTCAAAAGCTATATTTTGGATTCTTAAATTAACTGTACAGTTCTACAAAATAATTCTTTGTACTTTTTATTCAAAAACAATGCTAAAGATATTGTTATAAATAAATAATTTATATAAATTATTCACGTAACACTTGTACGAGGATAAATTTACTGTATTGGAAAAGTATAACACACTTTTCATTTCAATTTCCGCGCTATCGACCTCAATCGATTGTGGGTGATCGTCAATTGTCGCTGTATCATCGTCAATCTTCATATGACAATGACATGAGGAAAGTGCATTTTTTTCCTTGTTGTTTGCTCGACTTTGTTCATTAATTAACGGTTGTTGACAGTTATTTCTAACGTTTATTTGTTTGAACGTGAATTTTTACATGGATATCCGTCGCTTTTTGTGCAAAAAACCACGGATAGAAGTCGAAAATGTAAGTACTGAATTTTTCACAAGTTGAAATGACAAACCTGGTAACTCGAGTTCTATGAAGTTTCTATAAAATCCCTTATAAAATTTCCAGATGATAACAAAATTTCGGTTTTTTATAAATCAAGTTTTTGAAACTTATGGATCTCTATGAAACGTAGCTAATTTTAATAATGAATTTCATGAAATGTGAAAATTTTTCACAAAAACTTTATAAAGTAAAGAAAACCTTTATAAAGCATACCTGAATTTTCAAAACTCTCAAAGGGAACTGTGAAGTTCTTTTCACTCATATTGCTGACTATTGACTGCTATCGACTTCAATAGTGTCTTCTTTAACTTTGAACTGAAAAAAATTCTTTCTAGTTTATCAGACAACGATTTGACTCAACGGTAGCGTTTTAGACTTTCACCTCGGGCGCCTGAGTTCGTGACCAGGTGCAGAAAGTTTTTTTTCTCTATTTGCTATACAGGGTGTACCAAAATCCCCGTGCCGAAAAGAAATCCGATATTCCTTTTCGAATTTCGAGTCGAAAAGTCTTGTACCACTTTTTACATAACTCAAAATTAAAAAAGTTATTCAAGGTTGAAATTTAAACAATAAATACGCTCCCTCGACAAGTGGGGATAAAAACCACGAACCAAAATTTTCCTGAATTTTCTTCATATTTTTCTGAGTCGAAAAATCCTTTGCCACTTTTCGCAAAACTCAAAATCAAAAAAGATATTCGAGTCAGAAGTTTTCACCAATCAGATTTCTCAACTTTCTTAAACTTTGACCGAAGCAGCTTAGACGCAACCGCTTTTACAAACACTTGTTTACTTTAATGAGTAAAGAAAAAAATATATGTTCATTGTAAAGTTGAGGAATTACAATCCATTTTTCATGCTCTGAGAAAGTTTTCCAAAATATATAAAACACAGTAAATTCATATACTGACAAGTTATCTGAAAAGTCTTGAGTTCTCAAAAATTTGTGGTCCATTAACAGAGAGAGTAAAATTTTAGAGATTTTATGAATTTGGGAAAAGTTTAAGTGAATTTAGAAATGCTCTACTGCAATTTTTATACAATTCATTTCACAACTTCCAATTGATGAGGTTTTTTCTAAATGAGTTGAAAATAGTTAGATATTGATATTAATTTTGGGGAAATACTCTGCAATTTCAAGTTTGAAAATCTATGTACATTTTTGTGTTACTGTGCAAAGTTGTCCACACTGAAAGAAAAACTCTTGGTTGATTCAACTATTTTTAATAGTATTGCAACGATTCATTCAAAATCGTTAAATGAACTAAGGAAAATAGTTATTTTTACTATGTTAATATAGTTAATTTAACGATAT
Organism: Nemotelus pantherinus; assembly: GCA_963978885.1. Lineage (NCBI taxonomy): Eukaryota > Metazoa > Arthropoda > Insecta > Diptera > Stratiomyidae > Nemotelus > Nemotelus pantherinus. The sequence continues at coordinate 71,198,857 of OZ022266.1, read as the reverse complement.
AAAAGTAGTTGGCTCTGGTTATACAAAAAATATCGCAACGTTCATGAAATCAACTGTTTTAATTGTTTCATAACCACGAAAATTAGTTGATAAATAGAAAATATTCATCAATTCACTCAAAACTTCAACGTTTCGAATTATCAACAGTTTTTATGGTACTTAAACTACTTTGCAATAGTTGATTTCAACAAACGTAATTCAGTGAGCAAAGTCTTTGGAATTATTCTACGCAAAGTAGAATAGTTTCAACATTTGGACGTTTTTCATGCTCCGAATGAAATTGTTTATCAACCACGCGTTATGGTGCATAAAAGTAATCAACCATTTTCTTATGGTTGTTTTAACTATAGCCCTAGTTGATGGCAAAACTAAGGAAAACTGTTGATTTTTCATACTCCTCATACTCATACTCCTATTCTATCATAGAAGTTTCATATGATACATGGCAAAATTGTGTTCGGTTTGCTGTTCGATATAATTCATATTCATGTTATGCTGTGAAGCCTTTATATTACGTTGCATGACGCTATTTTGTTCAGAATACAGCGTTTTCCGCTGTGGCAAAACAGTGGGCTGCGGCAAAGCGCAGTCAAAAAATTAGAATGCACTGTTTTGTATGGTAACGCGCACAATGGCTGCGGCCGAATTTGCGGCAGCGGCAGAATTTGCGGCAGCGGCAGAATTTGCCAAATTTCTAATTTTGCCGCACCGCTAGCGGTGATACCTACCATAGGTTGGCATCACCACTAGGTTGAAGTAGATCTGATTGAATTAGGTTGAATGGTCTGGCCAACCTAATCCTCGTACAACAGGATTTAGCAATACAAAAGAAAAAAAAAATGAATTTGGTTGGTGCCTTGATTGCATTGACAGCGACATTGTCGCTGCATTGTGATACACCAAATTCAACTGCGGCATTCACGCCTCCCCTGCCTATATTTCGTACTATGTATATGGTTGGAATACCATTGTTTGTGGTTGCTTACTTTTTTTGCACCACGGACGTTGTTTATCAACCACGCGTCATGGTGCATAAAAGTAATCAACTATTTTTTTATGGTTGTTTTAACTATAGCCCGTAGTTGACGCAAAAACAACTAAGGAAAATTGTTGATTTTACCAAGATTTTTCTTTCAGTGCATCAGTACATATGTTATTTTGATTGTTAATATACTTACTAACGCAAAAACTTTTGAGAAAAAAAATGTTTTATAAGATCAATGAAAATATTATTGTCCAAATATCAAGTGAAAAATTCTCATTAAGGCAAGAAATTTAATCATTGGAACGACAAGAAAGAAAAATGTTTCTGTTTCTACTATGAAAACTCCATGTTTGATGGAAACATTCCTTGCCTCCATGCGAAATTGCTACTTGATATTTTGAAAATATAAATTTCATTACGGTAACGACAAATTTTCTCCATATCTACTTGATATGTTAAAAAATTTTGTGAGTAACATCTCAAAATGTTAAGTGTATTTATATTAACTTTCAGATATCCACGCACATTTTGAGCTCGGTACATTCTTTGACTTCAAGCTTGAGTCGAGTACTTCAAACAGAAAATCAGGATCTTGGTGAGGCTGTTGAGTTAGCCGATACTGCAAAAGAAGAACTGACAAAAAGAAGAGAAAACGCCACAGAAAACTTCAGAAAAATTTTCGAAACTGTAAGCCAAATCAGCGAAGAATACGACATTCAATTGCGAAAACCAAGCACAGCTTCAAGACAAACGCAACGTTCTAACGTGCAAACTGATTCAGTTGAAGATTTTTTTCGAATTACGATTTATATACCATACCTTGATTCGTTTGTGACACATTTACAGGACCAGTTTCTGAATCATCGCAATATTTTATCGAATTTCGCTTGCCTTTTTCCGAACAAAATGAAAAAATTTGATGAAGAGTCATGTGAAAAATTATTCGAACCCTACTCTTCAATTTTGCACGATGATTCGCGTGACGCATGGGCGAATGAAGTCATACTCTGGAGACGACGCATTATTGAAAAGGACATCAAAAGTTCTCTCGAAGCCCTTGAAATTTGCAATGCAGACGCGTTCCCGAACGTACACCAAATGCTTCGCATTATGGCCATTTTGCCCGTGACGACAGCGAAAAATGAACGCTCCTTTTCAACATTGCGTCGTCTGAAAACGTACATTAGATCGACAATGTCTGAAGATCGGCTCAACGGCTTAGCCTCCCTCAATATACACCGTAAAATTGAGATGAATGTGCAAAAAATTCTGGAAGAATTTTTTTCGTTACCTCGAAGAATTAATCTGTTAAGTAATGAGAAATATGAAGTTTTTACATGCAAACGTCTTTAAAAAATAAAATAACAGTTTGTGTGTTTTTACATATTATTGAAAAAAAACTTTTATTTCAAAACCCCCCCCTTAATTGATTTCTGCGCACGGGCCTGGCGCGGACTGTTTTAAATTATATACAAACCATGCGATCCATAAATTCTTCAATTACGACCAAGTTCCCCACTCCAGCGACTGACATGCAACCCTAAACTAGACAATTACCACCTCCAAGGTTTAACGGTTGGAATTAAGTTCTTCTTTTTAAGACTTTTATTATTTTTTCTCCAAAATCTGTGTCTCCTACTTTGTCCAAACAAGTTAAACTTGTTCTCGTCACTTAAGAAAACAGTGTTTGGAAATTCCAAACGTTTTTTTCTCATTTACTTCGCTGCTGTATAGCTTTTTTCGTGCTGGAGAAATTCACGTACCGTTATCGGATGAACAATCTTTACGGTACTATGCTTAATGTCTTCCACTAGGATTGCTGAATATGTTTATTTCTAATTTCGGCTACTATACTCCTTTCTTCACGTTCCTTTAGTTTACGAGGTCTGCCCCAGAATTATACAGAATTTATCAGACGGATTTTATTTTGTCATGACGGTCTGAGTACTGGAAGGAGATTTATCTACTATTTTCCTTCTTTCTCGGTAAGAATGTCCTTCATTTTTCAATTTCACAATAAGTTCCCGAATGTCACGTGATATTCCTTTTCATCTTGAGTCCATTATTTAAAAAAAAAGGATTTGAGTTGCAATCTTTATTTACCGACAGTAAAAACCCAACTGCTTGAATTATTTCATAATAGCAAGCAGCCCAAAACAAATTTACCGCTATTTCTGAGAAGGAATGATATTTATTTACTATTTTCTTAGAAGTATGCATTTTGTTCTTTGTTATCTGTGGATATTTTAGTTTTTTGTAAATGAGATTTTAAGCATTTTCAATAAAACATTGTTGTAAAAAGGGTTACGTTTCCTTTGCAATATCACAATTTTATATTTATTCTATACTTAATAATTTTCCGCTATTTTATACGGTGTACGTAGACTTTTGTTCGGCATTGTATATATATATATATATATATATATATATATATATATATATATATATATATATATATATATATATATATATATATATATATATATATATATATATATATATATATATACGTATAATTATATATATATATATATGTATATATATATATATATACGTATAATTATATATATATATATATATATATATATATATATATATATATATATATATATATGTATATATATATATACGTCTAATTATATATATATATATATATATATATATATATATATATATATATATATATATATATATATATATATATATATATATATATATATATATATATATATATATATATATATATATATATATATATATATATATATATATATATATATATACAGTACGCCCTCGATAAAAGCAACCGATGGAAATTCGAGCAGTTGCGTTAATTGAGGTTGTTGCAATAACCGAGTCACAATAAGTTTTGCCTTGAATTAGAGTTTAACGTGAAAATTAAAGTGTGAAAAAAAAAGAATATTGCTCGTCGTAAAAGAAAAGTAATATAATTTAATTCATTAAAAAAAATATTTACATATGTAATACAGTATTTGGTTAAATTGGTTTAAAAAATTGGGAAATGTTCCTTTGCTTTTTCTTGGAGGACACATTAATGTCAACGACCAGCTCTCGTAGTTTTTGAAGAGTCAAGGTATCTTCTAGAGAGACCGAGCTTTCAAAAGCCCGTTGAAGACAAATGCTAAATGCTTGGATAGCATGTTCTGTTTTGATTTTTGGCCGTGGAGGACTTACACTTGCACCTGTGCTTTCTTTACTCTCGATTTCTTCGGCTTCTAGATTGTTGCAAACAGGCACCTGCTCGGTATCGTTTTCCGCAATCCAATTGCTTAATCCCTCTGTGACAAAAGTTTCAGTGACAAATAAATCTTGATTCATTAATGGATGTCATCATTTCGCGGTCACTAATGATTTTATCGCTAATGACCTTCAACGGCAGCCCATCCTCCTCATCCCACTCACTATCAGGAGACATCAAAGGCTTGCAGCACTTTTGTATAGCCGAAGACTTAATCATGTCCCATGCAGTAGCCAGGAGGCATATGGCATGCCTCAAATTAAAAGCCTTTATTTTACTCTCCAACTCTGAACCTCGGCTTCCGACTAAATGTGCCAAAAGGCCTATTTTGTAGTACAGTTTTGTCAAGTTGATGACATTTTCCATCCATTGGTTGGAGAATAGCGGTGCAGTTTGCTGGTAAACACATGGTAACAATCTTTCCATCATCACTTATCATCTCCCCGTCTTTTGGATGATACGTCACGTTGTCCAATAGCAGTAGACCCCTTTTTGGCAAATTTTGTGAAAAAAACAAGGAAAACCTAAACCAAGGAAAAAATATGAAAAACATTTTAAAATTCGACGAAATCAATTCGAAAATAATTTTATCTCTGGCACGAAAGTTGGATGAAACCAACCTTTAAAAAATTCGAGTATCATCCACGCATTTTTGTTGGCCTTGTTAACGACGGGCTTATTTTCGAAATGCTTTAATGCTCGAAGATTTACAGCTTTTCCTATAACGAACAATTTGACTTTGTGCGTACCAGACGCATTAGTGCAAGCAAGAAAAGTGATTCTCTCCTTGCTTTATTTCCTACCAGGAGCAGTAGCTTCTTTGGAACCCACAAACGTTCTGTTTGGCAAAAGCTTAAAAAATAGGCCAGACTCGTCCGCATTGTAAATTTGATCTGGTATCAAGTCAAGCTCTTTAATTTTATTTTCGAATTTAATCAAAAATGGTTCCACCAGTTTTGGCTTATTTGACAGCTTTTCTTCGCAAATTTTAAGCATTCGGATTCCATTCCGTTTTTTGAAATTTGAAAACCAGCCATTGCTGGCATTAAAAGCACCTGGTTTTTTTTAAGTTTTTTGTGAAGCGTGCATGCTTTTGACTTAAGGATTTGTGCGGAAATAGGTACGTTTTGCCTGCGTTGCCTCTGGAACCAATTGTGCAAAGCTTTTTCCATCCTTGGATACTCGTAGGCTTTTAAAGTTACACGCTTTCCCGGTCCAGACTCAGAATTTGATACGAATTTGTTAAGCAAATGTTTTCTCTTTTTTATTCTGCTAATGCTTGACTTGTTGCACTTGTAAGTTTCACAAAGCGATTTTACTGATGCACCCACTCAATTTGGTTAAAATCTCTGCCTTCTGCTTTATAGACAGTTTGGGAACTTTTTTTTCTTTTGAAGCTTGAGTAGCCTAGTTGGTAGAGCACTGGTTTCTTGCGTGTGGGGTCCCTGGTTCGAATCCAGGTTCGGACGAGGGTCCGCGCCCCAAGCTTTGAGCTCACCTAGCTCTGATTAGGTACCTGATTTAATTCAGGGGTAAAGTGAGTCGTGGAACTAATCACTCCACACTCGTATCCACAATGATTAAAAAAATTATAATGAAGCTCTCTACCAGCTTCAACCCCTAGACCCGTACGAGGGTTGTCGTGGGATTGCTTTGCTTTTTTTTACGATAGCCATGATTTATAAATTAAAACAAAGCAATTACCGGCCGTGAGAATATTTGCTGAACACTGGTAAATTAAAAAGCAAATCATAGAGGAAAAAGAAGGAGTGTAGTGTAGTCACACAATTTCATTTTGCCCACAAGCTACAATTCGGGTTAGGTGGGAAAATGTGGGTAAAACACACGCAAACCCTCTCGTCTAATTTTAATGCTCATCTTTGTTTTGTTTTTCATTTTCACAAGATTATTCACGGACACGAAATAAAAAAATAACAAATGGGTTTTGGAAGAAATACGAAATATTTCCTCTTCGTTTCTTCTTATTCCTTTATGACGCAAATACAATGCACCCACAATCTATGAGTGTTAAAAGTTCTGAGAGAAGTACATAGCTGTAAAATAACTGCCAGTTACAGTAAAACCAAACAAAAACAAAACAAAGACAAAACGAGATTTGAGCATAGATGGAAAGTTGCGTTTACTGAGTCACATTTTTTTGAAAAGTTGCGATTACTGAGTCACTATGGTATAAATTTGGGTGTTGTTTTAATCGAGGTATTGCGTTTATCGAGGGTTGCTTTTAACGAGGGCGTACTGTATATACATATAAAGAAATATGAATTTTCGGCGAAGCGAGTCTAATACTAATTTTCACGAAAAAATCAGTAAAAAGTGCCAATGGAAAATACATTGAAGGAGACAAACAAAAGATCTTTCATATCTTCAAAGTAAATATTCTTTTTTCCGCTAATTTCGTTGCTTTCTAGACAAACCTCGTATGACATAATTCGATGCAGTTGCAATTAGTATGGAATTTCTCACTTGTACTTGAATATACGCTACCAAATATAGTTGTATATTTATCAAAGTTTAATCAATAACCCATAAATATGTGAAGCTGTTAATTAAATTTATGGCTCATGCTATTATATTCGATAAAACCTAATCACCAATATAAGTTGTTTGTTCATTGACGTACTTCCATAAAATCTCGCGGTTTTTTGCCCCTCTATCGAGAAGTGGCTAAGTATAGGTAGCACTGAAAACAGCAATGACCCTGTCCCAGCAGTTGTTGCTTTCAATGCTGTTATCCTAGCTCGCTCTCGATAGAGACGCATAAAACGCCGCTTAAATTAGTAGGCAAGCGTTTAAGGTTGAAAGTTTCAAATGTTTTTTTGTTGCAATTAATGATAGTTTTGAAAAAATGAATAATATTTGAGACTAAGAACATTGCATTTATATTTTGTGTCATTGGCCAAAACGATTTATATTAAGTTCAAATGTATGCAAACTCAACTCTGTAAGTATGGATTTGAAAAATTCACGATTTCGAACACGAGAAAACAATATGCGTCAGCGAAGAAGTATCGGGGATCACAAACTATCCGCAACAAGGCCAACACGTCGCTCTCTTGCTCGGAACTTCTAGAATGACTCCTAGTTCTCCATTGCGCTAGCTTGGAGTAGACATGCATGAATTCTTGAAATTTAATCTCCATGTCCGACGTAGAATTAAAGTATCCAAATGCGTATTTCAGCGCATCCGATATTTTCTCGCCAAAAAAATGTGCATGACCATAAAGGCTAAATCAATTTGCTATAAGACAGTCATTCGGCGCATCCTGATATACTCATCCCATCCTGGATAATCTGTTCGAAATATACCATGGCAAAGATTTTCAGACCTGGCAAGTTCTACAGCACGGGAACTAAAAAGTGGTCGAGAAACTCTCTCCCATAGCAGGAGACAGGACTTGAGTCACTTAACAAGATTTAACTCACACACGGACGGACATGAAAACGGACTGATCAGGGGTATTGGGCGCACGTGTCCGACGGAGATACTAGGTCAATGGCGGCCACAGATATAAAAGAAAATGGATACGAAATAGCTATCCGTGTACCGATATGTGAGTTAACCTTTTTTTGACACATGCACAACATTGCTCTCTCACAATAATTCCGCTCAATGCACCCCTTTCTACCGCACTCACAACCGAAAAGCCGTAATGCTGTCTCTTATTTACGAAAAATTTGAGGATAATCAGATCGGTGTAAAAGCCTGCAACGGGCAACACGAAAAGGAATGTCAATGTCACTTTGATTTGTGTCGGTGAATCAAAACATTGACTTTAAGTCAAAATTTCTTACAGAAAATTTTGAAATTGTGGTGTGTACAGTCGAAACATAAATATACGTGAGTGCTTGATAATCTGAGCCGGTTTTCCGAATAAATTAGCGGTCGAAAATACCAATGTAGTGCGAGAATGAAGTGCTGCGTTCCAGGCTGCAATAGTAGCTACATATAGAACTGCTTCGCGGGGGATATCGTATTTCGGATAAGTGAAAGTAACCTTTGGTATCAATTTCGTCTTTTTTTTGAGTGAAATTATAGTTGATTTCAATTACAAAAAACATTTGAATCTTCACTCGCCGGAAAAAAATATCAAACGACATTCAAAATGACGATTTCTCATGGCTTTTACATTGGCGTTACCGCATTCTCACCCTAATAAGCAGAAATTCAAAAATTGGACCATTTCTCTGTTCGATTTCTAATACATTCTCTCTTATAATTGGGATGGCGGCTCATGGACATACTGTTTAATTGGCTTGGTCTCCCGACGAATCAGAGGGGATAGCAAAGACCTAGGTTCAGTTTAGGTCTAATTAGGCTAAGCTAATTGTATTTAGACGTAAGCTAAATTTAGCGTAGAAAATTAAGTTAGTATTTAAGTATTACAAGCCCACAATCAACACCTGTAAATCAGCCCCAGGTAATGTTTAACCTATTATATGATATTCTATAAGTTTAAACCAAAAAATAAATGATGCAACATTAAATATCTATCATCCAAGCCAAAGTAGTATAGCCGCTAAATATACATTTTTTTTTATGTTAAATACTCTTTAAGTTAATTTATTTATGATCAAATACATTCAAAAGATAAAAATTCAATTACTGAATATAAAAAAAACAACATCGAGTTGTTAGTATTCAAAACATGATTTTTCAAAAAAGTTTTGAAAGCATGTAATGTCCGCGGTAGAGGACCAAACTGTAGGTCATTGTGTTGCCTCAGTAAATGAAACAGAAAATAAAAGGAAAATTGGGATCAGTGCGTGCAAATGGCACACTAAACTCGAAGGAAGAACGTGTGCAATGGACTGCTTTACGAACAGAAACGTGGTAACTAATGTCCGAGTCAACCATCCATAAAATAATTTAAAGAGTAGGCACTCATCCGGAAAAAGTGTCCGTGATTCGCGGGAAGAAAGATGTAGGAGCGAAAGACGATCACATTAAGGATGGTAGGGAAGCTGAAATTTAGAGAACAAGGTTCGAGTAAATCTGCGTTGAACAAACTCCAACGCAGTATTTAAGTAGGCATAACGAGAACACCACATTTGACAGAAATATTCCAGGACACTACGCACAAAGGACAAAAAAAGGAGTACAACGAAGGAGTTGGAGGATCTTATAATAAAACCTGATAATTTAGACACCCTGGCAGTAATGTATGAAATATGCTTATCAAATTTAAGCGTTGGATCAAATGTTACACCAAGATCTTTCAATTTGTCAACAACATTCAGAGGGAAGCCAGAAACAGAATAGGAGAGCACCAAAGGTGACGTTTTACAGATAATATACATGTTGTGACATTTTGCGATGCTCATAGTAAGAGCATTGGCACCGCACCAAATCTGTAAGCTATTAAGATCATTTTGTAAAAGCTTACAGTCTTTTTGTGACTCGATCACTCGAAATATCTTAAAATTGTCAGCATATAGAAGACAAGAAGACTGGATTAAAGGAAGGAGATCATTTAAGAATAAAAAAAAGAGAAGAGGATCAGGAATAGATCCTTGCGGAACACCTGATACAGGAAAAAAGAGAATTGAAGAACAGGAATTAACAGTTACAATACAGGCACGTCCAAAGATGTAAGAGTTAAACCAGGAAAAAAGAGGACCAGTTTTTGAAGAAGTTTATGGTTGACAGAGTCAAAGACTCTGGAGAAGTCAGTATAGAGTAGTTTGACCTGCTTTTGATGGTCAAGAGTGGTTGCGACCATATGTGAGAAGGAAAGAAAGTTATTTGATGTGGATTTATCTTTAAACCATGCTGCTCATGAGCTAGAGTAGGCTGAATAAAGAAGTAGACTTTCTCAAGGATCTTCTTAAAACAAGAGAGAAGTGAAATAGGACGGTAGTTTGAGATGCGTGTACCATCACCGGCTTTATGTATAGGGAAGATGTAGCCGCTTTTCCCGAGAGAAGGGAAAGAGCCAGAAGATATACTTATATTGAACAAGATAGAAAGAGGGGCGCACAGACATGATGAAAGATATTTAGCCAGGATGTTTGGAATACCGTCGGAACCACTACCGGCTAGGATAATTTTTCAAGGAACGGATGAATGACCAAAAGTTTGGTTGGTTCCAATTGATGCTCCAATGCCAGCAATGTAGATGAGCATCGTCTGTCTGGCAGCTTCTTTCGCTTTGAAGCGCAGTTCTTTATAAAAAAAAAGGATGTCAAGACGTGAATCAGATCTTTTATATAAATTACAAGCTGAATTTTTGGTTTGTAGTGCCACTACAACATCATTACCGAACCAAGGAGCATCATTCAGTTTTTTAAGACGATGAGTTGGTGTGAATTGCGGAAAGATATTTGAGAGGAAAATGTAAAATTTGCCCAAAGCATCATCAATTTCAAGGCCACAAAAGAAAAAGAACTAGCTAATTCAATTTAATTCTATCGCTATGTGATTGTGAAATCAGTTTTGTGAAAGTTAAAACGCACTAAGGAAGGGATTCGTTTCTCATAGAATTAAAATTAGAAATTTCAAAGACAAGAGGGTGATGATGGGTGTCAGGAGACACATAAGGAAAGAGAGCAGCTCTTGATGAAAGTGATGATTTTGAGAGATTGGACAAAGCAATGTCCCGAATTCTACTGCAAGCATTTGGTATGTTATTAAGCAGTGAGAGGGAATAAAGTGAGAGAAACGGTAACGTTATTAAAGAGACAGTACTAATTGAGATGATAACCGAATAGACAGCATCCCAATCTAGAGTTCAGAGGTAAAAATCTCCACATAGCAGAACATAAGCGGTAGAAAAACGACTGTGGAGGTAAGAAGAGAGTTCCGTAAGTAATCGTTCATAAACTGACAGAGGAAGGTTGGAAAGTTAGGGAAAGCATTTTGGGTAATTTTATCCGAAAATAAGTTAGGAAACATACATATGTATCTATTATGCTAAATGCAATATCACAGTGACACTTAGCAAAGACACTTTACGAATTTAATTGCCGCTATTCTCTGCCCTTAAGTACAGCCTTAGTGCAATGACACACATGGCGGTTCTACCGAAGCGTTTCCCGAGACGAGAACCGAGTCAGTTTAGTTGTGCATTATAGAACCGAGACATAGCATAAGAACTAATAAATAGCATGGAAAGAACGGTAATGTGCGATATTTGCCTGATGGAAGAGACTGGCAGGAAATGAAGGATTTACCATCAGCTGGAACCTAAGAAGAACCAAAACCAAAATAAGTTCATTTTATCATATACAAAAGTGAGAAAAGCATACTCTCAAACGACAGGTGAGAATGTATATATCCGTGTTAGCTGATAGGTGAGATTGTTTTGGCGTGCATATAATCCCATCAAGAAACAGTAACCGCAGCGAACATACATTCACTGGCAACAAACGAAATTCTCTGTATTGGGCTGCATAAAAGTGTCGGAGATATTCCTTTTACTCGTCAAATGGTATCGAAAGTAGCATACCGCGTTAACTACCTTATCGCGTAACATTTTTATACTCCGAAAATATTTTAAGAAAATAGATATTGCATAGATCGCCATTCGTTAAAATAGTCTCTTTAGCAAAGCACATGTATATTGCCTAGTGGGAATGCGAAACGTATCTGATCGTATATAAGGGGCGTGTCTTATCTTGGCGGAGTACTTTGTGTCTTTTTTCAACTTGGATTTGGATATTACTATTTATTTCTCGCAATCAGTGGGGAAACATTGCAAATTGTATCGCAATTCACGTACTTTCCGAGCTATATATAGTTCTTAAGCTATGACCGAGAGGTGGCCAAAACGCTTCGATAGAACCGCCGTGTGTGCCATTGCGCCTATGCACGATGAATTTTAACCTTCAGGACGATTGTGATGGCGGTGTATCAATGACTGAAAATTATCGTGCTGAGAGCAATGGAAAAATTTGAAACATTCTAAAAAAAAAATGATGCACTCGCAATATGCTACTGCTCAGGTGTAACTGAGAAATGAGTCCAGCGAAACTGCTGATCATATTCAACGCGTTACGTCCGTTCCGATACTTCTACTTAAAATGACAAGGTGCCTGAAATTGCTCGGAGAACCTCGAAATAACCCCAAGAGTTAAAAAATTTCAACTTCGAGGGAATGTAAATGAGATGAGGTTTTATATGGTGAGCTATCCTCTCATTTTCAGGTTTTTGATCTATGTAAATCAGATACACTGTTCATTTTCTATTGCTCGGGGCAAAAAATCCAGTAATCATGATAACATTAGAAATGATGAAAAGTAAGCGAAGCATAGAGAATGAAAGGTGTTTTATAATGTGATGTACATTTCGCCTTTTATTTTTAGAATTTTATTGATATGATTTTTCCCACAATGAATAAAAGTAAGATAATCTGCTATGTTTAGTGAACAGTTTGAAAAATATTTGCGAGGTAATGAATCTCACAAGCAGTCCAGAGTAGTTTCGAAGGAAATTAGCATCATCCTTTATTAACCAGGCAAATATTTTTTAACATGACTATTTTCCTTTTTATCTGGCAACTTCCTTTAATATCATTAACCAAAAGCCAGCCAAAAACAGTTTAAATTAGTACATATGTATATGATATGTTTAATGACACGCTTTCGAAAATTTTCAAACTAAGAACAGTTTATATGCAACGAATAAAATTCTTTTTCTTTACTTGCATTCGACATTCTTATCGCCAGATTTTCCATCGAACAAACAATAGAAGTTAATACAAACACAAACATCAAATGACATAGAATTGTAATTGTTTTAAATTTTTCTCCCATTTGGCAGTGATAACGAAAGTTCAAGCAGCTTGACTAAGCTACTTAGTGAACTGCGATTGTTTGATACATTTTATCTTTGTAATTAGTAGTCGTGGTGAAGCCATGCAAATTAGGTGACATGTGTGCATCTATATATAATTCTTCATAAATATGAAAATTCAATATAATAGTTTTATGAAAGCCCCGTGATACATATGTAGATTCGTACATTGAACATTAGTTGAATTTTAAAGATATGGCAATAAATAAAACTAAGTGTCACAGGTTTTATGCACGAAATTTTAATTTCATGCATACTGACGAGTGCAATGTGCTGCATTTTTTCTTAGTTTTATGGATCATTTTTATTGTCGAACATCAGCACGTTTCCTCATGTTACTATCACGGCGAAAGGTTGAAAAATTTTACTTGGATTTGTTAAATTCACTTTTTCAATATATTCTACATGAAAGCTAGTACGACAGAGTAAAGGTCCTGAAATTGTTAATTTTCAATTTCTTTAAAAAAATAACATTAACGAAAATTTATAATAATAAAATACAATAAATATTTCGCATACCTGATATCCATGTTCCCGAAAAACCTCGAAAAGTTATCGTTGAATTCAAATAATCATCCAAACTGAACGGTTTCTTTGATGATTGTTTTTTTCCGGGTGTAATGAACGGTACAGCTGTCACATAACATACTAAATTGCACCAAGCTATAACTATAACTAACGCCCACAATACACCTCTCTGAAAACGACACAAACAAAAACAAGTGCCAAATTAATTTGATTCACTCTTTTATGGAGAAAAAAATGAGTAAGCTCACCATATTAATATTATTCACTAAAATAAACCAAAACGAAAAATTTAGATGAGCATATAATTAGGCTATTAATTTCTTCAGAAGTTTATGCAACACGAAAACTTTCACTAGTCTTAGCTGATTACAACTCTGCTCAAGCTAGTCTAATTGCACTAAATTCATTTCACGGGAGTATGCTAAGAATTCGTTACGAACGTTTGAGAATTCTCCGCGGCTCAATGAAGGTGCGATTACCGAAATGACCGAACTAATAACTACCGCCACACTACGGGACGACGACTAAATAAGTTTGCGGCTGATTCGATACTAAACTAACTAGTGTAAATAGTGACTACCAACCAACCGCGATCAACTCGCGTCGACTAACCATGACTCGCGAGCCAGTCAAACATTTTACGATAACAATTCAAGAGTTACGGCCGTTGCAATTCATCGATAATAATTGATTGTGTCGTTGATTAGTGTATTCAATTATACATATATTACTCGCGATCTTTATAAAGCCGGGAAAACTAATCGGTCTGATAAGGCAAATGAAAACTGAAAACGATCTGGAAAATGATTTTGCGAGTATGGATGGCTTCACCCACCACTCAACGAGACGGGGACGTACCTGCTTGCTCGGAATACTAATTCCAGCTTAGCAATTTTCAATTTGCATTTGAATTGTTGAAAAACTTGTGATTGTGAAAGATACAGGTCGTAGCAAGCATGCATTTATGCATCTGAGTGAGGAAGCGTACGATATATCATTGACATCACCTAACCATATAGCTTTGACGGAAGAAAGGCTGAGCTAGCGACTAATTAAAGATAAAATTGATTCAAGGTCGATGAACATAAATGTGGCTGCAAATGTGATAAAATTTAATCGATTTGCAAATGAATTAGATTGCTTTCCAACTCAGTTTTAATCTGCCTATAAAATTGAGGTGAAACTAAGTTGTTATCTTTGTGTTTTTTTTTCAATCTACCAATTAAGATCATTTCGTCTATTATGTAAGAAAACATGTCGAATTTCCCCCATTTGGCTGAAAATCCCATTACGCTGAATAATGTTAATACACCAGCTGACAAATAAACAAGATGGATTTTTTTATGAGGTTGCTCCAAAACTGGTTGAGACTGTTGCATTTACTTCAATACAAATCATAATTCACCCTATCGAAGCTAGAAATATCGACGCGAACTAACTCCAAAATATTCTGATTAGAAATGAAGCGTATATACTGGAACAGGTATATGGAACTAGTGATGGGCGTTTCTTTTGTTTTCAAAAAACGAAAACGAACTGTTTTTTTTCAAAAAACAACTGTTTTTTAAAACTGTTTGAAAAAAACAGTTTGAATTAACGAGAGAAACAAATTTTATGCTGTACGACAATTAGAGTTTGGTCGTACGAGGACTTTCACATACTAGGTATAACTAGTACGAGTACGAAAAAATACCTGTTCCAAATACCTATTTGAAGTATGTACATGTATACGTTCAAAGAATACCGAGTCATTAGTCTGTACAGCTTCTCCGTAACTTTCCAATGGTCGCTCATTTATTTAGCAAGTTTTGCTCCAATATAGGGGCCATCTAAAGAAAAACGATCGAATCCAATCGATTTAATTTGTTTTTCATTTTATTATATGCAAAAAACACCTCCTGTATTCGTTCAAAAGACAAAAGTAAAAATATTACTAAGATTGGACCAACTAATCCTGTTGCCATCTATATGACTTTTCATCGAGCGATCTCTGATACCAAACTTTTCCTGGCTAATCTAAAACAGTCGGATTTCCACTTCGCCTCACTGAAGCATGAAGTTTTTATTAAGAAATAAAAAAAATGTTTCGTTTATTAAACATGCACCCACTAGGGGGCCAACCTCTTCTGCAAGGCTAGGCATGAGTCCAGGGGCACCTTACTTCCCATGGTCTCGTAAATTTTACAACCCCGGTAGGTATGGAGACACCCTCGTAGCGACCTGCAGTCACGAGGAGGGCCTCACCACACCCTCAGACGCCAACTGATGAACCAAAAAGGATCTCAACCTTTTCCTCCTTGGCACTTATTTCTTTTTAGTGCACTCCTTGGCACTACTTTTAGTTTTTCCGGCGGATTTCATTTTGCCGTATCTTCAAAACTAGGCCACTTTTTCCCAGACTTGTATGGAAATTTCGCCCCAAACAACTCAGAAAGGTTCCCGAATTCATGCTAGATCAAAAATATTTTTTTTGGAAAATATGGACATTTTTGCCCAATTTCCGCTATGAAAAATTGTTTGCCCTTAAATATCACTAATATACTCCCCGACCACTTCCAATCATCGAAAGCGCGGTAAAGGCAGTTTTTGCCAAACTATGGCCAAACAAACCTTTACTCCCCTACAAAACCGAAATTTTTATATCACAGTAATAGGTCTTGGCCCGTTATGTCCTAAACCACTCTAACCCAAAATTGGCCGATTTTGTCCGATTTCAGCTCCTTTTGCCCTAAAAGCTTTTTGAATATTTGAATAAAGTACTTGCAAGTACGAAAATACTCGCAAGTAGAAAATACTGTTCTCCGCAGCCAAACAGTTTTCCACTGCCAAACAGTTCGTTTTAACAAACGAAAAACGATTCGTTTAAAAAAAACGATTCGTTTAAAAAAACAGTACGTTTTTAAAAAACAAAAAAACGATTCGTTTGAAAAAAAAACCAGTTCGTTTTTAAAAAACGAAAAACGACTCGTTTTAAAAACCACAATTCGTTTTTAAAAAAATGTTTCGTTTAAAAAAAAACGGTTGGTTTTAGAAAAACGAAAAACGATGGGTTTTAAAAAAACGGTTCGTTTGAGAAAAACAAAAAACGATTCGTTTTAGATAAACTGTTGGTTTGAGAAGAATGGTCCGTTTTAGGAAAACGATTGGCTTTAGAAAAGCTATTCGTTGTAGAATAGTTGAAATAATTGGTTTTAGAAAAACTATTCGTTGTAGAAATACGGTTCGTTTTGGAAATGCTGTTCGTTCTATAAAAAAAATTCGTTTTATAAAAACTGTTTGTCGCTATTTGGGAAAACTGTTCGTTTGTTTTTTGCAGTCAAACGTTTTTTTAAAACTGTTTGGCGTTTTTGAGCCCATCACTATATGGAACATGTATTTTTTTTGGAACAGCCAGTACTTAATACGAAATTCAAAAATACTAGGTACGAGTATTTTTGTGAACTATACATGTAATCAAGAATTTACCCAATAAATTTCGTCCATTTGATTCATTTCAATCAAACAGTGACATAATAGTATCCTAATATTAATATGCAATCGAATTTCATACTTGCAAGTGCTTTCATACTCACGAGCAGTGCAGCCACGGATCTTGAATTTTTTCGAGGCGGGGTAAAAACTGATAAATGCCGCCCCCACCCACCAATATTTTTACCTTTATCGTCATTATCATTTCAGCCATAAGACGCGCACTGATGGACATAGGTCTCCCCTATAGAACGCCACAACGACGGGTCTAGCGCTGCTCTATTTCTGTTAAGCATACATATGTTTTTTTCGAAAAATACATGAACGTGTCGGATATCTATTTTAATCAGGATATGACAGGATAGGATCTGAAATAAAATGTGAGATTAAAAGTAATTATTATGTTGTACATTGAAGTTATAGCCTTAATCTTCGAGCCTTTTGTTCTGCAAACAAATCTATGGCCTTGTCATAATTAATCTCATGATCAGATCGATTTTGTATTGCTAATATTGCGAGACTCGACAAACGTTCCTGGCTCGTCGACCATTATAGATAATTTTAAATAAATAAATGTTTGCCAAAACTTCGCTCGCAGCTCGCGGATGTAGTAGTAAGCGTAGTGTAAACTTCTAGGGCAATAACAGTATTAAGAAAGGCATCCTGCAAATGATGCACATAGATCTGTTGCAAGAGATTGAAAGCGCTAGCATTTTTTATATCTCCAAATAAAAGTGGAGTTTGCTCTTTAAAAACGTAGAGTCCCTAGCAGAATTTAGCTGTGTTTAAATTTTGCTCGTGTTTTCGTCCAAGATCTGCTCCATGCTTCTCCAGTTCTTTGGTTGACATATTCAAAATTTCAGTACTATTGAGAAATGCAAAATTCAAACTCAACGTGGTAGTACTATCAATCCTCTTTTTAATTTCTGATAAGATTCGATCAAATGCCATCATTGTTGCCTTAGCAAAGAGTTGAACATATTGAAGTCTTCGTGATTCATCAATCATCTCATGAAATTGTTTTTTGCACATCAGAATTTGTTTATTTGGCAGAATAAGTTGAACGCTAATTTTCCAGCAACTTCTTTAGATTCTTCTACTCCATTTCAAATGAATTTTCTCTCAATTTTTGCAAAGTGTTCATTGGGCCATTTATTGGAACGGGCGAGGATTATATCTTCCTTTTGAATTTCGATATTCACTTTTTACTAATGTTCGAAGAACATTAGTATTAAAATCGATTCGGCCAAAAATTCATATTTCTATATATATATATATATATATATATATATATATATATATATATATATATATGTACAAAAAATTTCAGTGAGATAATCTCGGGAACGCGCCATCCGATTGAGCTGAAATTTTCAGGATACATTGGTGTATATGCAGAATAGGTCCAGGTCTCTTTAAATGTCAGTTATTGTTAACCTTTTGGCGCCGGCGGCCATTTAAGTGATATTTTTAATATACCTATTATTTCGTGCACAAATGATTTTCGCAAAAATAAAGTTAACGATATAAATTTCTAACGTGTTTTACATATGAATCGGATAATGCTTTGGAATTTTTTAACCCTATGTGTGCGCTGGGTGCCTAAAAAGAGGACGGGAAAATTTGAAAATTTTTAAATTTCGATAACTTTTGACAGAGCTACTCAATCATTACGAAATTTTCAGGACATATTGATATTATTTAGTTGTAGATTTGTGTAGCTTTTAATGAGCGTGCTGGTAACCCTGTAGCAATGGCAGGCACTGAAAGTGAAAACCTCCAAATCATCGTCTCTCTTGAAAAAATGCCGTTTCTTCAAAAAACAGCCATTCATATGTAAATCTTGTGCTTTGTTTATATAACCAAAAAAAAAAAAAAGTTATGGTATAACGGGCACGCCTGGTAACCCTTGCCCAATTTACCTATATTTTTAGCATCAAAAACTTCTGTTCACGGAAACTCACGATCCGATGAGCAGAATTATTTGAAATTCACAGAATGTATTGGCCTTAAGTAGGACCAGGTCTGATAGAAGTGATTTTGAAATGCGGGCGATTCTGTGCCAGTGTTGCCATCTTGAAAAACCACTAAAAAAGATAACTGTTTTTAGCCCTATAAATTCTGATTGAATCGTTCGATTTTGACGAAACTCACACAATTGCTGGACCTTACTTTAAGCCACGTTTGGTAGAAGTTTGGTTGAAAAATTCGGTTGGAGCTGCCAGCTATGATAATTTTGGTGTCTTCATTTTGAAAAAAAAAAAATTGGAAGTGAAAACATTCAAACCATCGAATATTCAAAAAAATGTCCGTTTCTTACAATAAAACCAATCTGTATATAAATCTTATGTTTTATCTACACGTTCAAAATAAAACTAAATAAATTTCATGTCGGACAAGAACGGTAACCCTCTCCCAGTTAACCTATATTTTTAGCATCAAAAACTTCTGTTCACGGAAACTCACGAACCAATAATCAGATACAGCTAAAATTTACAGAATGCACTGGACTTAAGTAAGACCAGATTTGATAGAAGCGATTTTGAATTGTGGGCAAGTCTGTGCCAGTGGTGCCATCTTGAAAAATTACAAAGAAAAAAAACTGCTTTTTGCCCTATGAAATGTGAATAAGTTACCAGATTTTCATGAAATTGACACAGTAGACACACCTAACTCTAATCTCTGTTTGATGGAAATTTGGTTGAAAAATTTTATTGGTGCTGCCAGCTATGGTAATTTTTGTGTCTTTGGTTTTGAAAATTCGCTCAGGAAAATAAAACTTTTTGCACTATAACTTCCAGTGCAGTCATGAAATCAATACGAATTTCATACAATTAATGAAACCTGTCATAAACATTATTCAGACCAAATTTGGTTGAAAAGCCACTATAGGGTTGCCAGCTATTGTTGGTTTTGTGTTTTATTGTAATATCTTTATTAAGCGGTTTTATCGTAGAATTTTCAAATAATAATGATATTGTAGTGACAATAAACAGCAAATATTAAGCTTTCGATCATTTGAAAAAACTCGCTGCAGGTAACCCTAAATTTCTTTATACTCCTATAACTTCGAATGTAATTAAACAACGTGAAGCAGATTTGATATTTTCTTGACTTTGATACTGGCGAAAGGTTGCCAGCACGAGTCGGTTGTGCTACTTTTGTATCAATAAATGCGTACAGTTAGTATTCATACCGGAAACATTTACAATGAAAATAAATAACCGATGTTTCAATTCCCTAAGTTCTGCAAATTTTTCGGATCGCAGCCCCGAACACCAACTTCAGTTACAGTGCTGCAGACACTGAGCATTTTCTTCATTGATGTTATATGAGATGCTGCTTTCAAAGTTTGGTGAAATAAGCAACTGATAACGAATATAATTAACAAGTGTTTTTCTTTCATAAACTTTGAAACCCATGCCAGTGGTAATATCTGAAACCTTCTACCATATGAGTTATAATGCATTCTAGAGACCAAAGTAAAACGTGGCATTTGAAACAGTTTGGCCGTAATAAGCAGCACATGTGGTGGAATATGCACTCAAAACCTGCACGATTCTTCTACTGTTCTTCGAACATTAGTGTTTCTAGCGGTTCAGGTGCGCTAGAGTTTTTACTATTGATTTTGTGGAGAATATTTGCCCAAATCGTCAAGTTAAGAATAAATTTAAAATTCTTTACAGCACTTAAAAGACGGCCTGTCTCGTACTTTCCTTCTAAAGCATGGGAAGTTTGCTCAATTTCTTCCAAGGATTCGCCGACCATCTCGTTTGACTGTTTCCTTTAAAATTGGTCTTAACATATTTTTCTTTAGTATCTCACCGAGTAGTGTAATCGAAAAAAAAGCATTACACTTTTTGAATTACTCCAGTTTGGTTTATTGCTTCCGGGCATGATGAGTCAGAATGGACACCGGCAAGATTTAAGGAGTGAGCCCAAAGGCGCGCCGTAGGGGGGGGGGCCAGAGGGGGCCGGGACCCCCCAGACCCTAGGTTGGCCCCTCCCACAAAAATAAATATTTCCAACAGCAGACACTTAAGTTTTCGCCTGTTAGGTTTTTGTGGTTAGAGCAAGAGTTGTGTAGTGCAGTAGTGTAAGCCTATACCAACTTTCACTACTTATAACTTAGAGACTGTGTTATTTGTGGTATTTATTACGATGTTATGGCGCTTTATGCAATTATGTTTTTCACAAAACATAGTCTGAGTATTAAAATGGTATTAACGTAGAATACAATTTTCGAAGTCATTTGGAGAATAAAAATGGTATCGCTGCCACTTTTATGCTTTTTTTTTTTTACAAAATATATTATTGATTCTTATTTTTCAATATTTTTATTTACATTTTTCTTAGCCTACTTTATATTATTATATTGTATAGTGCTGTGTGGATATGTGATTGTGGGTTGTGTTATGTGTTCCTACACTATCTATGACATACTTGGTTTACACTCAGGTTAAATGTGTGTGAATTTTATTATAATCTGATAACTGCATCAGAAGTTAAAAGGCATAGCACTTCAATTTCACCGAGTGTTTTTCCATAGTGACACAACCACCACATGGTTCTTATCATATTCATTAAACTTTTTTCATACCTGTATCTACTCAAGACCAGTATATACCGATTGGGAATTTTACGACTTTAGATTTGACTGCATAAATATAGTATCAAATTCATCAATCGTTTGCATTTTATTCTAAAAATCGTGTGAAAGATTTGTGTTTACGTACTTATGGTAGCTACAAGGTTGCCCATACATTATTTAAAAACTACAGAAACTTATTTTTTATGCCCATTGATAAGTCTTGTAAATTTTGGGATGGTCTGATGACTCGGTGTGTAGCTATCACTATGCGAAATTTTCCATAGAATTTCCATTGTTGCCAAAAATACACCAAAATTTCAGTTCGACCAAACTTCGCGATCCGGATAAATTATCCGGATGGTAAAATTCATGCACAATGTGAAAACTCGAATAGTACTTTGAGGACAGTAAGTGATATGGTGCTTGAACAGTCTTGGAATATTGTCAAGATGAACCAAAATAATTTGGAAAAGGTTACGACCTTACGACGTGTCTCAATCGCCAAAGATGTGCTTTCAGAGGACATGATGATAGTGGTGCCAGTGATAACCGTGAATTTTTTTTGGAATTGTGTACATTATTCGCGAAGCATGATTCAACTTTTGCAAATAATTTTAAAAACAAGGTTGCGAACTGCTGTAGTGGCAAAACACAAAATGAATTAATAAAAATAATTGCTGAAATTGTTTGCGAGGATAATACAGCTGAAATAAAAGAGTGCGGACTGATATCCATTATGGTAGACGAAGCAAGGGTCCACGAAAAGGAACAACTCTCCGTGGTTGTCAGATTTACTAAAGAGCTAGTAATCGAAGAAAGGATCTTAAGCTTTGTAAACTGTTCAGGAGCTAGAAATGCCTCGTATTTAGCAGATATAATTATCAGCCTGTTAGCCAACGAGATTTCACAATTGCAAATATGTGGTCGATAGCTATGGGACTATGAAAGAGGCTTTAGAAAAAGAAATGAATGAGGGAATACAACGACTCAGTTTATTCATTGGGGATCTTTCATTCAATCAGTAATCCTAAGTTGGTAGTAAATCTTTTCATCTTTCACTATGTTCTTTTCATAACGAACATGTTAAGCACATATTTTCAAACTAAAAATGCAACTCTTAGGGATGGGATAGATCTTGTAAATGGAACAGTTAAAACACTACTAAGTGAGCGAGAAGACTTTTATGTAGTTTGGGAAAAAATTAAATTATTCGCAGAGAAGAACTGTCTCGATCTCACATTTCCCAGAGGATCGCGAAAACGGAAAACAGCAAAACGCACTAGTTTCAAAGGTTTTGCTGTTTCATCTAGCCTTGGACACGCAGTTAGGGCTACGAAGATATCCCTGCGAACCAAATGGCTCGAAAAGAGTAAGTTGCAGCACTCTTCTATCTTGCCAAATTATTTATGCTTTTTCTAGGTTTTCTAGGTAACAAAAGTTTGAAGCAAGAGGTCAATTTTTTCCTTCTAAGCTTAATATATTCCAATTTCTTCAAATATATTTTGAAACTTAGATATCCTCTTCTTCAAGTATAAGTTGAAATATATTTAGCTTCTAAACGAAAAAATAGTCTTATATTTCTAATTATTTCCAATCTATTCCCATATAATTTGTACAAGCGTTCATTTCTTAGCGATCATAGATAATTCGTGTGTAGTTCATACCTACCGTTCACATTATATGCATGTCGTTGTAGCTCATACATATTCACAGACATGAAGTTTATTTGATAATGCATTATGCATAAGCAAATAACAAAGAATAAATTAACAAATATGTAATGTATTAATAAATTATGTAAGTTGTATGAACAGTACGTCTTGAACCTTTTGGTCCCTGGCCCCTGCCAGATTTTAGGTCACGGCACGCCTATGAGTGAGCCAAACACGGTTCGAACTCGGCCAGCTCGTTCTTTTCTGCAATCCTGGCTAGCACTCTGTTGTAGGTGCCAGTCATATTGGACCCATTATCATAAGATTGGACACGACCTTGTCTAATATCTAAACCATCAACTGTCAATTTTTCTATAATCTGTTGACCAATGTGCTTCCCTGTTTTTCCAGCAACTTCTATGAAATCAAAGAAACTTTCTTTTATTTCATACACATCACCAGTTTTTTTTTACATAGCGAAAGACCTTGCTCATTTGTTCTATATGCGAGACATCTGCAGTGCAGTCGGACATTCTTGTGAAGTTTTTGGCTTCTTTGATGTCGTTTGGAATGCTATTCCTAGCTGTTTTGCCATTATGTCAATAATTTTATTCTGTATTGTCTTTGATAAATATGATATTTGTCCCTTTTTTAAGTGTTCCCATTGAAATTTAAGAGTTGAATTATGTTTGGAGAGTGATGAGGTCACTAGGGGTTTCGTGGAACGCACGAAAAGAAAGACAGTTTTTTGATAGATACAATACAGAATCCATAGCAATACGCAGGATCTGTCTAAATATAGCGGCATCCTTTTCCAAAGGAAGCTAACTGCTTTCAAATGTGAGTGCGTTTCACTTGCACACTGCCACTGAACCAGCCGCCGCAACCGTGAGTTTCGCGGGCACCGGGCGAGTGCGATTGTTGTCGTATCTATGCCTACGTGCCCCAAAGAGAATAATTTATGTGCTTAAAGTACTATAGGGCATATCATTGCCGACAACCTTAAAGACGATGCTGATATTGAAAGGAAACGCAGGGCTTAACCAGTCAGAGATAATATGTTGGCTCGCAGATTTTCCTGTTGTACGAAGCAAGTTAAGGTAAGGCTTTTCCAGACATATTGCTTTTACACAGGGGAACTGTGGGTCAAATGTGGCAAAAGATCGCTGGATATCTTGCGCGTCTAATGTAATAATATCTTTATGATGATGATGGGATGGATGTAGGATATATCGCTGTTGGGTTCACTTCGCCAGTATGGAGCTGCCTTGTGCAGAGGGTGATCACGGAAACCAGCTCGCTTCCTTAATCACCCTCGGTGCAGCGAAGTGGATTTTATTTAAGTTTTTTTATGTTTATATTTAAAGTGCTTTGTATTTTTAGTGATACTAACCTACTAAATATAAGCCTCACTAGCACCCTATGGATCCTTTAGTTGTCTGAAATAAACAATTTTTATTTTTATTTTATTATTATTTTGTCATTATATTTTTTGTCAGTCATCGCACAGTTGCGATAATGCTGTGTGTCGACTGCTAAGCTTGTTTTTGCCGCCCTCTAAATCTGCCGCCTGATCGTGAGAACTAAGCAAGCCCTAATTCCGCCGAAGCCGGTCCCAAGCCCGATTGTAAAAGGAAAAGGGGGGTTGGAAAATTAAAAAAAAAACAATAGATCTGCTGCATATGTTTAGTAGGGTTAAGTTTTTTATGATAACATGTGCTTAGTTTCACAAACATGCAGCTTACGTGCCATTCCGGAAGCTCATTTAACTTTGTATTCTACTTATTGTTTACTATCGTCCCAGAATTCGATCACTTCTGAATTTCAGGGTTTTTATACATTGCGAAAAATGTGATGTCAAAATATACTGCCACCGTTAAAATACGCAGATTTTTCAGAAACCGCACATGGGGTTAAGCGATAAAATTTAATTTCGCCTAAAAACATCAAAATGAAAATACAAACCTAAGACTGCATGATACCAAATTCAAAATTTTGCGCCATACAATTGCCCCCGCTCAAACCACAAAAACTCTAATTACCGACGCCTTAGTCATTTTATGATAGGCTTTGGAAAAAAAAAACAGTAAAATAGTAAAAATTGATCTAAGTAAAAAATGCTTCAATTCCAAACAAAAAGTTTGTATGCGATTTTTGCCCTGTTGACTTCACTGATGTTCCTCTCCTCATTAGTTCTCTACTATCATGTTTAGACGTTTAAATACTTTCAAAAAGAGATAGATATACGTCAAACAATTTCACTTATGAGTCTCCAAGCAACGTTTCGCGAAAAAATTGAAGTGAGCTTTGAAATCAAATGAACAATTTTTAAACATTGACTTAGTTTATGCCAGATTCCAATTCAACCCCGATTCGGGATTATCCCAAATATTGCGTCGTATAAAAAGGCATAAATGTGAAGCAATCCCACGACAACCCTCGCACGGGTCTAGGGGTTGAAGCTGGTAGAGAGCTTCATTACAATTTTTTTAATCATTGTGGATACGAGTGTGGAGTGATTAGTTCCACGACTCAGTTTACACCTGATTTAAATCAGGTATCTAATCATAGCTAGGTGAACTCAAAGCTTGGTGCGCGGACCTTCGTCCGAACTTGGATTCGAACCAGTTACCCCACACGCAAGAAGCCAGTGCTCTACCCACCAGGCTACTCAAGCTGAATGGGTTTTGGATTTTCCGAAATTCGAATTGCGTATATCTATAAAAACTTGTTTTGAGAAATAGCTTACACGCAAATAGAAACTGTACTGTATAAATGTGGCAAAAGAGGAAGTTTAGGTTACGTTGAACATTTCAGTTAACGTACGAAGAAGGAAAGAATGAATATGGAGAAACATTTAGCAATAGCTGAACATTTTATTAACTCGTTTTTGTATTTCCTCTCACTTTGAATTTTCTTGAATCACAAACCCGCTTTCAACCCTCAGATTTCGACGGAACCTACATTTCCAAAAACACTTTTGTAATTGTAAGTGTAGGCACTTTATTCCAAGCAGATCGTAATTACCAGAGAGCTTCAAATATAGAAACTAATTTTATTGGGTCTGAAGAATGCTCATCATATAAGGTTCATCCTATAAGTCCAGTGATTTAGTTTTATGTTTGGTATAATCCTTTGATCTAAGGGCTGTAAATAAGAAGTGCAAATAGGTGGGAAAAATTGTAGCTTGATGTCTTCCAGATTATCAATACTATCACATCTACCTTTATCAGAAAAGATGGCGATGTTTCGGTTTTGTGTTTGCATTTCAATATCAAGTGTGCATCCATTCTTAAGTATCCGTCATCTAAGGTTTTAGCTCGCCAAGTTGTGCCCAAACTTCGCTTAATGTCAATAGTTCCCAACGATCTTGGTCTTTCAGTTTTTCCTATGCAGCTTCCATTGAAATTTTCACGCGTTTTATTCAAGGTTTTCTATACGTACATTTTTTCTATTTAAGATGTACTGGTTGTTGATGTATTGCTCAAAAAAATACTCCTGTCCCATCAACATTATAGATATTTGCAATATCATAGCCATCACATAACATTCTTAGCTCTGACTGAAATTCCTGAACTTTGTCTAAATCAACATCAGCTTCTACCCCACAAAGCGTGCCGTAGTGAATATTGTAGTCCTTTTAAAGGATTTTAGCTTTCTGTTTGATGCCTTGAAATCACAAAGTTTTAATATTGTAGTTATTTGACGGGTTTTACTGTGAAGTATCTGGCCGGATATTGGCAAATTTTAACAGCGTGTCTCAGAAGACCATTAATACAACAATTTATCTATCTGAAAGTATGGAAAATTTAATTTCAACCGTGTTTTCAAAATTTTCCAACGTTATTTAATTTCCGTTTGAGTTGGTTTTTGTTTTTTAAATACGATGCATCTAACTCTTACTAATTTCAAAGCTACCGACAGTTTTTCTTTGGACGAGCAATTGTTTGTCGGATGACTGTATTACTTCTAACTTATTGCGAACACTTAGCGTTGTATTTTGCACTCATAGTAGATTTTTTCAGTTGTTTTGACGTTACCTGAACAAACGTTCAAATATTTACATCATAATTGTTAAATGAATTGCATTCATACTTGCTTAAAGGGAAAACACAGCAATGCTAAAATAAATCAATATTTTATTTTTATCTGAATACCAATAAAATTCAAGCTATCTACAACGTACCGAATTCTACACATTAAATAATTTTTCAGCTGAAAGTTAAACAGAAATTATTCGAAAAATTTTCTTGACCTTTGATGTGACAAACTTGTTACCCAAATAGTTTTGAAATTGAGAAATACCCTGCTACAGTAAACTGGTGAAGGAATATAGCATCAAAGTAAATATTTCCACTCCTGTAGGAAATTTGTAAAAGTATTTTTCATATTTTTCTGGAAAACTCATTTTTGCACAATTTTTCATGCTGATCTTAAAACCGTTTTTGGTCCGATTAGCAAGTACTACTAATCAAATTTGTGTGCAGCTAATCTGGTTCACGGTCCAATTCTAGAGGTTGCCCGGTTACAGAGTGAATTTTCCTCAAGAAATAGTTTGTGCGTTAATTTTATAGTTCAAATGTTCAGGTGGTTCGACCATACAGTGTCCCGATTAGTAGGTTTTACGGTATAGTCCAAATATAGATTTTCATAAAAATAGACAGTCCAAAAACCGCCAACCCGCGAAATGAAAAAAAACGTCCCGCGAATTCAAATTTTAGATAGCCCAATTGATGGAAATAGCCCAATCTGGCCACAGTGCTAACGAGTATTTCGTACGCTATACGAAAATACTTGCAAGTACGAAAATATTCGATACACTCAGAAAAATTTCAACACTTAAAATTTAATAGAATCAAATTTAAATCAAAAGTTAAAACACTTTTAAATAAAAAACGAATCTTATTTGAATTAAATAAGCCTCCACATTCAATAAAAATGATTCCTCTTTATCATAAAAATGTTATTTTCATATCAAAATTTTCATTATTGAATGAAAAACAAACCATTAAAACAAACAAGACACACTTTGATACAGCGTTATTGAAATGAAGTCAGATTATTTGAATTAAAAAGAAACGTATATGACGCCAAATCATATCTGAAAATATTTGATTCATATCAATTTTTTTATTTATACAACGATTTTTTTTCTGAGTGTACGATCGGACAAAATCGGCCAATTTTGGGTTAGACATAACGGGCCAAAATCTATTGCCATGATGCAAAAATTTCGGTTTTGTATGGAAGGAAGGGATTTTTTGGCCATCGTTTGGCAAAAACTGCCTTTACGGCGCTCTCGATGATTGAAAGTGGTCGGGGAGTATAATAGTGATATTTGAAGGGCGAAAAATTTTTGATAGGAGAAATTGGGCAAAAACGTCCATTTTTTCCAATTTTTTTTTGTCTAGCATGAATTCGGGGACCTTTCTGAGTTGTTTTGGGTGAAATTTTCATACAAGCCTGGGAAAAAGCGGCCTAGTTTAGAAGATACGGCAAAATGAAATCTGCCGGAAATCCGTCCGGAAAAACTGAAAGTAGCACTAAAAGTGCTAAGGAGGAAAATGTTAAGATCCTTTTTGGTTCGCCAGTTGGCTTCTCCGGCTGTGCTGAGGCCCTCCTCGTGACTGCAGGTCGCCACGAGGGTATCTCCAACCCTACCGGGGCTGTAAAATTTACGAAACCACAGAAGGTAAGGTGCCCTTGTAGTCATGATTGAAAAACAGCCTTACCCAAGAGGTTGGCCCCCTAGTGGGTGCATGTTTAATAGGCCAAACATTTTTTTTCATCATTTCTTAATACATTTTTTGACAAACTTCATGCTTCAGTGAGGCGAAGTGGAAAACCGATTGTTTTAGATGAGCCAGGAAAAGTTTGGTATCAAAGAACGATCGATGAAAAGTCATATAGATGACAACAGGATTAGTTGGTCCTATCTTAGTAAATTTTTCGACATTGTTAATTTGAACGAATACAGGAGGTTTTTTTTTTGCATACAATAAAATCAAAAACAAATTAAATTGATTGAATTAGATCGTTTTCCCTTAGATGGCTCCTAGATTGGAGAAAGACTTGCCAAATAAGTGACCGACCATTGGAAAGTTACGGAAAAGCTGCACGGACTAATGACTCGGTATCCTTTTACGGTCATCTGCACCATCGCCATTCTAGCCTGGGAACTTTGTGTCTGGTGAGTGGGTGAGGGCATATTATACCGTTTCATTACATCACTGCAAATCACATGTACTTGTATGTATATATATATACATACTTCAAAAAATACTAACTAGTATTTTTGGAACAGGTATTTGGAACAGGTATTTTTTTGTACTCGTACTAGGAATACCTAGTATATGAAAACCCGAGTACGACCCAACTCTAGTTCTGATGTATCTCAGAGAATCAAAAATTTCATAGAAAACTATCGACCATAGAAGTTCAGAGCAGTCTACAAGCTTGCAATCAAGCATTCTGGTAGGGCTGGAAAGAAGATAAACATCACTGAAGTCACCACAGAAGTGAATCGAGCGGACTAGACGGTGAAGTTATTTTTAAAATGAGTCATTATGATCTTGCACGATCAGTAAAATTGTTACGCGAGATAAGTGAATTATTATATGTAACGTGAAGTGATTTATTTTTAACGAGTAGCTAGATAGTGGTGACAAACAAACTATTTAATTTAGAAAACTCAGATAATTACAAATCCACGAAGCACATTTTAAGTGAAAAAACACAACAGCTGGTGTCAGAAGTGGAGTTTTTTTTTGCGTTTCAACACGCAACTTTTTGGAAGTTACAGACAGTTACGGATTGCGCGGACTAAATGAAAAATAATGCCGCAGCTAGTAACGAGTTAATATTGGCAAAATCAAAAGTAGAGTGCCAGAAATCTGATTTGTGGACGGCAGGAAACAATACGGCTTTTCTATTATGGTTAAAGGAGGTTTTGAGTACGAGGCGCAAAGATCCGGAACCGTTTGAATTTTCGAATGAGGAAATCATCCGAAAACACTTCTAGGAAAAACAAAAGAGTATGGAGAAAAATCCACTGATAGAATTGCTGCTAAAAATGGACTCCAATATAAAGCATCAAGTTCAGGAAAACTGATCAAGATACTTGACTGGCAAGCTGTAGACATCAAGGAGTGGTTAGAGCAGAAACTTGATCAGCAAGCCCGGAATATTAAAAGCCACCTGGAACATCAGGTTAGGACTGAGAAGCAACAATTTATTTAAGGCAAAAGCACTTTGGCAGCAAGCGCAAAACCTGTTAGAGCTTGAGTAAGAAATGGATCAGCAGAAATCGGATTTGCCACAAGTGAAAGACACAAGATCATCTCCAAATGAATTAAGTTGAAATTAAACACTTAAACAGCCCCCCTTCAGCGGATCAAACTTCTTGGACCATTTGCAAGAACCAATTTGAAGCTGTTACAACTACAATAATTTTATCGATAGAGAACGTACGAAAACACTAATGGTGTCATTTCGAGGAGCTGCGGTGGAAGAACTGTAAACTATTCCTGTGTACGATCACTCCAGTTATTCAAGCCTGATAAGCGCTTTGGATATGACATACGGTGAAGAATACATGAAGGAAGTTCGGCAATGTGAACATGTGCACAGAAGCAAGAGGAAACCTTGACTCAGGACATCGAGTGGTTAACACTTCTGTCCTACCCTACTTTGGATCCAAAACGCCAGGATTAAACGCAAAGGACGTTTCCCTTCAGAAAATATAAATTGAAGAGCTCTTTGGCCTATGTTTACACTTACAAACCGGTAAACCGTCTTGCAGGAACGTTAGAGCCTATGAAACAGATGAAGAATACATGTGTAAAAGTGCCGATTTCACCAGGGAATTGACGAGAAGTTGAGTTCCTCAATGTTGGAATTGAGAAGAGAAAGTACACTTGAGGGGCGATTGTTACAAGAATTGGAAGCTGACGTATTGCCTGGAATGTTTACATTAAAGAAAAATTACCATCGCTATTTCAGCAGCTGGTAGGCCTTCCCGCTGGTGGAGCTGCAGAAAGAAAGGACACCTGAATGGTGGCTGCGACAGTAAGAATGAGTTCAGGTACTGCCAAGGATGCTCAGCAGTATACAAGCCAAGCAGGGAGTTTACACGGTCGAACATGGCCACTTTTTCTTGGAGAACGACAGTGAAGCCAATAGAAACCAAGTTCGATAGCCAGGAGTTGGTCCGCGAAGCTGATGATCCTGAAACAAAAAACTTTGACTTTTCGCTGCACACATTAAATATGTAGGGAAAAGTCAAGAAAGAAGTTTGTAACATCACCATCGACACTGGAGCTACTAAATTGATCCTGAGAGTGGATATGACGAAGCCCTGGAGACTTACCAAAGTTAGGCGGTACGTATTTCAGACGGCTATTGGTGAATGTACAACAGTTCATGGTGAGATGGCTTGGCGGATACAGCTCAGATATTCGGTATTTCATCATCAGTTCCTGGTAGCGGATATAATCGATGAGTGTATACTTGTGACGAATTTCTGAAGGCATCATGGTTTTCGTTTGGGTTTGGGTGAGCGAAAAATCAAATCGACATCAGCCAGAATGGAATCATTAACATCGAACAAAAGCTTTTTTACATAATTAACTTTGGTTTGTATGTTTTGACGTACAGGTTAGAAACAGTTCAAAATTTAGACATATTAGTGCAAAGAAAGTTCGGTCGAAAAATCAAGCATCTGGCGTGGTTGGAGTGTCCTTTTTTCATATATGTTTACATATAGTGTCTTGGCCACGCTTAATTTTCCAATCTAATTCCTGTTTGCATCAGGACTCTTGCAATTCCCTGAATGTATGGTCGTAAGTTCAATGTCAGTTGATATTCTGGATTAACCTCAGAGTGGTAGACCGTAGTGAATTTCATAGTGATTCCATGAATTTCGGTCATCAATTGGAGCTCTTTTGAAAGAAATTGTGCTCCGTTGCCTAATTACCAGTTTTGCCGAAAATAGCAAAAGAACATTTTCCTCAAGAATACGAGTCACAGCGACCTATGTTGCTTTTTTCAATGGAAGCTTAGTGAGCACCGTCAAAATATAAGCATCTAAACGCAGAGATCCAGGTTGTGCTCCCACTGGGTCAGCGAAAATCATATCTCCGGGAGATATTGACTCTTCAAGTTTCAATACCATTTGTGCCATAGGAAGCTTCCTTTTGACCTTTACTGGCTGGTATATTTCGGTCATACCAGCAGTCACACCTGATATCGTTCTCATTCATTTCCCTTGTAGAGATAGCCTCTGTGAACCACGAAAGAGCATCTGGAAGTAGGTACTCTGGATCTTTTTGGAGTCTGACGTTGTAGTCGTAATGCTGAAATCTCACCACCTGGCGAGGCAAACGCCCACTGGGATCTTTCAGAGTGTTCAACTCGGCCAGAGAGTCACGAACCGAAACTGTGTGCACACAACTTTTCAATTGCCCACAAGTCCGCGAAGTGCTCTTGTACTATTCAGGGCGCAACTAAGGTGACTCATCATTATTTTTTCGCCGTCCTTTATGCGAGGCGTCGATTTGAATGACAAACGGCAGATTTTAATTCAGACAAGTCAGAATTGATGCGATGGAAGGATTGATCTTGGCCCAGGCAGATGCTTCCTCGCATTCCTCTGTCTACACAATTTTCCGGTTCTTTTTGAGAAGGTTTCAGGATTTTCCGGTTCTTTTTGTGACCATGAACGTCACAAAATTAGTCTCCGTTAACCCGAAACCAACTTCAAAAATTGCAAAACCGAACGAACACAACTTGGACAAGGAACGCCTATTAACACTTTGACCTTGTCTGAATCCACATTCAAACTGTTTTCATTAACGGTGCACCCCAAATAGCGTAGGCTTTTGAACAGCCACCACAATATGCTCTAACATGCTCTCGCCCGGTTCGATGCTCTACATCAGGCTCTTCTATAGTTTGTTCTGGAACTCGCCTATTTGGCTGCGGATAGTTCTGGTCAGCCGATTCGCTTTCCGCTTCAGTTTAGGGTCATCTGTGCTTCTAGCTCTCCTCCGGATTTTATTCTTTTTTCTGATTCTTTACATTTATACACACATTGTGTACGTTTACGAAAGCTTCCCAAGGATAATTTCAGCAAGAGGCTAAGACGGATGAGGTAGCGGAAACAGACGGATGTTAAAGTTTGCAGCATAATATGCTCTGGCTTCCTTCAAAAAGACTTAAAAAATGTAGATACATTTCAAAAATTATTCTAACTGAAGTGGTTGTCCCAGTTCTTAGACTTGTATCTTGACAATAGTTAGTTTATTTGATATTTGACACATACCTCAAATAAACACAATTTTTTCTTACGCATTCGGATTTTCTAAGAAAACTTTAGTCGTTAAACTACTCTCGGGGGACGGGAAAAATCATTTGGATGGATGTTGAGCCTATATCATAAGCGTAGAGCTTTAACCCTAGAAAAATAACGTTATTTTATAGTACTGAAAAGATAAGCATGCTCCTGAGAGGCGCACAATATTAAAAACCTATTTATTTACAAACTGAAATAATTATTCTTTTTATTGTAATTTCTATGAGGTTTTCGATTGATAAGAAGTTAATTAAACACAAATTTATATTATTATTTTTATTATTAAGAAAATTATGTAAGATTTTATAAACCTTTAACAAAAAGTAACAAAAATTAGAAGTAATTATATTTAAGTAGAATTTTTTTAAATTAGTAACATTTATAGTTTTTTTTTCTTCTCTTGAATGAATTACTATATATTTATTCTCAAGTTACAAGAAATACTGAAAAAAATTATAGTTATAGACAATTGTTGCAAACATCTTTTTTATGTTCACCACACACTGTCTTTTTACATTTTGTACATGTCATCTTAGACATTCTTTTCTTTTAAGTTGTACATAAGTTACAGTAACGCCGAACTTTAGCCGGAGGTTCTTCTTCAGCTTCTTGAGAAGCCTCTTGATTAGTTTGTGGCAGGATATTCTCAATATTTCCTCTCAAACGCCTTGATAAAGTAGGGATTTCCAATCTAGATCTCATCCACGGTGTATACAGTTCAGTACTTAGTTTTTTCATATATTCTCTTCGGTTTAATGGTTTTTATTGTTTTGACAAAACATTGCGTGTATAAATTACAAATAAGTTGACAAAAGCTATGTTCAATATGCCATAAAACATTGTCATTGGCCGTCTGTTACTCTTTCTAGAACAAGACATCGAAGAACACATCTGGTCCAATGTGTCGACGCCGACTTTTGTCTGGTTGTAGAACATAATTATCTCAGGTTTACCAGTTGTAGGATTTATAACAGCGCCTTCATCACATGAGGACAACATATACACTTTCTTCGACGGCTTCGGCTTGTATGATAGTAGGGTCAAAGGTCCATCAAAGCAGAACATAGACGTACCCACTGGTCTAGAACGGGTGTTTTTTAGTTTTTCGGGAATTTCCCTTTTGTTTGATCGTACCGTGCCCACAATCGTCAATTTATATGGTTCAGCAAGCAATGATTTTGAGACAGGGATAGACGTGAACCAATTGTCACACGTTACATTGCGGTTGGTACCATGAATTGGCCGTGATAGCTCTTTCAAGTAATATCCGCCTTGTGGTAAACCATTTATATTTGTAGGTTTTTCAATGTATAGCATCGCATTTATCATATGATTGGTTCCACTACCACTCCTCATTGGAATTTTTATACCATACTTTTTTTGGTTTATTAGGTATATACATTCGAAAGGGGCATCTACCGCGGAACCCCAGTAATTGTTCATCAATAATGACATTACTTCCAGGAGAGTAATTCATTTTGCATTGGGCTATAAACAGGTCCCAAATCTTTCGAACTGGTATAAATGGATCTTGTTGGCGACGAGCAGGACGTAGAGTCTTGTCATCCATTCTAAGACACCTAACAATAAAATCAAATCGGTCTCCGTTCATAACTGCTGCATATCTCGAGCCGGTAAATGAACTGTCAAACAACTCAACGGTTGATAAATGATTATCTTTCATTGCAGCCAGGGCCGGATCTTCCTCTGGAGCCAACGGAGCAGCTGCGCCGGGCGGAGGTGAGAAGGGGCGCAAATATTTCGATCGTCTTTAGTTTATAAGAACAAAAATATCAAAATACAAAAATATTCAAGCAAGCTGATACCGGCAATAAGCAGGTTGATATCGGCAATATCGGTGCGGAAATAGCTTCTGCGCCAGTGAAAAAATACAGATCGAAGTATGATTTTTCCTCGCTCTTCACTTTTGGTACACTTGCCCGTTAGCATGAACAAACTCATGTGAGTAGGTAGGCCGTGTTTATATGCAGATATGACGCTAGTGGAAGAAGTTATAATCTGTCTTCCGATTTATATTTTCGTTTTATTAGGGAAAGAATTTTCTAATAATCCACTTTCAGTTTGAGGAGCAAATTAAATTGTGGTACTTTCAGTTTCAAAACTAACTAAAGTACGTTTGATATGGATTGTTTTAATAGTAGCGAATTTAAATTATATGTTTAAGTTCTTTGACTTGAGTTTGATTGTTTTTAGGCTTAAATTATTTTGTGAAATTAGTTTTGTGCTCGTTTGTCAATATTGACTCTATTATTAGTTCAATTATAAAAAATATGTTGCAGTTTAACTAAATAAATTCGTGACAACCACTTCATCAACCATAGAATTCGTGGATTTATACTAGATTAGTGTTTCAATCGTGCCAAATGCTGTGTTAGATGAACGTTTCCCTTCACTAACAGAATCGGGAGAAAAAACTTTTCTACGGAACGGGGCGATAGACTTCCAAATAATTCTAGTCCATGCTCTTCCGTTCCGATATTAAGAGAGGTGTTATTTTCAATTGAATCAGAGCTTGGTGATCCTTATTAATGGCCCACACTGGTAAAGAAAATAATTACAATTATTCTATAGAAAGGCCCCGTCCAAATTCAAACATTCGATTTTATTCGATTTAATGTCACTAAAAATAGGAAATTTAGTCCACAGCACTACCAAAGATTGTTGGAATAATGGCAAGACAGCTGCTAGGCCATGGCCGATTTATATTTAATGCAAATGTGTTTGTTACTTTATATTTTCAACTCAGAAAAGTAGTCATTCATTTTCTAGTACAGGTTATAGGGACTGGAGCCATTTAAGTCGAACTATCAAAGAACATGAAGCTAGTGTAGTTCACATGACGAGTTCTAAGTAATGGAGGGGACTTAGAGCTGAAATTGAGGACAAATATCAAAGGAAACTGAGCACTGGAAAAACGTTCTAAAACGTTTATTGATTATCGTGCAATTTCTAGCCTCGCAATCTTTAGCGTCCAGAGGAGGCTCAGACGCAATATATCGGCCTGATAATAGCCATTTTTCCAAGTTAGTAGGAGCTGTTGTGGGATGCAATTCAATTTTAGGGGATTATTTGAGGCGAACCCAAAGTGAAGAGACCCGCAACTAATACTTGATTAGGTTTAATTTGCTTTGGATTAAGCATTTATTTCTGGGACAGAATGCTTTGAGCAACTATAAAACTATAATGAAATATTAAGGTTTTTGTATCAGATGGAGAAGCTTAAAACTAACTCAAATATAATCACACTTCAGCATTGCTCAAAGCTTGAAGAACCGTTGACACATAATGGATATAACAGTGAGTTTTAGAAAGAACTTTCCATGCGTTCAACTATAACTAAGGAACACGACTCTCCCAATGATATTGTTGAATTCATTTTCAGTAGATGTATTGAAGATCTTTGAAAATAGTGACTTTACTCTCTACAGTTACAGCGGGAGAACGATCTTTTCAAAATTAAAAATTTATTTGAGATCTACGATGACGCAAGAAAGATTAGTAAATTTGGCAATTCAAATTATAGAAAATGGTCTTGTCTTCGAATTTAATAGTGATTGCTTAGTTAAAGACTTTTCGAAAATTAAAGTCCTTTCAAATAAATAAAAGAAAGACTTCTCAGAAAACTAATATTTCTTTCCACAGAATCTGTAATTTTTGTGTATTAAAGCGATTGAGAGTGGATAAGCACAGCGAATTTCACTCTTGCCATTACCGCATAAAAATCTGAGTCTTCCATATAATTTATGTCTTTAATATATATTTAAAGTTTTTTGTTTGTTTGTTTGAATGAATGAATATTTCGATGTCCTTATAAATATTAAAAACCACAGCATTACAGAGGCAAAAATTGGAGAAGAAAAATATTTCTGCATATCGAATACTTGAGGCAAAATTTTTTGACAAAAACTGTTATGCTGCATTGCTCGAATTTCATGTTGAGTAATGCTCAGGTAAATACTAGCAAGTACTAGTAGAAACTTGCTAAGAATTCGCAGTCGTGAAAGAGGTGGTCAAAAAAATTTAAATCATAATATGGAGGGCGCCAAATATACTTCTGCGCCGGGCGAAAATATGGCCAGAACCGGCTCTGATTGCAGCACTGAGAGTAAGTATTTCAATGACGGCTTTGATCTCAGTAGGGTTCGTGTCTACAAATGTCGCACTAGTCATACTATCAGTACGCTTTTTCGATATCTCCACATTTGTCCACTGAACAAGCTCTTGAATGATTTCATCCGTGACAAAAAGTGCAAAGCATAAAAGTGGTTCAAAAATATTTCGACACATACGACTAGGACCTCTATTACAACGAACTATGTTGATTGCAGATGTTCTTCTACTAATTTCATCTGTAGACGTAGACCAAACGTATCTATTCTTACCTCTAATTACTCTATAAGGCGGAATAACTATACAGTGATCATGTACAGTATTTTCGGGAGGTGTTGAGGTGTCATCAGGAGGTGTTGAGGTGCCATCAGGAGGTGTTGATGTGTTCAAACTTTCATCAATGACATCATCTACTTACTCGCCATCAGTATCGCTTTCAGAATATCGTCTTCACTTACATGATCACTGCCATCATTTGGGCTTTCATCTGCTTGCCTCAAAAAGGAAATTATTTCTCTTTCTTCCAACACTCTTCTGCTCGCTATGATGTAAAGATGTTCCTTAAATCAATTAAAACTAAATAGTAACAATAACCTAATTTAATATTTACTTTATTTATGTAGAAATAAAGTAAATATAACAAAAACTAAATCATATAAAAAAGCATAAAAGTTACACAGAAGATCAGCCGCACGTTATCTTTCTAGGGTTAAGAACTTAAATTTTAATTTGTTATTGATCGTAATTAAACAACGGGAACAATTGGTAGTAATTAATTCATAAATTTTTGGAATATGTATGCACTAAAAGCTTTCTTTCCTTATATTTAGATAAGCATTAACCCTTCAAGTGAATCCCAGTTCTGTCGGATAAAAATATTACTCTACTTTTACATTAACTTATAGCTGCCTATTGCTTTTAATATTTCGGTACTTTTAAAAAAAAGAATGTAAATTTCAGTGGCGGCTCGTGTCTTTAAGACTCGGGGAAGCAGATATATTTTTGCATAGTTTTCCAGAATAAACAAGTAGGAATTTCAGCGCAGCAAATACATCAAAAGTTGCATTCATTTTCCAATTGTTTGATTCAGTGACTTTTCTACTCATTATGATCACCATCAATCTCAGCAATATTTAAATGATGCAAGATTATAAATTACAATGCAACATATTGCAAATTAGAACTATTTTTATTAATAAAAAGTGAAAATTAGTGGTCCTGGTCACCATGAATCTATAAAGTACTTTTATCTATTCAAATAGTCTAAGAGAAAAATGGTTTAATTCAATTTTCAAGACAAAATGAATTAAACCTTCGGCAAACAACGTGAAAATAACTCCTCACCCATACAAGGTGGGGTTAGATTTACCTCATAAAGCATTTTATCTATTCTATACACATATTAAACAGAACGTGCTCAAATATTTCTTTTATACTTTGTATAAACAAGTAATAATAAAACACAAAGCATTTATTTAAAAAAATACTTTCATACCACTTCCATAAAATCAGCTTCATGTCTTTAATATTTAGGGTTGAAATAACCTCACGTTGTATGCCGGACGTTAATACTCTTGTACTATTTAAGTGAAAAGCCACTATCTTTCTTTAATCATTACAATACTAACTTACGCACTTTCAGCGCAAAGAAACAAACAGACAAATCAAAAGAATTTCAATCTGCAGCAAACATTTAACTCTTGAACTCAGTAATAAATCCATTACAGAAACGAAACATGCAAATAACATCTTGTGTTAAACAACGAATTCATTACAGTATTCATACATACAAATAACATCCTAAATTCATTCACCCAAAGCATACCAGCTCCAAGTTCTGTAGCGAAATAGAAACCAAACAGAGTACGCTACAT
This sequence comes from Nemotelus pantherinus, assembly GCA_963978885.1. Lineage (NCBI taxonomy): Eukaryota > Metazoa > Arthropoda > Insecta > Diptera > Stratiomyidae > Nemotelus > Nemotelus pantherinus. The sequence continues at coordinate 71,159,206 of OZ022266.1, read as the reverse complement.
ATCGTGCTGCGTCCATTCACAAATATTTGTGGGCCATTTAGCGGCTGAATAAGCGAGGGGTTTTTGATTTTCTCTACTCAGGAAGACGCGGTGAGCTGAGCAGCGTCCGCGCTGCTATTCGGGAACATTCATTGCGAAGTGTTTAAGACCATCGATTGCGTGATGCTTGCAATGGGGTGTATGCACACATCACGGTACGTGCATTGAGGCAAGATCACTTTAGTGTTCTGTGTAGCATATTTCAATACGCTGCAATGAACTGAGCGTTCTGGCTTAGAATGGTACCAGATGCTTGAGGTTTTCACTCAAACGCAAGATATCCTATCGCGTTGCTGTAAAACTACTTTTAAGGCACTTTGGCTGTGAGAACTATCTCGTGTGTGAGATAAATAGTGTTTTGAGTTTCGTAAATTTTATAATTATTGATGTTGGATGTTAATTCATATAAAATCAATTGATTTGCTTTGAATTTCAATATGTATTGTTAAGCTATTTTTCTTGCATAGAAAATATTTAGCAAGGGAAGCACTGCTTCCTTTGCGTACAAAGACGAGCCGCCCCTGGTAAATTTAAGTCCACTACTATTAAAATTGACAAATTAAGCCATTTTATCAAGAACCGGATTGAAAATGATCGTTTTCATTTGCTTTTCTTGGATCTTATATTTTTCGGTAGTTCCCCATTAGTTATTTCAGCCAATTCCATTTAACACTAGATGCCACTAACAACACTACAAAGTTAAATTTCATCCCCGTCAAATTTAACACATCGCGAACAAATGTCAAACAACCAAATGTCACTTCGAATTCTTTTCTCTCGTCATCTGTACGCAAGACGTCAAAAATCTGTGTGAAAATGACGGTGGATACGTGGAACTTGTCTATTTGACCTGATATTCTATGAGTTTTATTCGTTTCGTTTTGATTAAAATCACAATACAATACAATTTGTTAAATTATTCGAAAGTGTAATGGCACCAACGCGTCGTGCAAATGATGGTCTATTGGCCCGTGTGAATTTTCCACTGTATGCTGTCGAAATGCTAACAAGTCGTCATGTCTTGGTAGCCGGTGGCGGAGGCTCAAGTAAAACAGGCGTTGCAAATGGTTTTGTAAGTTCTCTATAACTTTTGATCTCGATTTGTTTGTTTGAGCGATAGTTTTACCATTCGAATACTTCATTTGTGTGTTATGGCCTTGAGCTGGTTATCGATATCGGAATATCTTGTGAATTTTAATATCAAGTTCATGGAACGACCTTGTTGGAAAGTAGAGCTTTATCTGATCGAACAGAAAGTAATATTAGTTTTAGGATAGAGGGATAGCGTTCTATTTCCCGTAATTGCTGATAAAATGAAATCAAGATTGTTTATGAATGACGTCAGTTTGGTGTGTCAATGCGCTCTAGAACAAGATAATGAAATCCTAATAATGAACAAAGGTCGACGATCGCATTAAAAAAATCACTAGTATAGTCCAAATTTCTGTAAAATATGCTCACATTCCATATCAGAAGAATATTAGGTAAATTTTTTGTAAGAACATTCATAAATGTGAATCTGATCAACTCATTCATCTTTATAGAGATAAATAGTATCTTTCTGAATAAAAATTCGTCCAAAACGACGCCTATATTGCCAAATCTCTTCATAAAAAGCGAATTTATCAATTTAAGCACAACCCTGACTGTTAAACATTTGCTTAATTGCTCATATGTACTCATACTTGAAAACTCCGTTTTTTTACAAATGCAGTTATTTTTGCTAAAGATTTTAAATAGAAGACGAATTTTTCCTTTAAAAGCTAGATATATTCGAACTTCTTGACAGTTATCATTATTTCGAGGGTAATAAGCCCTCTTTTGGGCCCAACGGTCTTATCATATATCTACTAGAACGATAAAAAGGCAGATTACCCTCAAAATATCAATATCTGTAAAAAATTGAAATATATCCAGCTTTTAAAAGTTTGTCTTTTATTTAAAGTTGAAGATTTCGAAAGGTAGAATAAATAAAAACAATATAATTCAATTATAAAACTTTTAGTTAAGGTACACAATAAATTACCTCAAACGTATCTTTATTTTACAGGAAATCTACGAAATTTATCACAATGGCAATCGATTCGTTGCCGAAGAAGTCATTCGACATGAGACAGGTCCGAGTGTAGTTATGAATTTCGCCGTTAAAAATGATGGACGCCGTTCGTATATTGTGGCCGGTCAGGAGGCCCACTGTCAATTTTATCACGTAAATCCTAGGGTAGTTTCAGCATGTGATGGAAGCAACGGAAGTGAAATCAGAAAACCCGTTCGAATTCCAAGACTATCGGAAAATGGTATTCGTCGACGTCATAGTAGTGTTTGTAGCACATCGGGCGTCGAAGAGATTAAAGCAAATGGTACTAAGAAAGAAACTGTAAATGATATTAATGCAAATATGAGACGAATTGAATTCGATATTAAGCCTGGCGACTCAATTCAAACTGACTTTTTTACAAACGAACCGATTCAACGGGTTGTACGGATTAGCCCGGATGGGAAATTGATGGCAACGGGCGGAACAGATGGACATATTCGTATTTGGACGTTTCCGCAAATGGGAAAGATCTTCGATATCGAGTAAGTACATGAATTTGATATGTTTCTAAAGATAACATTTTGATTTTATGTTTTAATTGTTTCAACTCTCTAGTATAGACAATATTCAGAACAAAACTGTATTTTCCTCCTTTAATTTTTTCTTCTGCATTACTGAGGAAATACACAAAAAAAGGATCATACAAAAAAAATTCCAAATCGAATAACTCATTTGATATTATTTACGTTCAGTACACTGTGCGGTATCCTTTTGCTGAAATCACCTTCTAGATCAGTCAAATTGTCCGTAAAAAATCCGAATTTTCACATTAATTAGAATAGTTTTGTTGTGTTGATATGACCTATAAGATGGTACGCTGTGGGAAAATCCAAGTTTTCGAATTCCCTTCTTCACCGCGGCGCCGTCATCACTGAAAATCACTGAATTTTCGGTCTTCTCTTGGGTTTCTGAAATTGCCTATTGAGTTTTTGCTAAACTAGAGCACATTGTATGAATTCGAGATGAAAATAGAATTTCTACCTTTAATTTTTCCCTAGACAGAACTCTTTGAATTTCGGATATTTTTCAAAAAATAATAATAAAAAAGTACAGATTTTTAAACGGTTTTTGTTCGATAGTAAGTAAATAGTGAATCCTACGCTAAACTTTTACTAACAACATCTTTTTTTTTCGTCGTTGGAAGGTGGAAATCTTCAAGATGCTTCAGGGCTCCTGCCCTGGAACATGCCGGATTTTTACCGACTAAAACCACCTCCTTCTTCTTCCACACTCCCCACTGGACTACTTATTCAGCATCACTTCGCGGGGGTGGATCAGTCATTAGCTGCGTCTACGCATCCTTTCTTCTTCCTTCTTTCTGTCCCTTTCCGCGTCACGCAGTTTGCGGTAAAAATTTTTAAGTATTTTTTCGACGGCATTCCACGCAGTTTGGGATTTCAGCATGCAGTTAACGATATTTACCGCTGATATCCTTGTGCCTAGTACCGTCTCTAGGCTACTTCTACATACATCAAAGCGGGGACAGCTGAACATAACGTGTTCAGCATCCTCGTGTACATTTTTGCCGGCTGGACAGTCCGGTGAGGTGTCTAGTTCAAAGCGATACAGATAATACCAATAATCGCCATGTCCGCTCAAGAATTGGGTTAGGTCATAGCTTGTTTCTCCGTAGCTTTTTGAAGCCCATTGCACAGCGTTGGGGATTAATTTGTACGTCCAACGCCCGTTTTGCGCCTCTTCCCAGTTACTCTGCCATGAGCGCATTGACACTAGCCTTTGAGTCTCCCGCGTGCTTGCTGTCCGTGCTTCGTTTTTATAGAGTCGAAGCGCTTCATCCGGAATAATTTCGATGGGCAGCATACTGGCTATAACACACGTTGCCTCATAAGACGTTGTTCGAAAGGCGCAGCAAGTTCGAAGTGCAATTAGTCGGTAGCTTATATTTTTCGGCGATTCGATTTTATGTGTAGCGCTAGTGCCCACACTGGTGCTGCGTACATTACAATAGAGGTCACCACTCTTAAAATCAAAAGCCTTTGGCTTTGCTTAGGGCCGCCAATATTGGGTAGCATTCTAGCAAGTGCTGAACCGACAACGGATGCCTTCTTACCAGCTTTCTCCAGACGATGTTTGAAGCTCAGTTTGCTGTCGATAGTTACGCCTAGGTATTTCATAGCAGGTTGCGGGGTAATTATACAGTCACCAACCTTTATTCGTACTACTGGTAGTTTCCTCCGCTTCTTGATTAGTACCATTTCCGTTTTATGGTCGGCTAGTTTAAGCCCAGCGCAACTAAGCCATGATTTAACCGCCCAGATTGTTTCGCTTGCGTAAATTTACTAACAACATCTGTAGTAGAGATAAACAGCTAAAGTTAAGTATCAAATTCGTGTGGCTGGGACCTATAGACACTGATGGTCTTTCCAACTTCATTTCTTCGTCTTCAGCTTGTTATAACTGATTGGGACGACAGGAATCTAAGGTTTGTACAAGGTATTGGCGACCTGCTAATGGGGCATCACGCTTGACTACAGTAATCCAGAACACTACGGAGAAATGCAAAGAAAAGATGCAAACATGTAGAGAGGCTAACAAGTGGTTTGGAAGATCTAATGATAAAGCCTGCCAATTATATGTTAATCGAATTTGATTTTTGACTCAAATATCACGCCAAGGTTCTTAAAATTGACAGCGACATTAGAAGAGAAATTTAAAACAGAGTAAGAAGATATAATAGATGTCGTTTTCTACGTATAATACATTTAGTGATACTTCGCAGCATTCAGAGTAAGTGTGTTAGCAGTGCACCAGTTATTTAGCGCAGAAAGATCATTTTCCAATTGATAACAATCTTCAAACGTGTCGATTACTCTGAACATATTTCAGTCCTCAGCATACAAAAGACAGGACGAACTAATAAAATGTAGTAAGTAGGTCATTAATAACAACAGGAACAACAGACGGTCAAGAATTGAACCTTGTGGAACTCCTGCGCTAGGATAAAATTGTACAGAGGTGCAGAAATTGAGGGTTACAACACAGATACGATCAGCAACATAGAAAGTGAACTAAGATAATAGAAAGCCAGAAATTCCATAATTTTCAAGTTTCAGAAGGAAGAGATCAAGATTGACAAAGTCAAAAGTTTTAGAAAAATCTACATATATTACAACTACTTGCTTTTGTTGATCCAAGGCAGATGCAACAGCATCACAGCATCAGTAAAGGAAAGCAAGTTGGTCAATATAGATTTACATTTGTGAACCAGTCTTCCTATGGAACTAGAAAAGAACGAACGGAAGAGTGAACTCTACTCTAAACCACTCTTTCAAGCAGTTTACTGGAGCGAAAAAAGAGAGAAATGGGCGATAGTTTGAGATACAAACAGGACCACCAGCTTGGGGAAAACATTTGTAGTTTTCTATTGGAAAGGGACTATATTCAAAATTAATGCTTAGGTTGAAGATTAAAGAAAGATGAATACGCAAGAAAGAAAATAAAAACTTAGTAAGATATTCAGAATACCATCAGCACCTCATCCAAAGCTGGTAAGGATTCTACATCAGTAGGGTTTGTACGAAAAGGGAGAGTGTTGCTGAGAAGAAGAAGCCAAAGAAGGAAGATTTTGTTGCAAATAGAAGCAACATAAGTAGTGAGCAAACACCTTGTGAAGTGGATGCAGTTACATCATTGAACAATATACAATTAGGAATACCAAAGGAGCTTTTTAAAGAATAAACAAAAACCAAAAGGATTTAGTTTGGTTTGTTTGGATAGATGCTTCAATGTAATTGATATAGGAGCGTATTGCAACCTTTGCATATTATTTCGCTTCGGAACGTATTGTAATCATTAAGGCCATTTTGGGAACCGCTAATTTTGTACTCACTACGTGCAGCGTCTTTTGCTTCTAGAGGGGTAGCATTGTCACCGTTAAACCAGGCAGCATCATACGTTTTAAATGCACGGTAGTTTGGCGTAAAATGCCAAATCAGTTTAGAAAGGAATGCTATAAATTTTTGCAAAGACTACGAATGAAAGAAAAGCAATGAATTTCATTTATTGCAGTAGCTTTGTTTGGTTGTGCCATAATTGAAACGTGAGACTTTTGCAATTTTGCTTTGCGTTGAGGGGAATTTCTAAGAAAAGAACAGAAGTCTGCAGATCAGGATGTACATAAGAAGAAAATGCTGCACTTAGTATGGACGAAGACTTTGAACATTCGACAAAAGAAGATGAAGAATTTTATTATTAGAATTTGGGGTGGTACTGAGCTGAGAAAAATAGCACAGTGAAAAAAAAATCAAAAGATAAGTCGTGAAATATTGTTGGCGGATACAATAGTCAGCCTAACCTACAGTTGGGAGGTAAATATCACCACATAACAGTAGGAAAGCAGTTGGCAACTGTTTATTAAGGTAGGAAGAGAGTTCCGCAAAAAACGTTCGTAAACTAAAACAGGACTATTGTAAGGGATGTAGACAGCAGCGATAAGGAAGGGAAAGTCACTGCAGAGTATACCATCGAGAGCCTTATTAACACCGAGTAGCACGCCCCCGCCATCTGATTTGTCGCAGGCAGCGCAGTAGCGATCTTTACAGAAGATATTCTCCAGCCAGGTTCCTACTAAGCAAACAATAAGTGCGTTTTTTTGCTCCGGTATAGAACAAAATAGAACTATGCCGCAAAAACAACGATATAGTACAGAACAGCAGTGAATTCTCTAAGATTGCTATAGGTTGCTGTATTCGCTGCGGTAGCGCAAAACAGCTGAAAATAAAGGAAGAAAATAACGAGTATAAACTACCTCAATCGATAGAAAATAGAAAAAGTACTCTTCTAACTTTCTACACATTACAAGGGCTTTTTCTAATATCCTAACTACTACAACATTCAACATAACCTTGAAAAATCCAAAGCCACATTACAGCAAAAAAGGAAACATCTCATGAGTTTACTTTTTTCTATCAGCACATTCTATAGTTCAACATTTGAGCTACCTATGAGGAATAGCATTTCTGTATTAGTGAATTCACTGAGACAAGAGTGTTGTTGTTTCCAATGCGTATACTCTATTCTCCGCTGGATAGAAGAGCAAAAAAAAAACGCGCCTAATTTCAGCAGGGGCCAGGGTAGAGCTGAATCAATCGTGGACGCTATAGTAGTACACAGTACACTTTCAAACCAATTTTTCTGTTGATCTTGTGGGACAAACATTTTTACGAAGCCTCTTAGTAAATTTCTTAACCAGAACGGTCGAAGGTCAGAAGTCTCTACGAAGTAGAACATCAGTGCCAGTAGTTCAGAAAAAGAAACAAAACAAAAAATTGATTTTTTGCTTTCAATAGTGTATATACTAACAAGTTGATAAACAGTTAAAGGAGTATTTGGTTTGCGGAAAGGTAATGAATTGTAATTAGAAGTAATTTGCTGTACGAAAAAAATTTTCAACCCTGTGTATATCTTCGCCCAATGGATGATATGCAATTTTCCCCTTGCTTTGTTCATTATTAACATTGCTAAGTGCCAAGTCATAAGTTTCTCCCGAAAATGCACCGTCTCACATAACACGTACTTCCTCGGGAATAATTTGTCGAAATTTGTTCGAGTCGAAAACGTTGTTGACCTTTGTGTTATCTTGGATGAGCGACTCCGCTTCATCTTGCATTATGATAAAATACTTTCCCGTGCAAACAAACACCTAGGCTTCATCAAAACACGTGCGAAGGAATTTCGTAACCTATGGGTCACAAGGTCTTTATACATCTCACTTGTTCGCCCCATTCTCGAATATGCTTCTATTTGCTGGAATCCGGCTTTTGAAATCCACAGTAGCAGGCTCGAGTCCATACAAAAGTAATTCTTACTTTTCGCATTGAGAGAACTATGCAATCCTTACGATTTTAATAATCTTCCTCCTTATGAGTTTCGACTGGGTCATCTAAACTTGTTAATACTTTCATCTAGAAGAAATATGATTTCGGCTTGCTTCACATTCGACGTCATTAGAGGCGTCATCAAAGTTGAATTCCTGAATAGAAAAATGGTGTTGAATAACCCTGTAAGAAACACCAGGTCCTCTGGTTTACTTAAGGAATATCCACACTCCATTACTTACGCGGCTAATGAGCCTATAAATAGATGCTGCAGGATATTCAATAGCATAAGCAATCTGTATTCTCCAACAGTCTCAAAATTATCCTTCAAATCCTCCCTTTTCCAATCCATCCGCAACCCCTTATTCTAAACTATATGTCAATGTTTTATTTATTTGTTATTTATTATATTATTATTTATTTATTTTGTTATTTTATTTAATTTTTCGTTCTATTTTTATGTACTCATTGTAATTTCCAATTTTGTTTTTTTTTACTGTTTATGTAACTTGTACCTTGCTTGGTTAATAAATAAATAATGCTCTCCTTTGAATTCACAGAGCCCATTCGAAAGAACTCGATGACATGGACTTCAGTCCAGACTCAAAACAGCTTGTTTCAATAGCAAAAGACGGTCAGGGAATAGTGTGGAATGTTCAGTCGACGAAAAAAGCCTATTCGCTCACTTGGACACCACCAGACGGTGCAAAATATTTATTTAAACGATGTCGATATGGCGCTATGGAAGGAAAACGTGATAAATGCCGATTGTTTACGATATCAAATCCGTTGGGAAAGGTCGGAAAGCAACGGGGATATCTGCAGCAATGGAACTGTGACGACGGCCAACTGATAAATGCTGTTGGAATCGCCGAAAGTTTATCGTCCATGGCGGTACGAGATGACGGGCGTTTCATTGCAGTCGGAACAATGTTCACAGGCTCGGTTTCGATTTATATTGCATTTAGTTTACAGCGTGTTCTTCACATTCCCAATGCTCATTCGATGTTCGTTACCGGGCTCGTTTTCTTACCAATAACAAACCAGGAAGGTCCACCGATATCGAGCTGTTCCGAAGCAGCTGTTCTGTCGATCTCCGTTGATAATCGAATTTGCATACACAGTTTACAATACAGGCGTGAGTATCAAGTCAATTTTTAATCTGCTAATCATTCATTAAGATTCCGCACTGAAACCGAAATTTTTTTTTTCATTTCAGATACAATACCGGCATGGATTGCTATCATCCTAATCATTGTGATTTTGTTCATGTCCTTTATGCTGTGCTCGTATCTAGGCATTTGAAGCGAATCTGATAACTTGTCCACGAAACTTAGTTGTAATATAAATAAAATATGCGAGAGGGAGTCAGATGGGTGTTCAAAGGAAAAAAAGTGCTATACGTTTTCAAATTTAGAGTTTAAAACTAAACTATTTGTTCGGAACTAATAGACGAAAACTAGTTACAAACCGCAAATTGATATAAAGAATGTCATTTTTCCTTCTCCTAGTTCTGTTTCACATAAGTCAAGCAAAAATACAAGTACATACATTGTAAGTCAATTAATTACCAACAACTCATTTGTTTTCAGTTTTATTATTTTGTTATTTATCGTAAGTTATTTAGTACTTTCAATCATGCAGATGCATTTTACGAAAAACACAAAATGTGTAAAACTAGTTAAATTATTCAAATTCAGAGAAACGAAACGTTACAAGAAATGTTTAGTTTTTTTGTGTGATTCAAATATGAATTTATGCTAGGAAACGATGAAATAAACAACAGATAAATTTTGACCGAAAGAAATTAAAAAAAAAATATTGTGAACGAATGCTAGTTAAAAAAATATAGGATATTGAATAAAATGAACTGTTTTACGATTTATATTTTAAAGTTAAATATGTATGACTATAAATCTTCTCCGGAAGACATTATATTGAAAATATCTTGTTGAAAGTTTTTTAAAACGGATGCTGCAGCACGAAAAAAGACAACACAAAACACTTGAAAATATTAAGAGCACCGGAAAAGATCCGATTGTAAATTAAAAAAATTGTCATAGCGACAGCATGGAAAATCTTAAGATCATTTGAAACAGACACGGCGTTAAAAGAAAAATCGTAGATAAATAAGGTAAATAGGAGGGCGCCAATAATGAGGCGTTGAGGAACGTCAGAATAAGTCTGTAAAGGGGAGGAAAAACAGCCATTAAAGACAACAAGACAAATGCGACCAAGGTTGTAGGAATTAAGGCAGGAAATGTTACACTGGAAACACCAAAATCAGGTACTTTGTTTATAAAGTCTAGAGTGGTCTATCCTGTCAAATGCTTTTGCGAAGGCAGTGTAGATCCAGCACATTTTAGGCCGTATTTGTCGAAGAAAGCCCTTTAATAGATTCATATAATAGATTCAACATAGCACCTCCAAATTTTTGAAAAATCGATTTTTATTTTTTGATTGAATATGTTAGAATGAAGCTTTAAAAACATGATTTTAATAATATAAAATTGAAATTCTAAAAAAAAAAATTTTTGTCAGTATATATAGCGAAGCACTCTAAGGTCGTTTTTTCTATGATTTTCGTTGACTTCGCTATATCGCTACATCGACTTAGCCCAAAGTGTAGACAAAGATAAGTGAGTCATCTCCTTTAAAAGAAGCAAAAAACAGTTATCCTTGGCAAAAAAAAACAAAAAAAATAGCTGTAAAAAAGTGTAGTCTCCAAAAAAAGGTCCGAAAAAAGTCCAACTGACACTAAAATTAATGAAAAATTTTGCAACATATTATGGCCTAGCTATACGACGAAATCCTGATTCAGTTGAAAATATGCGCAAGTAAATTTGGGCAGCATATCACCACAAAATTTACACTGATGAGAACCCTCAACACTCTTATTGTCCTGTTGGAGAAACGACTTGGTGTAACTGGCGCAAGGCGGAGGCAGCTGGTGATAATGCATTAAAAAATTTCAAGCATCCTTTAGATGATGAGGTACAAGAAATTTTAAAGCCTATTTATGATGACTTATCATTAAAAGATTTATTAAAGCGCTGCTTGGGAAATTTTACGCAGAATAATAACGAAAGCTATAATTCTTGTGTTTGGAATTTGGCCCCCAAACATACTTTTTGTGGGAAAAACGTGCTAAATATGGCTGCAAATATTTCTGCATGTACATTCAATGAAGGATTTATGGCTATCTTGAAAATAATGCTAGTAATGGGTGTTACGATTAGCGAACGTGCGCTGGAACATGCAGAAAATAGAGATGCTGCAAGAATCAACCAGGCGGAAAAACACTCGACTGAGGCATCTAAAGAGGCCAGAACTGCTCGAAGGCAGTAACAATCTTTGGAAGAGGAGGAGTATGAGCAAGAAGAAGGTATATACAGGCATCGCAGATTAATTTTCGGTAAGATTTATTGCAAAAAATATTGAATTTTAACTTTAAGCGCGATTTTGCAAGTTTTGCAAGTTAGCGTGCATGATTAAGAAAAACAATATTATCCAATCGTTATGAAATTTTAACACGTTAATCTGTACATTTTGAAGCTCAGAATGAACTACGGATGAAAAAATCGGCACTCAATTTTTTTAGTTATAACCGATTTCTGGGGAAAAAAAACCTCGATTTTCGGAAAAACGCCGCCATTTTGTTATTCTTCAACCAAATTTTTTATAAGAATACCAGCAGGTACTGTTTGCAGAGGGATTCAATGAATAAATTATTATTTATACATCAAGAGGATTAGCGATCACAACATCAATAACAGAAGGCAAAGAAGAAACAAAGCCCCATAAAGGTACGTTAGAAGAAGTAAAAATAGATCAGAGAAAGGATAATATCTTGATGTCCAAAAGCACTGGTTCCCTTAAACGTAAAAGTGATTATATTGCCGAGGGTTTGTAGTGTGAGGGTGCAAGCATACGACCAGAAAGGCTTCGAGCTATTAGAAGAGAGCCTAGATTCAGAAAACTTTGCTTTTCTAATCGTTTTTTGGCCGCTAATCGTAAATTTCGGTAACGTTAAAGTGTTTGATCAGACGAAACTGCAACGAATTACATTACGAGCTTCATTTTACACGTGCAACGCTTTAGAAACTGCGAAGAGAGCTTCATTAAGTGAAATACCTCCAGAAAACCTGAAGATAAAATGTTTCAATCTAAGTGTCCATCGACTTTCTGCAACCTGGAGGATATCATTCAGCCTCGTGCGCGAGATCCTCCAGCCAGGGCACGCCGAAGTAACGCAGTCTGGTATTTTCCAGTGCCAAATAGTGGCACAGAATATGCTGAATCGTTTCTGAGACTCCCGACTCTTGACACTTCTTACAGGTATCGCTGATTAGGAGGCGCAGTTTCATGGCATGTGCTGCTACAATACAGTGGCGAGTAATGATGCCGGGCAGCCGTAAATACGATTAGGCATTTATTAGGTGTGAGATTGTATGTTCTCCACATGATTCTGGTATCTCTGCAGGTCTGAGTTGCTCGCAATATGCAGATCAAATTCGCATCATATTGGACTCAATCAAGTACTGTTAAGCAAATAAAATTATCGGAAGCAACTATAAAGGAAAGCCTAATTTACCCTAGTCTGGTTCTCAACTCACAAACATTTTGGTAATTGAGGTGAAAACAGTTATCTTTAATCAGGCAATATCTCTTTAGTAGGGCAGGATTCGGGTTGGAATTTCGCGGAAATTTCCATAGAAAGTCCTTAACAAAAACAAAAAATTACCAGCTTGCTTTTTTATTGCATTGTATTAAACATATTTACCAAGCTAGTTGAATTTGTTGAAGTGGAGTCTGATGCTCTGGATAAGCATCTGGATAGCAGTGATCTACCAAATATAATTGACGTGGAATGTTAAGCTGATTTTAAACATGAAATATTGTTGGGGTTGTATACTGAAATTGCAATAATTTTCATCTGTCTCCACGTCAAAAAATATAACAGCAAATCTCTTGAAAGCAAATCTGGACCAATCGCCCAGATTTGATTTCCTAACCACCGAATCAGCAAAAAAGTTCTGAAATTTAATTATTTAACTAGAACCCCCAAAAAATCTACTTTGCAAACATTACACAAAATGTTGCACACATGGAACCCTTTCAATCCCATTATAGGAAAAACGTTAAAACATCTAATCCAATAAATTTTCATTGTAGAAAATTGAAAAGTTTGGATTGTTCACCTTTTTCTCGTCACCCAGCTTCCCAAGAGTAAGTGCATACATTCAATTCTTGTCCGACTTGTGTTCTCTATCGATATTCCCACATCACACCAACGTACCCTCCACGTTTCCATCTAACAAACGAAATCTTGACTAGGTAGCACTAGAGCTCTTTAAATTTTTCAGACATTTCAGACGGTGCCGAAGCTGAAGACTTCAATGTCGAAGAAACATTTAAGGATTCATTTCGTGCCCGGCTCTGAGCGTAATTGAGAGTAAAGAAAAAAGAACGAAAAGGGGATGGGAAGCCGGCAGCGAAGGAGCACGAGAGACATAAAAACATCTGGAGTGGATGGTGTGAGGTTGGAATGCTATTTACTTGGTTGCTTCTGGCAGGAAGTTCTCGGGTGGTACCAAGGATCGAGCAAACTCGTAAAAATGCCACCACCACAAATTAGATGTACGTATGCAACTGCATGAAGCGGAATGAATGTAAGGATACGACGAGACGATAGAGACTGGTAGCGTTTACCTGGCAGTGAAACCTGAAAACGTAACGTACTGATATATAATAGTGGCATACTTGAACGTGGCGCATTCAGCAATTGTGGGGTTGGTGTCGACGTAAGACTTGTGTGAAGCCAGAATGTTTGGTAATGTTCTCACATAAAGCCTGCTGAGCGGAAAATTTTTGAACTGAGCATCATAATATAGGATGTAAGTATTTTTAGAGTGGCAGAAGCGTTTTAAATTGTTTGGTGGATAGCTTTAAGGATATGGAAATAATCGATAACTGGAAAAAATTAAACTACAGGCTTATTTGCAGATGGTTAGTAATTCTTTACATTGATTACACATGACGAACAAAAGACTATCAAAATAAAAATTAATTAAACTCAACTAAAAGCTATATCAATTTAAATCTCAGTTCAACATGTAAATTAAATTACAGGACCCCTTCGACGGTCTGTCACCTTGTCGCCAAGAAGGGGTCCTGAAGGCAATGAGCTACGAGCCAGATGTGTTGCTGTCTTGCTAATAACAGACCTAGTGGAATGAGACCCCCTATATAAAACCAAACATTGAAGACAAGTCAGGAAATATAGTTACGGTGCAGTGATTCGAATAGCCAGTACCGGGGGCTATTAGAGGTGAGCAGGCAGGCTCCGGTCTGTCGATATCCAGTGTCTGCAATGCTATGAAGGTGGACCACTTAGCCTCAATAGCATATATTGCCAAAAGTACCACTCAATCACTCACCAAGAGGTGCTGGAACCGGTGTCGGACTCTTCCAGGCGGAGCACGAAGCTATAACGGTCTCCACTATCAACAAGGACTATGAAAGAAGCAGACAACTTCGTTGGCAGCCATTTAAGCCGCTTGAAGCAAATGCTCACGGAGGTGCCAGAGTACAGGTAGATTCGGATTCGGAGGGCATAGTTTCGACCGAAGCGGAGAAGGAGCTTCTCAAATCTCCTGAGGGAGGCAAAGGCGCTGAGCCCCAGAAGAGGAACAGGACCAAGCCAAAAGAAGGTAGGAAGATGCAGGCGGAATATAAGGCTTCGTGATGAACCATTTCACTAGGCGGAGTAGAAGGCTCAGATAAGCGGGGTTGTGGCTGTGAACATTTCAGCAACAAGGAGAAGCTAGTGGTGGAGGATTCTGCCTTCCACAATAATGTAGAGAAGAGCTTCACCAAGAAGCTAGCGATGATTAGGCAAAGGTCTGTTGAGTGTGAAATAACAGCGACCAAGAGGCAAAAGAACGACAGCAGTCGACTGGAGGCACAACAATCCTCTACCTCCAAGCCAAGAAGAGACATAAATGCTAGCAATGTGGCGAAGAAACACTTAATCGTGGCTCTGATTGACCCTAGCAGCCACTTGGGTCAGCTATCGCTCGAGAGATGGAAGATTTTAGAATCAGGACCGTTCAATGCAATAATTGAGCGAATGGAAAAACCTCCCGAACTAGCCAAGCCTTCGTTTGGCGGGCGGGCGGGCTGATTCAGGTTGGCCTCGGCACGACTACTGCTGACTCTCAACGAAGGTCAGTTTGACGTGGCACCATTTCAGGTACCTAGGATCTCTGTGAAAGACCTGATTGCTAGACTAATCTTATCGTCCCCATTCATCATCAACAACGTGGCACAACACCCCGATGTCGGGCCTTGGCCGCCTGGATCGAACTCCTCCAATTGTCTCGGTCACGTGACCGCGTCCTCCAATCTTAGAACCCCAATAGTTGTTCGGCGTCCGCATACACTGAGCCCTCCCACCGAGCTCTTGGTCTACCTCTTGGCCTCGCTCCGTGGACTCGTCTTGCGTTCATGATACGTTTTGGCATGCGATCGTCATTCAAGCGTTGCACATGCCCAGCCCACTGTAACCGTTGTAGTTTGACAATTTTCGAGACTTCAAGCTCATCGTAAAGTTCGTACAACTCATTATTGTACCGGATGCGCCATCCATCTCGGTCGCGGATAGCCCTGAAAATCCGCAGTAGTACTTTTCTTTCGAAAGTATCGATCATGTATTCGGAGGCTTGGGTCAGGTTCCATGTTTCGCAGCCATAGCACAGCACAGGTCTTGTAATAGTTTTATAAACGCGAAGCTTAGTCTTTCTGTGCACATATTTCGATATCATGATAGGGAGGACCGAGAAGAAAGTCTTATTTGCTAGTTGTATCCGTCGCTTGATTTCGTCAGTTTCGTTGGCGTCACTCGATAGATTGCTACCCAGGTACACAAAGTTGTCCACGAATTTGATGCAAAGGTCCCCTACGTTGACGGTCGTGTGCGCTGGCGTCCTTGTCCTAGATTGCATCATAGCTTTCGTTTTGTCCTCGTTGATTCGTAGTCCAACTTCCTTTGCTGCGGTGTCAAGTCTAAGCAGAAGTTCTTCTGCATCGGTCAGTTTTCGAGCCATGATGTTAATGTCATCCGCGTACGCTGCCAATTGTGTCGACTTAAAAAGTAGCATGCCGCTGGTGCTCAGGTTCATTGCTCGAATAGCGAACTCAAGAGCCAGGTTGAAGAGCGTGGGCGCTATTCCATCGCCCTGCTTCAGGCCACCCAGAGTTTCAAAAGGATCCGTCAATCTGTTCTGGATCCGGACTTGTGAGACGGAGTTGGTCATCGTCATCTTTGTAAGTCTCACTAATTTGGCCGGTATATCAAATTGCAGCATGATGCTATATAGAGCGCCTCGGTTGATGCTGTCATATGCTTGTTTAAAGTCGACAAAGATTTGGTATACGTCGACGTCGTATTCCCAGCACTTTTGCAAAATTAGCTTGACCGTGAAGAGCTGGTGGATTGTTGAGCGACCAGATCTGAAACCGCCTTGATATTCGCCTATGATTTTTTCCGCGAACGGTTTAATCCTATATTCCAGGATTTTTGACAGGATTTTGTAGGCCGTACAGACTAAGGAGATGCCTCTGTAATTCTCACACCGCAGTTTATCTCCCTTTTTATGTATGGGACAGATGATGCTTCTGCGCCAATCGTCTGGGATCACCTCAGTCTCCCAGATTCGCAGCAGTAGTTGATGTAGCGCACTTAATAAACCCGCCCCACCAGACTTGAGTAGCTCAGCTGGGATCTCGTCAGCGCCCGGCGCTTTGTTCCTTTTCAGTGAACGCAAGGCGAGATCAACTTCTTCTACTGTCGGGGATTGTGTGAATGAGGGCTGTCCAAAGGTATCGTCATGGAGCTCAGCTTCTGCTGCGAGGATGTTTGATGGCGGATTCAGAAGCTCTTCGAAGTAGGACGTCCATCGTTTGCTAATAATTTCGGTATCGCTGATAATGCTTCCATCTTTGTCCTTACAGAGGCTAGTCCTGGGTTGGTAGCCATTTTTGATCATGTTTACTAGTCTGTACGCTTGTCTGGTGTTCTTACTAACTAGGTTTACATTAATGTTCAGCAACTGCTCGTCAAAGTATTTCCGTTTCTTACGCCTAATTATTCTATTGGATATTCGCCGTAGCTCGTCATATTTTTCCTTCTTGGCTCTGGTTGCACGTTGGACCCATTGTCTGTAGGCCTCGTTCTTCGCGTCAAGTGAGTTTCTGCACTCTTCGTCAAACCATTCATTTCGCGCTCGTCGGGCTTTGTATCCTACAACGATTTCTGCCACATTCTTGATTGTGTTTTTGAGCTCTTCCCAGAACTCGTGGACACCTACGTTGCTGGAGTCGCGCAGCATTGGTGAAATTCTTTCCTCAAGCATGGTCGTATATGTCTGAGCCGTATAATCGTTCAGCAAATTCTCAACCGCGAAAATTTTGGGAGGGCTGAATCTCGATTGGTGCACTGAGGAAATTCTGCACCGGTATGTTGTTTTCACCAGGAAATGATCGGAGTCACAGTTAGCTCCACGGTACGACCGAACATCCATCACACTTGACGCCCATCTCTTGCTGATAAGGACGTGGTCGATTTGGTTGACGGTAAGTGCGTCTGGAGAATTCCAGGTCTGCTTGTGAATGCGACGGTGTGGAAAACAAGTTGAGCTTACAACAAGGTTCCTGCTGCAAGCGAAGTCAATTAGACGGTGGCCGTTATCATTGCATTCTTCGTGCAGGCTGTGTCCTCCAGTGGTCCCCCGATGCCAACTTGCATTCCCGACTTTTGCATTGAAATCTCCCAGTAGCATTTTTACGTCATTTGATGGAAGTGAGTCGAAGAGAGTTTCAAGGCAGGCATAGAACTCGTCTTTTGCAGAGTCTTCTTGTACTTCGCTGGGAGCGTGCACATTGATGAGCCAGAGGTTGAAAAATCGCGCCTTGATGCGAATCGCACACAGCCTTTCGTTTACGGGTTTGAAATCGGTAACGCGCGACTTAAGCTGCTTACTCACTATAAATGCTACTCCAAACTCCTTGCGGCCCGAAGGTTTGCCGCTTGTAAAAATGGTGTGCGATTTCTTTTCGTTGATCTCGCAGCCTAACCAATTTTTTTCCTGGACTGCAGTAATGCTCAGTTTTTATTGTTCGACCTGATGCAGGAGGACCTTTTCAGCCCCCGGTTTGTTCAGGGAGCGTACATTCCAGGTTCCGAGAGAATAATCCGTTGTGCGTTTGCGTGGTCGTCGTTGTTGGTCCGTCCAATCCGAGGCTATTGTTCCAGGTTTCTTGACAGAGGTAGTTTTTACAAGGATGAGTTGTCGGCACATCGCTCAACCATTTCCATGGGGGGCCTCGGTGATAGTTGCTTCAGGAGACTTGCCTCGTGCCAAAGTTCACACAACTATGTTGCAGGTCTGACAATGTGGCTAATTCTCCCTAATGATCTGAGACGCTTAGGTGTAATTCAGCCATCAGGCTGCAACTATGCAAGTTCCCATTGCAGTAGTTAAAATAAGAGCGGCTGTGCTGGTGGGGAAGAGCTTTCACGCTTATCTTTTACCTAATTTCAACACGGATGATTTAAGTGTCGTAGCGGTTGAAGCGGACAATCACAAACATGTACTCTTGGCATCCGCCTACATTTTCACTAAATTTGCCGCAAAGGCACTTAAGATGAAGAAACTACTGCTTATATGAATGAAGGCAAATACGCAGCATACTATCAAGAGCAGCAAGGACATCAACGAAAGATGTGCGTTTGCACTGTATCATTAATCTAGATTATGGTACCAAATCGGAAAAGTGTCCCTTCCTCTTAGCGAAAACGTACTGGTCATTACTCTCACCAATAGGTTCAACAAATAATTGATAGAAAACTGGAGAGTCCTTAGAGGGTCATCATTCTCTGATCATACAATCCACATCTTTTGCTCCTTTCGTAATCGCAAGAACACAAATTGGGAGACATTGAAACTGGTAGTTGTTGGTGGTATAGATTCTCCCCTAGGATCGACTCTGTAGCAAACTTAAAGGGAGCGGTAAATACCCTCACGGCAAAACTCATTAAAGTCTTTGAACTTCCTGTCCTAGAGTCTTTCGCACACGCAACCTTAAGACACCCTGGCAGAACAGGCATCTAGAATGTCGCAGAAGACAAGCACAAAAACTGTTCAAATTAAACAAAGTAGCTGATTGTGAGGAATGCCGCAACAAATGAGGATGTTCTAAAACTCTATAAATCAGAAATTCGAAAATTCCGGGAAGGAGCTGGGCGGCAGAATTAAAGCCGCTTCGAAAACGGCGAGACTTAAGAGACTATTTGCTAGACACCCTTTCACGCCAAGCGTAGTATAAAAACCAGATGGGGAATGGATAAGCAGTAGCCCGAGTTCGTTGAAGGACCTCGTAGATACTCACTTTCCGGGCTGTTTGTATAACTCTACTCCCACACCCACTGGTGAGCAGGTTTCCGGTGTTACACTGATCAGCTTACACTATGATAAAATACTTTCCCGTGCAAACAAACAGCTAGTCTTCATCAAAAGATGTACCAGAAAATTTCGTAACCTGTGGGTCACAAGATCCTTATACACTTCACTTGTCTATTCTTGAATATGTTTGCATTAGCGTGAATCCCGCTTTTGAAACCCACAGTGACAGACTCGAGTCAATACAAAAGCAATTTTTACTTTTCGCCTTGAGAGAACTGCACAACCCTTATGATTTAAACAGCCTACCCCCTTATGAGTTTCGACTCGGTCATTTCGACACTAGCCTCCAGAAGAATGGTTATATCGGCCTACTTCACGTTCGACGTCATTAGAGGCGCTATTAGTGCAGAATTCCTGAATACTAAAATTTTGATAAATACCCCAGTAAAGAACACCAGGTCAAATCGTTTCCTAAAAGAATATACACATTCGACCACATCTGCAGCTAATGAACAGCAACAGCATAAGCAATCTATATTTCCCTATGATTTCCAAATTATCCTTCAAATCCTCGCTTTGGCATGTCATGTATTTGTTACTTATTTAATTTGTTTGTTTGTATTTTTATTTTTTACTTTACTTTTCTAATTTTATTTGGTATTGTTTATGTGATTTTGTACCTTATTTGGTAAATAAATATAAATATTACGATGCAGAAGATATTAAGGAAATTAAAGCCAGGCAGAAACTAACTAGTCTTTTCTCTAGTCGCTCAAGTTCTTTAAGTCCCCAGGTCCAGATGGAATTTGGCCTGCCATGCTCCATAGCTCAGGTATGCGGACCATAGGTAGAAGGTCGCATACCGAGTAGTTGGGTCTTACTCTTAAAGATGACAAGTAACGCGATTTACGCCAGCAAGACGATGTTGCGTAAAAAGTGGGGCTTAAAACCTACTCTAAAACACTGAATCTATACGGCGATAGCAACGCTGACCATTGCTTGCGGCAGACTGGTCTGTTCCCCGGCAATGGAGAAAATCACCATTGCTGCCATGACGAACAGACTTCAAAGATTAGCGGCTCTCTGTATTACAAATATTTTAACAACAACCCTTCGGTCTACGTTGAATGTCCTGCTTCATCTTCCTCCCTTTGACCTATTCGTTAGAAGCGCGGCTTCAAAAGCTGATATCACGCTAAAAGAATCGCGGCACTATCAGGCAAGATAGTTGGGCCACAGTAGTATTGAGCTGGGGCATGCTAGATGCACTGACTCCACTTGGTCACCACCCTTTGCTTCAAAAGAAGATTTCAAGAAAATGTAGAGGATGGGCAGGAATGGAATAAGCAAATGGGCACACCAGATCTTAGCATTTACACCGACGAATCCAAAACAGCTGCAGAAGTAGGTGCTGCAGCATGCTCTGCCGACCGCTATATAGAAGCATCTTTCAGGCTTGCTTATCACTGTAGTAATATCCAGGCGGTTGTCTTTGCCATACGAAAAGCTGCTGAACTAATATCCGTCGATGATACTACAGATGCCAGGATCAACATTTTCACTGATATTCAAGATTCGATAAAAGCACTGATGTCTCATATATAAAAATCGAAGTGCGTATTTCACTGCATGTAGGCCCCGAACAGTCAGAATGTTTGGGTTCCTGATCATAAGGGCATTGATTGGAATGAGAAAATGAGTGCGCTAGTTAAGCATGTGCCCAGTCTTCCCCTAGTTGGATCAGCAGACATCCCAATTCCCATCCAAACAATCAAGTGCTAGAGTGGCTTGAATATGATGTAGGTTGCGGGTCGCAGAGGGTGAGAAGCTCAGATCTGCAGGGTAACCAGGATCATGTCGGAGTCATACAATAATTTTTGTTTGAATATCACCGCTTGCTCCGACAGCAAGGCTGGTCAACAAAGTCGTGTTGATTTTATTTTAACTCACTCATTGCAGTTTATTTTGAAAAAAAAATTGATGTGAGATGCCAGTTAGTGCTGATGTTTTTAGCAGAATATGCCACACTCAGAAAAATACTTCAATTTTTTGAGGAAAAATGAACACATTATCAAAGATAATTCGTAATGATTCTGCGCCAAAGAAATATTTACTCAATCCAAAGAAAGGAATTTATTCATTTCAAAGAAATGATATTTAACTTGCCCTGAGTAAAATTTGGTATTGTTTCAAGGAAATGTTGCTATAAATCTGGCGACAGTCTGTTATCGTTCGATTACCGAAATTAAGCAGTGTTGGGTGCGGTTACTACTTAGATGGGGGATCGTTTGAGAACATCGCATGTCGTTGGCACGCAAAAACTCTCTTTAAAGGGAGGTTTACTTTGAAGGGAGTGAACAAAAATTAAAAAATTAGTAGAAAAAAATGGGAGAAGCTGATGTCAATTATTCCATTATTTTTTCTTATGTGCAACATATTTTTTCTTATTTTCTGAAGCGCTAGTGTTATTTATATCTAGTCACCACTTAAAGCAGCTATAATTTAACATTTAATCAATGGAATTAGGACAACAGAAGATGAACAAAGTCAACCATGAACCCGGGGGAATTCAGACAAGCGAGCAGTAGATCGCTGCTTGGGACTGGCGCGTTAGCGGGCTAAGATACCGAACCCTCATTATCCATTTTTTCGTCGAATATTGAAGCGTGGTTGATATTGAAACATGTAAAAACATGGTCGCATTGTAGATATAATTTACTTAATTCATAGACATAATTTACTAGATTTGAGGAAAATTACTTGGTTGAAATAAGGTAAAGTAAAAATTGTATTCCGTTGAATGTAAGAAATTTTTACACAATGTTTGTACAAATCACTGACATCAAATAAAAGTTTATTTGATTTGTGGATGATTTCACATCTCGTAAACAAGTAAATATTTTTTTTGATTCTCGGAAACATATTTTTCTGAGTGCGCATTTATCTGAAAAAATAATGACATTTCTATTATATAACACCACTATTTATAATTGTAATATGATGTCTATATTTCGTAGCATAATTGCACCCTGATATTCTTTACCACATCTAAAAAAACATATAACTTTTTAAAATATTTTAAAGCTTCATGCCTAACGCTCCCCATATCTATTCAACAGTTGAATAAATCATCCCCATAGAAAAGATACGCTATGAAATTCCAGGTACATAAATATTTAGAATTGATATTCTATAGGGATCTGTAAGCAACATCATAAAAGTCACTGGTAGGTATATCAGCTTTCAATTAGATACGTTAGAGTTAACATTTGGCCTCAGAGGTAGTGTGTACCATCACCCCACCATCAAAACAAATTCCTTTGAAATAGACTTCCACATGAGCCTCTACCTGTATTTGATATTTCACCTTGGGCTCAATGAAGATTGACGACAAAAACGAATCTAGAATTAAATTTATACATATTATATCTTTGCGGATATTCGTAACATTATTCGAAATACTTTGGGCTTCATGTTCACTTCTAATGCCGTAGAGAGTTTTCTCCTTCAACATTTTCTTGTTTTGTTTGTTTATTCGCATAAGTAGTACACTGCATAGTATGGTCTCTTCGAGACAAATTCAAAGTTAAAAAGATATTAAATCATGCAACAGATACATATCAGATACGATACAAACACATGAGCTTTCAAGTGTATAGGTAGTTTTCAGGTTTCATTTTTTCTTACGAGTATTAGTACTTCCAAGTAGATCACAAATGGAACACCATCTTCGTTGATACGAGCAGATTCTATTTTATCAAATTATATATATGTACCTACATATGTAGCTTTCGAATGTAAAATAGTTGACAATAAAGAAAGAAAGTAACGTTCGAAGAAGTTCGAATAGTTCTTTTCCATTATATTCAAACAAATGGAATCTATTATCTTAATTGATCTTGCATTCATCTGTAATATGCCCAGGGCCATCTTAGGGTATGGGCACACTGGACAAGTGCCGCAATTCATGGGGCCCCTTATTTCCAGATCATCAACCGGTAAATATATTTATTTTGTGAAAATTAAACAATAATTACGTCACTATACTTAATAATTATATATCTGCTTTTATAGTAATCTCATGAACCAGGGGCCTAACACTGGCAATTCTATTTGCTTACTAGTAGCTTTTAAGTTTTTATATACATATGTACATATATAACCCTACTTGTAATCTTACGTGTTTTTACTTTAGCCTTAACACAAATACACATTTTGGGTTGTGTGAGTTTGGGCATCACTTCAATTTTTTTTTATTTTTATTTATTTATTTGAATCCATTTTAACAGTCTTCTGCCCAATTACAAAAATAGAAAAATTAAATAAACCCATAAGAAGAAAATAGCAAAAATTAACAAATAAGTGAAAATATTAGAAATATACATATTAGAACTTCAACAAATTAAAGCTAATATACAATTCAACATCGAAGAAAGTGCAAAAATAGTAAAAAAAAAAAATTAAAAAGAAAGTCAAATATTATAAAAAGCATTAAGAATGATATCTTTAATTTGCGACTTAAATTGACAAAACGTTAGCGGAAAAGGACCAAGCTGAAGAGCATTATGCTTCCTGGGCATACGCACTAGCGGTGAGTTGAAATAAACTTGAGAACGCGCGAAGGGAAGAGAGAACATTAATTGGGATCAGGTAGATCCCAATTAATGTTCTCTGATCGATTGACGTTACGTAGACACAGCATATAACCGCATATAACCAAGATCGAAGAGCATAGGGCAATGGAGTAGCTTGAAAAGTAAGCACTCGTCAAGGAACACTCGTCGGGACTCTAATGAAGGAATTTGGAATAAGGGAAGACGATCACTATAACCACAGTAAGGGATTTTGAATTTAAATAACAGTAAGCGAGTAAATCTACGCTGAACGTGTTCCACTGCATCACTGAGATATTTATGACGTGGAGACCACACTTGACAACAATACTCTAGGATGCTACGAACAAGTGAAAAAACAAATGGAAAGAGGTAGCGATGCTCGTAAACGAAGAAGAGCATCTAAGAATGAAACCGGACAGACGAGAGGCCTTGGCGGTTATATAGGGGGCATTTCACGTGAAGCGGACAACGAAAAAAAATCGAGGTTCTGGATTTCGTTCATATTGTGCATAATGGTACTTCTAGAAGATATGAATGTGGATGCACAAGTTTTTGTTTCTATGAGGTTTAGTTGCCGAGTTATGGGCTTCTGAATAATTGACAAAATTGATAAAAAGTTTATTTGAAAGCGCATTCTGAGATTCAAAATAAAATCTAAAAAAACATTAAACATAATAATTGGTATAGAAAATTAGCTGTTCTTTTTAATTTTGAAATTAGATTTGAAAAATAATTTTTTTTTCCTGTGTGAAACCGGAAATATACACTTTAACTCGTAATTTGATTAATTTGGACCAGGTTAATTTTGTTTATTTTTATAACAAAACAAAGCTTAAAGTATACTTATTTTATCATAAAAGTTTTAGAATGGGATGGGCAGTAGTTTAGGAGGTAGGTGAATTTCAATACATAAAAGTCGCATGGAGCATGGTACCGGGAGCTTGATTATGATAGGTAGTGAGTGTGAAAGCAAAATATTTGTAGTAAAACTATTATTTATCACTTGTGTCACTTATATATAGAAGATGAAATATTAAAAATTGCTAATGCTGATTTACTTAGTGAAAAATAGGTACTTGTGTATGGAAAAATGAATTTATTTCACAATTTTTACAATTTTATTCTCGTTTGTTAAACTAGTTCTTTTTTTAATAACTAGAGGTGTTTCTACGATTAGTTTTTCCCTGCAGATTCGACATAATTTATTTTCTGCTAATATTCTTGGAATTTTTCTTAGGTCATTAGCCTTCCGATGAAACTTAAAATCGAATGGGTTGAAACATCGATAGCCGAACGGAGACATAATACACATAATAAAGACTCTTTAACTTATCAACGAAAGTAATAGTAATTGTAAACGTTGAACAGTAACTCGAAAAATAACGGAAAATTTGAATTGGTTTGGCGTCAAATATATTATATATGCGTCATATATTTTAATTGGGTTTTTATGGGAAAATAAAACATTTTTCAAATAAGAGATGGCGTTACTAATCACATTTCAAATCAATTTTTGTTTTCGAGCCAACTAGCTGTCCTAAGCAAGCTCTCGGTACCACGTTCCATGCGACCTTTATGTATTGAAATTCACCTACCTCCTAAACTACTGCCCATCCCATTCTAAAACTTTTATGATAATATAAGTATACTTTAAGCTTTGTTTTGTTATAAAAATAAACAAAATTAACCTGGTCCAAATTAATCAAATTACGAGTTAAAGTGTCTATTTCCGGTTTCACACAGGAAAAAAAAATTATTTTTCAAATCTAATTTCAAAATTAAAAAGAACAGCAAATTTTCTATACCAATTATTATGTTTAATGTTTTTTAGATTTTATTTTGAATCTCAGAATCCGCTTTCAAATAAACTTTTTATCAATTTTGTCAATTATTCAGAAGCCCATAACTCGGCAACTAAACCTCATAGAAACAAAAACTTGTGCATCCACATTCATATCTTCTAGAAGTACCATTATGCACAATATGAACGAAATCCAGAACCTCGATTTTTTTTCGTTGTCCGCTTCACGTGAAATGCCCCCTAGGCAATGTGCAGATCTAATTTGAGCTTTGGATCAAAGTACACACCAAGATCCTTAAAATTATCCACAGTCGTAATGGAAGAGCCGTACGGAGTATAGGAATAAATTAAGGGTGACATTTCATACGTATAGGACATCTGATGGCATTTGGATATGTTCAAAGTAAGTGAATTTTTCAAGCACCAGTCGCACAGAGAACAGAGATCGTTTTGGAGTTGGAGGCAGTCGTTGGTAGATTCAATTACTTTGAAAATCTTAAAGTCATCAGCAAACAAGAGGCAGGGAGAACGGATAAAGGAAGGGAGATCATTTATAGATACTAGGAATAATAATGGAACGAGAATGGAGCCCTGAGGAACACCGGAAAGCGGACAGAAAGGGGAAGAGGTGAACGATTGCACAGATACAGCACAAGAACGACCAGAAACATAGGATGAAAACCAAGACAAAAGAGAACCCGACACCCCATGACTTCGAAGCTTTGCAAGGAGAATTTCGTGGTCAACAGAATCAAAAGCTTTTGAGAAGTCGATATATACGACATCCACTTGTTTCCGTTGGTCTAAGGCAGAAGCAACAAAGTTAGTAAAAGTTATAAGATTAGAGGTGGGGGATCTACCTTTGGCAAAATCATGCTGTTCCGGAGCAAGGAAGGGATGGAGGAGAGGAAGCAGCCTGTTAGAAACCACTCTTTCGATAACTTTTCCAAAACAAGGAAGGAGGGAAATCGGACGGTAGTTGGAAACACAGCTTGGGTCTCCAGACTTGTGGATGGGGGAAATATAAGCAGATTTCCAACTGGAGGGGAAGTAGCCGGAAGAGAGGCTGAGGTTAAATATAATAGGCCAGGGAACACATAAGGACGATGACAGTGATTTGGCCAATAGGTTAGGGATACTATCAGGACCACAACCGACATTGAAATCAAGACATTTGAGTAAGGATTCAATTTCAAGAGGATTGGTGTAAATGGAAGATACGGAGGAAGAAGCAACATGGGGAATTTCACAAGGCAAGATATGATTATGTTGGGAAAAGAAGGAAGAAAAATATTTTGCGAAGAGGTCACAAATTTTACGTGGATTGGATGCCGTAGCATTATCGAGGAACATGGAATCGGGGAAACGATGGGAACTTTTGAGGGAACGGACATAAGGCCAATAGGGTTTTTGATGATTAGAGCAGATAGAGGACTCAATGCTGGAAAAGTAATCTCGGATAGCTTGATTTACGGCAGTTTTGGCAGAAGATCGTAGCCTCGAAAATTCAATGAAGTCCTCATGAGATCCTGTTCGCTTAAATCTAGCTCGAGCGACATCCTTAGTTTTCAGGGCCGACGCCACAAACCAAGGAGTGTCATTAGGCTTGCGAAGATGTCTGGAAAGAATGAAACGGGAGATAAGGTTGGATAGGAAGTTGTGAAATTTTATGACAAGGTCATTGACAGTGAGGCCGCGAGAGAAGGAGAACCAGTTAACCGCGTTCATTTCAGTCATCATACCAATGAAGTCAGCTTTATGGAAGTTAAAGCGCATGGCTCGAGAAGGAGCTCTAAAGGTCTGAAGATCAACATGAAGTTTGATTGAGAGAGGAGGGTGATGTAAGTCAGCTTGGACATAGAGGAAGGAGGCGGTATGAACACTGATATTATGAGGGGAATATTAGACGGAACAAAGTCTAGTATTTTGTTATTTACATTGGGAACACAGTTTAGTTGGGAGAGTGAACACAAAGCTAAAAAGGATGAGGCTATCAAGGAAATATTGCAGGATGAGATTATGTTAGAAGAGTTATGATTCCATTTTAGGTTCGGTTAGTTGAAATCACCATATATTAAAGATAAGGCAGAAGGGAAGCTAATGTTGAGGTAGGTGGATAGCTCATCAAAAAATTTATTATAAACCGCAACTGGGGAATTACAAGGAACATATACTGAAAAAACAATGAGAACTTTTGTGGGAGCAAGGGTAACGCGCACAGCAACACATTCAATAGGAGGAGACGGAGAGAAGTCCATACAGAGTGTTCCTTGAAGAGACCTGTGAACTGCAACTAACACACCACCGCCATCGTTTTTACCTGATGTAGCTCGATCACGATCACGGCGGAAGACTGAATGAAACGAGAACAGCTCATTATCGTAAATATCTACTGTTAACCATGTTTCGGATAAACATATTATATGATCAGAATAAAGAGTAGAGGAGAGATTCAGCGTGCTCAGCTTGGTCCTAAGTCCACGAACGTTCTGGCAGTATACATGAATTGGATTGATCTTATTAATTTCTAAGGTACTGATTCCATTGGTTTTGATTCCTGTTAAGCTCACATTGTCAACTAAGGCTAGGGTTTTTACGTCGTGGAGATCTTTGAGGAGGGCATTTCAATTTCTGCTGTTCCTATTTGAAAAGCACGATCGGAACGGCATTTCTGTTTGGAAGTAAAAATCAAATCATTTCGCTTAAGATTGAACTTCTAAACGATGTGTCTTATCTCGTGTTTGCAATTGTTTTCAGTTCAATAAAATTAAATGACAAGTATTGAATACTATATATATATATTGAATACTATATCTAGTGGCTCAGAAAAAATAAAAAAAAATGCACATCAGAAAGAATTTATTGATAAATTACCATCATATTTTACACCAGGAGCTTCTGAGAGTAGTAACTAAATAATAAACCATCCATAATGAATCATATTAACAACAGATTGCAGAAACTCAAGGAACTTCGCAATCTACTTGTTCTTAGCTTAGTCTTACCACTTCACAGAAAGCTATTGAATCACGAAAATAGCCCTGCGCATGGGCAGCCTATGATGGCTTATCTGCCACGAAGTAAAGTAGTTGGTAGAGTAGATACAAAGTTATCAAAAAGAAGTAGATTGTTGGAAAAGTTCGCTTAAACGGGTTGTCGCAGTTGTAAAATTTTTGGCATCCAGACAGAGGGTTTTATTTACGATGTGTGGAGCTATTAAGTGAATTTGACTAACTACTTACAGGTCACCTAAAAACTATTTGGGAATCCTTATCTGCAAATTTTTGTAATGAGTTTATTGGTGTAATGGGAAAACAGGTCCTAAAAATATACAAATGTAGTTAAATTGGCTAAATATCTTTCAATTAGCATCGATAGCGCACCTGATCTGTTTCATACTGACCAGTTATTCTTTGATTTATTTTATTTATCTCCTTCCCTAATAGCAGAACCATTATTAAAACATCGGAAAAATTCAAAAACCATAAAAGAAAATTGTGATGAAAACTCATTTTCTCATACATTTTGTATGAGAAAATCCGTAAATCCGTATCCAACGCCATTGAGCCAGCTTTCCAAGTGTTATTTACAACTTCGCGAACATCTTTCACCATGAAGATAAACCAGTAATCGCACGAGAAGAGCGCCACTTTAGTACTAACGAGAAAAGTAATTTGTAAACATACTCTCCGTAAGTATGCCGTATAATGCATGGAAGCATTATGCTGTAAACACATAACAGCGGCATTGTCAAACCGGCGCCGCAGGGGGAGGCGTGAATGCCGCCGTTGAATTTGCTGAACCACAATGCAGCGACAATGTCGCTGTCAATGCAACCAAGGCACCAACCAAATTCATTTTTTTTTCTTTTGTATTGCTAAATCCTGTTGTACGAGGATTAGGTTGGCTTATCACAATACATATCAGCCATCGCTTGTCTATTCCACCAGACCATTCAACCTAATTCAAGTAGACTTAATTGAACCTAGTGGTGATGCCAACCTACGGTTGGTATCACCGCTAGCGATGCGGCAAAATTAGAAATTGCGGCAAATTCGGTCACAGGCATTGTTCGCATTACCATACAAAACAGTGCATTCTGATTTTTTGACTGCGGTTCGCTGCAGCCCACTGCGGCAAATCGCTGTATTGTGATTAACCTATTAAAGATACTCAGTTGATTTCCTTTTAACATTGGATGTCCTAGGCTGGCAAGGTATATAGAAGGGGAACTTTGAACTTTCAGCTTTATAGCTGAGAACTTTTTGCAAAGCCCGACATTGTATTCTTGCATTTCCGTCATCTATGGGGTCATCTTCGACCGGCGGCCGATAATATCTCTGCATGACCCGGGATGTGTAGATAATGCGTGCTGAGTGATTGTGACTTTCATTGGAAATTCCAACAGCGTATTCTTGCATTACACGTTACAAGGGGTATTTTTGCTGCTGCTTGGACCGGCGGCCAAGCTTGAATATTATCCTAAACATTTTTTTTTTATCTGTGATGATTTGAAATGCTCTAAAATTTTCATCGTTTTGTTTTATATAACGAACAATACGGAAGCTAATGTATACTCGAAAGTTCGTTTCCCCTTAATTTTACGAGTAATGTTCTTATATAAATGATGGACTTTTGGAAAAGAGCTTTAATGTGTTACATCCCAACGGGAAAAATAATGCTTACGGATAAATTCGGTAAGCATTACGCGTAATGCATGTAAGCATTACCGGACCATTACGCGTTGTTTCTTTTTAACATTGCATGTCCTAGGCTGGGAAGATTTATACAAGGGGAAACTCATGCTTTTAGCTCTATAGCTTTATGTATAAGAGCTTTTTGGAAAGTACGACATCGTATTCTCGCATTTATACGCCTCAATATGAATGAAAGCTTTGGCCGGCGGCCGATCGTATCTCTGCATGTGTGGTTTTTGCATGCTGACGCTCATTGGAAATTCCAATAGCGCATGCTCTTTGCTACTAGGAAGAATTGTCTTCATACATTTTACTTACCTGTGCGTGATGATTTGAAATGCTTCGAAATTTTCATCTTTCCGCTTTATATAGCAGACTACTCATAACCGATGTATGCTCGCAAGTTCTTTTCCCCTTGTTTCTGCGAGTGAATTTCATTGGCCAGTCTTGGACTTATAACATATGAGCTTTCTCCCTTGCAGCATTTTCCATGCTCCAAGTCATGTTTACGAGTATATCTTATAATTGCTGGAAAATAGCTTTGGAAGTCGGAAATGTGCATTACCAGCATTGTTTGATTCATGCATTACGCCAGCATACATTACCGCGATTCCCGTTGGGATCTGCATTGCTGAGAATATTTGCTTTATGTATGCTGCGAGAATGCTTTCCAGCGATTTCCTTGGGTATGGCTCATAATCATAAACATCTAAAGAATGGACACGAAATCACAATGCATGAACCCGTACGTGAGTGAAGCAATTTTACTACACATGCAATTTTACTCTCTGTAAAACAGCTTTCCCCTCAATGCCCGTCGCACCACCCCTCAGCGCTGTAGACTCTCTATGTAAACATTCATTTCAATCCATCAAATCTACGGGGTGGTTGGGATAACGGGGAACTAATACATGGACACAAATTTCCAAATAAATCAACTTTTCTGCATGAAATTTGTTGTTGTTTTATACAAACACATTGCGACCAGAGGTCGAAAATTGCTTCATTTCTCTCGGCCCATTTCGTATCCATTCCTCTTATATCTATGCCCATGATACAAGAAACACTAGAGATAGCGACACTAGAGTGACCATTTTATCCTCTCTCTGCGCATGACGTCACCCGGAGAGTTCGTCGCGCGGCTTGTTCACAAGCATTGGTGTAAAATGTATGGGCGCTGGCGTAACTCATTTAAACAATCCGTGATTAAAACATGTTTGCATACATTCTGGTACATAAAATCGTCAATTAAGAAATCATAATATGTACAATTAAATTATGTGCTTAGTAGTACATGTAAAATGTATCTACAATTTATGCAAAATATGATAAAATTATATTTCAATAGTAGTAATACGACGACATAACTAAATCTATGATGTAGATTTGGAACAAAACGTAGGTACTTATATTGTTTGTAAATTTGCGAAAGCCAAAATTCACTCTTCGGCATGTAGGTAAACAGCAATATTATTGTAAATAAGACAATTTAATAATGCTTTTGGTGATTTCAACTTCAAACAAATTAGTTTTATTCATTTTAATTAATTTTATTTTCAAAACAAAAACTCTATTGCTAGTTTGTGACTCTTCTGGGGAGATATCAGGGAAATACCGTTTTAAATATATATGAAATAGATGAGCTGAGAAATGGAGGACTTCTAATATGACGGATTAAATAGCCCAACCTATCACTGGAGTACTTTACGTGACACACATACTTAGTTCAAAAAATGTTGGTCGCTCTATAACAATCATTGCATTTTTATATCTCTGGGGGGTTTTTTTTTGAAGTACCTAAATTTTAAGTTTGAAAACTGGGACACTTCTAACTTTTTATGGATTGTGATGAAATGAAATGAATTTACAACATTTGTTAAATTAGCAGTCCCTTATTTTGTGATTCTACCTTGAAAGGCATAATATTTTGGTCGCTTGCAGTTTCCGAACAAGCTTTGAATCACATAATTTTCGGATTGAGCCAATTTCCATCTCACTGAATGCGAAAACCGATACATTCACAATGCAGCTGAGTTCCGGCCTCCACATGATTTTTGTCACCGTAATAAGAAACTCTGATTGTATTTGGACTTTCTAGAACCATCTTGAAGAGCTGCTATTGAAGAATTTGGAAAAGCTGTTAGCACATAATCTTTCAGTTCATAGACTTAAATTACGCAAGCTGATTTGTTTCCATTTTACAATAGAGTTGTCTTTTCTAATTTTGAGTGAAAAACGAGAATTGCATTTTTCTTCTTTGAACTTTTAGACTGAAATTTACACTCAGAATCATCATTGAAACTAACCTTTCCTTCAAATCTATCCTGAGAAGACTTAAAATTTGCATATGTTGGATACATATAAAATAGTTTTTCTTCCGCCACAGTTTTCTTCTTTTGACTTTCAGTACAGCAATAACACACAAAAACTAAATTGCATTTTTTCATTTTTCACACATATACTTCCATAAATAAAATCTACTATGATCTAAATAAGCTCATTGATAGTTTATAATGTTCAAACAATGCTGCAAAAGAAAACCATAAACAATTTTTCATGCATTTACTTGTATTCCATCACAATTTAATGCGTTCATTCATGAACCGAACTCTCCCGGTTACCTCACGCACAAGCAGCGGGCTGAGAGAGACATGCGCGTGTAGTAATCTTATAGTTCTTTGATTCATGGGTATGGCCCAACTTTATGCTAAGCTAAGCAACCTTATGCTAAGCTTTGCTAATATTAAAGAGAGACAGTTGTACGTCTAACGGCTCAGTTGGCAATGAGAAATCCTTGAGCTTGTCGTATTTTCATCGCGCAAGAAGAAATACTTTTTTATATTACAAGGTGCTGCAATAAAGGTAATCGGCCCAAATGAAGTTCATACAGCAAATAGTTTAACAAAAAGTAGTGTAATTATGTTGCGCAAATCATTTTGATTCGCTTTAATAAAGCAAATGCCTTGCTGCCACGTGAATTACATTCATTTCAATGCAATTAAAATACTTTTCATTTTGATTTTTGTGCATTTATTGAACTTCATTCATTTTGAACTTAATAAAAAATTGAGTTTAATTCAGCTAATAAGTTAAAACAACATTTATTGATTCTGAGGCGGTACAAAGTTCGCCGAGTCAACTAGTAGATAAAAATACATATCTAGAATTTTGCTAACCTGCTCCTGTTCTTTTCTATTGCTTCTTAATAATAATCCTCTGTCTTAGGGGTCACATACAGGTATATCTTAAAGTGCCCATTGTCCCACATTGATCTAAGGCGACTCTGAATATGCCTCCTATGAATCTGATATTTCTAGTGCAAACAGATTTCACTGCTAATTATGAGCAAAACACGCTGATGACTCAATTAACAAAACAAACAACAAAAAATTAACAGAGTTTTAACCGGCTTAACTAGACGCTGCATGATCTTTTCCGTTACAAAGCTTATTGAATGCAAAATTAATTGTTCGCTCGGTCTATTCGACGGCGTTTTAATGTGCGATGGCCTCAACCTTAAGTCGCACAGTCATTGCCAATATGAAATGAAACAGAAATAAAATAAAACCAAGCAGGCCAAAAGAAAATAATCGCCTAAGAGAACTAAATATGGAACGAATAAATAAGAAACTGACTGACTGGCTGCAAAATAGAAGACAAGATCGAGAATGAGGTAGTGTAACCGCCAGAAACATCAACGGTTTTCGCTGTCTTCGTTGCCGCACCACCATACTACATACTACTTACAATGCAATCAAAGGGAAAAGCATCAAACCGTACGACGACGCGGATACCACAAACGAATTATTTATGTAAATATGAGATTTAAGTTGTTTTGCCATTTTCGGGTGACAACATGTGAGATATATGCATATGGATATGTGTGATTTAGGTAATGAACATTGTGCACTTGAACGGTTGAACGAAAGATGTATCAAGAATGATTTATGGTGAAAATGTTAACAGAAGAATATTAGTGGTTATAGAACAAATTATAGAACTAGAACCACAGAGATACACTTACCGTGTAATTAATTCTTCATTATCGAATAATTCGTATAAACTGCTCGAAAGATGCATTTAGTTAAACTATACATATTTTCCATTTTGGGGGTACACTACACTGTCGTTTGAAAGCTTAGTTCCAAAGAAAGAGCTATTGAAATTTTTATTCACATGAACTATCTTCCTTATGGAACTAAAACTCTTTAAGGCAGTACGGTATGAAAAAAAGGTTCCATCCAATCTCTCTAAACTTCAAGCAGTGGACAGTTGAATTCTCTTAATAGAAAATCAAAATCGTCCAATAATAAAAATAATATTTCTTTTTAATTAGTAAAATCGTTGTGTGCATTTTGTACGCATACCGATCGTGGAGACATAAGGATTGGTTGTGTCTAGAAAGTGAATCGTTATTTCGTTTGAAATTCGATGTGAAGTGGATGTGTAGGAGCTGCCATATGGAAGAAAGAAAGGTTGTAGGAAGTAAATAATAGAAGAAAGACACTAACGGAAGTCTCTCGACGATTTCACTCTGAATAAATCAGCATACAGTAGAATTTGATACATTTTAAATTAGTCAGGCAATATTTATTAGAAAGCAAGCATACACTTAATGGGATATTTCTTTCCTTCTTTTAACATGTAAGTTTCTGAGCTAAACAAACAATTTTCAGCAAAATATTTTTTTTTTTCAAGTAAAAGTATTTAGATCCGAATAATATTTTGATTTGAAAATAGTGCGCAAATTTTTTTAGCTGGCAGAGATTAAATGCATTAAAAGCTCATACAGTGCACACTTGCAAATTAGAACTTTCGGAAATTAGAATCACCTTTGCTCCTGGATCCTTCATTTTACTCAACGCTGAAGACGCGAAGATTTTCAATATAATATAACTTGACGACTGTACAATCCTGAAACGCAATGTGAAAATTGGTTTTTTCTTGGAGAATTGGTGCGCTCTAAACTGTCTTTCACTAAATGCTGACAAATGCTCAGTTATCTCTTTCTCCCACAAATCATGTCCCATTAATTTCAATTACTTTTTAAATGATATTATATTAACCCGTTCCCATAAAGTTCGTGATTTAGGTGTTCTATTAAACTCTGCTTTTACTTTTAATGACCACATTGACTCTATAATAATAAAAGCCAACTATGCACTTGGCTTCTTAAAAAGGTGGTCTGTAGAATTCAATGACATTCGGATGACAAAAATCCTTCTCTGGTCTCTGGTTCGCCCGATCCTTGAATATGGGTGCTTGATGTGGTCTCCATATTATAAGGAGCATATTGATCGAATTGAATCTGTTCAAAAAAGATTCATAATCTTTGTTTTTAGTTCTTTCCGCTGTCTGATCCTTTTTGTTTACCTCCTTATGAAAGCCGCTTGTCGCTTGACACTCTTGAAACTAGACGTCAAAATTCCAAGGCTCTATTCGCTGCGAAGTTGCTCAATGGAAACGTGAACTCTGAGTTTTTATTATCAAAGTTAAACTTTCGTTTTTGTCACGATGAGCGTAGACATCATAGCGCCTTATCCATCCCATTTCACAAAACCAATTATGGATTAAATGAGCCTACCTGCGCAATAGCCCGAAGCTTTAACTCAGCATATCAAATGTCTGACTTCAATCATACTGTTGAAATTTTCAAGTGTCGGCTTATCCGACAGTTTAACTGTTCTTAATAAATTCATAAATGTATTTTTTGTAGTAACCATTTTGTTGGTGAAGCTTTGATTAAATAAATAAATAAATAAATAAAATAAATAAAAAATTAGAACCAAGGGATTCAATGCATTGCACGTCCAGAAATTAGAACCGCTGGTTCTAATTTCTGACCTTTTTTTGTTTTTTTTTTCTTTTTTTCTCGCCACAAAACGGTGAATATTCGTTTTCATTTTGCTTCGTGTAATCAAACTTGGAAGAGAAGTTACGTGATTATGTGAATAATAGTTCAATTGGCGTATTTTGTTTGGTAAGTGTGCACGAGCAATTTAATTCGCGTAATTTTCCCATATTTGACTCGATTTGCTTTTGAAAGTTTCAGTGAATTACAGAGAATGTCATTTAAACGTAAAAAGAACACTTTATCTCTAGATACAAAAGTTACAATTTCAAAGAAGCTTGATGAAGGCATTCAAGCAAATCGCCTAGCGCATGACTTCAATGTGTCTAAATCGGCTATAAGCTATATAAAATCAGAAAAAGATGCGATTTAAACTGCAGGCTTTTTGACTTATCAGGAATCTCGCAATAAATCTTTGCACTGTGCCGAATATCCTGCAATAGAAAGCCGTCTTTACCAGTGGTTCTTAAATCAACGTCAAAAAAATATTACACTGACTGATCCCTAAAAGAGAAAGCTAAACAACTTTTCGTGGAAATTTATCCTGATAAAGGTGCAGATGGTTTCAATGCAAGTCATGGTTGGTTCACGAAATTCAAGCATCGTCACGGCATTTGTTATTTGAAAATTGATGGCGAAATTCTCTCTAATGATGTCAACGAAATCGTAACATTTTTAAGGAGGCTACGAGCAAAGGTAGCTGAAATGGGTTTATTGGATACGCAAATATGTAATGTGGACAAAAGTGGATTATTCTTTCGTTGTCTACCGGGCAGAACATATGTTACCGCTAGGCACCTGGCTCCAAAAAACAAAAGGAATGTATTTCTTTTTTGTTGGGAGTAAATACAGATGAAACGCACAAGCTGAAGCCACTGATAATTAGCAAAGCCAAAAATCCAAGATGCTTCACAGGATTCGAAAACCAACTTCATTACGACTATTCAAAAAATGCCTGGATGACGTGTTGAATCTTTTATGAATGGTTTCACAGGATATTTGTTGGAGAAGTGAGTTCGTTAGTTGCTGATTTATTTCATGTTTTTAAATGATTATGATTATTCAATAGGGTTTTCGTCTTTCGCCGGAAAATAATTTGTCTCCAAAGGCCCTGCTGCTAATCGACAATTGCTTTGCTCACGCACCTATTGAAAAACTGCAAAGCGGAGACGGCAATATAGTCGCATATTTTTTCCCTCCAAATGTAACCGCAGCTGTGCAACCAATGGACATAAACTCTATAAAGATGACAAAGCTCATTTACAGAAATAAACTGCTATCACAATTGATTGCCGATGGTGGTGAGCTAGACAAACGCTCAAAACGGCATACTATCCGCTATGCGATAGTCATACTGAAGCAGGCTTGGGATGAGTTGACACAATTTTAAAAAAGTCTTGGTCCAAACTGTTGAATTGGGATGACAAAGAATTTGAAAGCGAGGACGATTTGCCTCTTGCTGAATTTGTGCGAGCGAATCGAGATCAAAACGAAGCGGAACTCCTCGAAAGAAACCAATCTCTTTTAGCAGCTATCATTCCCAACCACTTCATCACTATTGAGGAAATCCAAACATGGAATGAAGACATCTTTAATTGCGAGTTGGTGCAATATTTATGAAAATGGCTAATGCTGGTTACCTTGTGTCAGCAGCAAAGCAAAATATATACCAAATCTGCTTCATGTCAAGTTAAACCCAACCAGCAAACTTCATTGCGATTAAATCACTGCGCTGGAAGTTATACGGGTGAAAAGAATTTTAGGGTAACCACCCCCAAAACTTTTCAAATTTTTAAAACGTTAATATTTGTTGCTAATTTTCATTGCAGAATCATTCCCATTTGCAAATCCAATGGCATAATCGCTCAGTAAAGAAATTTCAAAGAACTGCAAAAATGATCATAGCTGGCAGCCCTTTCATGATTTTTATACGAAATTCCTACGACAATTTGTTCACATCAAAGTCTATTTACTGCATGAACTTCGTTTTAATTTGATGACTGGACCGGAAGTTATAGGGCAAAAAGCTTTATTTTGCTGAGCAAATTTGCAAGGTTTAGGAGACAAAAATCACCATAGCTGGCAATTCAATTCTAATTTTTAGCCAAATTTTCACCAAATGTTATCTAAAGTAAGATCCAAATATTGTGTGAATAGTGTTTAAATGTAATGGCTGAATCGGAAGTTATGGGCCAAAAAGCTGTTTTTTTTCTCAGTGAGTTTTCAAGATGGTACCGCTGCCACAGGGTTGCCCGGATTTCAAAATTACTTCTATCAGATCTGGTCCTACTTAATACCAACATGTCTTGTAAATTTCATTATGATCGGATAATCTGGTCGTCAGATCTCGTGAACAGAACTTTTGAGTGCTGAAAATAGAGGTAATTTGGTGATGGGTTGCCGTTCTTGTGCAAATCGGAATTTTAAAAATTTCAATTTGACATGAAAAACAAAAGATAAAATTTATCAAAGATTTGAATTTTTGTCAAAAATCAAAAATTTTTCAGGAGGGTCAATGATTTGAAGGATTTTTTAGTCAACATCAATACGCTCTGTAGTTTTCACGATGATCTATTGTTTTTCTTACAAGTAATGACAAATCAAAATTTGAAAAAAAATCCTTGCCTACTTTTAGGCTCCCTGCACCCACACACGGCTCAAAATTTCCAATTCTTTATCATAGACAAGCTAAGAGCATAATTAGTTTTCATTCCCAATACTTTTCTTTAACAAAAATTTACACTGCTTGGAAATATAGGAGTTCCTCAAAATTCACTAAAACGCTCGCCGCCGCCAAAAGGTTTAGGATATCTGAATTTGAGAAAGTCATGGACCTATCTACTATATACATCTACGTTCTCCGAAAATTTCAGCTCAATCGGATCGGCCACTCCAGAGATTATCTCCCTTAATCATTTTGCTGATATATATATAATATATATATATATATATATATATATATATATATATATATATATATATATATATATATATATATATATATATATATATATATATATATATATTCAAAGAAATATGAATTTTCGGCGAAACGAGTTTAATACTATTGTTCTTCGAACATTAGTAAAAAACCCAAAAAACAAACAAATATTACTGATTATTGGTCGAGGAAAGCTTAATGACTAAATAATGTAAAACAAAAGAGATAATATAAGATTGAATTACTTGAAAATAAAGTGTTTTAAACTAGTTCAACTATATTTGTAACTTTCTGTGACAGTTAAAAAAGACGTCCAGAAGTTAGAACATTTCCAAACATAGAACTACCCGATGTACAAACTGGTTCTGATGATGTCACCAACGCTGCAAGATTAAATTATTGACTGATTGAAAAAGATAAGAATGAGCTATTTGCATCGTTTGATGTCAAAGCTTTGTTCCCAAGCGTGTGGGTCAAAGAAGCACTGCGGTTTATCAAGGATTCGCGGTTAGACTATAATACTATTAAAAATAAATACATGAAGAGGAGGGAAAAGGTTTACTTGAAATTCGCCTGAGTAAAAACCTTTTCTCTTTTAGAGGGAAGTATTTCAGAGCAATTAAAGGTACATATCGTCAATGGAAGACTTTTATCACCACTAGTGAGTGAAGTATTCGTTTACAGACAGGAAAATAAACTTATGTTGATCTTATGAAACGTGAAATAAGATTTTTTGACAGAAATTTTAAAGACGCTAAACAAGGCACATAAATGTATTCGATGTTCGAAGGAAGTCAAAAACAATACTTTTTTTTCTGGTTTTAATGATTATTAGAAAGGATTGTCTTCTTCGGTTCAATATGCGGTAACGGGACGCTGTAGTGGATGAGTCGCGCCTTGCTTCGAAATAATACCTGCAATTTTACTTCCATCCGCAGCGCAGCGTCCCAGTACCCAGAGCAGTTGCACCTTATTGAATCTCATAGCAGAGCTCAAACGTGCACTGCATTCTTGAGCGATTTTCGAAACATCCAGAGGTATGCGTAACGTCAGTAGCGCGGCTTTTTTGTCGCTGTATATAGCAATAGGGTTTCCCTTCTATAATTTAGCAATTTTCTAGGAAATATCTCTGAAACTAGTGAGTATTTCTGCTTGGAAACCAGGAAAAGACTCTCCGAGAGAAAATAAAACTCTACCTGTAATTTGATTAATGCAGGAAGATGCCGTCCGTGAAAAAGATTTCTCATGCAAACGTCTGGGTACTCTCAGTGACTTCTACTCAAACAGAATGCATCATATTTTCTCCTGAAATCGAGTAGGCGCATTCGAGGCTCCGAAGCAATCGCAAGAACCAGAAACAGCTCTCATGTTGATATGTCTGATGATATGTCTCTGGGCAGAGATATTCGACTCTCTATTCGATTCAGAGTCTGTATACACTCTAAAAAGTGGGTCTATAATTAATACTTTAATAATAGGAAATATATTCATTTTTTCGTTTAAAATAACGAATCACAAATTTTTTTACACATTCGGTGTGCATTTTTTTTGCTTTTACGTCATATCAGCTAAATAATACACAGCTTTTTGTAAATTTAAGCAAAAAGAGTGTAAATTTACTAGTTTGCATAATTTTTTAGGGTAAAATTACACGATTTGGTCGTAAAAATTTTTTATTTTTACGGCCTTTTGTAAATTCACATCTTTAATGGTAGGAAACCAGTTTCCTACTATTATAAGGGTAAAATTCAACCAAAATTTTTTTGAGTGTAGTGATGGCGAATTGAAAAGTACATCAAGGGCTGCCCCAAGGGTACTACTCAAGGCACCACATATACATAGACTCATAGCCCTGTTTAGTGAGGCTCACAGTCGTTTTCAGTGAGGCTAACTTCTTGCGAGCATACAAGAGTTGCACAATAGCTCACCAAAATATGTATGCGTACGTAATTATGATTGGCCTTATGATTATTACTTAGATTTATATAACTACATAAGGCTTCAAACCCCATGGTATGGCAAAAGCTCTTTTGCACCACCCGAAAGCATTTAAGACTCCAACAAACCTCACTTTCACCTGCTTCTTCCAGTGAAGTTTTTTATCCCAGGTTACTCCTAGATATTCTGAGCTGATTTCCAAAGCAAGAGCTATTGAAAGTTCAAGATCTTCATCAGAAAGTTCAAGAGCTACGCCGCTCATTTTTATTTATTTATTCACCAAACAAAGCAGAAAATCACATGTAAAATAACAAATTAAAAATAAAATGGAAAAATGAAGTCAAGTAAAAAGTAAAAAAAAAAAACAAACAACTTAAATAAGTAACAAACAAATGAAAAAAGTAACAGATAGATTAATAAATAACAATCAATAAATAAAAACATTGACATATAAGCTATAGCTTAAGGTTAAGGGGTATGGATGGCATGCAAAAGGGAGGATTTCAAGGATGATTTGGCACTAGCACTAGTTCTTTTCCTGGTAAAAAAACACAATTTTCTTTTCATCAGGAGTCACTGAAAGGTCATTCCGTGAGGAGCAACTGCTAATTAAATCCAATACCTGGTGTATATTTCCACATACCACACTCAGATCCCTACTGACTGCAAGTGTGGTTACATCATCATCATCATCTTGCACGTTAAGATATTCTTGTTCCAGTTTGTTTAGCAGTGGTTTGACTAAAATGCTCTACAATTTGGATCATCCAAAATTCGAATCATATTTGTATATGCTGTAAACACGCCCAATAAATAGTCATCTCGAATGATTTCAAAGATTAGAGTTAAATGCCTTAGTTTATATGCGTTGAAGAACAAGCCTCTACTACCATTACAGCATAAACTATTTTAGGCTGACCGACCCAAAGTTTTTTGGATCTGAATATTCATCTCATCCAGATTTCGGTATAAAGATTAAACTAAACTCGCATCAAAGATTTCCTTTCCTTTCCTAAAGGTGTGCAATTCTTTATGATAGATACTATCCAAATCTGACACTTTGAAATTCTCAAAGGACCTAATTGCATCCTTGA
This sequence comes from Nemotelus pantherinus, assembly GCA_963978885.1. Lineage (NCBI taxonomy): Eukaryota > Metazoa > Arthropoda > Insecta > Diptera > Stratiomyidae > Nemotelus > Nemotelus pantherinus. The sequence goes on along the minus strand of OZ022266.1, from coordinate 71,116,829 downwards.
CCTTTTTGCTGGCGACCGCGGTCCTAGTTGTATACCAGCGTTTCTTAATGTTGGAGAGAGTAGGAGGTTTGGTCAGAGGCATAGAAGGCTTCTGCGCTTCAATCACTGGAGCGCTTGGAAAGTTCTTCTCAAGTCAATTCTGCAGATCCCGTTTTTTTTATGGTTAAATCATCATTAGGGAATAGCTGATTGGAGATTTATTAGACCCTGGCATAGCTTCTCGTGCAACTTCCAATGACTCACAATACATTTCGAAGTAACCACTGTTGGAGGTCCTCACAAAATTTGTATATTGTCTTTGTAAGACTCTGTACGCAATTTAGTCATCCTGTGTGTCGATCTTATAAGCTCAATTGAAGAGTTTTCTGGCATCATTCCGGAGCTGAGAACACAAGAGAGTTCACAACTTAACTTTCCAGCCATTTTCACTCATTGCTTCCGAACTAATATCTTTGTGCTTATTAATTTTAGCTAGCTATATATTTTTTTCCATAAAAAATTCCATCAAAAAGATACTACGGTAAATTTCAATGCAAATAAGTACATTCTGACCCAAGACGTTGGCACAACATAAAACAAACAATTGAAGAGATGTATAAAATAGCTTGGAGTGAGTTCGAATGATAATAATAAAAATAATTAGAAACAGACCGGCAACTTCCAATTGTTTCACAGTCTACAACTTATTTAAGGAAAATTTTGACAGTATCATAATACATGGGGACATGTCTTTACCGCATAACCTGAAAATCTTTGAAAAAGAATGTAACCAATTCAAGGACTTTAACTTAAACAACAAACAAGGCTGTAATCCTGGACCTGATAGTTCTCAAAAGGCAGGACCGTTTTTCAATTATTCTAACGGTTGGATCTAAAAGCATTCTGGGCTCTGGAGTTACTCTTATAATCCCACACATGAACCAATACTTCAAACGATTTAGACTCAGAACATCTTTATCAGTTACTAGCTGTGAAATTGCTGCGATATACGAAGGAATGAAGTTTGCCATTGATAAAAAATTCACGAAAATCTGCATTCTCACAGACTCCAATAATGCCTATAAGAAGATTAAGTTAAACAGCGGCTATCAAATCTGTAGCTGAACATAATCATTGCAATCATTTGGATCCCTGTTTAAACTGATCATAATCTTCCCAAAGAAATTGACGAACTTGCTAGGAATGCCTTCCTACAGGATCTAGAATTACCCTGTGACCAGGAAGCTGACGAAGTTCGAGACCTATGTATAAAAAAGATAGATTCCACATGCAAAAATGAATATCTGATTGACATCAGAAGTCCATGGACTATGGCTCTTTTCGACTTTAGACGTTCTTTTTGGTGGCGTGTGCTAGGTTTTGATGGAAACATGATTAAGAAAAAAGAAAATAAGTAGGTTACTCGTTAATAATGCATTAAATAGTAAAAAAAACTCTAGCGCACCTGAACCGCTAGAAACACTAATGTTCGAAGAACAGTAGAAGAATCGTGCAGGTTTTGAGTGCATATTCCAGCACTTGAGCTGCTTATTACGGCCAAACTGTTTCAAATGCCACGTTTTACTTTGGTCTCAAGAATGCATTATAACTCATATGGTAGAAGGTTTCAGATATTACCACTGGCATGAATTTCAACGTTTATGAGAGCAAAACACGGATTAATTATATTCGTTATCAGTTGCTTATTTCACAAAATTTTGAAAGCAGCATCTCATACAACATCAATGAAGAAAATGCTCAGTGCCTGCAGCACTGTAACTGAAGTTGGTGTTTGGGGCTGCGATCCGAAAAATTTGCAGAACTTTGAGAATTGAAACATCGGTTATTTATTTTCATTGTAAATGTTTCCGGTATGAATACTAACTGTAAGCATTTATTGATACAAAAGTAGCACAACCGACTCGTGCTGGCAACCTTTCGCCAGTATCAAAGCCAAGAATATATCACATATGTTTCACGTTGTTATATTACATTCGAAGTTATAAGAGTATAAAGAAATTTAGGGTTACCTGCAGCGAGTTTTTTCAAATAATCGAAAGCTTAATATTTGCTGTTTATTGTCACTACAATATCATTACCAATTGAAAATTCTACGATAAAACCGCTTAATAAAGATATTGCAATTAAACACAAAACCAACAATAGCTGGCAACCCTATAGTGGCTTTTCAACCAAATTTGGCTTGAATCATGTTTATAATAGGTTCCATTATTTATTTATTTATTTACCAAACAAGGTATAATAATAATACATATAAATGAAATAAATATAAAACATAAAAACAAACCAGACAAATTTAAAGAAAAAAAAACAGGTTTAAAATAGGTATAAAATACAAACAAATATAATATAAATAAATAAACATTCGATAAATAAATACACAAAGCTAATTTACATGTAGGTCACAATATTAAATACGCAAAACGCAAAAACGAATTTAATTAATTATCTAATTAAACAATTATGAAAATAGTCCTAAGTCATAAGAAGATACTAGGCCGGTAGACTAGGGAGGGTAGGATAAGAGAGCCTTGGTAACTCTATTTTTAAAGGACACTTTGGATATCGTGGGGGAAAAGTGTTGGCTCATACTGTTGAATATTTTGCAGCATCTGTTAATTGGCTCATTATCAGCATATGCGGTGCTATGCTTATATTCAACTAGCATTCGTCGGGATCTAGTGACTCTCAAGGGCTGATTAACCACAAATCTTTTCTGTATATAGTCGACATTAACAGCATCTCTAATGACATCGAAACTGAAGCAGGCAGATAACATTAATCTTCTGGATGCAAGAGGTAATAAGTTTAGAAGTCTAAGGCGAAATTCATACGACGGTAAATTGCTAAAATCACTTGGATAGTAAAGACCTCTAAGAGCGAATAGCAAGAATTGCTTCTGAATAGATTCAAATTTCTGGCTGTGAATTTCGAAAACTGGGTTCCAGATAATGCAAGCATACTCAAGAAGAGGGCGAACGAGCGCGGTGTAAAGTGATTTTGTAACCCAAAGGTTCTGAAACTCCCTGGCCCGTCGCTTAATGAAGCCAAGTCGTTTACTTGCTTGAGAAATCATTTTGTCGTAATGAAAATTAAAGCGGAGCTTTTCATCGAGCACCACACCGAGGTCTAAAATATTGTCCACTCTACTAAGTGCCGTATTGCTTAAAAGGTACGTATAATGTACGCGCGTACTTTTTCTAGAAAAGCTAATTATATGACACTTTGCGATGTTGAGAGGTAGGTTATTCACGCTGCACCAATGTTCGAGGGAATTTAGTTTTGATTGAAAAAAGCTGGCATCTGAAGACGACTTTATAGTATAATAAATTTTCAGGTCGTCCGCATAGAGTAGATGAGGCACATCAGATAAAACCTCTGACAAGTCTGATATAAAAATATTAAAAAGTAAAGGGCCAAGATGACTACCTTGAGGTACACCTGAATTGACATGCATTTTTTTAGAAATAAGCCCTTGGAATTTCACATGTTGTGAGCGGTTGTGGAGGTAAGAGCTAAGCCATTTTAGTAGAGAACCGGCAATTCCGAATTGCTGTAGCTTGGAAATCAAAATGGAGTGGTCAACACGGTCAAATGCTTTGCTAAAGTCAGTGTAGACTGCGTCAATTTGATCACCTTTCTCCATTTTACAAAGAACATGGGAAACCAGCACCATTAGGTTGGTAGTGGTAGAACGTCCTTTCCGAAAACCATGCTGCTGTTCGTTAAGTCGAGAATCGACCAGAGGGGATAGTTTAGCACATATGATTTTTTCGAAGAGTTTAGGAATAGTTGATAAAATGGCAATACCTCTATAATTATGAATTGATCTTCTATCGCCATTTTTGAATATTGGTGTCACGTAGGAGGATTTCCAATACGACGGAAAGTACCCAGAGGAAAGAGATGTATTAAATATAATGTGAAGAGGAGTGATTAACTGTGTGGCACATTTAATAAGAAACATTGGAGGAAGAAGATCAGGTCCAGGGCCTTTTTTACTATCAAGCTCCAAGATAGCATTAGAAATATCATCTCTGGAAATGGTTATAGCCTCAGCGAAAATTGGTCTAGTTTCTCTTGGGGAATGACAGGATGATGAAGTACTTGCTGGATTAAAAACATCTTGGAAGTTATCTGCGAAAAAGTTGCAAATTTCTTGAGGAGAAGAAGACATTGAGGTGTTATAACACATAGAAGAGGGATAGCCAGTTGTTTTCCGTTTCATATTCACAAAGTCAAAAAACTTTTTGGGGTTGTGGATTATATTCTCGCCGGTAGTTTTAATGAATCTGTCATATGCTTCATGAGACTTGTTATGGAATTCTTTGGCCACTGCATTGTATTCTTCTTTAATACGATGGCTAGAGTCGACATTATTTTTTATTGATTTGTAAAGCTTATTTCTATGATTTCTCATACGTCTAAGAGTCTTATCGAGCCAAGGCTCAGAAAGTTTATCCTTTCTCCTAATTTTAGGGACATATCTTTCGACCGCGTCAAACAGAATATTGTAGAATGAATTTACATTGTCGTCAATAGATTGGGATGCAAGCGTATCTGTCCAATCGACATTGTCAAGAGAATGGTGAATGCTATAATAATCAGCATTACGGAAATCGTATACAATGGTATTATTGTACGTTTGAAAGATATTAGAATCAGTAGTGGATAAATCAATAGTAAGAGCAGAATGGTGAAGGCTATTAGAGAAAAGATTCTCCACGTCGATAGTAGGGCTAACCACTACTTTGTCATAAGCGTTTGTAAATATAAGGTCTAACCAATTACCATAACTATTGGGAGTCGGAGCAACTTGCTGCAAATCATTACCATACAAAGTACTCACAAGGTTAAAATCAGAATTATCAAGATGGTTAATAGGAATTAGGTAATTATCAGTTTCATCAAGAACGAAACGTAAATTAGGGCGATTAAAATCTCCAAGTAGAATAATTTGATCCTCAGCGCTACGAGTTGCCATGAAAGTAGATATAAATTCGCATATATAATTGTAAACAGAGTCGTCAGATCTAGGCGGGACATAAAACAAACCGATATATACCGATGTCCTGTCAAATGATATTCGAATAACTTTATGCTGAAACAATTTTTGAGGGGTTATGTTGACAATTTCGCATGAGAAAGTACTGTTAACAGCAAGTAAAACACCACCTCCTCTTGTCTGGCCAGTGGCGACACAATCACGGTCATTTCTGAATATTGTCCAGCTACTATCGAGGATCTCTTCATTAATATGGGATTCATTTAACCAGGTTTCAGTCAAGGCAAGTACGTTGAAATGGCATGATTTGGCGTCAAGGTAGAGTTTATTCAATTTGCCTCTCATACCACTGCAATTGTGGTAAAAAATTCTGAGGCACTTGCGAGAGCACACCTTGTTAGGAGCGATACCTAACGTTATACCGGGGTTTTTGCAAAGAATTTGAAGTCGGATGAATTTCATCCGAAGTTGTATTTGAGAGAGTGGAATTCGGAGGATTATTGATAGAAGACGCCCTGCAGCTATACGTTAAACTTTGAGGAGATATGTCCGTAGGCGAACGTCTGGACTCGACGCTATGGATATTCTGGACTGGAATATTTAAACATTCAGTGGTGGGAACTACAGATATGGGTATATTATTCTTCTGACGATTCCTGGGAGTTTTCTGCATTATTTGTAATTTGCGGACTGTACAATTATTGGTTACATTAGTATTTTTACTTATATTGCTAATATTGTTGCTGCTGTTGGTGGACTTCCAGGGAGAAAACTTGATGCCTTTCCAGTTGTAGCTCCTGCTGCTTCCGTCAACGTTGGTAAAAAGCCAGGCGTATTTTTCGGGGATCCAGACTTTATAGTGCTTAGATGCTCTATTGTTATGTTGAGGTATGTGCTGAATATGAAATCCATTAATATGAAACTGACTTTTAATGAGTCTTCCAAGCCGAGAAACGTTGGTTGAAATAGGGACTCCTTCGACAAAAAATGGCACCTTTTTTTTGTTTGAGAATGTTGTGTCATGTTGAGAATCGTAGTGACTTGAGTTCAAACATTTGATTTTTTCGATGCGTTTGAACCAATCATCTTCTGACCAGTATGTGCCGAACATAAAAATTTTGTTCAAGGATTTCCCTGCTTGGGATTGAAATTGTAATTTCCGTGGCGAAAAACCAGCATGAGTCTCCGTGCTCGATAACAGCTCTTTAATGGGCGAGGTTGCTGCATCCTGAGTAGCGAATTCTTTTGGTACATCAACGTTGATATTGACATTAGCCATTTCTTCGTGAAGCGACATCTCGTTGATAATAGGATTAAACGACCCAAGTTCCATAGATAGCTTTTTTTGAAACTTTTCAATGTTCTCTAGTTTATTGCTGATTGATTTTTCGGTAGCGTGAATATCATCGAACAATTTATTCGACAGCTTGTCAATCTGAGTTGTCATAAGTGTCGCTATTTTGTTATCAATAGTTTTGAGCAAGCCTCTATCGTTCATTTGGCAATTAGAGGTGGGTGTAGATAGAGAGGTAACTGAACAAGTTAGTTGCTTCAAATTAACGGTAAGCTCACCAGATTTGTCAGTATTTCTTTTGGTGGCTTTGGAAAGATCATCTAAGGCAGTCGTTATACTCTCGATTTGATTGGTAATTTCAGTGAGTATTTCGTCATTAACCTTAGTTTGAGTATGTAGTTTCACCAGCATTTGGTCTTTTTCAACGTTGAGTGAACCAATGTAGCCTGCTATGTTATTGTACATGCTTTTCATTAGTTTTTCCGTATGTTGGCAATCCGAACATATAAAATGTGACTCCAAGTAAGGATTGTACCAATCTCTTGGAGCACCCATGCAAGCACCGTGGAGTTTTCTATTGCAAAATGCTTTGCATGTAACATATCGCAAGGTGTTATCAAACGCGATGCAGTTTTCGAGGCTACATTTGTAACTCATTTTATATCAGAATAAAAAATGTTGAATAAAAAAACTTTAAAATTTTGTGGTTTCGAGTTTCGTTCGATAAAATTTTATCAATGTCAATGTCAAGCATCCAGCAGCTGATGAAAATTTATTTGATTTATTAGAAGAAATCAAAAAATTGCCATTTCACATTCGCGAATTCGAGGAGAAAATAAAATAAGAAGATGTGCAATCCCAGTATCGAACTCCACTCGAGAGATTACAAAGCAGGTGTCGATGACGTAGAGCTGTGTGCCAGTTGAAACTTGTTGTGAAATAAACATACAACAATGGAAACAGTCTATATTGATGTTTTGATAATGTGCTGCTAGAAAATGTTGCTAAGAATAGAATGTTGCTAAGTATGAAAATGTTGCTAAACATAAAATGTGGCTAAAAAAATGATTTAGTATCAGTCCGTTATTGATCGAGTATTCTAATGAAGTTTTAATCCAATACTTGCGCTGCCAAACGGTACTCACTGATTTGTATCATATATATATATAACTTATCTACTAATTAATTGTATGAAATTCGTATTGATTTCATGACTGCACTGGAAGTTATAGGGCAAAAAGTTTTATTTTCCTGAGCGAATTTTCAAAACCAAAGACACAAAAATTACCATAGCTGGCAGCACCAATCGAATTTTTCAACCGAACTTCTATCAAACAGAGTTTAAAGTAAGGTTCAGCTACTGTGTCAATTTCATGAAAATCTGGTTACTTATTCAAATTTCATAGGGCAAAAGGCAATTTTTTTTCTTTGTAATTTTTCAAGATGGCACCACTGGCACAGACTTGCCCACAATTCAAAATCGCTTCTATCAGACCTGGTCCTACTTTACTCCAATGCATTCTGCAAATTTCAATTAATTCTGCTTATCGGATCGTGAGTTTCCGTGAACAGAAGTTTTTGATGCTAAAAATCTAGGTAAATTGGGCAAGGGTTACCAGGCGTGCCCGTTATACCATATTACATTTTTTTTATTGTCTATGTAAACAAAGCACAAGATTTACATATGAGAGGCTTTTTTTTGAAGAAGCGGCATTTTTTCAAGAGAGACAATGATTTGGAGGTTTTCACTCTCAGTGCCTGCCCTAGCTACAGGGTTGCTAGCACGCTCATTAAAAGCTACACAAATCTACAACTAAATAATACCAATATGTCCTGAAAATTTCGTAATGATTGAAAAAATTATCGCAATTTAAAAATGTTCAAGTTTTCCCGTTCTCTTTTTAGGCACCCAGCGCACACATGGGGTTAAAAAATTCCAAAACATTATCCGATTCACATGTAAAACACGTTCGAAATTTATTTCGTCAACTTTATTTTTGTAAAAATTATTTGTGTACGGAATAATAGGTATATTAAAAATATCACTAAAATGGCCGCCGGCGCCAAAGGGTTAAAGATTATTAATTTTGGCACTATTCTGCATATACACCAATGTGTCCTGAAAATTTCAGTTCAATCGGATGGCGCGTTCCTGAGAGTTTTTCACTGAAATTTTTTGATGATATATATATATATATATATATATATATATATATATATATATATATATATAGAAATATGAATTTTTGGCCACAGTGATTTTAATACTAATGTTTCTTCTTCGAACATTAGTAATAAAAACCGTATATAAATAATAAATAAGTGAAAATTGCAATCAAATTGATGACATCAGCTATAAAATCTTCTTTTGTGGTGAATACGAGAAAGAAAGAAGGTTACCTGCATGATTTTTTTAGCACAAACCTTATAGTCTGGGGAAATCTAACATGGTGCTTCGGAAAAATTAGGGGAAAGCTGAATTTTGGTGTGAACCTTGGTACTAGCGTGTTGAAAAATGTCAAAAGTTCCCATCGATCCGAGTGCTGCGTCACTTTTTATACGGGGTCAAAGGTCACCAAAAGTGACCTTTCCTAAATATCTCAGTAACATTCACGTCTTCAGAAAAACAATGTAGGACAATTTTGTAGCTTAAAACATTTCCAACAAAAAATATCTGCCATTTTTTCTTGTAGCCATAACCGTTTTTGAGATGTATTGATCTAAACATTTGCTACTAATAGCTTCCACTTTCTCCACGGCATGTTGATATTATCCGATTTTGATTACGACTTGGAATGTTTGTGAGTTTGTTTTTCTATGTTTAAGAGGTCCATAAAAAAAACATGTTAACAAACTTATCTACCAGACTCCAGGGTAGGTGGAAAAGTGTGCTCCGAAAAGTTATCCCCCCCCCCTTTTCCATAAAATGGTACACATACTCAAAAAAGTCTGCGTACACCTTACTAGTAATATCTAAATCATGACAAAAGCCCATGAATCAATAAAATACCCTTGATTAAAATACTTTGATAAGAAGGGGTACACTGCTAAACATGCATGAATGCAGCTTTGATAAAAATTTTTTTAGAATTATAGAAGATATGGTGATTTTTATCTTTAGAAGTCTCTAATCCGCCCCAAAAAAGTCTGCGTACACATCACACTGCTTGGGGATTTACAGTTAGAATTTACAGTTGCTGTGCGAAAATTGTTGTATCTATACATGTAGTAGTTTGATTGGTAAAGTTTGTGACAATATTGTGTGAATTAAAGACTATCTTTTCCAATGGAAGCTCTAAATAAGGAAATAAGTGTTAGTGGATGGAAATTGATACTAAATCTGCGTGAATAGGAAAAAAATTTCCTGAAATTGCGAATTTAGTTCGAAGAACGCATTCCTCAATATAAAAGGTTGTTATTAATTATAATACAACCGGTGTTTTTATTTCTAGGCATTGATCAGGACGTTCACCTAAACTTACTGCACGTGAACGTCAAAATATTATTAATTCTGTGAAAAAAAATCCCCGGCTAACGGCCTTCCAACTTGCTCAAGAAACTAAAGAGAAATACCAAAAAAACAATATGCGAGAAAACAGTTCGCACAATTATCAGGAAACGTGGTTACCATGGTCGAGTAGCACGTAAAAAGCCATTCATATTAGCACAAAATCGTCTAAAGAGAATGAATTTTGCGAAAACTTACGTCAACATGCCAAAAGAATTCTGGGAAAGGGTTCTTTTTTCAGACGAAAGTAAATTTTGTATATTTGGGATAAAAGGACGCAAATTAGTGTGCAGAAAATGTTCGACTGCATTGAATGAAACAAATTTGATTCCCACTGTAAAACATGGTGGCTGTGGTGTGATGGTTTGGGGGTGTATGGCTGGTAGCGGAGTGGGACAATTAACTTTTATAGAGTCGACGATGGAGAAGTATGGATATCTGAATATCTTAAAAACAATCTCAAGCAAAGTGCTGAGAAATTAAGGCTAGGGAATGCTTTTTACTTCCAGCACGATAATGACCCCAAACATACTGCTCGCATAAATAAGCTTTGGTTGGTCTATAATGTCTCAAAATTATTGCACACACCACCTCAATCACCGGATTTAAATCTTATTGAACATTTGTGGGATTTACTTGAGACGAAAATTCGCCACAATCAAATTACAAGCAAAGAATCACTTAAAAATGTTATATTGAAGGAGTGGAACAGTATAACGGCCGAAGAAACTACAAAGCTAGTTCACTCCATGCAAAATAGGCTAGAAGAGGTCATTTATAGGAAAGGGTTTGCAACAAGCTATTAAGGTGATTAATCGGGTAAGCTTATCAAAGTGAATTCTAATTAGATGATTAAATTATTTCAGGTGTACGCATGAATGCATTTTGATGGGCTTGTGCACAAACTTTTTTTTTTAATATAAAGATCAACGAACGAGTAATGAGTTGTATCCTTAGTTACAATAGTGTTAGCTGAAAGCAATAAACTAAAATTCTAAGTCATTAGCAATTGGAAACGTTCTTTATTTTAAAATATTTTTTTTCACCAACAAGTGTACGCAGACTTTTTTGAGCATGTGTATCCCGGAGCCTCCATCTCAAATCCTCAGAAATGAGCTCGTTGCCTGCTCTTTGCCCACTGTTAAACAAGATAAGATCACTTTTTATCCTGTTGATTGCCTAATCTCGACATCGCTGGACCAGCCCTACACCCACATCCTACCCACCCCCGCAAACGAACCACCCTGAAATACCCGTTTTTTTAGTTGTTTTTTGTCCATACCGTCATATCCCATGCACGATTATGGCAAGGTCACGTAATTTCAGGTGCAAATTGGGATTGGGATTGGTAAAAAACTGATTATTCGGGGATAGTCCGCAGCGGATTGAGCTCCTATAATGTCAAGAATAAGCGTTTACAGAATTATGCCATGATATTATCTTGCTTTTTCATACTCCTAGGGCCATGATATGTTACAAAACCTATTTTCACCTGCAATGCTGTTGTTTTTTCCTGCTCCTTGATGCAGCAATACAGTTTATTTCCGAGAAAAGAGTAGCGAGCAGATGTCCATACAAGTTTTATGGCAAAGGGGGGCGGGGGGTGGTGGGAACTTTTCGGGCACACTTTTCCACCTACCCTGGAGTTAGGGATTCCAATCCCGAACCATTTTTTCAATCCCGGGATTACGGGATTAAAAATTCTCAAATCCCGGGATCCCGGGATTCGAGGTTCAAAATATAACACAGCAAAATAAGTCAAGTTTTTAATAAACACATTATATTATGTGCCATCATTTCAAAACTAAAGCAATAAGTAAGCTGAAAACTGTATAAAAAATATGTTACTGAATAATTACTAATTTATTTAATTGTGCAAATAAAAACAATAATTTTAATTATCCGAGACGTTGACAGTATGAAAGCAAATATTTAAAATTACAACTATTACAAATTCACAACAATAAAAAAAAATCACAACAATAAATCACAACTCTTAACATATAAAATATTCAACACATTAAAATTCTGCCAAAGTTCATTGGTTTTTTCGGAAGTAACATTGAAGCAATAGCAAAGTATCCAAAGTATCGTCTCCAAGCCTGCTTCTAAATTTATTCCCGATGTTGGACGCCGCGGAAACGGTCGATAAATATTGGTAAGCCTGCTCCAAACTATGCGAATGCCACCACTTTCGAAAAGTTTCATATCTTTTGCAATAGTTTTAATTAGATTAGTTTCTTGCGGCATTTCATGATTGATTATTTTCATACTTTTGCAGCTCTTCTTGTAGCATCAATTGACGACTACCTTGTTCTGATTCAATATGGGTATCTACGGGGTACTCCTCATTTCTTTGGCTAGCAACCAAAGGGTTCAGCATCTAGATCATTGAAGTATTTTTACTAATGTTCGAAGAAGAACATTAGTATTAAAATCACTTTGGCCAAAAATTCATATTTCTATATATATATATATATATATATATATATATATATATATATATATATATATATATATATATATATATATATATATATATATATATATATATATATATCATCAAAAAATTTCAGTGAAAAAATCTCAGGAACACGCCATCCGATTGAGCTGAAATTTTCAGGACACATTGGTGTATATGCAGAATAGTGCCAGGTCTCAGAAAAAGTTAAAAATCTTTAACCCTTTGGCGCCGGCGGCCATTTTAGTGATATTTTTAATATACCTATTATTCCGTACACAAATAAGTTTTGCAAAAATAAAGTTAACAAAATAAATTTCCAACGTGTTTTACATGTGAATCAGATAATGTTTTGGAATATTTTAACCCCATGTGTGCGCTGGGTGCCTAAAAAAAGAACGGGAAAAATTGAAAATTTTTAAATTGCGATAACTTTTGACAGAGCTATTCAATCATATTCAATTTTCAGGACATATTGTTATTATTTAGTTGTAAATTCGTGTAGCTTTTGATGAGCGTGCTGGCAACCCTGAAGCTAGCGCAAGCACTGAAAGTGAAAACCTCCAAATTATCGTCTCTCTTGAAAAAATGCCGTTTCTTCAAAAAAAAAAGCCACTCATATGTAAATTTCGTGCTTTTTTTACATAGACCAAAAAAAAAATTTGATATGGTATAACGGGCACGCCTGGTAACCCTTGCCCAATTTACCTATATTTTTAGCATCAAAAACTTCTGTTCACGAAAACTCACGATCCGATGAGCAGAATTAATTGAAATTTGCAGACTGTATTGGTCTTAAATAGGACCAGGTCTGATAGAAGTAATTTTGAAATGCGGGCGATTCTGTGCCAGTGGTGCCATCTTGAAAAATCACTAAAATAGATAACTGCTTTTAGCCCTATAAATTCTGATTGAATCGTTCGATTTTAACGAAATTCACACAGTAGCTGGACCTTACCTCAAACCACGTTTGGTAGAAATTTGGTTGAAAAACTCGGTTGGAGCTGCCAGCTATGATAATTTTGGTGTCTTAAATTTGAAAAAATAAAAATTTGGAAGTGAAAACATTCAAATCATCGAATATCCTAAAAATGTCCGTTTCTTACAATAAAACCAATCTGTATACAAATCTTATGCTTTATCTATACGTTCAAAGTAAAACTTTGGAAATTTAATGTCGGACAAGAACGGTAACCCTTTCCCAGTTAACCTATATTTTTAGCTTCAAAAACTTCTGTTCACGGGAATTCACGAACCAATAATCAGATACCATTGAAATTTACAGAATGCATTGGACTTAAATAGAACCAGGTCTGATAGAAGCGATTTTGAATTGTGGGCAACTCTGTGCCAGTGGTGCCATCTTGAAAAATTACAAAGAAAAAAAAACTGCTTTTTACCCTATGAAATGTGAATAAGTTACCAGATTTTCATGAAATTGACACAGTAGCTGAACCTTACTCTAAACTCTGTTTGATAGAAATTTGGTTGAAAAATTCGATTGGTGCTGCCAGCTATGGTAATTTTTGTGTCTTTGGTTTTGAAAATTGTCTCAGGAAAATAAAACTTTTTGCCCTATAACTGCCAGTGCAGTCATGAAATCAATACGAATTTCATACAATTAATGGAACCTATTATAAACATTATTCAGGCCAAATTTGGTTGAAAAGCCTCGATAGGGTTGCCAGCTATTGTTGGTTTTGTGTATGTTTGCAATATCTTTATTAAGCGGTTTTATCGTAGAATTTTCAATTGGTAATGATATTGTAGTGACAATAAACAGCAAATATTAAGCTTTCGATTATTTGAAAAAACTCGCTGCAGGTAACCCTAAATTTCTTTATACTCCTATAACTTCGAATGTAATATAACAACGTGAAGCAGATGTGATATATTCTTGGCTTTGATACTGGCGAAAGGTTGCCAGCACGAGTCGGTTGTGCTACTTTTGTATCAATAAATGCTTACAGTTAGTATTCATACCGGAAACATTTACAATGAAAATAAACAACCGATGTTTCAATTCCCTAAGTTCTGCAAATTTTTCGGATCGCAGCCCCAAACACCAACTTCAGTTAGAGTGCTGCAGGCACTGAGCATTTTCTTCATTGATGTTATATGAGATGCTGCTTTCAAAGTTTGGTGAAATAAGCAACTGATAACGAATATAATTAACAAGTGTTTTTCTTTCATAAACTTTGAAGCCCATGCCAGTGGTAATATCTGAAACCTTCTACCATATGAGTTATAATGCATTCTTGAGACCAAAGTAAAACGTGGCATTTGAAACAGTTTGGCCGTTATAAGTAGCTCATGTGGTGGAATATGCACTCAAAACCTGCACGATTCTTCTACTGTTCTTCGAACATTAGTGTTTCTAGCGGTTCAGGTGCGCTAGAGTTTTGTTTTTAAATATTTGCGTTGCTTGGTTTCCAAAATAGAGATTCTATTTCACTTGGTAAATTTTTGCTGGCACAATGTAGATTCTGGAGATAGCTTAGCTAACCAGATAGCTCAGTACACAGACGCTCTTTTATTCGGTCCAATATTGCGATTTTCATAGCATTCACAAGAATGGACCGTTTTTCTCCTAGCAGCCTAAATAAAAATCTTGATGAAGTATAAGCAGTGCATAAATTTGCATCTTTGCGATTTACGGAGTAAAACTTCAATAAGTTTCTGAATCGAATCAAACTCAGTTCCTTTTAATCGCTCTGGATATTGCAGGCCTATTAATGTATACTATTTTTCAAAATGGAAAACCGTTTAAACATTGTCAAGAGATTATTTCATCTTGTTTTACAATCCAGTAAGTGAGATAATTAAATGCCTTGCTCGGATTTGACATAGTTTTGAAGATCGTTATTATTTTTCGTTGGAGCTTTTTTAAAATATAAAACTACCTTACGAACTTTCTTTATGCATGCGCTGATGTCCTTCGTCAGATCTAGCGTGTCTTGTAGGGGACCGGGTTCAACGTAGTAAGCTGATCCAGGAGCGTCCAAATCTTCGTGGTTGTCGTCCAGACTATCAGCTGCTTCATCAACTCTTTAATTTGGAATGGACCCTTTATTATAGAGAACATCGCAAACTGCCAAAAGGATGCTATGCGCCAAACAATTATGTTGCTCTGTATCAACTAGTCTGTCTACTTTTCGCATTTCATTTAACCCATCAGTTTTGATGGTACAATGTCTTTTCCTAGAGAAACATCAAACTCAGCAAAACGCTCTTTTAATATATCTAGGTAGTTTGCAACTGTCATTCATATCCTTACTCGCACCAAGCTCCAGTAAGAATTCACTAAGTAGATGTTAATATTTGTGTAGCGCCTATTTATAGTCGAGGTCCACTCATCAAACGTCAAACTGAACCGTTCACCTGAGATACTAGCAGTGACGGCTCGTCAGGGGCGGCAGGGTCGGCCCGGCCGTACCAAAATAATTGACTAATGACACCCCAAAATAATGAAGATAAATAATTAATATTAACTAGTTAGCTACTACACATTAATTTCTCTCACCCATATCTACCTCAGAAGAATCTTTAATTCGTCATCAGCTACGTCTACAAGCCCGGATTTAAATAGGAAACAGATCGAAATAGTCGAGTCTAAACTGGCAAATAACCCGTTGCGTTTCGTCTGCTTCGATTTCAATGCTGTTTCAATTTTGATTTGTGTACGCGCAATGAACAATTTATCCAGCACATACATCTTTCATACGACGGCCAGTCAACAGTCCTCAAAATCTACACTCAACATTCATACACTCAAGCATTCAATCATATGTATGTACATACGACTGCAATGCATCAACCATCTAAAGAAACGACGGCCGTATCATATCCAGCAAGTACAAGCGAGAATCGAAGACACGGCCGAAATTGCGGCCCATAGTAAACTGGCCGAGTCTGGCTACAGTCTAAGCAACTCAAAGCTTCTCAGGCAGCCTCCATTCTATGCTTCATTTCAATACTAGCTATTTAAAAAGCTAAAGTCAATGTTAGGATGCTTTATGTTTCTCAAGAAATGTAAAATAGCATTGTATGAAGAATGCCTAGTGTTTGATAGGGCAATAAGACGATGGTAGTAGTAAAATAGAAAAAAAATATGATTTTTGAATTGGTTTTTTGTTTTGATTTTTGAATTGGTTTTTTGGTTCTATTGCATAGAATTGATTTTTCGAAAATGTGTTTTATTCAAGAGATGGTAATGGACAAACTGAAAGAATGCAGATAAAAAGATGCTACCGTAAATCATATTTTTATAGACGAATTAATTCATAAAGAATATAATTTAATGAAAAAATATGAGAAACTTAATCGAAAGGAAAACTTGATAAATTCGTGCGTAGTATTTTATGATTAATGTTCGTGGTATATTCGTGTAGTCCGTAATGAACAATTTTTGGTGTGCGTTTTAATTTTGAAACCTAATCATCGATTTAGTTCGACAGGGAAAGATAATTTAAAGTTTCAATTGCAAGTTTGTTTTTAACTTAAAATGCATAAATGTTTGCATAAGGAATAATGTGCGATTGTCATTACGAAAATTAATTAAAGATAAATGATAATTTTTGTGCTGCAATAATCGATGATATCGCGGTAATTCAAATAAAAGATTGAATATACAAAGTATTATTCCTTTGTATATCCTTTTGGGAAAAAAGTCAACTTTGATTTGTTGTTTTCTCTTTGAAAAGTACTGTGACACTTTTAATTCCTATGAGACCATGTAAGTAGTTACCAAAAATTTAATCTTATAAAATATAGCTTCTCTTTTGGCCGACCCAAATTTTTATGTTACGAGCCGTCACTGGATACTAGCCTGTCTTATCTCATTTTATATTATTTTTTTATCCTGCTTTCATAGCCTACAACCTTTTTTTTGATTGTTATTAAGGATTTTGGCAAATCTGTGTATGCATTCGCTAGTATTAATTTCCTCAAATCATTCCAAGTAACGAATTCACTAAATGCGAAACAGTCCATACTTATTTATTTACAAACTCCTTTGTATTCTCTTGTTGACTGTTACATCGGTTTGTTTTGCTCTATTCTTTACGCATTTTGATGTGAACCTGCATGCTAATTGCTTTCTCATGCCTATATGGATTGTATTTGCTCTTTTCGAGTCTTGCCGTAATTTGATTGCCGATTATGCTTGACTCCCGGCCCCGGAATTCAGGCCAATTTCTGATCCCGAAAATCCCGGGATTAGAATTCATCAATCCCGGGGTTTTCGGGACCAGAAATTAGCCGGGATCCCGGGATTGGATTCGCTACCTGGAGTCTGGTAGATAAGTTTGTGTAAATGTTTTTTTTATGGGCCTCTTAAACATAGAAAAACAAACTCACAAACATTCCAAGTCGTAACCAAAATCGGATAATATCAACATGACGTTGGGTAATAGGATGCTGTTAGTAGCAAATGTTTAGATCAATATATGTATCTCAAAAACGGTTATGGTTACAAGAAAAAGTTGTAAGATATTTTTTGTTGTTACAAATTTGTCATACATTGTTTTTCTGAAGACGTGAATGTTACTGAGATATTTAGGAAAGGTCACTTTTGGTGACCTTTGACCCGTATAAAAAGTAACGCAGCACTCGGATCGATGGGGACTTTTGACATTTTGTTTAACACGCCAGTACCAAGGTTCACACCAAAATTCAGCTTTCCCCTAATTTTTCCGAAGTTTCGCCTTTTTTATGTCGGATTTCACTGGGCCATAATGTAATGTCATAAGACTACATTTGTCATACATACATAATCACATCTAGCTACGAAATTTTTGAACATGATATTGATTTCTTCCAACATACACAAAAACATCTAAAATATTACCTTGAATTTTAGGTTAGACAGCTCCGGAATTCTTAAGTTTTCCTCAAGACGCGCCACGTAGGACAATAGGCTGGTAAGTTGAGCTTTTATACATATTTCATATAACCGCATGTACCATTTCCACTTGGTAGCACTGTATTCAATTGTTTTGATTAATCCAAGACGAGTGAATAACAAGAATTTAGAAAAGTAACAATTTCCCCTAGTCTACGCCATTTCTTCTCATAACCCTCATATGCAATTGTGATAAGAGTTCACCGACACCGAGCCAATTGACTGTAATTATCGTGTTATTATTTGCATACACACTATTTCGCGACCGTTTCCAGTTGATGGAACATCTAAATCATTTTTATTATTATTTATTCTTCGCGTGAAAACAATCTGGAGCGGAGGAGCAGAACAAATAGATTTTGCAAGTTAAAATGAACCGATCTTGACCCCTAGAAGAAAGCATATGTTTATGTTTGCATGTGAATTCATTTGGTGGCTGGGTGCACATGTGCATTCACTCCAAATGAACTGCTTACATACGCATGCACCGTGAATTTAATATACTGTAGGGAGCGGTCGGGAGTAATGAAACTGAAGGGGAGGGTAGAAGTATCTTCGCTAAAATTGATATAAATCCTTGAATATGTTTTACGAGGTTAGAATAACCTCTGTATTTCTCCTGGGTTTTTATCCATAAGTTGTTTTCAAACTCTAATCTAAAATTACAACAATTTTTGCTTGGCAGTGCTTCGAAATTGGAAATTTGCTGGCTAAGATCAATTAATTATATCAAAACCGTTGAAAACAACTATTCGAAAAAATTAACGGACAATCGATTCTTCTCTCAACCCACACTTCCTACTTAGTCATCGTTCCCCAACTCACATCACCTCATCACCGAATTGCATATTCAGCGCATCAAACACCATACAAACATCTCATGAATGAATTGCTCGTGTTGAAACCGGTTGCATGCATTCTGCAAATGATGAAGATCGCTCTCTATGCTCGTATTATAAAACGCCTTGCAGCCGCCTCGCAGGCTCAATATAATTCAAGTTGACTTGCGGTACGGGCTCCGTTCGTTTGATCGCGAATTTATTCGGATACTGTTTTTTGTTGCAAATTGTTTTTTGTGATCGCGAATTTTTGTGTTTGAAAATAAAATTGTGTCGTTAGATTTGGGTGTGTACAGTGTCGTATTTGTTGCTGGACAATTAATACTTTTCTTGGGATTAAATTCTGTGAGTAAATCAAGCCTACATACTAACAGTTCTTATATCAACCGATTACCGATGAATTATCCTATACTATCTACACCTCGCCTCTTGGGAATGAAGAGATACCTTGGCTAAAGTTCCGAATTGTAACTTTTTACCGATCCAGTGTTGTGTTGATTCTCTTCTTGTTGTGTATTTCCATGGGAAGAAGTAAACAAAGAACAAAGAAAATCGTGTTTCATCTTGCAGCACCTGCGGTCAGGTCAGCTGCTTGGTTTGAATGCGAATCAAGGAGCTGAATGGGGATGAAAGAGCTGCTGAATGTGCACTTGTTAAGTGAATTCAAGGACAAAGTGATTAGAAACTAAACATTGCACATATAAATGCATAAAAAGCTATAAAACTTTCTGAAGAAAAAACCGCCACAGGATTTCGAAATTTTATTATTCGCGAAAATTCATCAAGTTTGAATGTTTTTGAAATATTTTCTTGTTGGAATAGTTCAACTCAACTCTAGACTTAAATGTGCATATAATTTCGGAATCTAATATGTGCAATAAAGCAAATAACAATGGAGATTATCTTGGGTTCGAAATTTGTAGAAAACTCTGCTGGTTTGGCAAGTCAATAGGAGTTTACTTTACACATATAGCTGTGAAGGCTGCTTGCAGTAAATGAACCTGTCATCATAACCGTCAAACAAATTCACGAAAACTAGTAGGATGACATTAGGTCTGTTTCCGTACTTCAGCAAACTGCAGCAGTAACAGAATTTGGCAGCTGGCTTCTTTTTGCTGCAAAATTTGGCTTGCATTTGGCTTGCAGCAAAAGTACGGAAACGACTTGCTGCGAATCTATTTTAATATATTATAATAGATTCAAGTACGGAAACAGACCTATTATTTAAGCCTGAATTACATTGCCATGCAGTGCAGTTAGGGATTCCAATCCCGAACCATTTTTTCAATCCCGGGATTACGGGATTAAAAAATCTCAAATCCCGGGATCCCGGGATTCGAGATTCAAAATATAACACTACAAAATAAGTCAAGTTTTTAATAAACAGATTATATTATGTGCCATCATTTCAAAACTACAACAATAAGTAAGCTCAAAACTGTATAAAAAAATATATTTCTGAATAATTACTAATTTATTTAATTGATGCTAATAAAAACAATAATTTTAATTATCCAAAACGTTGACAGTATGAAGACAAATATTTAAAATTACAAATATTACAAATAACAACAAAAAATTACGACAAAAATCACAACAACAAATCACAACTCTTAAAATTGAGATACATAATAAAGTAACATATGAAAAACTCTGCCAAAGTTCATTGGGTTTTTCGGAAGTAACATTGAAGCAATAGCAAAGCATCCAAAGTATCGTCTCCAAGCCTGCTTCTAAATTTATTCCCGATGTTGGACGCTGCAGAAACGGTCGATAAATATTGGTAAGCCTGCTCCAAACTATGCGAGTGCCACCACTTTCGAAAAGATTTATTTCTTTTGCAATGGTTTTAATTAGATTAGTTTCTTGCGGCATTTCATGATTATTAATTTTCATACTTTTGCAGCTCTTCTTGTAGCATCAATTGACGACTACCTTGTTCTGATTCAATATGGGTATCTACTGGGTTCTCCTCATTTCTTTGGCTAGCAAGCAAAGGGTTCAGCATCTAGATCATTGAAGTATTTTTTTTAAATATTTGTATTACTTGGTTTCCAAAATAGAGATTCTATTTCACTTGGCAAACTTTTGCTGGCACAATGTAGATTCTGGAGATAGCTTAGCTAACCAGATAGCTCAGTACACGGACGCTCTTTTATTCGGTCCAATATTGCAATTTTCATAGCATTCACAAGAATGGACCGTTTTTCCCCTAGCAGCCTAAATAAAAATCTTGATGAAGTATTAGCAGTGCATAAATTTGCATCTTTGCGATTTAAGGCCTCCACAGTCAATTTTACAAGGAGTAAAACTTCAATAAGTTTCTGAATCGAATCAAACTCAGTTCCTTTTAATCGCTCTGGATATTGCAGGCCTATTAATGTATACTATTTTTCAAAATGGAAAACCGTTTAAACATTGTCAAGAGATTATTTCATCTTGTTTTACAATCCAGTAAGTGAGACAATTAAATGCCTTGCTCGGATTTGACAAAGTTTTGCCGATCGTTATTATTTAATACAAAATAATAAAATACAAAAAAAATACAAAACTACCTTACGAACTTTCTTTATGCATGCGCTGATGTCCTTCGTCAGATCTAGCGTGTCTTGCAGGCGACCGGGTTCAAGGTAGTAAGCTGATTCAGGAGCGTCTAGACTATCAGCTGCTTCATCAACTCTTTAATCTGGAATGGACCTCCTATTATAGAGAACATCGCAAATTGCCAAAAGGATGCTATGCGCCAAACAAATATGTTGCTCTGTATCAACTAGTCTGCCTTCTTTTCATCGGTTATGATAGTAACAATGTCTTTTCCTAGAGAAACATCAAATGAACCGTTCACCTGAGATACTGCTTGCATAGCCCACAACCTTTTTTTTGATTGTTATTGAGGATTTTGGTAAATCTGTGTATGCATTCGCTAGTATTAATTTCCTAAAACCATTCGAAGTAACGAATGCACTAAATGCGAATCAGTCCATACTTATTTATTTACAAACCCCTTTGCATTCTCTTGTTAACAGTTAAATCGGTTTGTTTTGCTCTATTCTTTACGCATTTTGATGTGAACCTGCATGTTAATTGCTTTCTCATAAATATGGATTCTATTTGCTCTTTTCGAGTCTTAACGTAATTTGATTGCCGATTATGCTTGACTCCCGGCCCCGGAATCCAGGCCAATTTCGGGACCAGAAATCAGTCGGGATCCCGGGATTGGATTCCCTAAGTGCAGTGCACTGAAATTTAGAGCTCATGTAATTCCATGTGGCAATTCACATTCAGTGCGGTGCAGTGCACTGCACTGCATCGTTTAGGCTAATTTCTAAAAACACTGCACACTGCATCGGTTGACATTTGTTTGAAAGTAGTTGACCGGGCAACAACTATTTAAATTGAGGCGGAAATTCCGTTCCAGGCATTAAATTGTAAATGGACGAAAAACAGATACAGAAAATCTAAATATCAAACCTCCACAAACTAATTTGGCATTAATTGTCGAACACTGCACTGCTTTCAATGTGCTTTGCAATGCGTGCACTGCTTCGGCATTGCACTGCACTGCATGGCAATGTAATTCAGGCTTTAGGATCGCTAGTGTGAAAAACGATTAACTATTTCGATAATATCCAGGTTAGCCGCTTCGAATTTCGATAAGTCAAAGTTTAAAGTATGACGACTAACATTGACTAATGAAAGAAGCGGAGTTTAAATATGCCAAAATGTATCTTAAGGTATGCGTTGTGTTTCCTATTAAAATTGTAAAAATGACGTACTATCTACAAGAGCTCATCAGTTTCCGTGTAGGTAGGGTAAAATACCAGCCTCTTAATCAAAAAGTCAAAATAATATTTTTGTTTGGAAACAAATATTACAAAACATTAATTGAAATAAGTCATTTTTCTCCAGTGCTTAGCCTAGTGAGGTTAGGTCAGTCAGCAATGTAGGGTCGTACTGAAACAATAAAAAAAATACTAAATGTATGTGTATACATGTACATAAATTGATTCGTAAATGAAGAAACTGCTATATTACCTTAATGGTAAAAAAATAAAATTTTATGTTATTTCTGACACACGAAGAGCAGGTGCGCAGTTTCTTCGTAAATATTACTGACAAACTGTACATCTTAAGTGGCACCAAATGGGACAGCTACATAAAATGTCTTTCAAATCCAATTTTTCGGTTGGTCCATTTTATATTAGCGGCAAACGTATATATCTTATTTGGAGCCTTAAATTTGTTTTACAGGAGTCTTGAAAACCAATTCCTGGGCTCTATTTTCTTATTTTTCTTCCTTAACTTTTATTCTTTCTAAGTCTTTCATTAAAATGACTGCGTTCTTTTTACTATTAAAATCACTTTGGGCATATATATGTATATATATATATTTATATATATATATATATATACATATATATATATATATATATATATATATATATATATATATATATATATATATATATATATATTTATATATATATATATATATATATATATATTTATATATTTATATATATATATATATATATATTTATATATATATATATATATATATATATATATATATATATATATATATATATATATATATATTTATATATATATATATATATATATATATATATTTATATATTTATATATATATATATATATATTTATATATATATATATATATATATATATATTTATATATATATATATTTATATATATATATATATATTTATATATATATATATATATATATATATATATATATATATATATATATATATATATCATCAAAAAAATTCAGTGAATTAATCTCAAGAACGCGCCATCCGATTGAACTGAAATTTTCAAGATACATTGGTGTATATGCAGAATAGTGCCAGGTCTCTTAAAAAGTTAAAAATCTTTCACCCTATGGCGCCGGCGGCCAATTTAGTGATATTATTAATATACCTATTATTCTATCCAAAAATAATTTTTGCATAGATAAAGTTAAAAAAACCAATTTTGAATGTGTTTCAAATGTTAATCGGTTAATGTTTTGGAATTTTTTAACCCCATATCTGCGCTAGGTGCCTAAAAAGAGGTCGGGAAAATTTGAACATTTTTAAATTGCGATAACTTTTGACAGAGCTATCAAATCATTATCAAACTTTCAGAACATATTTATACTATTTAGTTGTATGTTGCTTTTAATGAGCATGTTGGTAATCCTGTAGCAAGGGCAATCGCTGAAAAAAAGCCACTCATATAAATCTTATGTTTTGTCTACATAGCCAAAGTAAAACATTTGAAATTTTACTACGGACAAGAATGGTAACCTTCTCACAACTAACCCATAGTTTTTAGCATCAAAAACTTATATTCACGGGAACTCACGACCCGATAATCAGATACAGTTGAAATTTACAGCATATATTGGTAATGAATAAGACCAAGTCTGATGGAAGTAATTTTGAAATTCGGAGAAGTCTGTACCAGTGGCGCCATCTTGAAAAATCATTAAGACAAATAACTGCGTGTAGCCCTATAAATTCTGATTTAGTCGTTCGATTTTAGAAATTTGGTCGAAAAATTCGGTTGGAGCTGCCAGCTATGATACTTTTTGTGCCTTAAATTTTGAAAATTTGTTAAGGAAAATAATGCTCTTTGCCCTAAAGCTTCTAGTACAGTCATGGTATCATAACTAAATTCATATGGCAAACTAATCTTATTGTAGCCAATATTCAGTAGAAATTTTAGTTCAATACAATGATAGGGCTGCCACCTATGGTTGTTTTTGTATTTTTTTTTGGCATACCTTTAGTAAGCGGGTTTAGCATAGAATTTTCAAATCGTAGTGATCTTATAGTGAAAATAAACATCAAATATTAAGATCTAGAAAATTTGAAAACTTTTGCGAATGGTAACCCTAAATTTCTTTGCATCCCTATAACTTCCAATGCAGTCATCGGATCAATACGAAATTCGCAGAGCAGGTTGACTTCAACGTAAGGCAGAAGCGACATATTTTTGGCTTCGATGCTAGTTAAGGGCTGCTAGCACTAGGCCTTTTTGTTATTTTCGTTCGAATAAATGCTTGCATTAAGTATTTTCATCGAATACATTTACAATGAAAATAAGTAAACATTGTTTAAATTTTCTAAGCTCTGGACATTTTTCGGATGGCAACCCCAAACACCTTTCTACCGCAGTAACTTTCAATGAAGTCACCGAAATTAAAATTAGCTTAGATTCTATTATTACTTAGGGTGTATTAGTTTTAAGTATATAATACACACTCAAAATCTGCACAAATCCTCTACTGTTCTTCGAACATTAGTGTTTCTAGCGGTTCTGATGCGCTAGGGTTTTTGTATGTTTTTATTATGTTTCCTGCAATATTTGTTTGCATACTGTTTTACTATCATATTGTAGTATTTTTACTAATGTTCGAAGAACATTAGTATTAAAATCGATTCGGCCAAAAATTCATATTTCCATATATATATATATATATATATATATATATATATATATATATATATATATATATATATATATATATATATATATATATATATATATCATCAAAAAATTTCAGTGAGATAATCTCGGGAACGCGCCATCCGATTGAGCTGAAACTTTCAGGATACATTGGTGTATATGCAGAATAGGTCCAGGTCTCACTAAATGTCAGTTATTGTTAACCTTTTGGCGCCGGCGGCCATTTAAGTGATATTTTTAATATACCTATTATTTCGTAAACAAATAATTTTCGCAAAAATAAAGTTGACAAAATAAATTTCGAACGTGTTTTACATGTGAATCGGATAATGTTTTGGAATTTTTTAACCCCATGTGTGCGCTGGGTGCCTAAAAAGAGAATGGGAAAATTTGCAAATTTTTAAACTATGATAACTTTTGACAGAGCTATTCAATCATAACGAAATTTTCAGGACATATTTGTATTATTTAGTTGTAGATTTGTGTAGCTTTAAATGAGCGTGCTGGCAACCCTGTAGCTAGGGCAGGCACTGAAAGTGAAAACCTCCAAATCATCGTCTCTCTTGAAAAAATGTAAATTGTAAATTTTGTGCTTTGTTTACATAGGCAAAAAATAAAATTTGATATGGTATAACGGGCACGCCTGGTAACCCTTGCCCAATTTACCTATATTTTTAGCATCAAAAACTTCTGTTTATGAACCAATAACCAGATATAGCTGAAATTTACAGAATGCATTGGACTTAAGTAGGACCAGATTTGATAGAAGCGATTTTGAATTGTGGGCAACTCTGTGCCAGTGGTGCCATCTTGAAAAATTACAAAGAAAAAAAAACTGCTTTTTGCCCTATGAAATGTGAATAAGTTACCAGATTTTCATGAAATTAACATAGTAGCTGAATCTTACTCTAATCTTAGTAGTAGAAATTTGAGTGGTAGAAATTTGGTTGGAAAATTTGATTGGTGCTGCCAGCTATGGTAATTTTTGTGTCTTTGGTTTTGAAAATTCGTTCAGGAAAATAAAACTTTTTGCCCTATAACTTCCAGTGCAGTTATGAAATCAATACGAATTTCATACAATTAATAGAACTTATTATAAACATTATTCAGGCCAAATTTGGTTGAAAAGCCACGATAGGGTTGCCAGCTATTGTTGGTTTTGTGTTTAATTGCAATATCTTTATTAAGCGGTTTTATCGTAGAATTTTCAAATGGTAATGATATTGTAGTGACAATAAACAGCAAATATTAAGTTTTCAATTATTTGAAAAAACTCGCTGCAGGTAACCCTAAATTTTTTTATACTCATATAACTTCGAATGTAATTAAACAATGTGAAGCAGATGTGATATATTCTTGGCTTTGATACTGGCAAAATGTTGCCAGCACGAGTCGGTTGTACTACTTTTGTATCAATAAATGCTTACAGTTGGTATTCATACCGGAAACACTTACAACGAAAATAAATAGCCAATGTTTCAATTCCCAAAGTTCTGCAAATTTTTCGGATCGCAGCCCCAAACACCAACTTTAGTTACAGTGTTGCAGGCACTGATCATTTTTTTCATTGATGTTATATGAGATGCTGCTTTCAAAATTTTGTGAAATAAGCAACTGATAACGAATATAATTAACCCGTGTTTTGCTCTCATAAACGTTGAAATTCATGCCAGTGGTAATATCTGAAACCTTCCACCATATGAGTTATAATGCATTCTTGAGACCAAAGTAAAACGTTGCATTTGAAACAGTTTGGCCGTAATAAGCAGTACATGTGGTGGAATATGCACTCAAAACCTGCACGATTCTTCTACTGTTCTTCGAACATTAGTGTTTCTAGCGGTTCAGGTGCGCTAGAGTTTTTTATCCATATTTTTGGCCTATTGAAACTTGCAAAATCGTTTTTTTCATAATTTCTTTTCATGGATAGTCTTCCCGGCAGTCTAGCAGTATTCTTCAGCTCATACAGTGACTGGAGACGATTATTAATATTAAAATATTAATAAACTATCATTAAATTTGCCAGCGTCAGTAAATTTAGATTCGAAAATATGAATTGTCCCATTCCAATTGCTGGTAGAGATAAACCGCACAATAATGCTACCAAAAAAAGAACCATATGTTCCCATCAAGAACATCACACAAAACAAAACAACAAGCGGGGAAAAAAGAGAAAATGACCTCAAATGACAATAACTGTAATGAAATCACAATATAACGCTCAACTCCTAAGCAACCGGTGGCGGTACCTACCATACACACTCGAGTTCATATAAGTATGTAAATAAATACTTTGGATAAGCTTCCCACTGACGTTGCACCGTTTACTTCTCAATCCACGAGCCCAGGCACATTTAAAGTCTCCGTTGGCGGATACATCGGAACCTCTACATGGATTTTCTTTTGTTGCACAAAGTCTTCTCGTTATTAGCAGCTTCGTTGACTTTAGGCATTTACCTATGTATAATTCTGGTGTCTGTGACGTATCGCTATACCTCAAAGATCACAATGAATAATACAATGGGTAGAACTGTGGAAGCAGTACCAGCACCACCAGTTGCAAGTTAACACGATGAAACAAGAAAGCAACAGGAAACAGACAAAATGCGCCTCTCTTTTGCAGTTGGGTGAGTCCAATTGCCTTTACGGGTCAGTGGATTTGTATTTTCGAAATAACGATAATTTTATTTCGATGAGTAATTCTCTGTCTTTTGTTTGATTGTACGACGATATTTTTTGGAGGATGAAATAGAGCCATATTCTTGTCACATCAATCAGACTACTTCAATCTTCTTCAATCAAACAAAATTGAACGTGAAATAAGGCTGAAGATTTTTTTTGGCAACACTTAGCTAGTGCTTGCACCCTCAAAACCTCAATTGAATATTGAAATCAGCTTTTTGTCTCCATTTCGTAATTGAACCAAATGTTGGTTCCATTGGATTTCAATTGCGTCGTAGTCATTTCTGATTTTGCGTTGGTTTTTCGTGCCATCGATTTTCTTCTATTGAATTTTCTGCATCACAGCTCATAAATCCATTGACCTTGTCATATTCACTCTCCATTGTTGTTTTCGGTTAATGTTTGCGACATGTTTAGTTCGTTGACCGATTTGAGCGTTGAATTTTGTTGATGGGACGGGAGAGGATGGATGTGAAAATAGGATTTAAAAAATTAAACATTGACTGCTGAGTAGCAGAGCTAAATAAGAGCTGAATAGGGTTAAAGACGATTTTCCAAAAATTATGAAAACATATACTATACGTTTTTTCACGCCTACATATTCAAATATAAGATTAATCTTGAAAATATTACCTTATTTTTATACAACCTACTAATCCCTTGGCTTATTTCATTTCAGATTTCCGCATTTCGAGTAGTCTGTCGCTTCTAAAAATATTTTGACGATTTCCTATTCCCAACGTCAGAAAAATAGTTTAAGCGATTGATTCATCATAATTGCTCTACAAATATTAAACAGAAACTCAATTATCAATAGTTGAACCGTTATATCTTAGTCTTAAATATTCCTATTTGTTTTAAAGAAAAAAGTGTACTGTGTTTGATTTCTACAACCAGAAGAAATTCATATTCGTTAAACCACTATTCAAAAGACGTGATATTCGCGTACATACGTGTGTGATTTTCATCAATAACAATAAAAATAAGTGTATTAATTGCATTCTCAACCTACGATCTCAACTTCGAGCAGCAAAATAATTAAAATATCTCAACAAATCATGGATGCTGTAACTGTTAATGGTCATGAATCAGCTGAAGGTAAGTGGGATGCATTTGGACTTGTACATTATTTTAGATATAACTAGATACTCTCGTATTTATTTGAATTGTTGTTGCGTTCAATATGGATAGATTCTTGGGTTACGAAGAAAGCTTGCACTCGGGAGTAGATGTCAATCGATTTGTAAACTGAATTGAATGAATGATAGATAAGTGCGATTAGTTTGAATGGTGGTGTCTTGGCCTATAAAAATTGAATGAGTTGGTGTAGAAATGGATGAAAATGTTTGTGGTTTGAGTGCAGATGATATTGCAATTTACTGAAATGGGCTAAAATGGACGGCAATTATTGGAGATGGATGCATTTTATATGGTTGGGAAGTGAAACTATGATGGTGCAACTTTCTCTGTATTGGATGTTTAAGTGTAATGGCTATATGAATTTATGGTTTTGCCAAAATGGTATTGAATGACATCCTATTTGGATCGATGAGGGTGTAGGAAGTAATAGTGTAATGTACTGCTGCAACTTAAATACATTTTCCCCAAACATTGTGTTAATCATTTGAACAGGCAGAAAATGATGATAGTGGATTGATTTTAATGCTTCTTTTAGTAACATAAATATTGGTGTATTATCAAAAAACAGTTTATCAATGTGAAAAGCAGCTTGATTTCTAGTAAAAATTAAGGCCTATATAATATTCAAGGTTATTTGAAAGAATAGTAATTTAAGATATAGCTCATTAATCGACCATTGGTTAAGATAATTATGTGGCAGTAATTTTCGCCGACCTAAAAATGGCCGAGATTTTGTTTCTGCGACTAGAAAAGTTTGGGATTTTTATGGAATTTAAGGAGAATAGTGACAAAACAAGAAAGCTACACCAGTCAGGAATGTTCTATAAACAAAGTTATTTCACAGGTGTTTATTCTAAGGCCCATACTTTTCCTTATCTATGTGTGTCAACGTTCAAGATCTGGTAAAATTTTCTGGTAAAATACTCACAACTACATCAGAAGTAAAATCAAACTATTTATCGTAACACTGAGAAAGCATGATTTCCTGGAAAAACACTAAACTTCTATTCTTAAATGCTCTTATTCTTTTTCCTGTTAAATATGGAAAAATCTTGTGGAGCGAAACAACTAAGCATAACATCGAGCTAATTGGGAGACTCGTCACTAAGGTGATAAAAGTTATATTTATATTGCCGATCTTAGCACCAACGGTCACCGTGTATACTCTATCAGGGTTGTTGAATATCCAACAGATTATTAATCTTGAAACAGGAAAAATAATATTCCAAATTATTAACAGCAAACTAAAATGGCCAGATATTCCTCGAACTGTTGGAGAGTTGACTAGCAGAGAGAAACCAGACCTGCCGGCAACCTTTCGGCTTGTACACCAGGAACGGATAGATTGAAAGTGGATCCCATAAAAGATGGTATAGCTTTCTACAATACATTGCCAGATACGGTAAGGAATTCAAGCAAGATCGCAAAATTCCAAGAAAACTTCAAATTGAAACTGCAAAATTAACAACTACGCACAATGGCAATAAATACCAGAGTTTTTTGTATACTTTTCTGCGGACACATATTAATGAACACAATCATGAGACAATAAAAGAGTTTATCATATTGATAAAAACTGTGCTGTCTCTTATATCACCAAACTAGTTGTCTGGGAAGCACTATGAAAACTTACCGGAGGGGGCAAATTATGCAAATGGACTGTGCATGCTGATAGAGTGATGGAGAAAGTGGAAGGAAGGGGAGAAAAAAATTCGGTTCACACTTAGGTTCTGGGACTGCCTCCTTCAAACAGACTCCAGAGAAGATACACTTAGGCACATATGGGCTCATTGTGATACCGCATTGCGTAGTGCACACCCCTTATTCACAGAAGATCTACCCTGAGTCCTTGAAGAACTTTGTGATCCTCTTTAGATTCACCGAAATCATTTCGGTTCGGCAAACAAAGTAGTATGAGCCAAGATACTTCATCATTCTTCCAGCCAGAACTGAACATACATACAGGAGATGAAATACTGTTTCCTCTACCTCCTCAGATGTACAGCTCCAGCAGGTCCTTGTAAGGGATACCCAGCCCTGTTGAATGCCTGCCAAACAGAAAGTGCCCAATTAAGACAGTCACCAATGCGTGAAAAGACCCCTTTTCCAAATCGAAAAGTTCCCATTTCAAAAATGTTCCAATGTCCAAATTTCCACAATTGTGAAGCGATAGCATAAGTGGTTTTACAACCCAGAACAAACTTTAAAGCGTCTTTTAAATATTTCTGCCTGATGCCAGTTTAACTGAAACCATCGGAATACCAATCCGGAGACTGCAAATCACTTCCAGCAAAAGCGTGCCAGCCTTTGCAAATTGGTCCGCTCCACAGTTCCCGCCAATGTACCTATATCCTGGTACCCAAAAAAGCTACTTCATTGAATGTCTCGATATCTCTTTAAAAGATGTAAGGACTAGATTTGAGAAGGTGTGAGCTCCAGCAAGCGACTGTATAGCCGCTTGGCTGCCAGCGAAAATGCAAATATGCACCGCAAACCTCTGATTACATAAAAGCCAATTGACCGCGTCAAGAATCGCCAACACCTCCACCAACAACACATTAGTCTGGCAAGCGGAACAAAAGCTTCAGGTTTACGTTAATGGAAAATATACCACAGCCCACTTTGTCGTTTGGATTCAGACATCGCCATATATTTCCATAGCATCTGCTACTAAGATAATACCCTAGCTTATTCCTCTTTGCTTGGGATCTGAACCTCAAACCCTTGAGTCAGAGACCGACGGGCAATAGTATGTTCAATTTGGTGTCATCGTTCAATACTTCCACAGGATTACCCTTTCGCCTACATCTCTTCCTGTCTGGGATTTGGATCTAAAATCTCTAAGACAGAGATGGTTGGGCAACAGTGTATTCAATGCTCGCTGGAACAGACATGCCCTGTCCAGGCCTGTCCAGGCCTGTGCTTGTCTAAGGATCACCACAATATAGACTTACCGCTGCGCACCTCGCATGTTGTGAGGCAAGCAGATCGGTAGAAAGCCAATGAAGCAACACCAAGAGTGCCTTCGTCATGGTAGTGCGGAGTGCCTCCGATATCTATAAGGCTGCTTCCTCTCTATCACCTCCTGATTTACATCCTTAAGTATGCAGCCACAAAACTACTACTCCGTATGGCATATTTGGTTCCAATTTACTAGTGTAAATTCAGGAAACGGTACAAGACTGCAGCCCCCAAGTTGCTCTTATCACCCATAGCTGTAAAGAGCAAACAATGCTTTGCGAGCCCCTTCCGCTATAGTTTCCTTCCATAGAAGCTTCGAATGCAGGATGAATCCCAGACATCTTACTTTGTTTGCGAGGTTGATAGAAGTTCCATTGAATTTCGGTAGATCGAAGCATGGAATCCTATGCTTCCTCGTGAAGAAAAATTAGTTCAGTTGTGTTAGGGTTAGTGCTACACTTCTGACACCATTGCGAGAGAGTATGTAAGCACTCTCAATCTCTTTGATAGTGTCCCAGTTCACACGTAGCGATCATTGCTTGTAATATTTTAGTATCCTGTTCTGCGATAGAAGTTTGAGTAGCCTAGGGGATAGAGCACTCGCTTTTTCTTCGTCCCTGGTTCGAATCATGGTTCGGATGAGAGACTGCACACCAACCTTTGTACTCACCTCACTCTGAATAGGTACTTGAGCTAATCGGGGTAAAGTGAGTCGTAGAACTAATCACTCCACACTTGTTCGTATTCACATTAATTGTAAGCTAGTGAATGAAGCTACCTGCCCGCTTCAACCTCTAAACCCAATTACTCTTACTGCAATAGATTCCGTAATTTCAACCACAAAAAATTTGTGCCAACTTTAGCGTCCCTATAGCCCTTCTTGGGCTTTCTGCATATGCCGCCTCAAATTGTCTTGGTCCAATGATTTCGAGAGGCGGTGCGCAATGTTCGTCAACAGAGTCAGACCAGCTTTTTCTGGGCTTTCCACACTGGAATTCTGAATACTTAGTTTTGGTACTCGATGATCGTCCATTTGGTACTCGATGATCGTCCAGTTGTCAAAGTATCTACACTGAACCAAAGTATCGAAAATAATGAAAAAATATGAAAAATTATAGGAAAAAACAGCGTGACCTAGAAATGGCCGTAAAGATTCTTCGTTAGCCCAATGAATGGTTATGGGTGGCTTTGCTAGCCCTATGTGGCTTATGTGAGTTCTTGAAAATGGGGTGAATTCACTCCGGAAAATGGGCGCTGCGTCCTTCATCCGTTATGAATAAACGCTTTTTAGCCGCAATATCGCACTCAAATACAGGGGAAAGGGACTTCGTCTGCGAATGACTCGAAGGCTGTCTGGCATTATCTGGCTAAAAGTCTCCATAGATGGGCGAACATATTCGCACACTTGGTGTGCCCACCAGGAACAAAATTGATTACTCACCATGATCTTACTGTGCACAGTAATAAATGCACTGATGCGCGCACTTATTCTTCCTTCGATAAAAGTCTGCAGCCAGACACAGCCAATACGCGAAAAAGCGCGTTTGGTAGGAGATGTTGTGGGGGCCAACCTTTACCCATGACTTTGGCTGCTGAGAAGCCTTTCTTAATTTGAAAGAAGTTAGCCAGTCCCAATGGTATCTGAAAAGAAGAAGTCTTCATAAGCCAACGCCCAACAAATGCCGACAAATCCCCAAAATGATCCCGTTTGTAATTTGCGTTCTCTCACAACCTCGTTCACACGTCCAGCCTCAGTCGTGGTCAAAATTCCACTCCCGGAAAAACAGTACTTGACATAGAGTGACATCCCGTTATCCACACCTGCAAAATCGAAGTCCCATGCTGCCTCTAGTGAAACGACTGGTGACCCCAGTTTATGTCATTGCAATCAGTGCAACTAAATTTGTAGAAAGCACAACGCTGTTGACTTCTGTGTATTTTGTTGCTGTGTTAGTAGATGTACTTCCATTTGATGTTTCAGATTTTTATGGCATTGCACATTTTGTTTGGCTTGTTTGATGATTCGATTGGACTTTTTCTTCTCCTTATTATATTCGCACACTTGAGTGATTCGTTTGTGTTATTCCTATAGTTAATGAAAGATACTCGTTTTCGTTTCGAAGCATCGTTAACTTGTTTCTGACAGGCACTTCAATTTTTGATTTTTACTAATGTTCGAAGAAAATCCATTTTGAAAAATCACTAAGAAAAATAACTGCTTTTGGCCCTATGAATTCTGATTCAGTCATTCGATTTTGAAGAAATTCACACAGCAGCTGAACCTTACTTCAAACCACGTATGGTAAAACTTCGGCTAGAGCTGCCAGCTATGGTAATTTTGGTGTCTTAAATTTTGAAAATTCCTGAGGAAAATAAAGCTCCTTGCCCTATAACTTCCAGTATAGTCATTGAATCATAACGAAATTCAAATGGCAAATTAAATTTCTTGTAGGCAATATTCAGTAGAAATTTAATTTAAAAAAATGATAGGGCTGCCAGCTTCTATTGTTTTGGTATGTTATTGGTAGTAAGCGTAAGCGTGAGCGTAAGTATAGTAAGCGATTTTAGCGTAGAATTTTCAAATTGTAGTGATCTTATAGTGAAAATAAACACCAAATACTAAGATTTAAAAAATTTGAAAACTTTTGCGAATGGTAACCCTAAATTTTTTGGGATCCCTATAACTTCCAATGCAGTCATCGGATCAATACACAATTCGCAGGGCAGGTTGACTTCAACGTGAGGCAGATGCGACATATTTTTTTGCTTCGGTGATATCAAAGGGCTGCCAGCACTAGGCTTTTTTGTTATTTTCGTTCCAATAAATGCTTGCATTAAGTATTTTCATCGCAAACATTTACAATGAAAATAAGTAAACAATGTTTAAATTTTCTAAGCTCTGGACATTTTTCGGATGGCAACCCCAAACATCTTTCTACCGCAGTAACTTTCGATGAAGTCACCGAAATTAAAATTAGCTTAGATTCTATTCTTACTTAGGGTGTATTAGTTTTAAGTAGGAAAAGTAAGTAGTGGTACAATACACACTCAAAATCTGCACAAATCCTCTACTGTTCTTCGAACATTAGTGTTTCTAACGGTGCTGATGCGCTAGGGTTTTTTTTTTAAATAATTGTGATTAGTTCATCAACATTGCTAGTTGATCTTCCTTTTAACTGTAGTTCGACAGACAATGTTAATTCCTTATTGTAAGCCGGCCTAAGGAATTAATTTTTCGGTGTCTTTTTTTATCAACATTACTATTCAGATTAACATTTTGTGATTTAAAGCTTAATAATCTTCATATTTCTATTAGACGTGGGTTGTTCATGAACGAGAAGAGACTTTTCCGTTTGTTTATATGATCGAACTATATCACCGTTTCTAGTCCAAACGTCTCATCATAACTCATATTAAATTTTTGACTATTTTTTCGGGCTCTATTCGTGGTCGTGCCTTTAAATACGAACAACGAAAGGGAAGGATGTATGTAGCTCGATAGAAGGAAAGCATGTATGTAGCTCGATGATCCGACTGGCACCACGGATCAAGTTTAAAGTAAAATCGACAGTAAACTAGATTTGTGCCAACTATGGTTACGAGAGCTGGAAAAAAATCATATAAGTAGATCGTTGGCTACAATCAGGGCTTTACGCAACAGCGAAAACTGAAATGAGGACAACGGTTCTGAAACATTGGGAAAGGCAGGATTGAATGAAATAGTTGGCTCGCAGCTCACCACGTTAAATACCGCCTCTCGATGAATAGTTTCGTAACTAACTATTGAACTAAAAGTGATGGTGTCAGTGAGACATTTCACTATGTTGAACATAATCTAGTGAAACGGATCAGTCTTCTGAACATCCATTTTACATCATGGATCTCTCGGATCAGTCTTCTGAACCATTTTGAGCAAGTTTAATTTGTACAAGAGTTCTTCACACAACCGCTAGTCACTGGTTTAGTAATGCGTCAAAGGTTACGGATACACGAATAAGCTGAGTTGCATTTAAAATGGTTGCGTTGTAAGATGAAATGATATTCAAGTAGACACGAGTTCCAGAAGAGGACCATAGAATGTTGAAATCTCTATCTTATTGCGCATGGAATAAATGTTATCTAGATTTTTTTTTAGTATTTTATATATGATACATCACATTTAATTAAAATCATTCAAAAATGCAAGCATTATTTCCCACTTGAACTTTGACTTTTCCTCGAGTGTCATTAAAATCCACGCAACAAATTCAACAACCAATTAGCGAACTTTATCCACAGAAAGAAATCGCAAAGTACTCAACAAAATATGGACTGTCAGCAATTGTATATTTCCATTTCTATCATCCCCTAGACCCCAGACTGAAATACACCAAACGCAACAAATTGCCTTCACGCATATATCAATATCATCATTGCAGACGACTCTCATAAAATTCTTTGTACCACAAATATTTTATGAGGTGCAATAAAAAAAGGGTATTCTTACCCTAGCCTCGTTGCTTGGCGAAATACTCTGAATTCAATGCATCCCCAAACTTAAAGCAGAAAAACGAATAAAAAAAATGAAAGGCTCCCTTTTGCAAAACAACAAGATGATGTGATGTGATTCTCGTTGAAAATTTCTCTCTTTGCGAAAAGCCTTAAAGATTGATTCGTCAAAAACCTGAAGGACTTGCTTTTTGCAAAACAATCATAGGAAATAATAATATGGAAATCTGTTTTAATTAAGGAAACGAGCAGAGCAGTGTATGTGATTTCATGCGTTATTTCAGGTTTTGAATTGTGGAGTCGAGGGGGGTGGTATCATTTTCTTTGGGTGGGTCTGCGCCATTTATGAAGTGTTGTAGATGAGTTGTGCTTCGCTTGGGAAGTGAGAAAAAGCACTTACAATATATTCAGGTAGATTTTAGATTTGAATTTTAGAATTTGAAGTTAACAATTGGTGACTTTGAAATGGAAAACCATTATTCGAATATGAAAAAGTTCAATTTGAAATAGAAAATTTGTTGAAAATATAGTTCTGATATAATGTTGTAACTAAGTTATTTTTCAAAAATATGAGATTGGTTTTACTATGAAATGCTCACATTTTATGTTATTATTTGATAACGTGTAAGGAAAAGTAAATCAGTTCAAAAGTAGAAAGGATATATTCACCATCATCAGTCCTGTAACCGTGGCTTTGCTCCTGGCCTAAAAGAAAAGGATATTTCATACTTCATAATAATTTAGCTTATTCTTCCTCGCATGTCTCTATGCTTTCTCTTTATAAAAACTGTAGAACCCGTATTTTCTAAAACTTGAGAAACCTTGAGATTTCAATCTAGCTGTTACCAACAAAAAATTATTGTTCTACATGACAATAGCTCAGGCATGCTGGTGAGAATTGAAAAGATTCACGATGAATAAACTAGATAGTGAGATGTTCCGATGTCAGTAAAAAAATCTCTTGTATGAGTTGTCTAGACAGGTAGATCCGGCTCAAGATATATGTTCAGATGATGATGCTAAAAGAGACTGTAGCAAAATAAAAAACTATTTTGTAGTGCAATCATGTTTTTTGAATTGAGTCAAAAAGAAGCGACAAGTAACATTTTTCAATTTAAATATTTTTTAAACAGAAAATAAACTAATGTTGAAATTTTATATTCTAGTAAAATTGTCTTTTTAAATGAATTCAGAATCATCTTTACTTTTTAAAAATTGAATATTAATTCAATTATTGGGCTTTGTAAGTTTTTCGACAGTAATATGTCATCTTTATTTTATGTAGAACGAAAGTGATTCAAAACTTTGAAGCAAATGAGAGTCGGTAGCTCTGTTCGATATCGCATCAGCGCGATTGTCTTGACTGCAAGATAAATATTATCCTGCAGTCAAAGTTGTTAATTGCTGTGTTTGTGTTGTCTTGAAAATAAGCATACGACTAAGCATAAAACCATACCATAAGCTCTTGTAGCTTAGTGTGTAGTAGATCACCGGGTGCTGGCACGTGAGGTTCCTGGTTCGAATCCAGGCACAACCGGAGGACCGCGTGCCGAGCTTTGAGTCAACCTAGCTTTGATTGAATCTTGCTCTGAGTTAAATATACCAGCTCTGAGCTAGTACCTGAGTCAAAACAGTAGCAAGGTGAAGTTGTGCCACTTCTGAGAGAATTTTAGTAAATATATAGGCAACCCTGTGTCTGATTTGGTATCTGAAAATATCAATAGCTGTATTTAATTACCTGCTCTGAGTTGAACTATGTAGGTTGATCAAGTATTTAATGAGCAATTCGGCTACTCTAACTTCTCCAAAGTTGCTCTGGTTTGTGTTTCACGAGCCTGCTCCAAATTGAACTAGAACAATTTAGAGCACGATTTCTGCTCTACCTTTTTTCGACTTTTAACAGAAAATTGTGACTGAAGTAAAGTTTTTTGTTAGTGAATTGACAGGTTGAGCTTCTGACAAGCGATAAATTTTAAAAATTGCCTCTCCATTGCTCTAACTTGCTCGACTTTTTTTTGCCTCTCAGTTGCTCTAACTTGCTAGGTTTTTTTGTTCTATTTTATCTTGCTTTGAGATGCTCTTTCTCGAAGTCATTAAACACTGCTAACATTTTAATAAAATTTCATCGTAAAACAAGTCATTCAAAAGCGATTAAGTACGATGTCAACACTAATAAATGCAAATTATTAAAATTTCAGGTCCATCACAGAAAATCTCCCATAACTTCTAATGTAGCTATCGCATCAAATCAAAATTCACACTATTGGATGGCAATAATTTTAGATATATCTAGTTGACTTTTGGTTTCAGTATAGCCAAGTGTTGCCGGCATATCGAGCATTTTCGTCATTTTTATAATATTTCGTCATTTTTATATTATTTTTTGAAAATTTTCCGGGCGGTTATCATCAAAATATTTCTGTCATTATAACTTCCCATGCATTTATTGGACGAAAACGAAAGTCTAAGAATAAGTTGATGGTAATGGGAAGCGCGTATTTTTTTTAATGCAGGTATCTATTTAATTATAGTGGCCATTTTCAATAAAAAAATCTTTAGGCAGAACATGCATTCGAAATATATAGCCTTTCTGTTCTCTCCATGGAAAAGAAATCTTTCTGTATTTAGTTTTTCGTTAATATTTTGTTATTGTTGTGTTCTTTGTTTTTATTAATTTCATTTCTGCTATGCTCTTTACTCTTGTTCCTGTTTCTGTCTGCCATTTTTTATTTTGTTTATCTTACCTAGTTCATTCATATCTTCCTTAAAACTTGCTATTTTTATTTCCCACTTTATTAAAAACTCTTTCGTTCGTTTATTCTATGTTTTTATCTGCTTTTTTTCATTCTTATACTATCCTATTCCTATATTTCTTCATTCTTATATTCCTTCATTCTTATATTCGTTCATGAGAAGCTTAAGGAATTTAAGCTTGCCGTATCCAAGGCTCAGAGATCCTCGTGGAGATCATTCTATGCTAACAGACAGGATATCAACGAATCAAATCGTCTGCATAAGATTTCATGCTCGGTGTTCATGGCTATTGGGTGTATCCAGGGATCTGACGGCATTTGGACTAGCTTTGGACAAGCCCAAACACTTTCACTGTTTTTATGAACTCACATTTCGCGGGGAATAATAATCCCCCCTGTTTACGTAGTGCATCAATGGGAGTATGCATTTAGCTTAATACCACCTCTTAGGATTTCTAATTCCCAA
Source organism: Nemotelus pantherinus (assembly GCA_963978885.1). Taxonomy (NCBI): domain Eukaryota; kingdom Metazoa; phylum Arthropoda; class Insecta; order Diptera; family Stratiomyidae; genus Nemotelus; species Nemotelus pantherinus. The sequence goes on along the minus strand of OZ022266.1, from coordinate 71,076,849 downwards.
TTAAGGTTGGTCATAAACTTCGTCGGGCCGTTGAAGCCTCCAGGCTTTGATGGCGTTCTTCCGGCTGACATCCAGCAGTCTTAAAGACGTAACGCTGCCTTAGCTGAGAGACATATATGACATGCTTGCGCTCCTCGTATGTTCCCATTAATTGGTGGAAAACGAGACTTATATTTATTCCTAAAGTAGGAAAATTTTGGCATGTCAAGCCAAAGGTCTATCGTCCAATTTGTTTGACTCTGTTCTGCTTAAGATTCTGAAGAGGAACATTGGCTATCATATTAAGAAGTAATCTCGCAACCACATATTTGCTTTACTTATACCACAGGCAAGCCTGTTGAAACTGCTCTCCATTTCCTCATTGAGCAAATTGAGAAGTCTTTCGTTCTTAAGGATTATACTTTTGTAGCCTTCCTATACTTTGAAGCGGTCTTGAATGTTGTTGGGCAGCCGATAGCAATCATCTTTTTAAAAGTTGGATTATTTGCTTCTTTCTTCGCAGGCAACTTTCAAGCTGGTGTCATTTCCTCACTGGTGTTGAATATTTTGGAGAATACTCTTGTAAAAAGGCAGGACCTTACCCCGCTGCGAAGTAGTTGCTTATATAGACGATATAGTCATCTCAGTGTGAAGAAAGTATCCATTTACGTTTTTGGAGAAGTTGAATTACTCTCTCGATATACTTTAATGTTGAAGCTGCGATTGCGGCTTGAGTGCAAACTCTGGCGAAATGGAGCTTGTACTGTTTGCAAGGAAATATAAAGTTCCTCGATTCGACCTGCCGAAATTGAACTGAGTTTCTATTGAAATGAGCCAAAAGCTGCCACGGAAACAAAAAAAAAACAAAAAACCGAAAGAACACGGTAAGCTTTCGGTGCTCTTTACTGTTGCAAATGAAACGTAGGAGCGAATCGGAGTCTAAACCCCACGTTGTTGCATGTCTCTATACCACTTCGGGGAGTCGATACTAATGTGTGGGGTAGAGTTATGGTTGCAGGCCGCTTTTGAGGCGGTATAACTTCTACTTTCTTGAAAAGTTCGTAGGTTGGCCGCACTTTTGGTGACAGGTACAGAGCAGAATTAGTCCACGCATTGGATCTGGAGTTTGAACCTCGCATTTCTAGTAGAGACTAATATAATGCTCTTGATACCGGGCACTAATGGTGTGTACTCGGATGAGCTGATCTTAAGGATATCCTTTTGTATGCTTGACTATATCATACAGGTGGAGGTTGTGGCTATTTTTCTATTTTTCAGGCAGTCGTCTGGTTTCTGTGTCATCAAATATGCTGTGTAATTCAAATATTGACGTTGGGAATATGTCGAGATATTCGGCTAAACAATTGATTTGGGTACCTGAACATTCGAGTTTTTGGGGCAATTGTGAGGCTGATGAAAGCTGAATAGGCTAAGTAGCTCGCTACAAGAGGCTCATGTCCCTTATCAATAGGTAAACTCATGTCATATTTCATTAGGCGAAAACACCTCGAAGACGCTAATAGGTCCTGGGTGGAGGATGGTCGCCAGGTAGTCCTGCTAGGTCTCTATGGATTTGCATCGTAGCAAACATTTGTTGTGCTTAACACGTAGTGCTCACGGGGTAATGTCTCGTAGGGCAACACGCGTAACGGCTTGGTGTCGAGTTTGATAATTTCTGCGAGAGATGTAGCTCAGAAGAGGAAAAGCGTCCAGTCATCTGGCTCATACGTTAGTGTGGCGATTTCTTCACAAGTCTTACTATACTATCCGCCCTTGTCTTACATGTAAAAGGGAAAGCGCAGTTTATCAAAGGAACCATACCTCCAATTTTTTTTTTAAAGCTTTTTAATGTTAGTACAAATTTTTTTATTTGTTTGTTAATCATATTTTCACAACCTTATTTTTTATTTGCGTTTTGTTTTCATAGTAAAACAGAAGTTCATAGTAAAACATAAAGAGAAAAGCGAAAATATTTAACCTTCAAAATAGTCACCATTACAATCTATGACTCTTTGTCAACGAATCTGAAGTAGTAGAAAGCCAAAGCTTCAAACCGTGTTTATTTTGAAGAAATAATGAGTTGAGTATATTATAGGTTGCATTCAGGAGCTTATTACTCTTCTCGGACAATCATTACTTCGAGAAATTTTAATGGCTATCTTAACAAATACGCCAGCAGGCTAGAAGTCCTTTCGTAGCAATTGGCTGACAATGATGAAATGATGCCTTTTCGTAATTCTGTAAGTTTTCAGGGGTTAATTTTTTGCAAAAAGATTTTACGAAAAAAATATGATTGATATTCGTTTGCATCGCTATTATTCGAGATATTATGAAAAAGAGAATAGCAGTGCACATAATTAGGGAAAGTTGCATTTTAGAGAGAGGTAAAGTTAGATTTGAGAGAGAGAGGTAAATTTAGATTTGAGAGAGAGGGGTACATTTAATGCAGAGGGAGGAGGTAAATATAATAAGAGCTTAAGAAGAGTGAGCCGATCTAGAATTATTATGAAATATGATCAGATTAGGATATAAGCAGGCCGAAAATCGGCAGAACGAAAAGTTATATTTTATTCAAGATACCTAAAAATATTGGAAGACTGAAATCTTGAATCAAATACCAAGCCACATGGAACTATACTAACACACCTGATGTTCAAACAGCGGAGGTGCTTAGATTGACACATCCACAATAAATGTTTCTCTTGATTTTTGCTCAAAATAGACTAAGGCTAGGACTCTGAGGGTCCTAAATCTCACATAAAAAATACGCCAGATTTACTTATCATTCTAATAGAATACCAGATATATTCTTTTCATATCACTCACCCAAAAAAAAAACTATTATTTTATTTTCTCGCATCACTTTGTCTCCTTTCAGTCTTACACCGTTTTTTTCGCAAATAATAACACATAATTTCTCGGAATTCACAGAGCTTGTGGATATACATACATATGAATGTATAACAAATGCTGTTGCTGAGATTGAATTGACAAAGCGGTATTCTTTGCAACCGAAACAAATCCATAGTATCAATTTCGATACTATACCTTTCTAACATACTCCCATAGAAATACAGGATATTCAGTATGTTTTCGAAATACATCTATATATAAACACATATCAGCAATGTGACAGGCAGGACTATGCGAGAAAATCAATGATTAAATAGAGCGGAAATTAAGGCAATTTTCAGATACATATTTTTCTCTGAAAGTGAAACAAAATGGTTTTCCGTGATATTGTTGCTTGGCTTGGTTGTTTTTGTTTTATTGTTGTCAGGCAAAAACCATACGCATTGGACTTTTCCCGCAAGCTTTGTTATTTTCGAACGATAAAAAGATGAGGAAATGGCCTTTATTGGGGCTATTGAAACCTTTCGTATGAAAAATAAAATTTGCTGAATGAATCAGTTGCTGTGTCATACAACAAGTTACAGGTATTTGTAAGGAAAATCAAATAGTTAGTGGCTGGTCGAGGATTGAAAGGTATAATCAAATTGTATAAAATCAATTTTTAATTCATTTCAATTGTTCTGTCTTGCAAAATATTTATATTCAAGTGTTCATGGGACATTTTATCTGATGTAGGTTAAATAAAAAGTTTTGTATAATTTTAAACGAAAATTTATACTTTGATCAAATTTTACAATAGCTTCACCAGCGTCGCGCCTTATTGCTGCAACTACCTCCTCGCTAGCTGTGAGGCAATCAACGTGTAGGAGCTCGATTTTGGCTCTAGGTGCCAGAGCTTTACAACTCCTTCACCGTCTAAAGCGATCCGTATAAAATCCTAAAGCTTTGAGTGATTGCTTTGCCGTGCAAAATTCCCCCTTCAACTGTTTCCGTGATCCGGAGGACTTGTGTGCCAGTGTCATCCGAGGATGCACCCTTACAGATGCCCGCAGCATTTGTGCATAAATTTTACTTGTAGTTGGTTTGATGAATACTTCGTCCAATCTGTTCCCACATCGTCTTCTTTTCCCCCCAGTTTTCAACTCTGCCCAGCTGTAACATATTTGTTTTCATTTGGGTCTCTATCTGTCCGGTCCATGCTTCCGTGAGTTTCTTTTCTTTTCATGTCCCAAAGTCAGCAGCAGGAGTTTTCTTTTTGACCCTGATCTCCTGCAATGCCTCTGGACTCGATTCTGCGTACACTTTAGTAACTCGAGGCTTAGTAACACCGGGTGCCAGTACTGGTGTATCCGCCTGAATGACCTGATGCTCCAATTTTTACGGCAAGCGGAGATTAGCTCGAATGCTTCATCCAGCTCAAAAACGCCATCCTATACGTAAATTTTTTTTGCACGCTGGTGTCCTAAGACATCTTGCGGAGAGTCTGCTGGCACATACTGAAAGTCTCCTCTTCAGTCTTCTACTCGCGTTAGAAATCGGGTAAGTACGTCGGGGAACTCCGTTTCCATTTTTCCTAGAAATGAGCCCAGCGCCTTCCAGTTTGCGGCCTTTTGATGTTTCCAAAGGCTTTCTGGTGACTTGGGGTTCTTTTCCGATGTAGTTTCCGCGAGTAAGAGGTACGCGTGCAGAACTTAATAGTCCGGCGCTTCGCTGGTAGACATTTGCCCCAGATGGAGGACTCCTTTAAAGCTTCGGTCTCCTTGCGAAAACAAACTTATCCATAGATGCGCTTGCTGCATCTTGTGGCCCCGTTTTTAGATCCTTGTCATTACGTTCGACTGTATGCTTTTCTGTACTGTAAAGTATGGATTCGTCGTTTACCCGTGATTGCGGGAAATCATGCTTTATTGTAAAAATGACAGAACTAGCTCATCTACTTCTGTTTCTGCCACCTTTTCAAACCACTTTCTGTCAATTCCATTCAATTTCTAACCAACCTATCACTAATGATTCCTAAGGTTCTACATTCGTGCATAATCCATTTCGCGATTCTCCCCGTTTGCGGGGATGCCAATCTTTCTTAGCTAATTTCCTTCTTTGGGTATTCTCGGAGGGCATTTTATGCTTGGCAACGCTGGTTTTGGGATCCGTAGCTTGTGGACTTCTCGAATAATCTCATTATAATCTTTCAAGACCTTTTCCACTCATTTGATAGAGTGGTATACGTTATTTCCTTTTTTAAGCTTTTTAATGACTAATCCGGTGTATATATCTTTGTCCCTTTTGGCCTCAGCGTTTCCTTTATCTGCTTGAGTACAAAACACCGGTTTGATAGGCGAATTTTTATGCATGTTTTGTGCCTTACTCCTCTTACCACATTCCTTACAGATGAGTTTAGCCACGTCTTTAACTTCTTCGGGAAACCGCTGCTTCGGCGTCTATCAGCAAATTCTATTTCCTTGACAACGAAATTCAAGTCTTGGCTAAGTAGCTTGTACCATTGGCTCTTCTATAAATTGGACCGCAGACTTGTTTGTCACATATTTGGGGATTTTCTGTTCGGTATTCTTTTTTTCCGGTATAGTGTCCTCTCATTAGCTCCTTGAGTCTCCTCCCGAGAACCCTCGTGAAAATTCTTGTGAGAATCTTCATGAGAATCCTCATGAAAATCTTCGCGAGAATCCTCTTGAGAATCCTCTTGAGAATCGTCGTGGGAATCCTCGTGAGAATCCTCGTGCGAATCCTCGTGCGAATCCTCGTGCGAATCCTCGTGCGAATCCTCGTGCGAATCCTCTTGCGAATCCTCGTGCGAATCCTCGTGCGAATCCTCGTGCGAATCCTCGTGCGAATCCTCGTGCGAATCCTCGTGCGAATCCTCGTGCGAATCCTCGTGCGAATCCTCGTGCGAATCCTCGTGCGAATCCCCGTGCGAATCCTCGTGCGAATCCCCGTGCGAATCCTCGTGCGAATCCTCGTGCGAATCCTCGTGCGAATCCTTGTGAGAATCATTGTGAGAATCCGCGTGGGAATCCGCGTGAGAATCCGCGTGAGAATCCGCGTGAGAATTCGCGTGAGAATCCGCGTGAGAATCCTCGTGAGAATCCTCGTGAGAATCCTCGTGAGAATCCTCGTGAGAATCCTCGTGAGAATCCTCGTGAGAATCCTCGTGAGAATTCTCGTGAGAATTCACGTGAGAAGCCTCGTGAGGATCTTCGTAAGAATTCTCGTGAGAATCCCCGTGAGAATTCTTTTAAATATCCTCGTTCTGTCTTTCTTACATTCGAAGGCCCTGCTATTTTTTACTGCAATATCTAGAATGTCTCCTTTCCATCAGAAGTATTACTTGCCATTTTCAAATGTAAGAATCAAATCTGATTTCCCCTAATCTCTTGTATCATTTATTTATGGATTTTCTAATGAGATTTCTTTCAGCCAGCGGTCACTGTTTCTTGAATTTAACCGCATAACTTTTTGTAGTCACATTTTCGGTATTTATTTGGAAGCTACTTTCGTTAAAGCGCTGATAAGTAAGGACCAACAAGTCATTAATTCAATCCTAGATAGATCCAATTTTGATTGTGACATCATATTCTGCATATTTTTATTTAACTAAAATATGCATCCTCTAAAGCATACATATTTAAAAACACTGTAAACTGTGTTAAGAGCATCTATTTTCTGTTCACTTAACTTCACCCCCATTACTGATGACAATCGTACTGTTCAATGTCATAAATTATTACCAGGTAGCGGACGGTAAAGGAGTGAATAAAGAATATAATATCAAACAAATAATGAATAAATTAAGACCGTAGCCTGTGTAAACTCTGTACTACGTCCTCTCTATAAGAAATATTTTGAAACAACATCGTCCCCATGTCTGATTTCCCTCAACATAAAGTTGTTGCTTGTAAAAAGTTTGGCTAGAACGACAACAGTTTGCATGGACGGAATATACTACTCTTAAGCATAGTACTGAGTTCGATTTCACGTGAAATTTTCATACAAAATTTCACGTGAAATCTGTTTCGGCGAAAATTTAGCTTGAAAATAAGCAAGTTTGGTACTGTGTTCTTAGCATGAAAAGTTGCTTTGAAGTTGCTTTCGCTTTGAAAACATAGATGGCACTGAAACATGTTGTCAATCATTTCACGCCAATTTAGTTTGTGCAGTTCATTCTTTCGAGCGAAAAAGTGACATTTAGTGTTTGAATTTGAAAATTGAGCAGTGCAAATGACTTTCCAATAAGAAAATCGATCGAAAATTGAAATTCTTGACATTTTATCCGTCAAGAATGAGCAGTGTCTCTGCTTTTCTCTGTTGTCAAAATTTTCGCTCGAAAGAATGGTCAGATAATGGGGAAATGTCAAAATTTCACGTGAACTCGAACTCAGTACCAGCCTTTAGATGCGGCTCTATTTCTTGTGAAAGTAAGATAGATATAAACCACAATCCCAAAAGTGTTCCATTTCATTGAGACCAGGATGGTGTTGAGTTTTCTATTCAAGATATATTCTATCAATGTGATGAAACTCGCAGGATAACCGTAGTACTGTTGCCTGTTGAGATTGTGCTAGAAGAGGAGTATCTATCTATTTTAATTCCAGCGTGTTCAAATCGTTTCGTTAGCGAAAGGTAGTGAATCTAAAGTGAGGAGAAATTTTGAGAAACAAGTTCAACAGGAAGAAGTTGCTTCTCGAATGGAGCAAGCCGAGGAAACTAGGTGGATTGAATTCGTAGGATAGTAAAGCTAACAATGTTTAAGTAACACATGCAAGGATGAAAACAGATTGGTATGTGGGAGTGTTGAGAATTCGATGAAACTGGTCAACTGGTTAGTTGGTTGGCTGCTTGTGATAGATTAGGTTTATTCAATTTGTAACGGTGTAAAAAACCATTGAAAGGAAGAAAGGGATTTCAGTGGATTTTACGGAATTCAAAGGATGAATAAAATGAAAATATGAGCTGAAATCGATTGTATGTTTGACTGGTTTTAAAAGAGTGGGATTCGATTGAATTATATTTATTAGACGATCGAGTGAAATAAATTTTAGATGAATTTTTTCTGAAAGTGTGTTTATGGAGTGAAAAATTTCGCTTGAGTAAGCTGCATGCTCGTGGCGTAACTAGACAAAGACTGACTAGTCAAAATCCGAGAAATCCGAGACTGACTAGTCAAAATCCCGGAAAGTCACGACATAAACCCTACTTTGTGTTTGGGGCCATTTATGGTTTTCCAACTTTCGGTCGATTTTTGCAATGAATCAAGTTAAAAGGCGGTAACTCTAAAAATCTTTGTCCGAGCTCTGCGGTTAATATTTAAATATTCGCTATTAAACTTGCTCTTTCACGCTAGTTTTCATTCGGCAGGTACTGCGTATTGTATGCGTTTGCTTATACTTTGCTTATAAAGCCATATTTGGCTTTGGATGAAAGAAAGATTGTTTTTAATAATAATTTTTGGGAAAAGCAATTCTTAAGTGCAGTAAAAAGAAATCCATTATTTTTGGATGGTTTTGAAAGTGTTATTTGCAGGGGCGGATTTGCCACTATGCTCGGTAGGCCCGGGCCTAGGGCGGTAAATTTGGGGGGCGGCAAATTTTCGATTTTTGTTGGGGTGGCCACTTTTCGATTTTTTTTGGGGTAGCATTTTTTTTCTGTCATATATATCTGAGTTGAATGAGCCTAACATTTCAAACCTATCAGATTCTCTAAAAAATCAATGCACACTGATATTCACCTCTGATGATTTTTGTCGGACACTGAAAAGTTTGACTTATCGTAAACATCGAAATGCGATCACGGTAAAGAACCAAAGGAACTCAAAAATACCTAAAAAGTACCTAGAAATGATCTAAAAATACCTACAAAGAGCCTAAAAAGACTTAAAAAGATAAGATCCTAAAAGGAGCCCAAATAATATCTCTTCAATTTACGAAAAGCTAATCAGAGGTAAATATTTGCGTGCGTTGATTTTTCAGAGAATTGTTTTTTATTATTATGATACAGGGTATATGAACTACATGCGAGTCTCTTTTTATTTTTTATGTATTTTTCCAAATTCTACTTCATTATTGAAATTAATTTCTATAAAAAATGGAATCTAGAACATCATAGGTCAAAATATCTTGGGTTCATCCTTAATTAATAACATATCGTACATTAATTTACAGTAGACGAATTCATAGTTAATCTCCAGTCAAGTGCGGAAGCAAAATTCGAACGAAATAGCAAACTTACTTATAAAAATATGAGCGAAGACGTTGGAGTTGTAAGCGTTTTTTTTTAGGTACTTTTAGGTTTTTTAGCGTGTGTGTATTTTAATAATTATTTTTGTTGTAAGGGCGCAATAATAGGGAATTTTTACGAATGAAACGGTGCCGGCATTATTCTGATATTCCTTTTTTTGTGAGCTTGGGCGCAACGAAAAACAGAAATATTTTCTAGTAAAATCGCGCATTGTTGCATATAATATTATTCACGAAAAGGGCGACAAATATTTCTAAGGCCTAGGGCGGCGAAATCGTCAAATCCGCCCCTGGTTATTTAGCTTACTTAGGTTAGGTTAGGTTAGTTAACGTGGCTGCCGATCTTCAGAGGCCTGACGACCAGCACACATAGGCACAGGAGAGGCCCGTTGTGATACCACAATATTTTAGTGACTCTCTTCTACTCACTAAAGTCAGGAAACCATTTGCTTCCTTTGAGAAACCGGACTATCCCCTTTAGCTCTACCAGGAACAGTTCCGTCAGGTTTGAGAGAAAGGGTGCACCAAGTGCCGCCAGTCTTCTCCTTGCCAAAGCCGGACACTGGCACATGAGGTGAAGGACGGTTTCCTCCTCATCCTCAGAGCCACAGCTCCGACAGAAGTCATTAAACCCTACGCCCAAACGTTGTGCATGCCGTCCTATGCGGCAGTGGCCCGTTAGAACGCCCACAGTGCAACGAAGGGCGCTTCGAGTTAAGTCTAAAAGCTGCCTGGTGCGATACGCATCCATGGATACCCAGGACTGCCTCGTTATCACACAGGAAGATTCATCTGCCCAGGACTTCTTAGCGTCCTCAAGATATTTTTGCCTTATGGCCAGTTTGACCGATGTCATCGGTATACCTATTGAAAAGGAGCAAGAGACCTCAGGTAGCAAAGTTCCAAGCCTTGCTAGCTCATCGGCCTCACAGTTGCCCTGAAAACCCCTATGTCCAGGTACCCAAATCAATTGAACAACCGAATGTCTCGACATCTCCCTAAGAGATGCACGGCATTCAGCAACAATCTTGGACATTGTACAAGGACCAGCAAGGGACTTAATAGCCGCTTGGCTATCTGTTAAAATACCAATATTGACCCCGCATATTCGATTACACAGAAGCCAGTCGACTGCCTGATAAATAGCCACCACCTCCGCCTGAAAGACACTACAGTGGTCTGGTAGACGGAGGGACAGCTTGAGATTCAGCTCATCTGAGTATACACCACTCCCAACTCTATTGTTTAGCTTTGAGCCGTCAGTGTACACATGGATAAGCCCATTATCAAGGGTGATACCATCACACCATTCCTCCCTGCATGGAATGCGAGTTGTAAACTCCAAATCCAGTATGCATTGAGGGGCGATGTAGTCAACAACCGCTGGTGCGGGTGCTCCCTCGGCCAAGATCCTCGCATGACCGAACTCTGTCCTATTCCATGCTGAGATACAATTTAGTCTCACAGCAGCAAGATTAGCTTGCTGTGAGATCAGTAGGTTGGTTGGCAGCCAATGTAGCAGCACAAACAGTGCCTTAGTAGGAGTGGAGCGGAGCGCTCCCGTTACCTGTAGTGCAGCCATTCTTCGCACTTTTTCAAGCTGCCCTTTGCAGGTAGCCTTAAGAGCACCCTGCCAACAGAACGCCACCCCAAACAACAGAATTGGTTCCACCACAGCAGTGTAAAGCCAAGCAACAGTACGAGGCTGCAATCCCCAACTCGCCCCTATGGCCCTTTTGCAACAGTAAAGTGCGTTGAAAGCCTTCCGAGCTCTTTCTGCCACATTGTACGTCCATAGTAACTTCGAGTCAAGGATCAGCCCTAAGTATTTGACCTTCTGGCTCAAGTTAATGGAGACCCCATTCAATTTGGGTAACTCAAAATCAGGAACTTTGTACCTCCTTGTAAACAGCACTAGCTCCGTTTTATTAGGATTCACATTCAAGCCGCACTCACGACTCCAACGCGAAATTATGTCAAGAGAGTGATTTAACCTCTCCGATAGCGTAGATAAATGCTTTCCCGACACTGAAACAGCTATGTCGTCTGCGTAAGCAATCACTTTGCAGCCGGCGCGGTCCACCTTCCTTAGAAGAGTATTCACCGTGATGTTCCACAGCAGGGGAGAGAGAACTCCACCCTGAGGTGTGCCCGTACTGACTCCTCGTCTTACGCTGGCATTACCCAGCGTAGAGATTACAACTCTACTTTTGAGAAGCTGCACAATAAAAGCAATCAACCGTTCATCCACATGCAGCACCGAGAGAGCCTCAACAATTGCGTTAGAATTAACGTTGTTGAAGGCCCCCTCGATGTCCAGGAAGACAGCAAGCGTGTATTCCTTTAGAGCAAGAGATTTCTCTACTTGCTCAATAAGGACGTGAAGAGCGGTCTCAACAGACTTACCTTTGGTATAAGCATGCTGCGACTGCGAGATCAGCATAGGATCGATTGATCTTTTAATATGGTAATCAATTATCCTTTCCAAAATCTTTAGCAGGACGGAGTTAAGACATATTGGACGATAGTCCTTCGGCTTAACATGCGTAACTTTTCCTGCTTTAGGAATAAACACCACTCTGGATTCCCGCCAGCTAGTGGGAACATACGAGAAGCGTAGACAAGCGTTATAAATCTCCCTGAGCCAAGGTAGCGATACTTCCATGGACTGCTGAATGTCAGCCGCAAGGACGCCATCAGGGCCCGGGGACTTAAACGGCTCAAATGAGTTAATGGCCCACCTCAGTTGAGAATTTGATATTCTGAACGGCGGGATTGAACTGTAATTTTGCTCCGTCTGACACGCCACTTCTAGAAGGCAATGATTGCCCGGAAAGTGTGCGTCTATCAGTACTTTGAGAGTATCTGCGCTCGAACTAGTCTAAATGCCCTCAGGATTCATGATGCACCCCATAGCTTTTGGTGTCGCGCTTAAGACCTTACGAAGGCGATTTGCCTCGCTGAGACTCTCCACGTTACCACAGAAAGATCTCCATGAGGACCTCTTTGCCTTACGTACGGCATACTTAAAAGCCTTAAGCTTCGTTTTATACATCGACCAGTCATTAGATCTTTTTGAGCAATTGAACTCTCTCCTACATTCTCTTCGCAAGGTACTGATCTCCTTATTCCACCAGAGGGGCTTGGGATTTCCCCTGCCCGTGGGTGGCTTACAAGCTTCCCTAGACGCGAAGTTGAGAGAACTAGTAAGGGTGTCAACTGCCTTATCCAGTTCATGATAGCAGTCAATGCTCTTAGGAACAATTTCCAGTGAGGATCGAATTAAGGAATTGAATAGCTTCCAGTCCGTCCTCTTTCTGTTAATAAAGGCTACCTGCTCGGCAGAGCTGCGGCCAGCCACGTTGTACGATATGTACCTGTGATCAGAGTAAGAACACTCCTGTAGAACCCTCCAGTCACGGAGAAGTTGCGAGTGCCGCCCACTAATCAAGGTAACGTCAAGCACCTCCCTTCGGTTTGAGGTAAGGAAGGTCGGTTCGCTGCCAGTGTTGGCGATGAAGAGGTCGTGGGCAAGGATGAAATCAAGAAGTTCCTCGCCTCGACCATTTGTATTGGAGCTACCCCATACTTCGTTATGAGCGTTAGCGTCAGCTCCCAGTATCAGCGGCACACTTGTTTTCCTGGCTTTAGCCACGATCCCCCTGACAATGTCGCAGGGAGGGCTAGTGCCATGATCATGTGCCATATAGCAAGAAGCAAACCAGCATGGTCTTTGGTCGCATTCCACTGCAGCAGCCATGTTATCCTTGTCACAGAAGTGATGTAATACAAGGACATTTATGGTTTTCCTGACAAGAATACAGGCACGTGGCTTACAAGAGCCGTCAGGTGTTATCAGTCTGTATTCATTGGTGCGTAACCCGCAAACCCGGTTGTTAACAACCCATGGTTCTTGGATGAGAATTAGCTCCTCCTCTGTCCTAGACAGGCGGAGTAGCAGGGCAGCTGATGCTGCTATGGAATGGTGAAGATTCACTTGGAGTACTTTCACCATTAATGAGCTAGTTAATTAGGGTTAGGTCAAGGTCCTCCCCCTCGGACATAGAAGCCGTCCCAGCCTCTTGCTCTGCGCCCAGAGTCATGAGGTCCAGGCAGCCACCCAACTCGGAGGCAGTTCCGACACTAACCCCATCGGCAAGGAGGGATTCCAAATCCGATTCCTCATCAGATTTCTCCCTCAGAGAGATATCAGACCCTTTTTCCGGTGGCTCCACTGTCGTTTGGGTCACCATCTTTGGGTCAGGCTTGGCAGGTATCGTATCTCCCGAAGCAGAGCTCTTTGGCCTGTCGCTTCGATAGATACGTAGGGCCAGTTTTTCGACCCCGTACCTGATGATGCCCTTTCGAGGATCCAATGCCGGCAGCGCCTTATCGTTGATGACGAAGAGGGCTTCCCGCCGATTGTCCACCGGCTCACCAATCTTCACAACCCTCCAATCCTCCGTAGGAAGATCAGGGTTGAAGAGCCGAATAATGTCCAAGACCTCCACTGGATCCGAATGGAAAGCAGGAATCCATGTCCTGCATCTTGGCCGACTGGGGATCTCATCCTTGGACACCACTTTAATCTTGGCGCCTGGCCAGAGTTCCCCCAGCTCGGAGATAGCCTGCTTGTAGAAATCGGCCGATCGTTGGTCTCCACACGCGACCAGCCTGATTCCCTTGTGCCAGCCCGCGTCATTCACCGTAGGTGGAGGACCCGAGCTAGCCTTCTGCAGCTTACAGCAGACTACGAAAAGAGCCTGCCTTATCTTGAGCCAGTTTTCGGAGGAGATGATTCCATCTCCCTTGCTGGCATCAATTACAGCCCAGACAAGGCACTCTTTGGCCATTTCATTAAACGGCCGAGTTATCCCTGAAGGGCTAGTTGTTGTCTTCTGCTTTTTGCAGTCCTGCCTGCCCTGGTACTTCTGCTCAGCCGATTTCTGTCGTTTCTGAGTAGTACCTGCAGGATTTAGAGGGAGCGGGTGCTCCCCAGTGTAAGATTTTGCCCATTCAAGGGACTTTTTGTCCTTGTCGGACATTGTGTCAGGGGAGACGTTTTGAAATTTCCTCAGAACTTTGAAGGCTGCCCTTCTAGTTCCGTAAGCCCGAGATGATTTGGCGGAGGAGCGTTGCGTGCCTGAGGAGGAGGTGGCACCGGAGGTAGCACTTGTTGACGGACGGGTTGGCTCATTCGCCGCTACCTTCCCGTCACACTGGCCACAAATGGGCTTCGTGGCTTTCACAAGGCCAGGCTTGGTGACCAGAGCCCCGGAAACGCCGGAAACAGGGGTTGAGGAAGAGCTGATCGGCCGTGGAGCTGGCTCATTCGTCATGTCTCCACAGCCTTCTGCAAGCTTAGTCGCTGTGCCGGTAGCCATTGGAGCTGACTCATTCGTCATCTCTCCACGAACTACAGCAGCCTTAGTCTCAGTCTGCAGAGCTGGCTCATTCGCCATATCTCTACTTTCTGCGACTTTAGCTGCAATTGCTGACACAGCCATTTTTGTCCCCCCCTTCACATAAGGGGTTGGATTAATTTTGTTTTCAGGCTTTTGCCTGACGAGTTTTGGTTTATTATTATTATTTTTTCTATTCATTGTTTAAGGGTCCCCACTCAAAGCCGCTATCCCAAGTCCGATTGTGTAGTCACCTTTAATGATCCCATGGTAATCTAATGCAAGCAGGGAGGCCATGCGAGGGTTGCCACCAGCCCTTATGGGGACAAGTGGTCAGAGCCGGATCGGTGCTAATCAGGAGTCCAACTCAACTGAACCTACACCACCAACTTAATGGCGACGAGACGAGAGAACGTACTAAGAGGCCTGCCAGGGTTTTAACGGGACTTAGAATCATTCGATTTAGGTTAAGTATGCGTCGTTTTGTTCGACGACTTGTTGCCATTTTGAAGGGAATTGTATTATACCTCTCTCATAGAAACTCTTGCCCCTATTGGTAAAAAAACTTTGCACAAGCCTCTCTTGAAGCGAATTTTTCACCAGCGAAATCTTTCGTCATGGATAGGAACACACAGCAATACCTTCCTGGCCGTTCATCCTGGCTTGGTCACCGTAGGCTCACCACCGTTCGACTACCACCGTTGTCATACGTGATCTACTTTTCATTACCAGTCGAAACAGTCACCATCCGCTTCAGAAATGGACGGTTTTTGTTGCGATTCAACAGCGATTCGCTGATGGAAATTCGGTCCGTGAGGCTTTTTGGCTCGCTGGCTCGTGTAGTACCCATAAATCGAGGTTCTTTTTGAATCCAGCTTTATTTCAATGGCTCTAAGCAGATTTTTCTCCAATCTTTAGCTTTTGGGTAATCTAACTAGTACTTACAAGATAGTCGGACTCGATGATTTCCATGATTTTATCGACATTTTCAACAATTGGCCTTTCAGAGCGTAGTGCATCTCATCAAAATTACCGGAAAGGAATCGACGAAACCAAAATTGCGCGTAGTTGTCTGTTACAATATCAGGACCTCCCATTCACATTTTCAAAATCACACAACTGTCACAGGAGTTTTTTTTAGTGCAAAATGTCATCTTTTCAATGCCATCTAGTGTGACACGATTGGACTTACACAACGTGGTATACAGATTACTAAAGCCATATATTGGAAAATTAATGGATTTATTTTTACTACACTAATAATTGAATTTGTAATTTCTTTTTAAGAGTTATTAAAATTTAGAATAATTTTCTAAGAGATGTTGCCATTTAATTTGCAAATGATAAGGACTTGTAGTGACAATTAATAATCAATGTTTTGATCTTGAAATTTTTCACATTTTTGGGAGCGGTAACCCTAAAATTCTTTCCGCCCATACAATTCCCAAACTGGTCATTAGATCGAAAAAAAAAAAATTCAAAAAAGGATGGGTTGGCCTTGACCTGAAGCAGATAAGGCAAGCCAAGGGCTGCCAGCACCAGATATTTTTTGTTATTTTCATGTCAACATATGCTTTTTTAGCTTTTAAAATCTAAAAAAGAAACTGTATTTATCCTTACAGCTATATTTATATTATTTTTATTAATCTTCACTATTTTTAATATACGACTGATTCTTTTTTACACCAAAAATTGATTTTTTTTTCAGACAGTTATTTTTTTGCCCAATATTTTTGTTGGTGTTTTGTCGTATTGGCTTTGTGGAGAGTTTTTGGTTATGTGTGAAGTGAAAGTTTATTTCTGTACGCGTATTTTTTGCGTGTTTTTTAGTGCGCCGTCCAGAGAGAAGTATAGGGCAAATGTAACTTTTTTTGCTGGTCTTTGATTCGAAATTGAGGACAGCAATAGGTAGTGTGTTTCGGCTTACTGTTGAAGTTCCTGCTTCTCCAAAGTGTCGTTGACAGGTTCCGTTGCCAATGACGAGTAACTTAGGTTGAGTCTGTTATCTAGAGATGGGCAATATGGCTCACTACTGATTGTTCTTTTTTACAGTACAGCGACTGAAAAAAGCACAGCATAGTTCGAAAGCTTTCGTTTGAATAAACTTAATGAAATGTGTAGCGAAAAGTGTACTGAGAGTACGGCGCAATACTGTTCAGTGCTGGCAACATTTGTCCAACACAGCAGCTATAAATCTACCATAACTTGCTCGTGCGTACTTGTCCTTTGAATTTCGTTTTCATCTAAAGATATCATAAAAAGTTAAAGCGATTAAACTATGTCTGGGGCTGCTATCCGAAATTTAAACATCGTTGTTTATTTTATTGTAAATGCTTTGCTTATGCATACAAAATAGAAGTATCTGTTGGTGCAATATCTACAAAATTGTCTGGTGCTAGCACCATAGCTGCTTCCCTTTGAATTAAACCCACCCTGTGAATTTCGTTTCGATTGATGTCAATAAATTACGAAATTTATCATAGCTGACAGCCCTTTCATGATTTCTCAACGAAAATTTTACATAATTATAAATACAGCAAGATCCACTTACAACATGAGCTTCGTTTTGATTTCGTTACTGCATCGGAAGTTATAAGGAAAAAACCTTTAATTTCCTGAGAAAATTTACAATATTTAGGAGACAAAATTTGCCATATCTGGCAGCCCTATACTGATTTTTCAACCGAATTTCTATGAAATCTGTCTTAAGGTAAGGTTCACCTGCTGCGTAAATTTTGTTGAAATCTGTTGACTAAATCGGAAGCTGTTGGCCAAAAACCAGTTTTTTTTTCATGGCACCACTACCACAGTTATCAAAATGGCACCACTACCACAGTGTTGTCCGTATTTCAAAATCACTTCTATCAGACCTGGTTCTAGTTAATAGGTCTGCTCGCGTGCTACGATTAATTGCAATTAATTGCAATGAAGCCGTTTTGGTACTCCGTTTTACTGAAAACTGAAAATTTCCCCTCTCTCAGTAGATTTCAGTAGGATCTGAGCTACTGAAAATACTGAAAACTGTCAAACGGTTTTTGGCGTAATGTTATTATGAAAGACGAATATTTTTGTGGCGATAGTTTATCGCCGCGTAGAATGACTTTATAATCACTAAATTGTTCTCCCAAAAACCGACAACCGACACTTTTTTTGTCAATTTTCAGGAAATGTAATGAGAACGTTCCCGTACTTTCATGAATTTCCCCCACCACATGATTCAGGAAAATTCAGTGACTGAAAGTACGCGAACTGACCTAATACAATTTTACCATGTGACGCGATTAAAATTCTTCTATGTGAAATTCTGAAAATTTTATTCCAACAAGAATAAAGATCAGTGTCCTAGTCCTGGAAGTATACAATATTAGCGTACGATCTCATCTTTCTAATAAACCTGTGGGTGAGTCTGGCTTCGAAGCGCAAGATTCAACCAAGCTGAGCGTAGAACCCTAATTAAAATTGTATGTTCTGCTTGGTGGCAATATATTGGGGCGCTCCAAATCTAGCAATTCAGCAAGGAATTGCTTCAGGCCAACTAGTGGAATAGTGGATGAAAATCAGACATAAGATAACACACATTTGAGCACCTTTTTCCCGAACTTGATGGGGATTTAAGGAGAAGGTCTATTTTGAATTCCTTCAAAAATACCATTTTGTCCGAGTCACAAAAGAAGGCGTTGAGTAGCTGCTGTATCTCAGCTGTACAAGGAAGGAATGGACGGTAGAAGTTTACAAACTCGAAAAATTTTCTTGCACCTTTAATCATATGTGGAAGTTTAGCTGTTGTAATTGCCTCATCTTGATCTGATGAGGGCATTATGCCTTTTGATGAAACCTCATGTCTTAAAAATTTGACTGAAGGTTTATGAAAGTGACATTTCTTCAAGTTTATTATGCAGTCATTATCCGTGAATCGTTTGAGCATATAATAGATGAACATTGTGCTTATCTCAGGAAGTCGAAACTACCAAAGTGTCGTTGAGGTAAACAAAGCAAAATTTCAGTCCGTGTAAGACTTCGTGACATATTGCAAAATCTGAAAGTTATTTGGATGAAATCAAAGGGTCCGAAAGGGTGTGATAGTCTTAGAGATATCAGGAAGATAATGGTCTTAAGGTTATCGTTCAGCTGGACAGGGATTTGATGCTAGACCTTTGCTCGGTGAGATAGAAGAAATGGGACCATTTGTCCAGTGAACGGGATTCTAAGAGTCATTTTTTGCCGCAATGGGTCTTAAAAAAAGAGAGTTCGATCTTGCTTCCCGTTCAACAGTAATGAAGGAAGACATGTACAGTCATTTCCACAAGAGCGTATACTTTGTAACTTTTTAATGCACCATTTTTCAAAGAGTGGTGGGGGACTTTTAGTTACCTGCATTTTTCTTCTTTTTCGCATTGTATAAATTTGGTCATTATAAGTTCAAGTAGGAGAGTGATAAGACGTCAAGCGAAATAAGTGCGATTTACAAAAATTGATTCGAAGCTGTGTTTTTAGTAAGTCATCCGAGAGGACCAAAAATGACACCTGCATCGGCCGGAAAGTACCTGAAAGTTTCGACACAGTTTGTGAATAAGTGGATAAAGCGTTTTAAAGATACTGGAAATGTAGACGATCTACTTGGTAGGGGTAAAACCCGAAGCACTTCAAAAACCCAGGATAAGGCCATCATTGATATTTTTAAGAAAAATCCGTTCGTTACCTTAGTGCAGGCAAAGGAAATGTTATCGAAGAAGAATATTTACGTGTCCTTGGATACGATTCGGCGAAGATTACAAGAGGAAAACATCAAAACCAGTTATGCCTTGTTGAAACCATTACTTACCGAAAACCACAAGCGAATACGTGTAGAGTGGGCTAAGGAAAACATCGATCGTGATTGGGATAACGTGATCTTTACGGATGAATCAAGTTTTGCTGTAAATACGTTCAGGAGACGAGTGTGGTTACAAAAAGGGGAAGCTGTCGTGAACCGAACCGTTAAACACCCTGTGAAGGTCCATGTTTATGGATGCTTTTCTGCACGCGGTTTCGGAAAATTAATAACGTTTACCGGAATTCTTACTGCTGAAAGGATGATCATTTTGTACAAGAAAGGATTATTGAAGTCTGCTAGGATGCTATATGGCAACGACAACACTGATTGGTTTCTACAAGAAGATAACGATCCGAAACATAAAAGTCGGTTGTGTACACGCTGGAAAGAAGAAAATAACATTCAAGTACTTGATTGGCCTTCGCAATCGCCGGATTCCAATCTTATTGAAAATGTTTAGGGATTAATGAAGCAGAAGCTTCAAGGAAAGCAAATAAAAGGAGCAGCACATTTAAGGCGAACGTTAAAAAAAATTTGGAAGAACTTATTGATAGACTACGCGGAAAAATTGGCCGAAAGTTGTCACCGAAGATGCCAGTCAATAATCAATAGTGACCATGTATTAAATATAATTGCGAAAATGTATTTTGTATTTACTTTCAATAAAAAATAAAATTTCTTACTTGTAACATTTTGTTTTTATTTTGTGAGGTATACGGTCTTGTGGAAATGACTGTATATAGCGTTCTTTGCACCTTACAAAAGTAATCGCTTCTTTTGGCAAATAGCTTCGTTCTTCTTATTTTTTTTGCGACATCGGGTTGTTAAGAAATTATAACCAGCTTTGATTTGGAAAGTGGTGGCGTACACGACGACTCCAACACTTGTCCCGTATTCATTCAAAAGCACAACATCATCTGTCTTGATTTTATCAATTGCTTGCCAGCGAAAATAGGACGTAGCTTGTGTTGCACTATAGACTTGCGTTAATCGGTTTTCTTTAACCTGAAAAAGAAAACCTTTATTTCTAAATTATTGAGCTTTTATGTTTTATGTCAAACTTCGCTTTTTCTCTTATACAACTATTTTTTTTACATAAAAAAATATTGATTTTTTTCTCCTACGTCTTGCATTTTATATTGTGAATATTGAGTTTATGGAAAGTTGTGTGTTATGTGCGAATCAAAAGTGTATTTTCTACGAGTGTACACTATAACTATTTTTTTTTTGCTTAATACTGATTGCGACATACTCGATGTCTTCAAAGCTGATATTACATATTGCTGATGACTGTACTTCTAAGAAAATTTGCTTTGAATGTTTATAATTTGAAAACAAGTATTGCGATATTTGGCTGATGCATGGTGCGTTTCTTTACAGTTTGCGCATTTAATTTTTCTATTGCATTTACGGCGTGTGGATTGATTTATGAACACTTTTGGTCTCCGTGTTGTCAGAATAGCCGGAGTAAATTATCATGATGCTAAAGATCGATTGAATTTATCGTCCATAATTCAGTTTGATCCAAATTAGAAAATTAAAAGTGAATTGAAAATATGAATAGGCAAAAACTTAGATATTATCACGTTTGGGAAGGCTGAAACATTGTTATTTTATTTTTGATTTGATTTGTTGATTATTTTCATTATTATTGTATTATTATTAATTTAATTTTGATTAAATTATTAATTTTAAACTGTAGTCCACACCAAATAGTTTTTTGTTTGGCTGAATAAAAGTGCCATCAAATTGCTAATAAAATATGGTAGTTCAAAAACGACTGACTTTCCTATCCTATCTTTGAAAGTAAAGGCATTGCTGGATACGTGTTCTATCACAATAAAATTCTGACTATTCGACCACTCTGTTATTGCTCACCGTCATGTATAAAGCGAACTCGCTCAGGGATATACTAAATCGCATTCCATTACAATTATTTGGCGTCATTGTGTCCCAATTGCGGAATGAAGAAAGCAATATTGATTACGAACAGAAGAGACGGCTTAGGTAGATTAGGGTGAGCTGAGCGGCTCACGTTTAATCTAGTGGTGTTTTCATTACAGTTTTTCGTGAAAAATATTGATTTATTTGAGATTCTAAAAAAGATGTATTTTTTAGTAAATATTTTCAATTTAAGTTTAATGATTGGAAAATGTTGTACTACAAATTTTTTTCTTATTTACAGGTAAGACGGATTTATATTTTTACTGAAAATGTTTATGTGTATATACCAACCTGAAGGTGAGAATTATTTCTATTTGAATACTAAGATACTTTACTACACATATTTCTTTTACATTTATCTATTTTCGATGAACGAAAGCTCTTATATACAGACATCAGTTACTTTAACTGGCCTCAATAGCTGAAAATTTAATATGATTAGATGTCAATTAGAAAACAACCCTCTGCTACTTGTTTCATTTCCGTGAAATATAAGAAAACTTCCGGTTATTCAAGTCGAAAGTACTTAAGAAAAGCCAATACTGGTGCTTGCATACAGAAGCACTTATAAAATAGTCGTGGAAATTTGCTGCCTATACCTATAATTCTCTAAGTAAGCAGCCATCGTGACGCCACTTTCATGTCGACGAACCGTATCGTACCATGTACATGACACAGACACAAATGCAATGATATACAATGAATGCTGCTTTCTACTCCGGGCTGCGAAAAGAGGGTAGCTGTGGTGCCTGTAAAATTTTAGCAAAAAGGAAGTTGCACTTTCTCGGAACGGGTTAAATGGAGGACGGAGCACAGAGTTCACGTTTAGTACTAAAAAGAGGCTTTCTTGTCTGCCTATGACTAGTCTTTGTTGTTCGCATAACATTTCATTGTACGGGCATTCGTACTGAAATCAAAAGAGCTAGCGAAGGAAATGGTATAAAAAAGACTCATAGGTAGAAATACAGAAAAAAAGTAAAACGTTTAGCATTTAAAGGAAGATAGTTGGAAGTAGGTATTTCGGATGAAGTGCTCTGTTTTAGGTATGAAACAATGAAGCTTTTATGCAAGATTCGGCTAAAAAAAGGTAAAAAAAATTCAACTGAAATCAACATCACAAGTTTATGGCTCAAAAATTGTAAAGGTTGAAATTCGAATAATTTGAATACATTTGTGAATAAACTAATAATTCAAAACTATGTCAATACCAGTATAACTGTAACTATAAACATTACATTCTGCCTCCCAATTCCGAATTATAATTTCATCCGCCATGATAACAAAGTCTTTCCGTAATAACTGTTATATGCACATTACCGAAGGCAACTTCGATGTACCAAAAGTTTCCTAAGGCGTATTCTTTGTATTCTGTCGTAGAATATACAATATTTATGCGGTCTATTACAGTGCCAGACCTGCCGTCCTGCTGGTGACCATTAGAGATGGGCAAAATGCCTCATGACAAACTACTGATCGCTCTTTTTTAGAGTATTTTACAGTATTGCGCCGTACTCTCAGTACACTCTTCGCTTCACATTTCATTAAGTTTATTCAAACTAAAGCTTTCGCTCACAGACTATGCTGTGTTTTTTTCAGGCGTAAGAAAGAGCTATGCCTCATGAGCCATGAGGCATTTTGCCCATCTCTAGTGGCCATAGATGTATAAAACGGCTTAAGCTCTGCGATGTGAGCAGGCATCCTTCGTGTCCTTTAGCAGAAGTTCCATATTCCTGGTTACTTGCGGGTCTACTTTAAGGACCAATAGTTGCTGTACAATACCGAAGACAAAGTGAGCAGGAGACTTGTCACCTCAAACTCGACACAGTGATTGATCATAGGACCTAACCTTAGGAACATCATGTACGATGAGTTGCTGCGCTTAAAAATGCCTGATATCGCAGCGGCTATCACTACCAAATCGTCAATTTCACCCGCCTCAGACTTAATTAAGTCATGAAGAGGATGGAGTCATCGACGTCTACCTGCCAGTCTCAAACACGGAAATCGTCATAATGACAAAGCGGATGATGACTACAGTCACAGCCATGGAAGTTGACTATGCCAAGGTCCAGACCAGTAAGTCAGTCAGTTATCTGGGAGTGATCCTGGATATCAACCCGACCTCTTGGGATCATAATCGCAGGGCATTTGAAAGGATTATAGCAGTCGTCATTTCACTGAGCAGGCTAAGGTCCAACATCCAACTGACCCAGTCGTACGTCCAACTGACCCAGTCGTACGAGAGGAACGCTGCTGATGACGACGGTCAATTAATTTACTATACGTGGCCCAAATTCGGGGAGGTGGACGATGGACGGCTAAGCTGATGTCTCGAGTTAGCCGTAACTAAAGAAAAGTGAATTTTTTCGAATCTCCACAGATCACGATTGCTTTAGGATATACATGAACTGAATGAATAAGGTGAATACACCGTCCTGTCGGGTCTTTGTGGCTAAATACGACAACGTTTAGTACATATTCTTTGTTTTCAGCCGCTTCGCGAGTTTGAAATGCTCCATGGAATGTAAGTTCGTCCATGCTGCGAAACAAAGAGATTTGAGACTTGCGGAAAAAAGGCTGAAGAAGTGTGGATAAGCAGGAGAAAAGGTGTCTTGCTGAACCATGAGCTGCGGTAGTTGTTGAATTCTGTGGGCATTTATATGTGAGTCAGCACGGCTGGGTTGAAGCGTTTGTCTGGCGGGTTCCGACTCGGAACTTCGTGGACTTGTAGATAGTATTTTTTTAGTGATTGAAACTTCACATACTCTACGAGTTGATAAGCCAAAGCGTAGAGCAACGAGAAATTTATGCAACAGCCATCAAGGAACACTGCGGAATTGGAAAAACATGTCTTGCAATAAATAATCACAATCATTATAATTATAATAAGGGATGTGGGATACAAACAATAAAGATTGGGGCAACCTACGTTGTACATGTTCTACAAAATCAAACATACATTTAAAGCAGGGAGACCAGACATGACAGAAATACTCGAGAAAAATGTGAGCTTAATAATAAAAATATAAAATAAAAGGATAGTACGACCTGAGAACAAAACAGGCGAAACGAAAAATCTTGAATGCAACGTGCATAACATGCAGATTGAACTTAAGTTTCGCGTAGAAAATCACACCAAGTTGTTTGAAGTTTAGTAAGCGTATCATTTGTGATACATTTGTGTCTAAGCGG
Organism: Nemotelus pantherinus; assembly: GCA_963978885.1. Classification (NCBI taxonomy): domain Eukaryota; kingdom Metazoa; phylum Arthropoda; class Insecta; order Diptera; family Stratiomyidae; genus Nemotelus; species Nemotelus pantherinus. The sequence continues at coordinate 71,052,418 of OZ022266.1, read as the reverse complement.
CAACCATGGCACCGAATTGTTAAGACTTGCACAGTAGTTTTGACGCTCCGATCGGTCCAGACGCTCCGATCGGTCCAGACGCTGGAGTCTTAACCCTCGGACAGCTGTATATTTATTCAGATGTATAGTGAGGTCGATGCTGGTGGACGGTACAGTCATGTGGTAAAAGATGGCTGAGATCAGAGGCGATGAAAACCAATACCAAGGTAAGACGGGGTTCCGCGGCTGCCTCCTTCAAACAGACTCCGGATAGGGCATAGTGCACAACCCTTAATAAAAGGAGAGCCACCCTGAATCCCCTTTGAATTGGATGATCCCTTTCAGGTCCACCGAAGCCACTTTGGTCAATCGGGAAAGCAAATAAGTATGAGCCAAGAAATGGCCGGGCATTCAAACAGAATTTTCCTCCTCGCTACGGTATAAGTCGTTGTAAGAGGCACTCAGCCGCGCTACATGCCTGTCAAACAGACAGTGTCCAGTTAAGAAAGCCACCGCTGCGTGAAATGATCAATACCAAGGAACTAACGAAACTACAAAAATAAGTTTCCATAAGTACCACGGGTGTATAAAGAACCATCCCAACGGTTGGATGGGAAATGATTCAAGTCAGTGTCAGCCAAGTGTCCTTAGGCCGGCTAACCCTTAGAAGTGAAGGATGTATCACGGGCATTCCCACAGAACACCAGAGACGATATAGTCATTTTCCTGGAGCAAAAAAAACAACCTTGCCAAGAACTTCGAGTTCACGATGTTCACAAAAATTGACTGAAGTGCTAAGGAAGTCACCTAAAATGTACCATGGTTACTTGCGGACATCACAAGCAAACTAGAAGCCGTCATATGGGTTAAACTAAAGTTCGAGATGGAAAAACAGGACAAACTATAGGACATTATAGCTATCAGTCGCTTGTTTAACTAATTAATGCTAATTTAACATTAAATGCGTCACAGTGATCGCAGAATGTGATCAATATCAAATTGTGGTATATTCGCAAACATACATCAGATCATTAAGCAATTAAGGCGGTGACTCCACTCGACAAAAAATCTGGCATAACTTAAATCGTGATAGAAAATATATCTTGACCGAAATTCCGTAGTGGGCAATTTATGTTATGATATTTTATTTCGAAGTCGAACTCCAGCTTGGCAAGAAGCAATCACACAAACTGATATCCCTCAGAATTTTCATGATAAATTTCGACTACAAATTGAAGTGTATGAGAGAAAACAAGGCGGTCATTCCATTATTTATAACGTTTCATTCATTTGACCGTTGAATATTTGTGAATTTAATCAAATTCTCACACCTAAGCTTAGTTGGTGCCATTTTGAAAGTCAATGTGTCAAAGTTATGTCTTAACAGTTCTGTTTTGACATCAATTTGGACAGAAATGGCAAGACATAAAAAATATCATATTATTTCGAAGTCTATGAAGTTATTTTCTTGATGTCCGACGGCCAATACGTTGGCTGGCCAGTTAAAATATGCCTGCAGCCGGAGGTTTGTACCATTGCGAAAAGGATTTTGTTCCTAATTGTTATGATTCGAGACTTCTGAAACATGTTTTTCGTGTTGACGTCGCCAGCCACGATAAATTTGAGTCCCAGCGATGAGAAAAAGCTTTCGAATATTTTTCTAAAAATGTTCTGCCTCGGTTGGCAGTAGATGGGAAAAATTACAATCTCACTCGATTGTTCATGTAGACAAAGTGATGTTGCTTAAATGTATTCTTTGCTAAGTTTTTCCATGGATGATGGAAAAGATTCTTTTTAATGAGTATTGCAGACCCACATACAGCCCTGTCATCATTTAAAAACAGTACGAACCAAATAAGATTAGAATGATACATTCAAAACTATCTTCACGCCTTGACCTTCTTCTTGAAATTCTCTGCTAAGCGACAACATCAAGCTTTATTATTATCATTTATAAGTATCAAATCAGAAGCAGCTTTCGGTCTGCCCTCAGATTATTTATTCTCCTGTCATCATTACTCAGAATGATACCTCACTTGTTGTAGGAGTACTTATTCGAACGAAACCAACTGGAATGCATTCAAAGAATATCTCGCCAATCCAATATTTCTAAAGGCAACACTTAAATCATCAGAAGATGTCAATTCAACGTTTGGAGGCATTCGCCACTTAAAATTAAATTGCATTCTTCACCTCCTCAAATCTCCAAAATTTTCGAGAAAGTTTTGCTGTGAAATCTACTTTCAATAATTGAAGATGACTGAAGATTCGAAGCCATATCAGTACTATCGAATTCGCATCAGCCGTTGAAATGGCATTAAAAGGTAAGAAGCACTGTTCAGCAATCTTTTAGCATGTCACCCGAGCTTTCGACAAAGTCTGGTATAAAGGATTGATCTTAAAAATCAAATCAATGCTTCCGAAAAGTGTCAATGAAATATCTAACGTAAAAATATACCGAAATACGTACCTAACTCACCGTAAATTTCATATTGAATACAAAAGCTATTCTACCGCTAAATTTCGTTCGCAAGCTGGTGCACCTCAAGGAAATTGTTTGGAGCCTTTACTCTACACAATTTTCGCATATGATCTCCCAGTAAGCAACATAGCAACGACAGCTACCTTTGCGGACGACGCACAGTGGTCTATTTCGCGAAAAAGGTGAACTTTATTCAAATTATGGACTTTTAAGTATGAAGTTGAAACTCGGGGGTAATATTGTCCTATATTGCCTCCATCATTTGAGGTAGTAATTGGGTTTCATCAGTTTAAGGGTAAGAGCACAGGTGCTGAAAACAGCCAAAAATTGTATCTGTCTTTTAACCTATTTTTTAAATTAAGAATATGAAGATAAAAATACCTTTGAGTAATACAGCGTTATTAAGCTATGAAAGACATTGATGATCCAGCCTCCCCCCCTTTCATCGTGTTCATACTGCAGATAGTATAGGAATTCGGTGTTTAAAACTTCTAGTCCCTTTAGAGTTTAGAGGGTCACAAAGAGTTGTTACGAAATAGGTCTAGTTGTATTAATTCAAGTCCAAAGTAACTATCCAAACTTAGTTTGCCTGCGGCTAGCTGCGGCTACGCTCGTAAACTTCTTTCAAAGTTCAGCGACCTTGCATAAAATACAACATTTTGCGCGCTTATTGCGCCAGTCCACGTGCTCTGCAGTATTTTCTTATCATTTGCACTAGCACACAATAGCAAGCATTTGTACCAGGTTGAAGCTTGTGAGATTGAGATAAACACGACGTTGAATTTCATAAATAAAACAATAGTTTCTCAACCCTACACTTACTTCTTATGTTATTGGCAAAGTTTCAAGTATTTGACTGTTCATACATTTATTTACCCATTCACCTGTACTTTAGTATCATCAAATTTCCCAACTTGCTTCTGAATTCAGTTCAATGAAATATGTTCATATGATAATTCATGTATATGCTTAGTATTGAAATTATATGCAAAGTAACATTATCGAAAATATATTTTTACCTGTACAAAACAATTTCGTGCCAGGTATTAATTGCCAAAATTGTAAATATCCATGCATGGGTGAATGATAATATTTGTAAATTCGATATGTGTTTTGCTATATGCTGTAGATAGGCCTTTTTCACTACTTCAAATATGTATATAGAATTTCGCATGTCATATTTGTTTAGTTGATGGGGCATTTCACGTGAAGCGGACAACGAAAAAAAGTCGTGGTTCCTGATTTCGTTCATATTATGCATAATGGTACTTCTAGAGGATATGAACGTGGATGCACAATTTTTTCCTTCTATGAGGTTCAGTTGCCGAGTTATGGGCTTCTGAAGAATTGAAGAAGCTGACGAAGGGTTTTTTTGGAAGCCGATTTTGAGATTGAAAAAAATATATTAAAAACATTAAACATATTGATTGGTATAGAAAATCAACTGTTATTTTTAATTTTAAAATTAGATTTGGAATAAAAAAAATTTTTCCTGTTTAAAACCGGAAGTAACCATTTCAACTTGTTATTTGAGTAACTTGGACCAGGTTGATTTTTTTTATTTTTGTAGTAAAACAAAGCTTAAACTATACTTGTTTTATCATAAAAATTTTAGAATGGGATGGCGAGTAGTTTGGGAGGTAGGTGAATTTTAGTACATACAAGTCGTATGAAGCGTGGCACCCGGAGCTTGATTAGGATAGCTAGTGAGTGTGAAATCAAAACATTTTTAGTAAAATTATTGCTATATCGTTAAAATATGATATATAGAATTAATATAGTTAAAATATAGCTCTATAGTTTCAATATTAAAAGTTGCTAATGCTAATTTATTTAATAAAAAAACAAACTTGTTTATGGAAAAATGAATTTATTTCACAGTTTTTACAATTACATATATAATTAACTTACACATATAGGTTAAAATATAAAACAATTGCTAATACTTATTTACTAAATGAAAAAAAAATGATTTATGGAAAAATGAATTTATTTCACCATTTTTACAATTTGGCACTCATTACTTAAACTTGTTCTTTTTATAAGAAGGCCTTCAGTAACTGGAATAAAACAGTGAAATTTCTTAGTCCCGGGAATAGTAATAGAGGAATCAAACCGTGGTTTTAAAAATATTCTCTGGCGTTGAAGTTTCTCTGATGAGCAATAGTAAGTGGCTGTTAGGGATAAAGCCGACTTTGCCCAATGAAAAAAACGTAAAGGTGTAGTAATAGCTTTGTGAACTCGCACGTGTTGCCAGTCGTTTCAAATTACCACCGAGACCATCACATGGGCCTTTTCCATGCGAAGTCGCGTGAAAATGAAGTTCAGTTTCTGTCTTGAAATCAGCTTTATAATAAAATAGAGTCACAAAATTAAATCTATTTTAAAAATGTTGTGGGGCCCCATCTGTTATGTATATAATTTTTGACACAGCTATTGTTTCTTCAGACAGATGTTTGTGAAGGATTTTCTGGAAATACTACCATGTTCTATTTTACTTCCAACTTTATAATAATAGACTGATGTCAAAAGTGTTGCCTGGTCATTAATCCAATGAAAAGCTTGAGCAGCATCTTGTACAACAAAACATTAATTCTCAGCAAAATCGCATTGTACCAAAATTTCCCCTTCGTTTATATTTTCTTTTCGATTTTTAAAATAATGAGCCTGTTGCTCTGCAATGTAAGCATGGGGTTTCGAGGCATCCAACGCGTGAAAAAAGCTGTCCACAAAATCATCGGATGCAAGCAGATGAGTAGAAATGGTAAATCTGTCTGAACAAACCCATTTTTCGAACTGAACGGTTGTCACTTGATTATCATCAAATATCATTTTCAAATGATCACGAATTGCACTTACGCCAGGACAAGATTTGCAACTTTCATTTGGGGTTTTAGTTGAAATTGTTAAATGACATTTCGGCGTAGGATTGGGACACATCATTTTGCGTAGAAAGTAGAAAGTTCCAAAATAGTTCCACTCATCATGAATTTCACATTTTGGTGATATATACATACACAGACCATATGTGTTCCAGGGACACCAGCGAGGATACATTGTTTGGGTCTCAAAGTGAAAAATTTTGTTAGGCCGATTTTAATATTCGGATATTCATTTTTAAACGTTTGGTAAAGCTCGTCAATGTAACACATTAAAAGCTGTTTTGGGATTTGCGTTCTTTTTCCGTCATCTAACTTAATAGATACACAATCCTTTTTACCGGGCAATATTCGACTAATGTCTTCTCGCAGATAAAAGCACTTCACTAAGGAGATGTTAATATACCAAACTGATCCACAAGTTGCTTTGCTTTTCTCGCTTGCCACCTGGATGTTCCGAATTCTTGTGCAAGTCTGTTTTAGGTCCATGACTTAGGTGTTATAGTCAGTATCGTAGTTTTCATAGCAGTAGATGTAGACGGATTGCTAAATTTTGCTTTTAACTGGGTCAGAATATCTTGGTCGTTTATTGTTGAATCAGTTTACTTTGAGCTATGTTTATACTTCTCTTCAGGAATGAATTGTTAACCCCGGGGAGCACAAAGACAAATCAGTTGATGATTGGCAAGATCGCTGAACATTTGCAGGTGTTTCTACGGTCAGTTTTTTCCTGCAGCTTCCACACACGTACATATCAGAAGAATATATCCACTTCTCTGCTATTTTTTTTTTTTAATTCTTCTTAGGTCTTTAACCTTCCAATGAAATCTCAAGTCGAAAGGATTGAAACATCGGTAGCCGCAAGGAGACATAATACACACAATTCAACTTATTTACGTAGTCACTTCAAGCGCTGAAAAAGAACTAAAACAAAAACGGAAAATTCGAAATGGCTCTTTCATTACACTTCCATCCCTTTCTTCTACATAGCTTTGACCTCCTTCTATTATATGGCTTTTTATGAAAAAATAATACATTTTTCAACTAAAAAATGGCGCCACTAATCGCATTTCTGTAGGGTAGTCGGTTAAGTGTGAACACAATTTATGTATCTATTTTAAGTATGTTATAAAAACTATTTATATACAGGATATAGTATCACGGCAAACTACACATACTTTCCACTCTAAAATTTTTAATATCAAATAAGTATAGTTTTAGCTTTGTCTTGTTACAAAAATAAACACAAATTAAACGGGTCCAAGTCATATAAGTTCAAGTAAAAATTTTTTTCTCCATAAATCATTTTTTTGTTTTCACTTCGTAAATAAGCATTAGCAATTGTTTTATATTTTAACCTCTATATGTAAGTTAATTATATATGTAATTGTAAAAACTGTGAAATAAATTCATTTTTCCATAAACAAGTTTGTTTTTTTATTAAATAAATTAGCATTAGCAACTTTTAATATTGAAACTATATAGCTATATTTTAACTATATTAATTCTATATATAATATTTTAACGATATAGCAATAATTTTACTGAACATGTTTTGTTTTCACACTCACTAGCTATCCTAATCCAGCTCCGGGTGCCACGCTTCATACGACTTGTATGTACTAAAATTCACCTACCTCCCAAACTACTCGCCATCCCATTCTAAAATTTTTATGATAAAACAAGTATAGTTTAAGCTTTGTTTTACTACAAAAATAAAAAAAATCAACCTGGTCCAAGTTACTCAAATAACAAGTTGAAATGGTTACTTCCGGTTTTAAACAGGAAAAATTTTTTTTATTCCAAATCTAATTTTAAAATTAAAAATAACAGTTGATTTTCTATACCAATCAATATGTTTAATGTTTTTAATATATTTTTTTCAATCTCAAAATCGGCTTCCAAAAAAACCTTTCGTCAGCTTCTTCAATTCTTCAGAAGCCCATAAATCGGCAACTGAACCTCATAGAAGGAAAAAATTGTGCATCCACGTTCATATCCTCTAGAAGTACCATTATGCATAATATGAACGAAATCCGGAACCTCGACTTTTTTTCGTTGTCCGCTTCACGTGAAATGCCCCTGATTTATTATTATAAAAAAATTTATTCAAAATAATTACAATTGTTTCGATTAAATTTTGTGGGTAGGGGTGCAAATCAAATTAATAATACTGTCCGACATCATTTGTGTCAAACGAATTTGAATAATCATTTCCACAGCATTTTTGCCTGCTGCCACGAATGTGATCCAAAATTTGGCTATCACGTCACAATATTGATAAAAATTGCGTCAGCAGGAAACAATTCTAAAAATGATATTTTCTTCAACATTGAGGCACGATAGGCAGATTTGGACAGCGGTATCGTGTTCAGCCAGCAAAAATACTATGAAAATGATAAGTTACACTCGTTTATTAACAAGAAAAATGTTTTTCCTCAAAGTGAAATTTTCCAAATTTTGACCCTTTTTGGAAACTTTTTGTTAAAAGTTGGAGCCAATACAGCCCCAGAAATGGATTTCCCATGTTTGAAAACCCAAGAAACACTCAATTTCATACTTCTAGTGGTTCTCATGAATAAAGTTCACCTTTTTCGCGAAATAGACCACTGTGCGACGCCACCATTCTATGTACTGATTCAGATCCAATTATTGAATCACTTTTAGAAAAATGGCTAGGAAATCAAATATTTTCCATTTCAACAATATACAATAAAGAATGAACTTTCACCACAAATCTTGACAAACGGACACATCATAAGGTGCCAACGATTCAACCCCTCTTGACAATAAATCAAAGATACTCCATTATTTTACTGAGTTTTCACATTTTCTCCGCTCGTCAGTGAGTTCCATTGCTACGATAATGTCGTTAATACGGTCATTTAACAATTATATTTTTTTTGTAAGTCTCATTCATTTCAACAACAACAACAACAGCATCATCATCGTCAAGAAACTGATGAAATAGCAAAGGTGTGTAATTTCGTTTAAGAACAACGGAAGCGAAGCCTCGTGTTCGTTCGAAATCAAGGACCCGAAGACAATGCCAGGATTTTCCAGTCTGAGCTCGTTTGAACCTTCAGGCATCTCCAGGACTCGAAAATTCGTTTGCTAAGTACAAATACATAGAACTAGACTTTTAATGGTGTCATCGCTTGTGTCAGCGGCTATATAAGTATGTGTATAAGTAAGTAATGACTTACGCTATCGTGTAAATGAGCCCCAAAATGAGACCTGAGACTATATATGACATGGTAGAGGAACAAGCTAACAATTTCAGGACTATGACTGAAAACAGAGAAGACATTTTGACATTTTCATTTACTTAGCGTCGAGTTTATTGCGCTGTAGACGATACACGCGCCTACCAACAATATTGTTCTTGATGATGATGATGATTTTATCAGAAGGCTGTGCTTGTGCCCAGGGCTCAGGTATTTACTGTCTCATGATAGCACAAAAAACGCTCTATAGGTCTATACATAAGTACTAAAGAGTATTAGCTTTCGCAAAGAAAGCAATACCTCTCTTGCCGAAAAATGAATGAGAAAAAACTCCTCAAGTTAATTTAAAACACTTAAAATGAAGATAATTTATGGGCTTAAAGTCGTACAGGTCGTAAGGCACGTGAAAAAAGTATGGAGTGAGGGGATGGAATATAATTATTTCTACGAGACGAAGAAACGATAATTTGTTTTACTTTCATGGAAAGATTTGGGAAAGCAGATTTAACGATGCGATACATAATAGAGTTTCGCTGTAAAATGTCTGGAGTATGCACCAGAATAAGGATGTTTTGGTGTTAGGAAGAAGAAAAAGTTGTGCCTATATATTTAACTTTTGAGTCCCTAATTGATTGCATGTAGCAGTGAACTTGATGTTTTTTTATAACGTAAAATAATAGTTTTTGTAGCTTTGATGTGAATTAGCTACGTTTCATTGATATGTTTGCTAAGAAGTCACGCAGAATAATTTTTTTTTTTGAGCTTTTTGTGTTAAACTTATTTCAAACAATCCCACTTCGCTTTCATGCAGCTGCTCAGAATGCTCGTGGAAAAACCAGTTGAAGAAAAAAGCAACTATTAATTTTAAGTAGTAGACTGACTTCCATAAAAAATGGATTTAGTATCTATTGAACATTTAAAAACATTAAGATTTCTATACATCAGGTCATTATGTTCTAGTTTACCAAGCAGGGTTCCTCGGCTGCAGTGAATTCACAAAAGACCAGACAAACACTGAATAACGGAAACTGGTAAAAAAGTCATGATTACATACAACATTAGAGGAAACATTTTTTTCGCATTGCGCCAGACACACTTTCCGTATAAACGGTCGATCCGATTCATAGACACTAGACAACTCTCAGAACAATTCAACATGATAGCTAAAGGATACTCATTTACTAGCACCAGAATTTCAAAATACAATAAGTTTTATATTTCTCTATGCAGTTTCAGTATTCTTAGTGCTTCAGAACGACCATATAGAAGTCGATGTAGAATGGATATAGTAGGTAGCTTACTCCCGACGTAATGAGGAAAAGTTTTATAGATGTTGGATGCGCGCAACGAAATTTCCAGAGTAATATAGTCAGTTGTAAATACAGGGTGTGCCAAGGTTTGCGAATTAGCTCTATGAAAAATTTATCATTTAAGAAGAGTTAAAAATATAATTCGAATAAAAACTGTCATTCTCCTTAACATAAATTAAAGTTTTGGATAAAGAATGTTAAATGTAAGAAGCCTCTGTCACTTTAAAGTACAAACGTATGATCGATCAACTATAGATACTCTCGAAAGTCAAATTCAAATGACATCCACATTATTAATTAAATCATGTCTGAGTCTCATTTTTTATGAACAATGTCTGGAGCCTAAAAGTCCCTTACAAACTAAAGTCAAATTGAGGGCACTGTTGTTTGAAACCGAAATTGGTTGAAAATAAGTTTTTATCTGAAGTTGTCCTCGGTTGATTGAAGTTACAAGCAAAAGTTAAAACGGTTCCAAAAAAGAAAAGAAAAAAGTTTAAAAAGCAGTCCATGGCCCTATAGCTATTTCGATATTATTTTCCGCTGAGCAACTTATAGCCATGGCCCTATACCTATTTTGATATTGCTTTCCGTGGAACAATCCATAGCCCCATGGGGGTCTCCGAAACCATGTAATCAATACTTCTATCTCCTATTCCTTAAAATGCTAACCCAATCTTTTATTCCCAACTAGACTTAATTGTAGACTAGACTCTTAACGAGAGACAATTTTAGCTCTACTGATTTGACATTGTGGAAAAGACGAAGCAAGTAAACCAGGACTTAGCATCGTTCTTGTAATAATTTTGCAGAGCCGGCCTGTTCGCACAGTCCCCCGATATTAGTAACAATTCTGTTGTAAAAATGTACTTTGTCACAGAGCCACCAAAAAGACAATGGTTCATTACTTTCATAAAGTTGCGGAAATTAGATTCTTCGGTGTTCATTCGATACTTATGTACTCTTAAATATTCATCAATCTCTGCCATCAAAATCTTTGCTTGCACTATTGATGTCTACAACTTGACAATACTTTTTAATTTGGGGTATTTTTAACAGCATCTCAAAAATGACTCTCAACTGTTACATTTTCCACAAAACTGATTTTTTTCCAAATATTTTTGTGATAAGAGCAGTTCTTTCTTCAAAAGCAAGATATAGTTCAATTAGATATTACCCTTATGAGATATTACCCTTCTATACCATCATTTTATGTATCATCGTTTTTTTTCACGTATTGTTCATTCAATTTACTATAATCTCTATTTTTACTAATGTTCGAAGAACATTAGTATTAAAATCGATTCGGCCAAAAATTCATATTTCTATATATATATATATATATATATATATATATATATATATATATATATATATATATATATATATATATATATATATATATATATATATATATATATATATATATATATATATATATATATATATATATATATATATGTACAAAAAATTTCAGTGAGATAATCTCGGGAACGCGCCATTCGATTGAGCTGAAACTTTCAGGATACATTGGTGTATATGCAGAATAGGTCCAGGTCTCTTTAAATGTCAGTTATTGGAAACCTTTTCGCGCCGGCGGGCATTTAAGTGATATTTTTAATATACCTATTATTTCGTGCACAAATGATTTTCGCAAAAATAAAGTTAATAAAATAAATTTCTAACGTGTTTTACATATGAATCGGATAATGCTTTGGAATTTTTTAACCCTATGTGTGCGCTGGGTGCCTAAAAAGAGGACGGGAAAATTTGAAAATTTTTAAATTTCGATAACTTTTGACAGAGCTATTCAATCATTACCAAATTTTCAGGACATATTGATATTATTTAGTTGTAGATTTGTGTGGCTTTTAATGAGCGTGCTGGCAACCCTGTAGCTAGGGTAGGTACTGAAAGTGAAAACCTCCAAATCATCGTCTCTCTTGAAAAAATGCCGTTTCTTCAAAAATAAGCCTTTCATATGTAAATCTTGTGCTTTGTTTACATAACCAAAAAAAAAAAAAAGATATGGTATTACGGGCACGCCTGGCAACCCTTGCCCAATTTACCTATATTTTTAGCATCAAAAACTTCTGTTCACGGAAACTCACGATCCGATGGGCAGAATTATTTGAAATTCACAGCATGTATTGACCTTAAATAGGACCAGGTCTGATAGAAGTGATTTTGAAATGCGGGCGATTCTGTGCCAGTGGTGACATCTTGAAAAACCACTAAAAAAGATAACTGTTTTTAGCCCTATAAATTCTGATTGAATCGTTCGATTTTGACGAAACTTACACAATTGCTGGACCTTACTTTAAGCCACGTTTGGTAGAAATTTGGTCGAAAAATTCGGTTGGAGCTGCCAGCTATGATAATTTTGGTGTCTTCATTTTGAAAAAAAAAAATTTGGAAGTGAAAACATTCAAACCATCGAATATTCAAAAAAATGTCCGTTTCTTACAATAAAACCAATCTGTATACAAATCTTATGCTTTATCTACACGTTCAAAGTAAAACTTTGGAAATTTCATGTCGGACAAGAACGGTAACCCTTTCCCAGTTAACCTATATTTTTAGCATCAAAAACTTCTGTTCACGGGAACTCACGAACCAATAATCAGGTACAACTGAAATTTACATTATACATTGGACTTAAGTAGAACCAGGTCTGATAGAAGCGATTTTGAATTGTGGGCAACTCTGTGCCAGTGGTGCCATCTTGAAAAATTACAAAGAAAAAAAACTGCCTTTTGCCCTATGAAATGTGAATTAGCAACCAAATTTTCATGAAATTGACACAGTAGCTGCATCTTACTCTAAACTCTGTTTGATAGAAATTTGGTTGAAAAATTCGATTGGTGCTGCCAGCTATGGTAATTTTTGTGTCTCTGGTTTTGAAAATTCTCTCAGGAAAATAAAACTTTTTGCCCTATAACTTCCAGTGCAGTCATGAAATCAATACGAATTTCATACAATTAATGAAACCTGTCATAAGCATTATTCAGGCCAAATTTGGTTGAAAAGACACGATAGGGTTGCCAGCTATTGTTGGTTTTGTGTTTAATTGCAATATCTTTATTAAGCGGTTTTATCGTAGAATTTTCAAATGGTAATGATATTGTAGTGACAATAAACAGCAAATATTAAGCTTTCGATCATTTGAAAAAACTAGCTGCAGGTAACCCTAAATTTCTTTATACTCCTATAACTTCGAATGTAATTAAACAACGTGAAGCAGATTTGATATATTCTTGGCTTTGATACTGGCGAAAGGTTGCCAGCACGAGTCGGTTGTGCTACTTTTGTATCAATAAATGCTTACAGTTAGTATACATACCGGAAACATTTACAATGAAAATAAATAACCGATGTTACAATTCGCAAAGTTCTGCAAATTTTTCGGATCGCAGCCCCAAACACCAACTTCAGTTACAGTGCTGCAGGCACTGAGCATTTTCTTCATTGATGTTATATGAGATGCTGCTTTCAAAATTATGTGAAATATGCAACTGATAACGAATATAATTAACCCGTGTTTTGCTCTCATAAACGTTGAAATTCATGCCAGTGGTAATATCTGAAACCTTGCACCATATGAGTTATAATGCATTCTTAAGACGAAAGTAAAACATGGCATTTGAAACAGTTTGGCCGTAATAAGCAGCACATGTGGTGGAATATGCACTCAAAACCTGCACGATTCTTCTACTGTTCTTCGAACATTAGTGTTTCTAGCGGTTCTTCGAACATTAGTGTTTCTAGCGGTTCAGGTGCGCTAGAGTTTTTTTTCCTCTTAATTTGTTTTCTCTTTTATAATTTTCGCCAAAATTGATTTCTGAAATCTGATCTTATTTTCATTTCAATTTACTTCACTTTCATTAACTTCTTATATTTGTCCTTTCAATTCTTTTTGTGTTCAATTAGTTTCTCTTTCAATTAGTTTCACTTTCAATTAGTTTCTCTTTCAATTAGTTTCTCTATCAATTAGTTTCTCTTTTAATTAGTTTCTCTTTCAATTAGTTTCTCTTTCAATTAGTTTCTCTTTCAATTAGTTTCTCTTTCAATTAGTTTCTCTTTTAATTTGTTCTTCTTTCATTTTTTCCTTGAAGTTTGTTTCCCTTTAAATTTGTTTCACTTTAATTTTGTTTCCCTCTAAATTACTTTCCCTCTAAATTACTTTCCCTTCAAATTTTGTTTTCCTTTTAGACATAATTTCCCTTTAAATTTATTTCACTCGATGCAATTTATTTCCCCTTCAAATTTATTTCTCATTTGAATTTATTTCACCATTAAATTTATACCCCTTTAAATTAATTTCCCTTATTAAATTGTTTTCCCTATCCCCTATCGCCTTTCAATTTTATCCTCATTTCAATTAATTTCCCCTCCAAATTTATTTCCCCTTTCAATTTATTTCCTTTTTAAGTTTATTACCCCTTTAAATCTATTTCCTTTTAAATTTGTTTCGCTATGAATTTATTTCCCTTAAAAATTTTTCACTTTCATATTATTTGTCTTTCGCTTCTCCATCAATTTGTTTCCCTTCTCCTTCAATTTGTTTCCCTTTATCAATTTCTCAATTTTATCTATTTATCTATTTATCAATTTATTTAAGTTAGTAATAAGAAATGACATCCAAAGCTTAAGACCTAAGTAGCATTGATAAATATGCTAATAAACTGTAGTGTGGTGCTTTTGCAGAACCAGGCTTATTGTAAGTGCTGAAAGTAGGTCCGTGATTTGGCATGTAGTAAATACATATTTGCCAAGGCTAGGCCAACCTCTTGTGAGCCAATATGGAAACGGTATTTGCCGGGTCGTCATGAAATCCCTTTGACTCGTGCCCAAAACCCACTCCGAAATGAAGTCGCGCAACCGCCGGTGAGTCCTTTCAAAGTCGCTTGTCTGCTTGCCTGCTTTGGCCTATACCCATACCTATACCTATACCCATACCCCCAATATGTATTTGCTACATTAAAATTAAGATGTCTGAGCTCTTTGGCGGCGGCGGGCATTTTAATGAATTTGCAGGTATCCCTATATTCTATGCAGAGTACATTTTTGTTAAAAGTAATTATTGGGAATGAAAATTAATTATGAATTGTGCTTGTGGGTGCTAAATACCTAAAAGTAGGCAAGGATTTTTTTCTCATATTTTGATATGTCATAAATTCTGACAGAAACATTTGATCATCATGAAATTTGCAGAGCAGACTAAAACTATATACACTTTGGTTTTCAAGACTGTGCAGGCATCGCTGTAGCTACGACAAGCCTATCCTATCAATATCCTTCATGTAATAGAGTTTCCTGACAAATTTTGGTTTTTTGACAAAAAATTCCAATTATTGATAAATCTCAGCCTTTGTCCAGCATGTCAATTTGAAATTTCCAAAATTCCAAGTTGCACAAAAACGGCAAGCCATCACCAAATCATCTCTATTTCAGCACTCGAAACTTCTGTTCACGAAAACTGACGACCGTTGATATTATGTTATGTTGATATTAGCTGGGACCAGGTTTGACAGAAGTGATTTTGAAATGCAGGCAACCCTGTAACAGAACTGCCATCTTGAAAATTCACTGCGAAAAAAGCCTATAGCTTTCGATTCAGCCTACACATTTTAACGAAATACATCCAGTATCTGAACCTTACTCTAGGCCACATTTGGTAGAACTTTGGTTGAAAAATTAGAATAGAGTTGCCAGCTATGGTAATTTTTGTCACCTAAATTTTGTAAATTTGCTCAGCAAAATAAAGCTTTTTCTCTCTACAGTCATGAAATCAAAACGAAATTCATGAAATAAAGAGACCTTAATATAAACTAAATGTCGGTGGAATTTCGTAAAAAAAAATCATGAAAAAGCTGTCAGTATGGCCATTTTGGTAAATTTTTGGCATTTCTTTACTAACCGATGTCTGTCAATTTTCAAATGGGAATGATCCTACAATGACAACTACCAACAAATATGAGCATTTCAAAAATTTGAAAAGTTTTGATGGTGGTAACCTTAAAATTCTTTTCACCCCTATAACTTACAGCGCAGTCGTTCAATCGAAACGAAATTCACATGGTGGGTTTAACTTGACGTGCAGCAGATTTGGTTTATTTTGCTATGCTGCGAACACAGGGTTTCCAGCACCAAATATTTTCGTAAATATTGCACCAATAGATGCTTCCATTATAAACTCATATGCAAAGCATTTACAATAGAAATAAGGAACCAATATTTAAATTTACCGAGTTTTGGAAATTTTTTGGATGGCAACCCCAGACAGTTTAATCGCTGAAACTTTCGATGAGATCCTCGGATGAAAACGAAATTCAAAGGATAGGTTTAGTTTAGCATGAGCTTGTTATGATAGACTTATTGCTGCTTCGTTAGAAAAGTGTTACCAGCGCTGAACATTTTCATCATTTATGTTATATTCGAGATATGCTTTTTGTTGTTTTGGGTAAGAATTGGTTGATATGATGCTACAAAGAAGTGTATTGCGTCTTTCCACATTTTTTTGTCACTCAAAGACATTTATTCGAAAATCAGTTTTCTTGCGGTTCTGATTCGTTAGAGGTTTTTATGCTTTGCTCCAGAGTTTTTTTTTTGCAAATTGCGTAGACGCGTTAAATTTTTAAGCAGCATCGTAAATTCGACCGTTCGGGGATAGCATAATAAAATTAAAAAGAAAATGTTCACCTTTAAATACGAAAATTTTAAATATTTAAATTTCATACGAGAATTATCAATCCTAATGTACTGAAACTTTTTCCAGCTTGTAGATTGATATAAAATCAATCACCCTGTACAATCTCACAATCATTATTATTGTATATTGTAGAGGGTGAAAGTTTTTGGCGAGACGATATCTAATGTTACTACTACTGCTATCACTTCTTCGTCTCGTCTACGAAGCTTTTCTCAAAAAGAAACTACGATAGTGATTCTTCCGTAGTAAAGGCGACAACAGCTCTTAACAAGTTCTGAGTAACCTTATGATGAAGGACGATAACCAGCGTACGACGACGGTAGCGACTGGAGTTGGAAGGAACGAAAACGATGAAAAACTTGAAAATAAATATTTTGCTCATCTGTATGACAAATGGGAGGGGGAGTGGAAGGAAGAGGGGTAGATAGTAGATAGAAGCTGCATGTCTGCAGGACGAAAAATAAAGAATTCAGCTTGATTATACTAGAATGATAGTAAAAGTGCTTTGGCGAATGACAATGAAGTTAAGAATTGATTAAATATTTATCAATGGTTTTGTAAATAAGTAAATGTTTGGTAAAGCAACAACTTTGATAATTCAAAGTCTATTTGAACTTTGATGTAGGTGTTTGTTTCCTGGATAGATTTGAAACATTGAAATTAAACTCTTTAACAAGTCTGCCCTTCTTCGTTTTGAGATAAAAATAAGTTTTCAGGATTTGTCATATCTTCATATTCCTGAAAAATCTAAGGTTTAAGGTTTTAAAAAAAATAGTCATAGAAACTTTAAATACTTTTCAAAATATATTTGAGAGAAGTTGTATTGATTATTACAACATACCAATGAACTGAAGCATCATCATTTTTATCTCATAAAGAAAGTTTATGTTGCAATATGCTCTATTAAATCTATGACGTGAAAATTAATTACTTTTTAATTAGAGTAGATTCAACTACTGGAATTTCCTCATATGTATGATTGACGTCAGAGCTAGTATGTCATGAAACCAAGAACAAGCGGCTAAATGCAGAGCCTCGTTCATGCACACTGTATCAAGGAAGGCAAGATGAACAAAATGAAACGTAGATAAGAGCAAAACCAGCATCATATCCACACATCCTATATATTTTAGATTGATTTCGCCTGGGACAATCCCTGGAGTATTTTCCACTGTTATCGGTTGTATCTGTCTCGAGTCGCTTGCATTCGGAGCTGTATCACCATAAAATGTACAGTACAATAGCGTTCGGTTCACATTGACGCTGGTTTGTGACTTATATGGTTCTGTGACATGATTCAATGGCGACGACGAGGTTCAGACTCATAGGCCGTTAAACAGGTACCTCCGACCCTTGGGGACTGTTTCCTTGCCGGCGAGTGGAGCATAGAGCTTTTAATTGAATTTTAGTGTGGCTAAAGACGACTGACTAGAAAGGTCACTGCCCTGGATTATTTTTATTGAGATTCGTCTTCGACGGAGCTATTGCCGGTTTTACCACGTCTCAGCGTTCGTCGTGTTTTCTTATCGAGTAGTAGTTTGGAGACAAGCTAAGTACCCAAGGAAGCTGGATCATATCATTCGAGACTTTTGTCGATTTGTCCCTTTTGCATTCTGCCCATAAACATCAATTTTTCTGGGCCGTTTCCTTAAGTCCTATTTCAGACGATGTCGTGGACGGAGTCTGTTTAAAGCTGCAATGTCTCTTGCGTCTTGTCATTGATCTGCTCTCGGTTGAATTTTTCCTTACGACGACGAATGACACAGCTTCTTACATATATGACGTCGGGCCAAAGCAGTCGTTTCAGTACAGTGGCATCCATTCGTTCTTTGTATTCTACTACACTTATGTCGCGTATAATGTGAAAATGACAAAATCGGCATGCAGAGTTGTTCACGTATATATGTACATACATATGTAAATATTGTTCAGTGATGCAAAAATTGGTGCCTTAGTATATAAGTAAATATATCTATGTAAAAATGTATAAATGAGTATTTTCGCTTTCTTTTTCGTTGTGGTCGGTTTCATGTTCCTTCGTATTGTCACCAGGGAGAATAGTCGTGGGGACGAAGATATGGATAAGGAATACACAAAAACGATGGAGGGTACAGAACTTACAAGTCGCGAACACATGTTTCTTCTCAGATCCCCACTGGTTTGGAAAGTAGTGATATAAATAAAATATAACGTATGAAATTTGTTCGAATAGCGTTGACCTCTTTGAGTGCTCTTGTTTTTGGTTTTAACATCGGATGCAATTCAGAAACATGGTTGTTGGGTTTAATGTGTCTTTGTTTCGGGATATGATGTAGTGACTAATAGTGTGAATTATTCTATGTATTTTAGTAAAATTACTGGACTATAATGTACTCGATAGAGTCGATAAAAAATTGATAGCTCACAAAATTTATCACCAAAAAGCTAGCACTCTATAGATCTTTCGGACTCCTAACATGATTTAATGACTTTTGTTCTGGTATATCTATTAAGCATCGAACGTAACTGTCAGCAAGTAAAAACTCAATAAAAAAGTTTGAAATTTATAATTGCCCACATCCATGCATGGATTTTTTTTCAATGAAATTAAAGTAATCACACGACAACCTTATGTCACGTCAAGAGGTTGAAGATGATAAAAAACTTCATTCACAAATTTACAATCAATGTATTCTACACTCAAAAAACCAGTACTCTTCCCACTAGTTAAGTGGCCTAGTGGGTAGAATAGGAGATTAATAAGAATGATAAAATAAGAATGATAAAACTTTGACACTTTGCTCTGGCCTAGTTTGATTTCGAGTAAGTCAAATTCTATATCTTGCTTGTTTGGGACTCACAGCGTTCCACATGCTCGTCACATTTTCGTTGACAGAAAATATCGATTAAGATATCATTTGATCCTAATTGTATGGCATACTACTAAACCGTACTAAATCATGAATTTATTTAAATATTTTGCGGATAATTTCAACAATGTAATAGCCCAACTAACCGGGCTTCCAGTTTGTACTGTTTGGCGCATCTACAACTCTTTTTCGAAAAGAAAGCAGATATACCAATATCAGACATGTTATGAAATTACTCTCAGAACTTTTAGTCAGTTTTAGGTTGCAAGGTGACCTGAGCAAGCAACAGTCTCTACTGAGATTACATTATGACCAATAAAGGAAAAGATATTTTCTCGGAATAACTATCTATGGAAGACTCTTGAGCTTTGTATTCAATAACTACCATTGGCTATAGCGTGATATTTCCAACTGTTTTGTTTAATGGCTTTATAGCTTAAAATCCATCTATTTCTTATCAAGTTTGTGGCAATATATCGCTTATTGGTCCATTCGTGCGTTTTTGTTAATGGGGATAAAACTATGGGTTATCAAATTGAGAACTCCTACGCAACATATGAATCTTCAATAAGTTAGCTTTAACCGGGTGAAAGGAACTTCAAAGATATCAAAATTCGTTCATCATGCTCCAATGTCTTTTTAATTTTTTCATATATATGTGCTTTCCATACACTTGTCCTCTTTATATTTTTTGCACCTCTATTTTATTGACCTTTCGATTTTTCGTTAAGCGATATTCTTGTGATCTTGATATTATTGTCATCTCGATATTCGTTTCATCACGATATTCTTAACCTTTCGATACTCTTGTTCCCTCTATATTATTTTCTTTCGTGCCTCCTTTCCTTTTTATATTCTTCTGTTCCTTCTGCCTATATTCTTCTGCTCCTTCTGTCTATATTCTTCTGGCTCTCTCTCCTGCTTCTCTCTATATTTTTCGGGAGTCACGTCTTTCGTTAATATTTCTGTGCTTCATTTTCTTCTGTCTTTCTTTGCTCTTCCTCTTCTGCTCGTCCTCTTCTGCTCATCTTCTTCTGCTCGTCCTCTTCTGCTCGTCCTCTTCTGCTCGTCCTCTTCTGCTCGTTCTCTTCTGCTCGTCCTCTTCTGCTCGTCCTCTCCAGCTCGTCCTCCTCTGCTCGCTCTCTTCTGCTTGCCATCTTCTGCTCGTCCGCTTCTGCTCGTCCTCTTCTGCTCGCCCTCCTCTGCTCGATCTCTTCCGCTCGTCCTCTACCGCTGGTTCTCTTTGACTCCACCTCTTCTGCTCGTCTTCTTCTGCTCGTCTTCTTCTGCTCGTCTTCTTCTGCTCGTCTTCTTCTGCTCGTCTTCTTCTGCTCGTCTTCTTCTGCTCGTCTTCTTCTGCTCGTCTTCTTCTGCTCGTCTTCTTCTGCTGGTCCTCTTCTGTTGGTCCTCTTCCGCTCGTTCTCTTCGGCTTGTCCTCTTCTGCTTGTCCTCTTCTGCTTGTCCTCTTCTGCTTGTCCTCTTCTGCTTGTCCTCTTCTGCTTGTCCTCTTCTGCTTGTCCTCTTCTGCTTTTGCTCTTCTCCTTGTCCTCTTCTGCTTGTGCTCTTCTGCTTGTCCTCTTTTGCTTGTCTTCTTTTGCTCGTCCTCTTTTCCTCGTCCTCTTATGCTCGTCCTCTTCCAATCGTCCTTTTTTGCTCGTCCTCTTCCACTCGTCCTCTTCCACTCGTCTTCTTCCACTCGTCCTCTTCCACTCGTCCTCTTCCACTCGTCCTCTTCCACTCGTCCTCTTCCACTCGTCCTCTTCCACTCGTCCTCTTCCACTCGTCCTCTTCCGCTCGTCCTCTCCCACTCGTCCTCTTCCACTCGTTCTCTTCCACTCGTCCTCTTCCACTCGTCCTCTTCCACTCGTCCTCTTCCACTCGTCCTCTTCCACTCGTCTTCTTCTACTCGTACTCTTCCACTCGTCCTCTTCCACTCGTCCTCTTCCACTCGTCCTCTTCCACTCGTCCTCTTCCACTCGTCCTCTTCCACTCGTCCTCTTCCACTCATCCTCTTCCACTCGTACTCTTCCACTCGTCCTCTTCCACTCGTACTCTTCCACTCGTCCTCTTCCACTCGTCCTCTTCTACTCGTCCTCTTCCACTCGTCCTCTTCTACTCGTACTCTTCCACTCGTCCTTTTCCACTCGTCCTCTTCCACTCGTCCTCTTCTACTCGTACTCTTCCACTCGTCCTCTTCCACTCGTCCTCTTCCACTCGTCCTCTTCCACTCGTCCTCTTCCACTCGTCCTCTTCCACTCGTCCTCTTCCACTCGTCCTCTTCCACTCGTCCTCTTCTACTCGTACTCTTCCACTCGTCCTCTTCCACTCGTCCTCTTCCACTCGTCCTCATCTATTCGTCCTCGCCTGTTCTCAATTTTGTCTCTCCTTCTGTTTCTTTTTCGGGGTTAGGTTCTACCTCTATTTCTTCTGTTTCTTCATGGATAATTTTTCTTTCATTCTTTTGTCACTATTTCTGTTATCCTTTCCTATTTTGTTTCTTTCAATTTTGTTCTTTTTTTTCTAAAAAAATATTTCTCAATCTTACTTGTCTTTTGATTTGATTTCAGAACAGGTTTCAAGTTGTATTTAGCTGTCACAGTCAAACAACTATTTGATCAAAAAAACTGTACTGAGTTTATAGAAAAGCAAAATGACTCTATCATTTATCACAAAAGCTTCTTTTTCAAGCCAAATAGAGAGCTCTTCCATTTTTGATCTGTAGAAAAAATAGCGTTTGTTTTTGGTTTTGAACAATTTCTTTGTTTATCAGCATTAAATCCTTGTGAAAGTGCTTTAGAGAAGAAGAATATGGATGTAGCATGATACATTTCTTGACCTTACATTCTTAGCAAATAGTTGACAATAAGTTATTACGTAATAATAACTCAACTTTGATACATACAATTAAGGCAGGGTTCGTCCAGCTTTTCTTATTCCTTTACTTCTTTCTTAGCTTATAGTCCTTAAATTTTTAAGCTCTCCCACAAAAACAATGTCGGGATAACTTCAAGTTCGTTTATTTTTTAAGTTTCACCTAAGAGAAGGCCAATGTACCATTACATAGTCTGCCAATTTCAGAGCAACTAAACAAAAGGAAAAATAGTTAGTCAAAATAGCCCATAAAATAAGCAAAACATAAAAGAAAACATAGTCGATTGAGTTACCCGAGTGCAAATTATATGCAAGTTCTTAACGCTTGGGAAAAGTTGGAGCTATTGAGAGCTTGCTCTCGAAAACGCAATGTATTGGTTGCATGTTTTATTGCAATAACATGGACATCTCTAAATTCTCTTCTCAACAACAATGCCTTCTTCCGGTCGTCCTTAAAAGCTTTTCTAACGAGAAGCAAGTCTCTCCTTATGTACATATGTCTTACCACTATGGTAGTTTATAATAGCTTCAATATTTCTAAATCTAGATCATAGCCACTAAGTGTGCCTACATCCCCTGCCGTTTGTTTAGTCGGTATGTTGCATCGAATATATTAATGCATCGTGCATGTACACTAGATTATTAGGTCCTTTAGAAACAATGGGATATGTGACCCTGTACATTGTTGTGGGTATATAATGGTGATGCGTTTGTTTCATTGTATAAGGTGCATTGCATCATGTCGCAGCCACACTCACTACATCAATCAAACAAATAATCTCCCCGGTCCCACCACTTCGCTTCGAATCATTCATGCTCTAAGGCTCTTATATACAATCATGGCCTCTTGTATGAATTTCAAATTCACCACCGGCAAAGTATGTTGGGCAGCCACCACTGTCATCATAGTGAAAACTTTACTGAAAACCCCCAGTACGGTACTACAATTTAGCAATGCTGCACCAGTGCATCAGACTCGCTCTGTTATTTCGATTTGGAAGCTATTGAAATGCAAAGAAAGTTCTCAGTGTGTACACTATATCCGTAACATGCAATTCACACAACACTACAGTACACGGCTAGTGCAAAAAGTCCTCAACTATCATGAAATCACTTGGTGCAAAACTTTCATAACAAAACCTTTTCCTGAAACATTGTGTCAGTGTCTACAAAAATCATTTGTTACTTGAAAATATAGAGTTACCTATTCAAACTCGGTCGTATTGCATTTGTACGATTTGGAAGGAATCAACGAACGTACGACGAAGATTCTGTTTCCCCGGACAGCTAAATACATAGAAAGAACGAACTGCTGGAGTAGTCGCAGGATACGCGCAATCGACGAACAGTTCTAAATGGGGGTACCTTTAGTGGGGCCAGATTGGGGAATGAAGTGAACTCGTAAAACAGCTTTCTCGCTAATATGAGTCATTCTTTAGAAAAGTTTGTTGCTGAGCTACAAACAAAATAGCCCTTAGTTGATATGGGGCGGTGGTGGAAAAAAGAATTGATAGAAGAGGGAGAGAAATTGCTAGTTTAAAATTCACTATGTAATATTGATTTAGCTTAAACTTGGCTCTCTCCGTGCTGGATAGAGGGAAAAACCGAAGAGGGGTGGTTTCGGTTTTCGCGCTGCTTTTCGTATCGTAACTGAAAAGAAGGGTATGGTTGGATCAGCTGGAAAACAATTTTTTTATTTGTGAATCAGACGCTATAGTCATCTTTATAATAATGTGTAAAGCATTTTTAAGTAGTAAATCAATTCTTCCGGAAAAACTCTTTCAGATCAATTAACGAGATTTTATATTTAAAGCTAAAAAAATTAAAATTGATTTGCTTTGCAGTAGAAAAAAGGGTTTAGTCGCAATTGAATTTAAAACAAAGCTCAAGCTAACGGCGTTAAATTGCCTGTTTAAACTAGTAAATTGCTTTATTTATATTTTAGTTCCATGACAAGCCTTGTCAGGCCTGAGCGCTGAAGCTGGTCAGAAACCTCATTCATAATCATACGAGTGTGGAACGTTCAGCACTCTTTGAGTCACTTAAACCCTTTTTTGAGTCAGATGTCTGCTCAAAGCTAGAGTTAACTCAAAGCTCGGTGTACGATCATGCGGGGATTTGAACCCTGGACTGGAACACACAAACTAGCAGTTGGTGTTATGAGCACGTGACTTCTCAACTTTAGCATTTGTAAAGTATGCAAGCATGAAGAATCTTATTTAGAAACCAATAGCCTCATCTATAGACCGGATCGACTTGGCCTGACTTGGCTTGAAACGGATTGTAATGAAACTTCAAAGTAGGTTTTTGGTGCGACTGGATTAACGTGGATTAACCGAATAAAATTCAGCTAGTTCTACTAAAGTGAAGTATATTGCATTGGGACGTCACATATATGAATAGAACTCAAGTGGACTTCGAATTTTTCAACCCTCAATCACTCGATCCGGGTCTTTTAACGTTCAAGTCGATGCGATCTAGTCAAATGTCGTGATCGGATCGACTTATCTCAAATCAATCCGCTGCGGGTGTGCAACGCAGCTTGACTAATCCTAATCCACTTTGAAACCACGTTCTAGACGAGGCTAATGAAGGATGATGTATAGAAATAGACTAACAAACTATATGTGATACTACAGATTTCAGAAATAATTTTAAGTTATTTGACAGTCAATTATATTGTTCGGCAGAACATTGGAAACCTAACATTGAAACTCCATTGAATTCAACTAGTGAATTTCAAAGGCTTTTATTCCCGCCGGATATTGTTAAGCACATGAAGGTGAGGCATATTTGGCGTTGGAAGTTGAAGCGGATTTTTCACAGACATGGGAGGGATCACCCGCTGTACAGGTCACTCCTTTCGAATATCAACAGTCTCAGGAAGCTTATTGCTGAAATGGTTGGTGAATTTCGCAGTGAGTGGCTTGCACAGCGGCTGGCTGCCATTCGGCCAGGCCCCGATATGTATAAGGAAATTAATCCGCTTTCTGGTAAAAACATCAACCGGGAGATAGCGGTATTGACTGGCAATGTTTCTGTAAGCAACCATGATCTGCAGGCCGAATTGCTCGCAGAAACATTTCAATCGCAATTAAAAGCTGTTCCACCCAACTTCTCTGCTTTTAATAGTTAAAATGTACTCGAGGAAGTTAATTCACTTCTCAATAGTCACAAGAAGCCGCTGGTCACATTATCATCCCAAAATCTATCTGATGATCCGCAACTCTCAAGTGACCAATTTCACTTTGTCAATGGTAAATACTCGGTGCACTTGTTAGGTGGTATAAAAAGTAAAAAGTCATCTGGGCATAATGGGGTATCTAGCTTTATTGTTAAACATCTTCCAATCTCTATTCTCAGACTACTTTCCATAATTTTCAATAATGCCTTGAACAACGGCTACTTTCCTGACACATGGAAAATTTGGTAAGATCACTTAACTAACCTATTGCAGTTTCCGTAGCTCGGCAGTTTTCCCACTTTGCTCAAATTATCTCCTAAGGACAGGTTGTTCCCATTCACAAAAAGGGCAAAAATAATGAGGCCAGCAATTTCCGCCGGGTCTCTCTGCTTCCTATTTTGGGAAAGCTCTTTGAAAAGATTTGGTTGGAAATGATTTCCAACAACTGTGAGCTCGCTAATATTATACCAGAATATCAATTTGGCTGTAGGCGTAAGCATGGGACCCAGCACGCTATCTCGTACTTGCACGATCAGATCGTGTCACACCTGAATGAGGGGCACACTCCGACGGGTCTTTGTGCCTTGGATATCGAGAAGGCCTTCGATAGTGTATGGCACGGAGGTCTTCTATACAAGTTGATCAAGTTGGAATTTCCAGAAATAGTAATACGACTCGCCTCAAGCTTCCTTAGCAACAGATAATTTTATGTTAGCGTTAATGGAGCAAATTCACTCCGGGGACCTGTGACTTCAGGAGTGCCACAAGGTTCTGTCATTGGACCTGTTTTATACACCATTTTCACTGCTGACCTCCCTCTTCCAGCGGGTAACTTTCAAGTTAAAGTCCTACAATATGCAGATGATACGCTCTTATTCGCGTCGGGCCAAGACCCGCTTAAAGCTGCGAGGAGCCTTGAAGATTACTTGGTCAACATTAAATTTTATTTTGATGAATGGGTCATCAAGCTAAATAGTTGCAAAACACAGCTGACTGTATTCAGGAACCCTTCCAAGTGTCGGGGATCCCAAACCATCCGCAATAAGGCCAAAAAAGTCGGTTTCTTGTTCGGAACTTTTAGAATTACTTCTAGTCCTACATTGCGCTACCTTGGAGTAGATATGCATGAATTCTTGAAATTTAACCCCTATGTTCGACATAGAATTAAAGTAGCCAGGTCTGCTTTTCAGCGCATCAGACGCCTTTTCGCCAAAAAGATGGGCATGACAACAAAGGCTAAATCCATTTGCTAACAAACACTCATTCGGCAAATCCTGACATACGCATCTTCATCCTGGATTACCTGTTCCAAATCTGCCATGGCAGAAGCGGAGATGTTCGAACGAAGAATTCTGCGTTTCACAACCCGGTAACTAAAAAGAGACCGGGTTGTAGAACTGACGACGAGGTTTTACGCACAGACAGACAGACATGAAAATGGACTGATCCAGGGTATCGGACGTATGAGTGGCTCTAATGAGCCATTTATGTGTCCAGCGGAAATAGTAGGACAGCGGTGGCTTATGGACATGCTGTTCAATTATGTTGGCCTTCCAACGAATCGGAGAGGATAGTTAAGACCTAGGTTAAGCTTAGGTCTAAGTAGGCTAAGCTAACTGTATTTAGATTTAAGCTAGATTTAGTTTAGGAAATTAAGCTAGTATTAAAGTATTATATAGCTAAGTCAACCCCAGGCATTATACTACCTGGGTAATATTTAATAAGTATAAACCGAAAAATAAATGATAAAGAAATAAAAATCCAATAAGAGCCAGCAGGCCAAAATAGGATAGCCGCTAAGTATAAGTTATTTTATGTTAAATACCCCTTTAGTTAAGTTATTTATGCACAATGTAATGAATAAAATTTTATTTTATTTATTTATTATTAAGGCTTTTGTTGCAAATGGAAATGCCCCCTGTGTAGATGATATATTGTCTGTAAATAAGATGCTGCCTTATATTTAAACTTAACTTAAACTTAAACCATATATTTAAAATTGAAAGAAAGTCTAGACTTAAATAAACACTTCCATATTTCTTTGAATGAAGTTTTTGCAGCCTTGAAAAATCTGAAGGATCCAAATTCATATTTCAAGAATTTTTCCCATTGTTGTTTAGTCTAGTGGGTACGGCATTGTCTTCTAGTGTTTGGGGTCTCTGGTTCAAATCTTGCTTCGCACGGGACACCGTGCGCCGAACTTTGAGTCAACTCAGCTCTGAAGAGATACCTGAGTTAAATTAGGGGTAAAATGAATCGGATTTCCACATTTCGAGCTATTCGTCTTGAGCTAGTTTTTCCCTATTTGTTCTTAATTTTTGATGATTTAATGGTTTTACCTCATTATTTTTACTTAACGTTTTTTTGCTTTATCGTTTTCCTACTCTCCTTTTCATTTGTTTTTTCTTCGTCAATTTTAGTTCCATCCTATTGCCTTTGTTCTTTATTTTACCTCTCTTTGCTTTTTATTTCCTTATTTTTCGATGCCTAGTTAAATTGTTTAATGTCATTTTTTCACATAATCTGTAATACACATACTCTCTTGGTGCGATATGCTGTCGATTCCACTTCAGAGTGAGGGGCTAGGCCTTAAATTGTATTGAGTGCACGGTAATAATTTGTTTACTCGTTTGATCAATTTGCATTTTTGAATCAAATTGGCCGATTAACCTTTATTGTGCACTATAGTAGTTTTATAAGTGCATGAAACATTTGATTTTTAATTTGATAGTCTTGTAGTATTTCACACTGGCGCGTTTTTTAATATCAAACCAAATAAATGGATTTATCTCCCCTTTTTTCTCACTCAATTTGACTTAATTTTTTCTTAACTTTATTCTTCTTGCTTTGCATAAAATATTTCACATAACATTTTTTTTCTTACGTGAGTTTTTTTCATCATTTGAATTTTTCTTTAATTTATCTGTTTTTACTTCGTATGTTCTAATGCTACTTTTTCTGACACATCTCTTTTGACTTTAGTTTTTCTTATCATATGTTGCTTACTTTGCTTTCCATTGTTTATATCATATGTTGCTCTTTGTCACCTTATTTTGTCACATTTTTATTTTCATTTGGTTAGTTTTTTGATTAGTACTTATTATTTTATTATTTTTTATTATTTTATTAATGTTTATTATTTTATTATTTTTACTAATGTTCGAAGAAGAACATTAGCATTTAAATCACTTTGGCCAAAAATTCATATTTCGATATATATATATATATATATATATATATATATATATATATATATATATATATATATATATATATATATATATATATACCTATATATATATATATATATATATATATATATATATATATATATATATATATATATATATATATATATATATATATATATATATATATATATATATATATATATATATATATATATATATATATATATATATATATATATATATATATATATATATATATATATATATATAAAATATATATATCATCAAAAAATTTCAGTGAAAAAATCTCAGGAACGCACCATCCGATTGAACTGAAATTTTCAGGATACATTGGTGTATATGCAGAATAGTGCCAGGTCTCACGAAAAGCTAAAAATCTTTAACCCTTTGGCGCCGGCGGCACTTTTAGTGGTATTTTAAATATACCTATTTTTCTGTCATAAAATAGCTTTTGCAAAAATAAAGTTTATGTAATGAATTTAGAACAAGTTTTTAATGCAAATTTCATAATTTTTTTGAAAATGCTAACCCTATGTGTGCACTAGGCGCCTAAAATAAGGTTGGAAAAATTAGAAAATTTTCGAACTGCGACAACTTTTTACTAGATTATTAAATCATTATGAAACTTAAAGGACGTCTTAATGTTGTTAAGTTGCACACTTACATAGTTTTTCATGAACGTGCTAGCAACCCTGTAGCTACGGCAGGCACTGAAAGTGAAAACATTCAAACCATCGAATCTTTTAAAAAATTTTCGTTTCTTACAATAAAAACCAACTTGTATACAAATCTTATACTTTATCTACACAGTCAAATCAAAAATTTGCAAATTTCATGTCGGACAATTACGGTAACCCTTTCCCAATTTACCTATATTTTTAGCATCAAAAATTTCTGTTCACGAGAACTCACGAACCAAAATTCAGATACAGTTGAAATTTACAGAATAAATTTGACTTAAGTAGGACCAGGTCTGATAGAAGCGATTTTGAATTGTGGGCAACTCTGTGCCAGTGGCGCCATCTTACTCTAAGCCGTGTTTGGTAGAAATTTGGTTGAAAAATTCCGTCGGTGCTGCCAGCTATGATAATTTCGGTGTCTTGGGTTTTGAAAATACGCTTAGGAAAATAAAGCTTTTTGCCCTATAACTTCCAGTGCAGTCATGAAATCAATATGAATTTCATCCAATTAGTGGAACCTATTATAGGCATTATTCAAGCCGAATTTGGTTGAAAAGCCACGATAGGGTTGCCAGCTATTGTTGGTTTTGTGTTTATTTGCAATATCTTTATTAAGCGATTTTATCGTAGAATTTTCAAATGGTAATGATATTGTAGTGACAATAAACAGCAAATATAAAGTTTTCGATTATTTGAAAAAAATTGCAGCTGGTAACCCTAAATTTCTTTATACTTCTATAACTTCGAATGCAGTCATCGGATCGAGACGAAATTCGCAGGGTAATTTAATTTCAACGTGAAGTAGATGTGATATATTTTTGGCTTTGATACTGGCAGAAGGTTGCCAGCACGAGTCGGTTGTGCTACTTTTGTATCAATAAATGCTTACAGTTAGTATTCATACCGGAAACATTTACAATGAAAATAAATAACCGATGTTTCAATTCCCAAAGTACTGCAAATTTTTCGGATCGCAGCCCCAAACACCAACTTCAGTTACAGTGCTGTAGGCACTGAGCGTTTTCTTCATTGATGTTATATGAGATGCTGTTTTTAAAATTTTGTGAAATAGGCAGCTGGTAACGAATATAATTAACAAGTGTTTTGCTCTCATAAACTTTGAAACTCATGGCAGTGGTAATATCTGAAACCTTCCCACCAGTTATAATGCATTCTTGAGACCAAAGTAAAACGTGGCGTTTGAAACAGTTTGGCTGTAATAAGCAGCTCGTGTGGTAGAATATGCACTCAAAACCTGCACGATTCTTCTACGGTTCTTCGAACATTAGTGTTTCTAGCGGTTCAGGTGCGCTAGAGTTTTTTATTATTTTATCGTGCAATTTCATGACTTTCTTTTTACTACTCCCTATCCTCTCATTATTTATTTGATTGTATTAATTTACATTACATTTTATTTTGCTGACAGTATGATTCTTGTGTTACTATTTTTAGTTTATTATTTTTACTTTAATATCTATATTCTTATTATTATTCTTTTACCTAATTTTATCTTACTTTATTTTTCTACTTTATCTCTCTACATGTTATATATTAAGTCTTACCTTTTTTTCCTGATTTTATTTTACTTTCGTTTACTCTATTTTTTCTTACTAATTTTTTATCTTACTTTATTCTGAAAAATATCAAGTATAATTTGTGAAATATTTTTGCAAAATTATTCTGTTGAAAACGTGTGGCACTTGAATTCTTTGAATGGAATTGTTGAATCTCTTCGTCCCACATGTACTAATGCCATAGCTAAACACATCGCTTGAAAGAGCTCAGGATCGTAAATGGATTTTCGATTTATTAGTAGCTAGCCGAGTTTTAAAATTGATAAGATATCAATAGCTCTAAATAATTTATATTTATTCAGAATATATTTATCGAGAATGATATATTTATCATTCTCGATAAATTTGTATTCATTTACGAGACGTTTGAACTTCATGGAAATATAATTTTGCCCACTGGAATATAAAAAGCTCGACGATATTTTAGGATTTTAGTGTGAAGATTTTTTATTAGGTGAAAAATTGTAGGAATGGATCATTGAATTTTATTTTAAGATAGTTTGGGTAGGTGTGCTAGAGTAAATTTTTCGGGAATTATTCAACCCAAATTTTTGTTTCTCAGCAAAGAACTCATAGCTCTAATATTGCTGAATTCGAAATCTCAGGATTTTTAAAGATACATTGAGGGCTCAAGAATTAGAGTCCATCCAGTTTTAAGTTATGCTTGAAAACCACTTAAATTTTATTGGTTCCAATTCAAAATATCCAAATAATCACATTGTTGTGGTGTTATTATCTATTTATTCGGTGTCCTTAAAATACTGTTTCCTTTCAAATCCTCGAATGATTTTCCCTTTTCCGTGAATCTACCCTTAATCTTAGCCAGTTTTATTGATTTCACGCAATGTAACCCTGATAGCTTTCGCACTGCTATTTTGCACTGACGTCTACCCTTACAACAAACGAAACGAAACAACCCCTATACGTCACTGAATCACTTAACTGCACATGGGGGAGTGCGCGAAAGCTTATTTTCCTCACTCATCAATACTGTACGTACAATCGTGTCCTGTAAGCGAAAGTTCTCTTTCTATACAACTTGCCAGGCATCGTTGTAGATCCGTGACTCCTGTTCTGTTCAGTCCTTCAACTGAGCGTGTAAAGTATCCACGAAAAATCAGTGATTGTCCCGTTATTCTTGTACGTGTGTCCGTTTCAACCGTATCTTATTGTCGCCCGTGTCGTCGAAAAGTTTTTTCTTTCGTCTTATTTCTCTCTCTCTGTTTTGTTGTTGCTGTGCTGTTGGTGTTTTTGTTGTAGCCGCTGCTATTGCTGCATGTAGTACGAAAGATACGAAAGTCTCGAGGAGAATTTTGAGTAGTGTGCCCCGCCCTAGCAACAAACATTATTCACCATCCACAAAACTTTTTTTTTGTGTAGTCGCCAACCAAGACAGCGAATATTTCGATTTCATTCGGACGGTGTTCGCAAAGAAAAGGCAATAATTCGGTTAGTCGACTATTATCCTCGCAGCTCACGTTGATTTTTACACGATATTAAGAGAATAGAAATTTCTCTGTTTCGAGTTCTTCTTTTCGCTAAAGTTATTCATAGAACCCCCGGGGGTAGATTTTCAAAATCATATATTAATTTGGTTTCGAAGATTTTTGGTCCTGTGTGCTTGAAAAAATAAATTTATATCGAAACAATAAATCGATTCTGTATCGGCCGTGAATTTGTCATTTTTTTAGACGAGAAGTAAAAAAGCCGGTTAGTTTGGTTCGGCTCGCGACCTGTAGGAATTGACAGATTTCCAGCGAGAACGTCTCTAAGAACTTTTGTTGTGTCTTTATTTCGGCGAGCATTTTCGACATTGTCGGCGTTATTTGTAGTCCAGAAGTCAAAGAGCTAATCGTATCAAAATGATTATTGGATTAGTTAGAGATTCAGTTATGCAGTGCTTTTGCCACACATGCCGGGCACCCATTTTGCCGGCAGGTAAGCTTTTTGTTATTGAACTCGATTATTTTTTTGTGTAATCTAAAATGACTGATGGTTCACTTGGAACAAAGTATTCGTTGAATCATGAATGATATCGTTATAAAGCTGAGGATCAAAATCCTTGCAAATATTGAGTCCAAAAAATATCCAAATGGAACTTTGCTTCAAGTGAAACCAGTCATGAAGGACTACTGAAGTTACTCAGGCCAAAGACTTTTCATCAACGCTCTGCTTTTTCGAATCAGGACTATTTTGTCGTAATTTTTTTTAGTTTGTTTCTTGTGGTTTTATTGCAACGTAGCACAATGGGGTACACCCATGTTTGATTCAGATTGTGGAGCCTACAGACATTCAAGCTATTAGTGGCGCCTACAAATGAGTCATCCCTGCAAGTGGTGACTGACTAATTTTTACGATTCCATGGGACTGGAGGGAGTGCAGAGAGGGGCAATGACAGTAATCGCTGTACGATTTGAATGTCTCCTGGAAGTGGAGGCTTATGCATACCAAGGACGTTTCCAGGATGTAATTAAACGATTATTGCTGAAGTGAGAAATTTCGATTTCATGCCGAGTACAAATCAATTCATGGCAATTAAGTTGACACTGTGTTTGCTTGCAGAGCCTATACCTACATCACAGAGAAGGTCAAGGCGCACACGGAGGTGCTGGTTAGCAGTTTGAAGCCAATCGTTGTCATAGGTGCCTATACTCTTATATGCACTAGAGTGGTAGGGGAATCGGATTTTGGTGCATGCCGAAGAATTTTGGGAATGCCATTTGGCAATGTGCGATGTGGAAGGGGTTGAAGTAGTTTGCAGTTTATGTAGTTTGGTGTCCCTACATGCAGCAATCGTACATATGTCGAATTGCAGCTGCAGTACAAATCATATGATTTCGAGCCGGCATATAAGTGGATTCTGCCGGAGTAGGCTGTTTGGTCCAACGTGCCTATTTGATCAGTTATTTTCAGACCGGATCTATAAAAAGTTGTGATATTTCAGAAAACTAACGAAATAATCCCAAAAGTGCTTTATAATTGAAAAAGAACATTGAGTCAATTGGAGTTGTTTTGTAGCTTTTTAAGTGCTTATTAGAAATTAACACTGTGTTTGTGATAGTTTGTTCGTGAAAATACCGTAACGCTCGATTTTCCTGCCATTTACAACGATTTTATAACCACTCACAAATCCAACAATGCCTGAAGCACGTAAGTGGATTCAGACGTACCTGTATATATTTGAATTTGTTTATGGCCTCTTTGGGATAAGTCTGTAACTGAAAATCTAGTGGAAGTGTCTTAAATATGTGTTAATCGAGGTATGATTGTGCCTAAACCATTGACTAAAATTACAGAAAATGAAACATATACTTTCCATTCCCATCGGGGAAAAAATCAAATGACTTCCCATGGCTCGGAAAAATCGAACATGAAAAATCAATCACGTTTCCGCAGCTAGCCGGCAAATTTGCAATAATGCTGTGTTAGTGCTAGCCGATAGTACGAAACGTCTGCCCCTCTGTGACGTCACAGTTTCCGTACTGTGCTGAATGCAGAAACTGAAAATTTCATAGTGACATGAAAGGGCACTGTGGTCACATTAGTCATACGTTTTTATGATGTCGATTGTAAAGGGTTAGTGTCGTTTTGGCCACTTAACTACGAAACATGAATTGCATTTTTTAATAGTCAAGGAAAAAATTACAAATACAAAATAAGTCACTGTACAGGGTGAGCCAAATACAAATGCAATAAAATTTTAAAAAAATTCATTTTTTTTCCATGTATTATGGCTCTGTTAGTAAGAGTAAACATTCCGATTAATGATGGAACACAATTTCGTTCAAGTGGCTGCTTCGGTTGGCTTCGCAGCAGCGCATTCTGCCACTCCAATAAGATCTTCGATGATTGCGGGCTGTAGCTTATGGATTGCTTGGATGATATTGACCTTAAGTGTTTGAATCGTTTCTGGATTGTTGGCATAACATGAATCCTTCACAGTTCCCCACAAAAAAAAGTCCAAAGGAGCCAAAACGCAGCTCCGAGTTGGCCAATTGACATCGCCAAGACGGCTGATAACACGACTTGGGAATTTGGTGCGTAAAAGATAGATTGTGGCATAGGCTGTGTGACATGGGCTGTGTGGCATGGGCTGTGTGGCATGGCGCACCAACCTGCATGAACTGGAGGTCGTCCAAATCCATGTCTTCAATTTCAGTAAAAAAAAGTAGGATAACATGGCTCTGTAACGTTCACCGTTGACCGAAACGTTGTTCCCAGCCTCATTTTCGAAGAAAAATGGTCCAATCATGCCACCACTCCACAATCCGCACCAAACTGTCACTCTCTGTAATTGCATTGACTTCTCGACAATAACGTGCGGGTTTTCTAAGCACCAGATGCGGCAATTTTGTTTGTTAACGTAGCCGCCGAGATGAAAATGCGCCTCGTCAGAAAAGATGATTTGTCGCCCAAAATCGTTGTCCAATTCAACCTGCTCTAAGGCCCAAATTGCGAAGCGATAACGAAGCGGATGGTCGTGCGCCTTCAATTGCTGAGTCAATTGGACCTTGTAAGCGAATAATTCGAGATTTTTGTGCAGAATCCTCCTCAGGCTAGTGCGTGAAATGTTGAGCTATTGAGATCGACGGCGAGTTGGTGATCTTGGAGTGATTCGTATACTCTCGGCTACAGCAGCCACATTCTGGTATGTGCGCATCGTACGACGACGGAGGCCATGAGTGTTGTCCACTAGCATGACAGTCTCACGAACTTTTTGCACAAACTTGCGTACAGCAGGCGCAGTGGGCGTTTCATTTCGGCCAAAACTAATTTTCAAAAAACGCACTGTTTGGGCTTATCAGCACTCATTTTGCAAATAAGTTTTCAATATTTCCCAACGTTGTTCAAGCGTAAAGCGACTCATTTCGATCCGCGGGAGTATGAAGCTGACTCTCTGTCAAGATTTCGAGCTTTCAGCTTTCAAACAGTTTCAAACAGCTTTCAGTGTCAAAATAACCTATGATTTAAAAAGAAACCACTACATAGCCCACCCTGTATAAATAACTTGGCAAAGAACAAACAAGATATTATGCAATTTGCATACAATAAAAATTGTTTTCTATGAGAACCAAAAGCCTTCTATGTGCTATCAACCAAGCCTTTTATTTCAAAAGATCAGTGGTACTTTTGTGTAATTTTAGTAGAGAAAAATCTCTATCCGATGACGTCAATTCACCACTCAGAACTCTACAGATTGAGCTCTGACACTTGCTGTACCGTGTAGTTAAAAATTCTTGGTGAAATATGTGTGGAAATTTACTAGTTACAGATAGCAACTCTATCCGTGCTCTTATAGGTATGCGGTAATATTAGTGCCCGTAGAAATATGCGACAGATTCCGAGACGTGTTTTAAGAGATTCGACAGATCTCTTCAGCATTCCAGAAGCGAGCTATCTAGAGCTGTTTAGTTTCAACAAAGAAGGAGCACGTAAATTTCAAGAAGAACTCAGTCCTCAGAAGAAAAATTGAATATGGAAGACTTATATTGAACTTATAGACATACTTATACTGTGAAAATGTAGATTGCAAGCAATATTTTATTTGCTCACTGAGTAAAACCATTTAAAAACAGTTTCTGTGCACTACAAGCACTTGAAAACTTGTATTTATGCAAGCAAAACATTAAACTAAATAATAACAATAAAAGCAATAATAACCTAATCAATTTATTTACAACAAAAATATATATAATTCCTGCTGCTTCACATTATTCCCAATATTTTCAACTTTCTCACACGCGTCCGATAGAATTCTATCACGATAGTTTCAACTCGACTACAAAAATGACCGTGACAGTATTGTCAACTGATAGAGAAATCAAACTCTATTCATGGCATTATAGAAGCACTTTTCTTATTCCAATCTTCGCAGTGAATAAGTTGGATTGGCATATGGTAGTCGAATTTCATACAGAAACTCACTTATGGAGAATGACATGAAAATGAATTCAAATGGAAAATCGTAGTAGCAATCTTCTCTATTTATAAGTTATAGAAACGGCACAGTAATTTTGTTTGTAATTAATACTATCAACCGTAGAGATTTTTGGAGTCTTGGATCATTTTCTTAGCCTATTTTAGATGGTTTAACGGAAGCGACATTTGAAATTGAACTTTAATTGAATTTTCATCAGTTAGCAAGAAAAACCCATATGGATCGCCTAGGTTCTAGCTAGCTTACCTGGTTTCTTCTTAAGCATATATTCTGCGTTTTTGGAAATCACATAGAGAATCCCAGATAATGATACCAGCTGAACCTCCTGTGATTGGCTCAAACTGTCTAGTATGTTTCCTCTATATCAGGATTGTCTATCAGAAGACGTGATGTCAATCGGGAAAACTGGCCTCTTTTTCGGGGGTCCGTTTAAATCGTAGTGGAAGTACTTTTCTTATAAATTTAACCAATTTTTGCATTACATCACAAAATTTCACGTAAAAAATAGAATGTATTTAAGGCTACCGAGCGTGGATGACATCTATCTAACT
Source organism: Nemotelus pantherinus (assembly GCA_963978885.1). Lineage (NCBI taxonomy): Eukaryota > Metazoa > Arthropoda > Insecta > Diptera > Stratiomyidae > Nemotelus > Nemotelus pantherinus. The sequence goes on along the minus strand of OZ022266.1, from coordinate 71,014,973 downwards.
ACGTTGAGTAAAGGCATTGACCACATGAAGATAACCTTGAAGGAGCCCTGAGGTAAGTTTCGTTATCTTGGCGACGGGTTTAGGTAGTCTTTATATCAAAACCTGAGAGATTTCCAAGTCACTTTAGGTCAATCAGGAAAATATCACAATGACAGTTTGGCTTTTTCTCGTGGAGATAATGTTTCTGTTTTTCAAGCAGACATTTTCTCTATCTTGAGAGTTGCTTGCTGAGCAAATGATGAAAAGTGAAGAGGAAAGCGTATCACCATTGATATAGTTCTGTTACTGGGGTTCATAAGGTGCATGTGCTCTAGGTAAGGAAATAACCGATTACATTTCCATAGGCGATTTTTGAAAAGTAGTTAGTCAATATCTACGAATACACACAAAAATCCTCCGCTCAGAGCCTAATCATTTTTTTTCTGCCTAATCATGGGACTGTAAATTATAAAACTATGACAGGCATACTGACTGAATACAATCGTAAAGTTGTAGCACAACATAATGTTTGCCTGTTCTGTTTAGAAGAGACAAACTCTGTGGAGCATTTCTTTTGAGAATGTTTAGCATATGCGCATGTCGGATACCGATGTTTCGGCTGGAATGTGGCGGGTATTTAGAGGATAGCTTCTTATCTTCTTTCATTGATATAGGACTGTAATAATATATCCGGGAAATTTTTGTTCGGTTAGGAATATGAGTATACAATAAGTAATTCTGGCCTCTCCCTTAACCCATTCTCTTTTTCGTATCTGGCTTCTCTCAAAAACCTGGTCCAACTATTCGATAGCAACCCTGCTAATTATTTTGAGCTAAGTCATCAATACACACTGTTGTTGAAAATAATATAAAATTTCGATTGATCATCGGTTTCTTCGTCTTATTGCGAGTTTCGCTAAAATTATTGTTGACCCTATTAAGTTATTACTATGAAAATACCCCATGGCGATCATTCTATGGTGCTAGTGAAAATAAATATTGACATAATCTTGGATTTGTCAGAGTTGGATTTAAATTTCTTTAAGATTAAGCCCACTTTGACTCTACGGTTTAATTAAAAAAAACCTTACTACTCATATATTGCTTGCATCAATGAAATAAATGGCATTAAATGGTCCCTTCTTTTCAAAGCTCTCACTGTGAATTGTGCTTTCCACGAATTCTAATCCTCCTTATTCAACTTAATCTCTAATCAAACTCCGTCCTGGACTAAAAGAAATTCACATAGTGCGTAGTCTTATGTAACAAAGCGCAACATTTATGGTCACCTTCGGTATGTCCATAGTACCCTGGACTATAAACTATAGCTAAAAGCCTAAATCCCCATGCATTATGGGCTTTTTGTTTGCTATGCACATAGTTTAAACTCCTTTGTAATATAGCCCCAACTACTATGAATGTAATCTTGGCACATATAGTAAGCTAGATAACGACAGCTTCCCAATAAGCTCATGTAGACTAGTGGGTAGAGCATCGGCTCTTAAAGAACAAAGTTATGGATTTGAATCCGGATTTGTGCAAAATTTATTTGTAATAATTTAAAATTAAGAAATAAAATGAAAGTAACGAAAGTAAGTATTTCCTTCACTTGCAATCGCCTAAATACCAAAATGGTCTAATACGGAGACCGTCTCAATTTTATTTTGTATGTTATCAAGGCTATAACGCATGACATTGCGGGCTATAATTTGTTGCTTTCCATTTAAAACTCAACGAATAAAATTGATTCTTACAACGAGTTCAATGTCAAAAGTCTCTCTTACGTCCCTTTGACGTATATTATTCTATTCACTGAAATTTATATATCCTGTGAAAACTACCTGGAGCCGGTCATACACAAGCACATTTTACGCTACTTTATCAAAAAAAAAAACCCCCGACTTTTTCTGCTGAAAAATGTCCACTTTCAACTTTTACAGGACTCAATCAGCTCTTAATTTCTGATATGAAATGCAAATAAATATTAAAGTCCCGGTTTATTACATCTTGTATACAATAATACAATAAGAAAACATTTTATTCTTCCAATGTTTTCTCTGTTATCTCGTTTTGCATAATTTTCATAAAATTTTAGAGATGCTGATATATTTTAATGATGCCGTTGGATCATCAGACAGAACATTATTTCCAACCGTCTTTTTTCTCTTAAATATTTTAGGTAGTAGTAGTATTGCTGAGAGCTGTTGTATTTTAGTCGAGAGCCTCTAGACCCCTCTCTCTCATACCGTGCAGGAAGAAATGGGTGTAGGATAGGGATGCAGCTTAATGGCGGGTAGAGTAGCCCATAAGGCTATAAAAGAAATATAAAATGTCGAAATGGAGTTTTTTGTAAATAAAAAAAATAAATAAAAGAAGGCTCAGAGAAAAAAAGGCAAAAAGGCAATTTGTTGCTGTTGAGCTGTTGAAAGACGCTTCGAATTTGTTCAAGTACAGTATAATGTCTGAAACGGATGGCTATTGAAATATGAAAAATGAGGTCATTTCTCGTGGCTTTTTTTCGGTTGTTGTGGGAGAATGATGACAAGCTCTGCGGTCTGGTGGTCAGGTGAAATGAGTAGATGAGGTATTGTTGGGCATCAATTGCGGTTGTTTGGAGATTTGTTTATTAAAGGAATTTGAATGAGATGAATGAAACAGTTGCTTGTGGCTTTTGGAAGTAATTATATGAGAAATAATAAGAAAAGATGTATTTGAAAAGAATTTACTGCGTTGTTTGTTGAATTCAGGATAATGAAGTACTGTATAAGCCATTATTATATAAATTTAATTTACGGGTGGAGATCTCCAACTTTGTTTTACAGCCATGGTAAGCCACGCTATTTAAGCGTCTAAGAGCTGTTTGGGAAAAATTCAGAAAACTTTCGGCGAAAAAGATTATTGAATCAATGTTGGATCTGAAGCGGTTTCAATTCTATGAATTTTCATGAAAAACATCTCCAATATTTTCGATTAGCACGTCCAAGCCTTGTAGTAGAATCTTTTCTTGATTGGTTTTTGGAAACATTTTGACTGGGATTGGTTTCAATTTCAACTCATTGCATACACTCTTTTTTTGAATTTGAATACAGTGCCTTAGTCTTATCCTGGGCCTTAAGCTTTGTTCTTTCTGTTCGATGGGAGGCCTACATAATTAAATAGCGCATCCATTCTTGCCCCTTCTTTGACTTCGGTATCACCTTCCTAGTTTCGTTGGTACCCTTCATGGCATCTTCCCATTTGTTCTTTGATGGAATTGCGACGTTGAACTTTGTCCCGAATTCTCTTTATTTGATTGCTGAATTTCAACATTTTCAATATGAGCTTGATGTCCTCCAGGATTTTGAGGTGGTCTTTTAGGTCTCCTGATTTGTACCTGTAGGCCTGTCGTAGGCTAACAATCTGTTTCGCTGCTCTTTCTCGAATCGCAAGGTGCAGCGACTCCAGGTTTACAAGGGCCACCATTCCGGCCGTTGACTATTTATTGAAACGTGTTAAGCTTATTAACAGCAGTTTCTTGTATGGTTTTTATTTATCACATTGCAGCTTCATATATGATGCTAGGTCTCAACTTTTGTTTGTGTATCCATAGTTTCTGTCAATTGCGGCCAAGCATTTGTTTTGTCCCCCAGAGTGTCTTAGTGGCTTTCAGTGTAATTTTGCTGAGATGATTGTCTCAGGTGAGTTTCCTACTTAGGTGGATTCCAATATATTTTACCTCTTCCTACAGACTTTGGACTATGCCCTTAATATTTAGGGTTCCTATTTCGATTTTTCTCTTTCTGGTGAATGGTACTGCGCTAGGTTTCTGAGGATTAATGGATAAACCCTCTTCGTTGCATGATTGGAATGTTTCATTTAAGACTTTTTTTTTGTATTCTCGACCTCAAGCTATCCTTGTGTGAGCATCCAGTTACCAGTACCAGTTTAGTTGATTTGCCTTTTTGGTAGGCAAATTAAAATTTTTGAAGTGGCATCTTTGCCAAAAAATCACTCCTTATAGATAGGTCAATCAGCTTTTTATGGTCTTTAATATGAAAGAAGTAAGGCTAATTGGTCTGTTTAATTTTGGCAGGCCGGCCAGTTTGATTTAGGCATTCCGGCCGGTTTATTGCCACCTTTAGGGAAGAACGCAACCCGTGCCAGTCTCCACAACTTTGATATTTAGCTAAGTATCAGACTGATTTTTAATTTCCATGTGGTTCTTTGTAGCAAAGATTAGAGATAGATTCCGTCTGGTCATGGTGATTTAAAAGGTTTGAAGGAGTTTATTGGCCATTCAATCTTTTTGTACGTGATGATATGCTTAATCAGAGGTAAGTAAAGTGTTCACTTAGGGCATTACTCTTTTTCCTCAGCCTTACCGCTAATCCTAATTTTTCGCCCTGGAAAGTGTGAAAGCAGCACTTGCAAGTGTGTCTCCAAAACTGGTTGTAATCCCTCTATCTGGAGTCCTAGGTCATCCTATATGCCCTTCAAGGCGTTTTAACAGAGCTTTCTGTATCCTGACAGTTCTTGTGATGCTTTTGAAGTTTTTCGTAGAAGTTGCTTCAAGTTTTTCTTTTGGATTTCTTTAGCTCTTTGTTGTATTCTGAGAGCTTGTTTCTATAGGCCTCTTGGTTGAACATCGTTCTTGCGGCTCTTCGGAGTTTTCCTAACTCCCAGTTCCACCATGGCCTCCTATTTTAGGAGGATGATTTTCTCAGGGCAGTCTTCGTAGTGCGGCAAAACATAATAACTCCGCTATTACACATCCACAACAACTCTATACAACACACCAAAACTATAAAATAGGCTAAGTGAAGTGTAAAATTGAGATATATTCAAAATAAAAGGTATCGTATATTTTAACAAAAACATTAAGACGTGTGTTTCTGTTTTTTTGTAATAAAGTTTTATGGAAGAAAGTCTTCCAAAATTGATGACCCCGCAACGTTTATTATTTGTTCCCACAGTGGTATGATTCGATAATTATTCCGGTGACTTTGTGCACAGTGTCCTCCGATTCCGTGTTCGTAGTGGAACGCGAGTGCAGGCTATGAAGTCTCGCTGTAAGGCCATTTGGAAAGCCTTTCCAGTCCATGCAATTTGGTTGCCTGTACTTTACCTTTTTATGATATCTTTCCCTAGTTCGAAGTTTATATGCCTATGATTAAAGAACGAAGCTCCTTTTAGGACATTCCACCTCTTCACTAAATGCACTGCACTGTTTGACATCAACGTGAGGTCTCGTACTTGCCTGTTAACTTTCAGGAACGTTGACGTTTTGCGCTTATTTGCTGTAGCTAAATTGCTGGTTAGGGAGAATTCTAAGAATAACTCGACTCTAGCGTTGACGTCACTACCCCACCATGCTATGTGATGAGCCTTAGCATCGCATCCAATAATCAGCATTTTGTTCTCCCTTCTGAAGTGATCTAAAAGTGGCTTGATGTTGTTACCTGGGACCGGGTCCTCATCCACTGGCTGTTAGGCTGGGGCAAATATCACCTCTACTGTTTTTCCTTCGATGGAGACCTGTACTTGGATCGCCATTGTGTCACTGTTACTTCTGCCGATGCAGCTTTGGCATGATGCAGGCCCACCTGTAGACACCTCATTCCTTTTCTTCCATTGGTTGGGAACCGCTGGGATCTGGTGTTGTCTCCATGTCAGTTCCTTTAGCCTCCATATTGGTAGTTGAAGTGATCGCTGGCTGCAGCATTTCGCCTGAATTTTTGACGTTGAACTTAAACTGCCCAAACCGGAAACTATTGTTGCCGTCGTCGTCCGTTATTTGCTAGCTTCACGCATTGACCTTTGTTTTCCCTGAAAGGGACTCTCCAGTATTTGACGTCCAGTTTGTTATTCTGGAGTTCTACGAAAGCCAGTGCTAATGCCTGTCTTAAACAGCACACAAACAATATTTTGTTACTTAAAGATTTTCGTTACTTAACGATACCATTTACTCAGAATTACATGCAGGTTCCCATCATTGTTCAACACACATGATGCTATTTATGATCAGAACTCAACCCCTTGTTTCGAACCAGCTTCATTCTCTATCTCTTTAAGATGATAAAATAAATTGGTTTCAGCTCGCTTGAACTTTATTTCGTCACGTATAAAAGGAATTTTTCTTTATTTCACATGTTTTTTCTGCCTTGCTTTCGGAGTTTCCTTACAAAACATTTGTGTATTTGTGTTTATCATTGCACAGCATCACAGCCAAAAGAGCTCCCGCACCATCTAGTCACAGCACTACCCAAATATTTACCATACAGACTGCTGGTATTCTCGTTTTTTCGGTGCTCCCTTCAAACTCCATTCCCCACTCTATCACTCCTGCATTTGCAATTCCGTTGATCCTGTGACAAATATCACAACCAAATATGTGCCAAACATTCTAAACGAGTTTCGTATTCTTAGCAGTCCTGTCTGTTCTGTGTGTTTTCTATTTGATATTCCACATCTCTTTGATGAAAGTGATGTCTGCGACTACAACGACGACGAAGAAGACATGGCTGATGCTGCTTTTCCAAGAATAGGGAAAATCTTGTCTTTTCACCATCGTTTCCCAGTCAAATACATGTTAGCTCCGGCTGAGTATTATATACAAGAGCCGTAATTCATTGAAAGCGGTTGGCCGTCTTTTGGATGATGTAGAACGAGAAATGCTTTTTCAAGAAATTCATCCTTGATAAGGGATACTACGAACAACGACACGGAAAAAAGAACCTGGGCGTTAACAGCAACAGCGACGGATGTTTGAGGAAATTATAACGCATGTTATCCGAAATTGATAGGGGGACACAAGTTTCCACAGTTTCCAAGTTCTCCATTTCATGTACTGTATATATTTTCCGGGGCTAATTAGTTCTCTTCATTAGAGAATGAAATTGAGATAGGGAAAGTTTTTGGTTTGATGTTATTCCTCTCATTTCATCAAGGACGTGTATGGGAAATTGAAGTGGAGGCTACAGGTCTGCACGATTCAGGACACGTTGGTGTTTTTAATTTTATTTGTCGTGTGGGTTGTTGAGCTAAGCATGTGATTCAGGATTAATTAAGAAGCGAATTTTGAGTAATCTGAATAGTCTGTTTTGATTGATGTGATGTTTTATAGGATTATTAGTCAGAAAGTGAACTTGCTGACACTGTTTTTTAAATAATTGATTCGCTGCAAGGAGCTTCGAATAGCAAGTTGAGAAATGTAGTTTTTTTCCAGTATGTAATTCGGATTCGAATGTGTATGAAGAACGTCAAACAAAACTGAAGGGAGCTGTCGATGAGTCGTTTCATCACTCCTTGTTGTATTATCCTTTTGTTAAGGAGACATTTCAAACCATTGCAAAACAATTTAATGTCGTTTTGAGATACGATGTATAGCTTGCCAGTTCTTCCTGATTTCAATACAGAAATCATCGAAGTTCATTAAGATGGAATTGTCGTTTGATGACCGATAGATGACATTCATTGTTTTTTGTGTTGCCAGTCTTTATGTTGCTCTTTGTGTTACCACTTCAAACCACTCCTGTTTTTCTTTCTGTTATTTCATTGTTCCAGTTTCTCTTCTTTTTTGGAAGTGGTTTTTCGAACCATTATAAACTGGTTGCGTTAAATCATTGTAACCTATCTTCGTCCTTAAAAAATTTGACTAAAAGTAGTTAGTCCTAAATGACAACAACGATGAATTTAAGATGCTATTGTATACGATGACGATGAAAATAATCACTTTTATTAGAAATATGTTTCACCCTTCACTTCCAGTCTTCTTCATCCTTCAAACATATTGTCATCCTGACCGATTTTCACCTCGAACAAGAACAACCATTATCAGAAGCTCACAACTCTGAGACAAAGATTGAAGTGGAATTTTCATCATCCTTTATTTCTTTGACTGTATGAAAATTCAGATCACGTTTTCGAGTATTCGTCCTGACAAAAGGATGAAGTATTATATTTTCTATGAATTCGAAATGCTGAAAATGATGGTAGAGGAGAAGCGTATTAAAATATAATCTAGTGATCTGTAGGTAAGATGAGATTGTGAAAATTTCAAGCATGACTGCTTTAATCATTTTCGACCAGCAAAGGATTTCTACAGAAGATGGATATTAGGATTTGTTGAATGAATTGGTTGGTAATTTATTGCGGCTATTTTTTTACGAACCGAGTACTCCCGAATTAAAACTTCAAATATTCAAAAGACAATTGGATTCGCAAATTGGTGTTGAAAAAAATACTGAATGATTTTTCTTTGAAAACATTCGCAGGTTCACAAGATCTTAAAAAATTTTTTTTGTTGAGGTACAATTTTTTCCGAAACAAAAGCAGTTCAGTTCGATATGGGATACAAAAAAATCAAAATCGATTTTTTAAGGTGTCCGGCATCTTTAAGACTTTCGTGCATTTCTGTCAGTTGGCAGGCAATGAGAGTTGTATTTTTTCTTAAGTGTAGCGACATACGATTAGGTTTTTCTCGAATGTGAAAACCATCTCTGGTTTTATCCACCGTCGCGATTACACGACACACGGATAGGATTTTCCTGAGCAGCTAAAACTTGGATGAATTGAATCTTAACTAGCCGTTCCGCGAAAATCTAATTGTGTATCACTACATTGAGTTCAATGAGTTTTGCATTGTTTCGATCGCAAAACCGTCGAGAACGGAGAATTCCCATAATTGTTTTCAGGCTTTGAAACCGATTCGGTTTTAGCTTGAAAGTGTGGCGCAGCTAGCTTAACTGCTTGAGTTTCATTTAACACGGGAAAAACCGTGCGGAAAAATTGTATGTCGCTGGATTAAGGCGGATAAAGTACGCTAAACTCCGTACGCTCCTTTCTAATAAAATTTTAGGGATAGTTGTGGAGTATTGGATTATCGGTGCTTTGACCTCGACTTCGAAATTACAGCATGCTTATACGATGGGCAAATCAGTAGAAATAGCGCTACATCCCATAGTAAGACATGCTGAAAAGGGTGCATTTCTAATTATAGAGGCGCCATTTCAAGAATAATGTGCGTCCTGACACAATTATTAATGCTCTCTAAAAATCTAATTTCCAATCCGCAGTTAGTAGCATTTATAAATCAGCTATTCAAAGGTTGGGTAATGTACTTGTCTTTGGGTCTCTCAACCATCAAGTGAGTAGTTAATATGGGTACTCCCCAGGGTGGAGCTCTGTCTACTTTGCTTTGGAATGGAGCATTTAATGAGCTTCTATGGAAACAAATGACATATCAGAGTAATTTATTTACAATATCTGGAACTTTCCTGGACTCCAAGCTTCTATGAAAAGAAATTATCGTTGACAGGGATCGCAAGGCCTTATATGCGTCCTCTTTACAAATGTAAGATGTCTATAGGAGCGTCTTGCGGAGAGGTACAGCTACATATTTTCTCTTGTTCTTACATTCGTACAATGGAACCAATCCTGCTTTACGGAGCAGTACTTTGGTGGCAAATCGTACTGAAGGCTGTAAATTTGAAGTGAGAGAAAGTCCGTACGTTAGCTATGTAATTATGAATAATAATGGGGGTTCTGCATATTATCTTATGCACTCCAGGTGTTGCTACATTGGCTTTCACCATGGTCTCCAGCTGGCGATCGCAAAAACTGAGATTGTCATGCTGACCAAGAGAAGAATACAAACCATTATACCCATGACGGTTGGGTCTGAAGTACTTGAGACCAGAAAATCGGCTAAGTATCTTGGAGTGATATACCACCGTCATAAGCTCCTTATGACGGTGGCTCATTCAACGCTGCTGTATGGCGCGGAGATATGGGTCACTGCGTTAAGGTTTAAAAAAATCGAGCTAGGATGGTGAGCGTCCAGCGTAGGGGTGCGCTGCGAATTGCAAGCAGCTACAGAACAGTTTTAGAAAACGCCGTGTTAGTGATAGCGGGAGTAATCCCAATTGATCTATTGGCAAACGAACGCAGGGAAGTATTCCTGAACAGAGCAGAAGTGGGAAGAGAAATTTTGTTTGCTCAAGCACGAGCGCGAACGCTTGAGCTTTGGGAGGAGCACTGGGCTACGAGCTCAAAGGGAGAATGGACGATTAGGCTAGTTCGCGCCTTAAAACCTTGGCTTAATCGCGACCACGGTGAAATAAACTTCTACCTGTGCCAGTTCCTATCGGGCCACGGCTACTTCAGGAAATACCTTCACAGAATGGGGAAAGTCAGGACGGAGTTCTGCAAGTACTGTGCTAAGGAAAGTGATGACGCTTTGCATACCTTTTCCCATGGCGCCCGCTTCAGAAGAGAGCTGTTATAATGCATACATATATAATCACACATATGTATAATCAGCCGTGTCGCCCTGTATCGTTCCAAACCAAAATGCTATCGCGAGTATTAAATTTCATCCTATTTCAAAATCAGCAATATCTCTTAGTAGCAATCTTTACACGCGCAAAATATGAATACGATATGTTGACTAAATGGTTGCGCTATGTGCTGATCGTGCATATCAGCAACATAATAAATAGAAGCGAAGAAACGACATAAAGAGGCTTGTTTTTCGGTAGACGGTCGAGTTGAAAGTTATTATCATTCTGGAACTTAACACTGTGACAAATACACCTTTTATCATTCACAAGGGAAAATAAAGCTTCTTGTTATTCGGTAGACGGTCGAGTTGATAGCTATTTTTATCTGGAACATAACAACTGGCGCTGCGGACAGGATCAGACGGATATTACACGGTATCGATTACGCCGTATACCGCTGATATTATTATTATTATTCCAGAATAGCAAATTATTTGATGACCGACCCAACCGACAGAATAACACTTAGGAGCGGAAAATTTATTGGACTTACGAGTGGTGAAGAGGAGCAGCAAAAGTTTGAAAACTGCCCAACAATTGGCCTTGAAGGAGATCTCAGCGTTCCAGCGTGCGGAAACTTTAACATGGATTGGAAGAAGATGTTCAACGACAACATTCCAGTTTTCTCAGGTGAGAGCGAAAATTGCCATCATTTTTTAGCGTGCTGTGAAATTGTTCACGACATGATTACAAACTCAGCAGAAAAGTGCGTGTTTTTAAAATTACTTAAGTGTAAGTTAAGAGGTGCCGCTTATGAACAAGTCATATATAATAGTTTCGCGAACTTAAATGAGTTTATACAACATTTCCAAAAACAGTTTTTAGAGCATAAAACCATACCACAATTAATACACGAAATAAATTCTTGTAAACAAAATCCGGGAGAAACTGTAAACAATTTCGGCGATCGCATAAAAAAATTGTTAGTCCAATTAAATTCAGTTAAAACGGTTGAAGGTTCTCCTCTAAATAAAGAAACTATAGCGATCAATCAGTCAATTGCAATCTCTGCCTTTGAAGAAGGTCTTCGCCATCCCTTAAAAATGATCGTACAAGCAAAGTGCTCGGCAACATTAAATGACGCTATTTCATTCGCGCTTACACGTGAAACCATAGAATTGAGCAATCGCCGTAGGGAAAACGTTCCATCTAATTCGAAACATCATAGTCAGTTTTGTTCTCGTTGCAAAAGTTCAGGTCATTCAGCATCACAATGTCGTTTACCAGTGATTTGTCGCTCTTGTAATAAACCAGGTCATATTGCTCGAGATTGTAAAACTTCAAATCCAATTAAATTTAGAAACACATCCAACCTGAACCAAATTAAAATTACTTGTGCGTTTTGCTTTAAAGCAGGCCATACTGCTAATGATTGTCGTGCTCTAAAGCGTCGAAACTCTAACCGGCATCCAGGCTCTAATGCAATTCCTGAAAACAACTTGATCGACCGATTTCAAACAGATCCTGAAAATTCTAATCCAACCGCTCAATCGTTTCAATCCATTTGACTAGAAAATTGTAATTCATACCCCAGTTTCGTAAATCTGAAGCTAAATATTTGCAAAACTTACCAACCTAGCAAATTTTTAATTGATACGGGAGCAGACATTAGTATTATAGATGTTGATAAATTGAAACCTGAGACTTCTATCAACACGTCCGAGAAAATCACGTTGCAAGATGCTCAAGGCAATCATTTTAAGTCTATCGGAACAAGCGAATGCCAAATAATCAATTTAAATCAAAGTTTCAAGTTTCAAGTCGTTGCAGGGCTAAAGTGTTTACAAGACAGTGATCTTACTGGCATTATCGGCAGAAATTTTCTGTGTGACATGAAAGCACAAGTTTGCTATAATACAAATAAATTAAACTTCCCCAACATTAGAAAATACGTTGATATCCATTCAAATTTACAGTCTTCTATTTCGAATAAAATAAAATCTTCTCAAATCGTGATTCCACCCAGAAGTATTTGCAATGTAAAAATAGATGTTGATAGTGATAGGGACGTGATTTGTTGTTCAAACGAAATTTTAAGTGGAGTTTATGTCGGGAACTCTTTGCATACGCCTAAAAATAGAGCAATCGTGATAAACATATTAAACACAAGAACGGAATCAGTTACGTTGCCAGAATTTGAACCGGAAATCGAAACTGTTGACGAATGTAGCCTACTGCAGCTCAACTATAGTTTCGAATCGCCGAGTGAAAAATTCAAAACTGATGATTTTTCGTTGCGAGCAAGGAATATTAGAAACCTTATACAGCTACCAGATCACCTAAACCGAGAAGAAAAGGAATCTATACTAAATTTATGCGAAGAATTTAGTGATTTGTTTCATCTAAAGGGTGATGTACTTCCTACCACTTCTGCTATTGAGCACGAAATTCCTATCTTGCCAGATAAGGGACCCATCTTTGTAAAGCCATACAGACTGCCAGAAAGTCAAAAAGATATAATTGACGAGCAAATTAACCAATTACTAAAAGACAATGTTATTCAAAGGAGTAGAAGCCCTTTCAATGCACCACTACTTGTTGTTCCTAAAAAAGGACCAGAAAAATATCGCGTAGTAGTAGACTACAGAAGATTGAACGATATAACAATTGGTGATGCTTATCCCTTGCCAAATATTTCTGACATATTTGATCGTTTGGGTTTTGCCCAGTACTTCTCATCGCTTGATTTAGCTCATGGTTTTCACCAAATACCAATGGCATTGAAAGATAAAGCTAAAACTGCCTTCAGTACGCCGACGGGACATTATGAGTTCACTCGTATGCCATTCGGTTTGAAAGGGGCGCCGGCAACTTTCCAACGTATGATGAACCATGTGTTAACTGGTCTACAAGGTTTCGAATGTTTAGTCTACATAGATGATGTAATAGTTTATGGGAAAAATTTAGAAGAACATAATAACCGACTTAGAAATGTTTTCGAAAGGCTGAGAGAATATGAATTAACTCTAAACCCAGAAAAATGCTATCTTTTGCGTAAGGAAATACTCTATTTAGGCCACATAATTAATGAACGAGGGATAAAACCTGATCCAGCTAAGATTAAAAGTATTGTGAACTATCCCCAGCCGAAAAACATACTAGATATTCAAAAATTTCTTGGATTAGCAAATTATTATAGGCGCTTCATAAAAGATTTCTCTACAATAGCACAACCGCTGAATCATTTACTTAGAAAAAACGTTCCTTTTAATTGGTCATCTGAGGTTGATAGCGCTTTTCAGAAATTAAAATCAGTCCTAACTAGCGATCAAATTTTACAATTCCCCGATTTCACTAAAGAGTTTAATCTAACCACGGACGCGAGTAATAGTGGAATCAGTGCAATTTTATCGCAGGGTACTATTGGAATGGATCTTCCTGTTAGTTTTGCAAGCAGATCTTTAAATAAATCTGAACGCAACTATTCCACAATAGAAAAGGAGCTACTCGCTGTGGTTTGGGGTATTCAAAATTTTCGTCCGTATCTATTCGGCAGACATTTTAAATTAATAACAGACCATATGCCACTAAAATACATAAATAGTTTCACTGACCCATCATCCCGACTGATGAGATGGAAGCTAAAACTATTAGAGTATGACTATGAAGTCCTCTATAAAAAGGGAAAGCTTAATACAAACGCCGACGCATTAAGCAGATATCCAGTGAATGCGATAACTCGAAGCCGAAACAGAAATTTTAGTCTTCCAGAGGAGAATTTAGTAGAAAGTTCCGATAATAAATTACATGAGCCAGTAAACGAAGCTGAAAAACAATTAATTTTGAATGAATACCACAATTCCGTTATTGGAGGTCATATGGGCGTGAGTAGAACTCTCAAAAGGTTGAAGCAAAAATATTGCTGGAACGGAATGACAAAAGATGTTTCCGAATTTATAAAACAATGTAAGAGCTGTCAGATAAATAAGACATCAAAAACTACAAAATTACCGCTAAAAATAACTACAACATCATCAGCTCCATTCGAACGTGTCGCTATCGACATAGTAGGTAAATTACCAACTTCTACATCCGGCAATAGTTACATTTTGACAATTCAAGACGACCTCACAAAGCACTCCGCCGCAATCCCTCTACCAACTATGGAAACACATGCTGTAGCCAAGGCTTTCACAGAAGGATACATATGCCTTTACGGCATACCTCAGTCTGTTTTATCTGACCAGGGCTCTAACTTTTTAAGCTCACTATTCACGGAACTCTGCAAATTACTAAAAATGAAGAAATTAACTTCAACCGCATACCATCCCGAAACAAATGGAGCTCTTGAACGCTCGCATCAAACGCTTAAAAATTACTTACGACATTATGTCGATAAACATTTAACTGACTGGGACACGTGGATCCCATATGCAATGTTTTCTTATAATTCAACTCCTCATACATGCACCGGCTACACACCTTTTAAACTACTATTCGGCTCCGAAGTAAACCTTCCCAGTTCAATATCACAATGTCGATCTATAGAAAATACATATGAAAACTATATAAGCGAATTAAGAACTAAATTAAAGAAGTCGCATGAGATCGCTAAGGAAAACATTATGAAAAATAAATTGCGTTCAAAAATATATTACGATAAAAACGCGGCAAGTCTAGACTTTCATGTTAATGATCAAGTTTTGTTAAAAATTCATAAAAGAAAATCTCTAGAACCCTTATGGAGTGGTCCACATACAATAGTAGAAATTAACTCTAAAGAAAATTCAACCATTCTTATTAATAATAAACGGCGAAAAGTTCACAACAATAATCTAAAACCCTTTTATCCTACTCTTAAAAACTAGACGAAAATAGAGAATTTTTAATATCCGTTTATTTCAGCTTTATTACTTATATTAACTACAACGAGCATCTTAGCTCAGCATCATTCATTGGAACCACTGCCATTAAACGGGAAAGCGTTCGTTAAATCAATGGGACAAATGTCTTTCAGCCACAGTCATTGGAAATTGATAACTAGTATCGACATTGAAAAACTGCAGACCAACCTAGAAAAAATTCGAACTCTTATTTTAATTGTCAAATCTTTGTGCGACAATGCCACAATACAAAAGCAATGCTTTGCATTATTATCTGAAATTGAACACACAATAGCCACCCTTGATAACAATGATCACACCATCCAATCTCTAATCCATAGTAATAGACAAAGACGGGGTCTCATAAATGGAATCGGTAAATTATCACACTTATTGTTTGGAACGTTAGATAATGACGACGGAGTTTACTATGAAAATAAACTAAACACTTTAGAGAGACAATCGGAGCAAGCATTGACTGTTTTAGAGAAGCAAACCTCGCTATTTCATTCTACCTATGAACTTCTGCACCAAAAAGTAGATACCGATAATAAAACATTTTTCAAAATAAACAGAGATATGAAGCAATTAGAAAATATTTCAAACAACCATTCTCAGCAATTGTCGCTGCTAGATCAAATATCCATTCACATTCCCTATGCATTACTAATAACCAGGCAATTTGAATCCGAACAAAGCAAAATTATTACTATATTGCAAAGTGCTAGAATGGGCCATATACATCCTTATCTCCTATCTCCCATTCATTTACGTAGTAAACTCTTCGAACTAAGAAGCAAAATACCTACGAATTACCTATTGCCAACTACAAATGGCGAACTCGATACAGATTTTATTTATAAGACAGCTCGCGTTACCTATCAAAAAATAACAAAACACATCATATTCCAAATTCAAGTACCCCTGTGGGACACAAGTTTTTATGCCATATATGAAATTGTACCAATCCCGTTTACAGCTCTATCAAAAACAATGTTAATACACATAAATTACAGATATATTGCGATAAATAAAGACAGAAAATTGTATAAACTACTAAATGATATCCAAATTAAGGAATGCTTTGTTAAAAATAATACTTTCTACTGCCAAAACGAAGGCCTAGCATATAATACAAACAATTTCAAATCATGTGAATTGAATCTTTACAGTGAAAAAGAGCAATTGAAAGAATATTGTAGAATCCTAATAATTGATGTAAACGGTCCTGTGTGGACACAACTAGATGCTAATACATATATTATTTATACATTAAGTAAATTTAAACTTGAGCTAAATTGTAAATCAGACTCATACTCTTTAGAAATTAATGCATCAACAATACTACATTTTGATTCATACTGTTCCCTAGAAAGTGACTTATTAGAAATAACAGAAAACAGTTATCTTACCAGCAACTTTACATATAACATAGCTTCTTTTCGAAACATAAACATTACCAATCTAGCAGTTCAAAACATAAAAATCCAATCCAATGTGCATACGACAGATTATGGAAATTCAATAAACAAACTTGGGAAAGAATTAATTGACATAGAAAACCGAGAGTCTGATATACGTAAAATGCACACTATTAGTGTCGTTCATTTTTCACTCTACTCAGTTCTTGCTGTAATCATACTAATTTTTAGTATTATCTATTGTAATAGAAATAATTTCGTTCGTAAGTTTAAAGTCTGTTGTAACGACCCGAAACCGGAAAAATCACAAGCTCTTCAGCCTGAAAATTTTGCATCAAGTCAATCAGATCCAAGTAACAGAATTTGTAACGTAGTCATTTAACAAAATTCAAACAGGTGCACACGGCTTAGGGGGGAGGTGTTATAATGCATACATATATAATCACACATATGTATAATCAGCCGTGTCGCCCTGTATCGTTCCAAACCAAAATGCTATCGCGAGTATTAAATTTCATCCTATTTCAAAATCAGCAATATCTCTTAGTAGCAATCTTTACACGCGCAAAATATGAATACGATATGTTGACTAAATGGTTGCGCTATGTGCTGATCGTGCATATCAGCAACATAATAAATAGAAGCGAAGAAACGACATAAAGAGGCTTGTTTTTCGGTAGACGGTCGAGTTGAAAGTTATTATCATTCTGGAACTTAACACTGTGACAAATACACCTTTTATCATTCACAAGGGAAAATAAAGCTTCTTGTTATTCGGTAGACGGTCGAGTTGATAGCTATTTTTATCTGGAACATAACAGCGACACATGCTTTTCTCTGCAATTGGCCCTGTGACGCCGGAGTCAATTGCGGAGATGATGCTACAGTCAGAAGACGACTGGTCAGCTGTGTCAGCATATATGGAGCTGGTATTGCGCTTAAAAAAGAGGAAGGATGTCTCATAGACTCCTGAAAGCCTGGCAGAACGGAAGTAAGCCAATGGGACACCTGATGGGTTGAAGTAGCACGGCCGAGTTGAAGTAATGCGAAAGCGGTTCCGGCTCAGACCTCCGTGGTCGACGGGTGATGTTTTTTAGTGAGTAAGAATATCACATAATCTTGTTTAGTTCGCAAGATACCTATTGAAGGTTTTTGACATCCGCTCCCAAAAAAAAAAAAAAAAAAAAATAATTGGCTTTCAACCGATATATTTGTTTCGCAGCATACGAAGTGCGCAAAGGTAAGATTTAGTTGTGGTGATCCTTGGAGAAGGACAAGCCTGGACCATACCAAAGTCTTGGTGCTTGGCATGCCTGTTCCAACAGGCATTGATTACACTGTTGCCCTTGTGTTTAAAAACCTCTGTTTCAGGGAATGAAAACCCAAATCGCAAGTAAGCGAAGGGTTTATCCCTAGGAATTAATGCTATGGCAATATACGAGGGATGGCTGAAAAATTCTTAGCGTAGGGTACTTGCGCTAACGCTAATTATTTTCACGATGGGTCACTAATTGCGAGACATTTAATTCGTATATAAGTCAAGTTTTACGTAAAAAGTTTCATTATGCTCTGAGTGATTAAACCAATGTCTAAGTCATCGCTACATCTAATGAATTTGGGGCCGTGTCGTTATAGTTCTTGTGAAAAAGGGGGGAAACAGATAAGAAAATTTTTGAGGAAATGTCTGATCTTTATGGAGTATCTGTAACTTGATCTGCCACGGTCTAATTTTAAACACGTTTATTCCAGCAGGATCAAGAATCACTGGAAGACGACCCACGCTCAAGACGTCCGAGCACGATAATCACGGACGAAGACATGGCTAATGTCAAGAAATTAGTATTGCATGATCGCAGAATAAAAATGTGGCAGATATGTGAGGAGTTGGATATTAGCAAAGAACGCATTGCTGACATTTTGTACACTCATTTAACATGAGAAAAGTGAATGTTCGTTGGGTTCCGAAATTGCTCGCGCCGGGTTACAAGCAGCAGCGAATTAAATTTTCGCAGGAGTTTTTAGACCTCTGTTTGGACGATTTGGAAGAAATTGGTACCCGCCTTGCGACCCTGGATTTGGCAGTATGATTCTGAATCCAAACAAGAGTCTATGCAATGAATCGTCAAAGAAGAAAAGCCACCAAAGAAGTTTAAAGTGAGAAAATCGGCTACCAAGTTAATGGCCACCATTTTTTGGGACTCCGAACAATGTTTGTGCATTGGTTACCTTCTGAAAAACAGTATAACGAACGCCGAGTACTACGCTGGACTTTTAAAAAAGTGCGCCAATTGGTTGTAGAAAAAAGAAGAGACAATCTTGGTAAAGGAATTTTTTTCTCCAGGACCACGTTCATGCACCTGTTTAAACAGCGCGACTTTCGAGGCAGGCCTTAAGAGAGACTAGCTTCAAAGAAATTGTAAAAAATGGGGACTGTATTGAGAAAAATTATTTTTATATTTTTAAAACGCAAGGCTCAGAATTTTTCAGTTGCCACTCGTATACCAACGGCTCCAAATTGAATGGCAAAGTGGAGCGCGATATATTTTCCATTAACCTTAACTTAAAGTGGAATTGTTTTTGCGGGAAATTTTATTGAAAAATGTTTTTGTAAAAAGTGGTTTCAAAAGTATGCATTGATTTTCATCAGACACCAGCTCACAGTAGATACTTGACTGATGTGACCACTTGCAGTTGGAAATCATTAATTCTTATTTACGTTAGTTGTGACAAATTTTAACATCTCCGACTTATATTCATCGACATAATTGTATGCACTGTGAGCTGGTGTCTGATGAGAATCAGTGCATACTTTCGAAACCACTTTGTCAACAAATTTTTCAATAAAATTTTTCAATTTTAATTATCTCGCAAAAACAATTCCACTTTGATTCTGCTTTTGGAGGCTAATATCGCAAAACAATCGAGTTTCCCCTATCAATTATCCTCTGCTTTGATAGGCTTTAGAGACAATATACGTTGTCTATGCTGATTTATAGTCAATGATCACAAATCAATAACCTTTATGACTTAACTTAAAGCTTTTATTCCGGCTGCCGGATCAGTGTTGTGTCTTCCAGGTGATTATGTTTGTGGTTCTTGGTTTTTATGAAATAATTGGATGTTATGTAATCAGATGTCAGAATGAGCAGCTGTATTTTTACTGACAAACAAGCGGCTATACAGCCCCTTGCTGGAGTTTATACCTCCTCAAAACTAGTCCTTGAATTGAATACCGTATGTTTCTCAATTTAGTTTTTTCTAGTATATATATAGTAATGTGGCAATATTATATAATAATGTGGCAATGTTTTTCTTGCCGGAACTAATTTTCCAATTCATCGAAAAGACTGAAAAATAGGTATTTTTTCAAGTTGGTCTTAAACTTATTAATTTACTAGCCGTTGTCAGTCCTTGACGGCACGCCTGCCAATCAAAATACATCAAATTTTCCGGACCATTTTTTCTGTATTTAAAAATAAACTATGGAAATAACAGGAAATCTTCCGTTCCGATTAAAACAGATTTTGCTCCCTCGAAAATTCGACTTCCCCTCTCAACTTTAATCAAGAACTAATTTTCAAGCTAAGTGGAGGGACTGTATAATGAAATAAAAGGTTAATTACCGACAAGAAAACTGAAGCTTTTATTTCAATTGTGCTGTGGCTACAGCAGAAATTTTATTTTCTATTAAAATGTAAACCTTTCAATAGAAGATTATTCCCGGCCATGTCAGCTACACAAGCAATGTGGTGTCTCTCTTTCGCTACCTATAGTTTCATGAATTTCATTTTCATTTTCCTCAAGCCCGCTTCATCCCCATCTACACAGACAAGCAGAACTTTGTGTCTTGTGTTTATTTCTTGAACAGGATTTTATATCAAATGAGAATCACCGGCTCTGATTATGGTTTTACTAAATTTCCTGGATCCAGAAAAGTTTTTTTTTCGCGAGCTCCGAACTCTTCCACTCAGATGACTACAAGACGAAGCGCTTTGTAAGTGAAATAGGCCTATTGTATTGCAGATTGAAGTGGGGTCTCATACAAGAGTACGGTACTTATTGTCTTCCTGTTTTTCTTGCTAGTGCCTTGTGTCGGTATGTTTTGGAAAATTAACACCAAGAATTTATGAGAAAGTCAATGTAGTGGTGCGGAGGAGTTTTTGTGGGATACTTAATGTAAACAATATCAGCTTCGGGTATCTTGTTTTATTCGTTAAGTGGATGAATAGAATGAGGGAAGCATGATTCGGAACTATCAGACGTGCTAAGAAGTCAAACAATAGGAAGAAAAGAAAAGCAACAGGAAGGCATAATGACAAAGGTATCTTGAAAGGCAAGGAAAAAAATTGCCCGAGTGAGAAGTGGACGCGAGGGTATAAGAGCTTTTGTCGGTGTCGATAGTCTTAGAGCAGTGATGTCAAAATGAGCTAATTATATTATTTACCATGAGTCCTTGAACGATGGATGCCGAACTTTCAATGTCGTCAATTCATGTTGAATGAAAAAAGTTCACGAGTTCCTCTACCAAAACTTTGCCCTTTCGAATTTCCAGTTTGCGTGCGTCATTGGCAAAATTAGCACCGTTGTTGCAAAGACTTTTATTAGCATTTAATAAAACTTCAAAAATTTTCCACTGTAACGTTCAGTTTACTGCTGTCCACGAAAATTTAAAAATCCTTACTGAAAAGTTTCTGGTCTACAAACAAGTGACGGTTCGAAGACAAAAACGAAAAGAAAAGCAGCTACCGGTATATACGTTCTATAGATTCAGTTGGAAACCAATAAAGGAGACAGCGGTATCGATTGGATGTTTTACGAATTCAGTATTAGTAATAAGTAGCAGTTGTTGTGCGACGATGTTGATAGAATATTTATGTATGGAAGATGATGTCGTGCCGTTTGGACTTATCGAACTTTTTTATGATCGTTACTCGATAAGAATACTGCTTGTTTTACTAGCAATGAAACCGAAACAGCGTTTCACGTTTGATACGAAACAAAATGCGACGAAGAATGATGCGAGTTTGAAAGTTAATTCCAAAAGTGAATTTCAGTCTTCCGACATTGTTTTTCCGGCATTTATACGCACCGACGATGCATGAACGGAATAAATGCGAAGACTCGAAAACATCAACGTCGTTTTCATCGCCCGGAGAAAAGGTCAAATGGAGTTGGGAAAAATAGAACTTTGTATGACTTGATGGCTTTGTTTCTTTAGGCTCAATGTCTCAAATTTCATTGATACCCTCTGATATAGTCCTTTTGGTTTTCCGGCGTTAATCTTCGCCATGGCTGGATGCTACAAGTGTACATCTTAGACTTTTATACGATAAGCCTCTGGTTCTTTTTCCGGGAAATGTGTGAAACCGATCCAACGTTGACTTTTCTCTTTCCCAAAGAAGTGATGTTGGAACGTTTTCACAAGCATTTAGATACGGTATTCATGTCTACCGACCCTCGACACGGTCATGCCTATAGGACAAAAGATTTTCTGAGGAATAACGTAATGGTTTCGTATTAAGATCAGATTGTAATCAGATTTTTTGGCACCCTTAGCTTCAAAAGTCCTTGCGAAATCAATTTATGATCTTTGAGAAATTATTTCTGGATTATTGGTCACAGGAGAGAGAAAATGAGTTCCAAGGACAATAATAAGGAATAACTTGTGGAAAGTTTTGGTTGAGATTTGCTAAGAAACATTAAAATATTGTATTCTGAGGTTTGATTTTTGATAGATATAGGCCATTCAAACATAATACGTAGACTTTGCTGCTCTCGAAAAGTTTTACTGCTAACTCGAACAGACCCTGACTTCTAGCTGAAAAACAAAAACTATTTTATTCTTTGATTGATCGTACACATGTCATTAATTTTTTTTATGCAGCCTGCGCTACCATAAGCAGGTTATGGGCTCAGGCATAGAAATCAAGAACAGAAACCACAAGGTTCCGCACGGAATAACTCGGTTGTAAATTTATAGAGCCACCGTGATTTTGAGTATTGGTGATTTTTTTTCTTCTTTTTATGTTTTCCCATAACTTCTGCAATCAAAGAAATGGCTGAGAAATCCAAACCGAAGCATTTTCGCCGACAGGTAGTTGAAAGTTCCGAATGGAAAACTCTGGTCGAGGAGCTAGACTTGCTACAGTTTGTTGAAACGCCGCTGGAAAATTTGGTGGGCAAAGATGCAACGAAAACACAATTGGA
Organism: Nemotelus pantherinus; assembly: GCA_963978885.1. Classification (NCBI taxonomy): domain Eukaryota; kingdom Metazoa; phylum Arthropoda; class Insecta; order Diptera; family Stratiomyidae; genus Nemotelus; species Nemotelus pantherinus. The sequence continues at coordinate 70,992,224 of OZ022266.1, read as the reverse complement.
AAACTTGAACCACCAAGACCAAAAATACAAATCGCAAATCATACAGTCGATAGCTTTTCTTTTCTTTTCGTTTTAGATGTAGATCCGCTTTTGCGTTACTTCAACCCGGTCGTGTTTGCTCACCTATCGGTGCCCATTGACTTCAGAATTTACCACAGTTTGTGGGTAGGTAAGACAACCCTAATTGTGAACTCCAGGCTGCTCCTCAAACTTGCGAGTCGACTGCACACAAAGAATTTATGGTAAGCATCATCGTGCTCATTCATACAGTACCGACAGTACGATGCCCGAACATTGCCCATTCTGTTAAGATACTTTTGGAAGTAACCATGTCCCGTTAAGATTTGGCACAGGTAAAAGTTTACCTCTCTGTGACCGCGGCTGACCCAAAATCCCAAAAGACCGATCAGCCTCGTCTTCCAGCGATCCTTGTGACGTATCTTTCTTTACGCTCTCGCGCAAGAAAATCTATCAGGACTACTTTTGCTACTACCAGCACGGCATCATCCGACACCGTACGGTGGCTACGCGGGGCACCTCTGCATTATACGCGCTTGAAATTTCTTCGTTTTGAGTGCGTCCGCCCTAATTTCCGCCCCGTAAAGCAAAATAGAGTTGGTTGTCGCCATCACAGCATCCGTCTCGTTTTGCCGGGCCCATCGGTATTGGCCATTAACTTGCTTCGCAAGCCTACGGCTTTCAAAGCCTTGCCACATACTTTACGGATGTAGTTCCACTAGGAAAATATAATGTTTAGCATCATTTCCAGATACCTTATCGACTTACTGGGCTGGACCTCTGCTGAGCCCACTGTCTTTAAGATGACAGTCGGTATCCTTCGTTTTGTCAGCATGATGATCTTTGTCTTCAACAGTGGCAGCTGTAGGCCGTGGTCGGTCACCCATCGTTCCACCCTCCTCATGACTTGATTAAGTCTGCATAGAGCAAACTCGGCAGTTCTAGAGGGGGTTACTGCTGCCACATCGTCAGCGTAACCCACGGGAAACACATCTGTTGGCATTTCCAGGCGCAACAGTCCATCGTAAACGATATTCCAGAGGTCAGGTCCGAGGATGCCCCTGAAGTGATAAGCCTCCTCCGACCGCCTTCATTGGTATCGAAAAACAGCCATCGGTCCCTAAGATAGTCCCACAATATGACCAACAGGTAGTCAGTAATGAAGAAACTATACTCGAGGGCCCAGAGCACATCTGTCTACATCGCGAATTGAAGGCAATTTAGACATCTAGCAAAACAACCGACCGAGCGCTTTGACATGCCCCATCCGCTGTTGCTAACTGCTAAAATGGCATCAATTGTTGGGGCATTCATGTTCTTGAAGCCCATGCTATCGGTCAGATAGATCACCGGCTGATCTAATTGCTGACAACACCGTGGCCTTAGCAACCCACCGTGTCTAGCATGAAAATCGTCCGAATCTCCTTTTCCTTTGTCGATAAGCTTATTGACAGCTTGCAGTCATCTAGGATACTCCATTCTGTGTACTAGTTATTGGCATTGCCTTTGCGAAACAGTTTCGTCAGGAAAAGAATCACAAGTCGAATGAATTATGTATTAATGTTATGAAAATAATCCAGGTTGCGGCGAATCAACAAAATGAAACGTTTGAACGTAGCGAAAACAATGAAAATTAGCCACACCACGAATAAAAGTGTCTAGAGTACCAGACATTCTTTGTAAAGGGAGCCCTTCATTTTGCAGATGAAGCATAAATGTATACATTTCTGGAAAAGGAAACCTCAACTAATGACTGCAAAGTGGGAATCTTTCCACGACGAATGAAACGCAAAAGAAAAATGTTAATATTATTTCAAAGTTGCGGCCCCAAAACAGCATGCCTGGCTATTCACCAATCTTAATGGAAACAATGAAAACTATACCTGGAAAAAGATTTTTTTCAACTATTGAAAGAATCAGACAAAAGCATATAGTTGTAATAATAACATTTGTTACTTAAAATCTGAAAAATCTCCTAGCAGCTCCTTTCCTTATCCCGAAATTGGTACTACCACCCAATCGATACTATAAGGAGCTTTGGGCAAAGCTAAGCACTTCAAAAACACCCGTTCATAGTTAGCTTCTCCAAATATACTCGTAGCTTCCCAGCATGTGTTGACAAACCCTTGTTTGAAAATTACAGGGACATCGCTATATTATCAGCTATATCGCAATTTTTTCAAAAAATTGTCTGAAACAAACTCACAACACAAAAAAATACCTCTTCTGAACGCATAACAACATGTTTTCTGAAAGTACAGGTAAACTAATACCAATCTCATGATAATAACCACAGATATTCTCTGCCGTATAGAAAAGAGACACCAAACTTTTAGCATTTATACTGGCTTTAGCAAATTCTGTGACCGTAACGACTATGAGTTTCTAAAATTCAAATTAGAGAAGTTCGGCAAGACGGGAAATAAACTAAACTGGTTGGATTCCTATTTGTGATGTCGAAATCTGTACGTAAAATTTTACTCGGCAATACCACAAGACAGCCACCTAGGACCTCTTTTGTTCAATCTGTTCATTTTGGAACTATCAGAGGTTTTATCCAACATTCCGCACTTTTTCTATGCGAATGCTCTGAAGATCTATCACATCAGTCAATCGAAATTTAACTCTGATGTTGCTTTTAATAACACATATAAATTTCTTTGACTTAACAGCAAAAAATCTCATCACTTCCATAACGTTGATGAAAAGTTCGAAACGGCCATTATCGACTTTCTGAAATATAAAATTACTAAATATATTTTCTTATTTCTTAAATTTCCAAAATAAATCACATGATTACCACATCAATTGGATGACAATTTAAATTGTAACGCCGAAAAACATCTGTTCAGCTGTGGCAACAAAACGTTTTGCAGTACCGATGAAAAAAAATAATAAAATTCGTTCGAAACAGCCACGTTCATCAAAGAAAGTGAAATTTATCAGTAAGTATAAACTTGAAAGAAATGCAAAAAAAAAACGTTTTTCAGTTTCGATTTTTCGGTTTAAGTTATAAGGGGAATTATTCTGATAAAAATGATTTAGTTTTAATAATTGCCCGCACATCTCGCACGTGAAATAATTTAGCGATAACTTGGGTAGAAACTAAATGATTATACGTGTATGACAGGTATAGTACTCGTATTTTTAATTTCCTGACTTACTTTTTTTCAGGGAAAATATTGGCTGGTAATTTATCGTATAAGCCATCGTTACCGGTGATTCAAATTTATTAAATTATTATTGTCTCTTTTATTAAACTAGTCGTCCAGCTGCGGTTAGAAGAAGCTCATCCGAAGCCCTCCGAGTGAGCATATTTCCTGTTTTTTGGGACAAGATTTACCATTGAGATGCTTATGTAGGGTTCCGGTTGTTGGCGTGTGTTATATCTGGTTCAAATCCAGCCGTGCTCAAAATATTGCCATTCACGTCAGGCTTGAAGATTACATAACTGTGAGTGATTGACCTAAAGTCAACTATGGAACAAATTTTTCCATGCTCGTGAACATTGATTGCATATGAAGTCCAACCAAACTTTGACTCCCAGTGGTTTGTAGAATAAAATTAAATTAAATAAAAAAAAATAAAAAAAAATTCTATTAAACTACTAAAATCGATGAGGCTTGAAGACCAAGATTCCTGATTTTGAACTTGCATCATTGGAAGCACAGTTGCCTGTCCAAAGCCTGGTTTAACACATACTTTTGGAGTTCAGAATTGCTGACCTCGTATCAAATATTTCTTTACGATCGTACTTCAAATATTTCTTTCAAAACTCCTTTTGCTGTGAAAAACTGGCTTGCCGCAGATGTTATATTTTGCTCATCAAACAGTTGTTTTGATTGTGTTTCTTTTGGCATACACGGTTCCTTATTCTAGTAGTGTCAACTCCTATGATGAGTACTACGAGTCCATTAGTGATAGCGAAGAAAATCTTGGTTCCCAAACTCAGAATTTATACTTTATGAAGTCTTCAACCTGCCAAAAATTCATTGATCTACGTTTTCAGGAGTGCCTAAATTTAAGTTGTATCACTTGGCAATTACTTTCGCGAACTTAATTACTTTTATGAACAGCTACGCACTTCTTCACTTCAATTCTGTTCGCAATCACTTGGATCGAATATTGGTTCTTGTCTTCTCCAATATTTCTATCGATCAGCTCAAAATTTATAAATCTCATTTTCCACATATATGAACTGATTCGTATCCTCCTATGGAAGTTGTGAGCCCTACTCAGATTACTTACCTCAAAGTCTTAAATACTCGTACAACTTTTTTCGCGGTTGCTATGATTTCTTAAATTTTCTTTTAAGCTCTTTCGATTGAGTGAGTGTCCTGCCACTCTTATCCTGTGAATACTCAGTAAAATATTTCGACAGAATTTCAGAATTTATTTTTCCTCTATTTATTTCAATTTCATACCCTCATTGAAAAACCAACATCTTTCGTGAAATAATTCTATTAATTAAAACCTTTACCGTAAAAATAAGTACCGAGAACAATTTAAGCAATCTGATCCACCACTTGACCTGAATGCTTATCGTAAACTGGAGTCTGCTACAAAAAGGCTAATTGTGTAATTATCATAAATAGAATCCTCTCTGCTAATAGAGAACCTTAAACTATTTTGGTACCACTGTAAGCAACTATGCAATACTGAGATCTCATCTCATAGAACCGAATTCAGTATTTTAATTCCCCGACTCTTTAAATATGCTGCGATCTTCTTTCTCTGTGCTTCTCATCTATTTATGCCTTATCTTCTGCAAGTATTGTACGCCTTGTTTGGTTGAAATATTTCAATAAATAAATTTTGTTCCAGTCCAATTTCATGTCAATCGATCACTACCAATTTCTATGTTGACTTCATCCGCTATTGAAACAATCGGGAAAACACTGAAACTACTATCTTCCACCATTGGATGGTCTTACAACAATTTTTTTTTTTAACGACCAATGATGTTCTGAACCTACCTTTTTCAATTACATTCAACACAGGTTATTCTGAAGACATATTTCTTACTTTCTAGAAAACGGTTCATATATATGAAATCTGGAAATCTTTCTGTGCTACCAATTACCGACCCTATGAAAAAATCGCTATCAACTATAATTGATGCGTGTGTGCAGAATATTGAAGTAAAAACGGGCGCTCAACGAAGAGAGACGCGGCCAAGTAATTTTGCAGCGTGACAATTTTCTGACAAATTTCGCAAAACTAGACAAAATCTACTCAAGTGGGAATTCTGACCTGTTCACTTGTTGCATTCGATATGTCATGGTCTCACTGAGCAATACTTCCATTTTTATGAAAATTGGACAATACTTTCAATGACTTGTTCTTCACTTATGCTTTTCCTCTTGCTCTACTCTTAATATGTGTGGAGACTTCTGATAGTTCAACATAGTTTGAAATGTAAATTTTTGGTTGCTACTTTTATTCAGCAATACTTTTTTGATAACCACAGCCATTCTTTCTTCATGTTCACTTGTTCAATTAAACTTTGTTACAACATAAACAATTACAACAACATAAACTTGGTCTTGTCAAACATTCTCTCTCAAAAAATTACCATTCATTGGAGCACTTACGCCTCAACTAGCTTGTACGCCTCACCTGGCCGGGACTTAGTTTTTAATGGCCAATGAAATCAATTCGATCAACTGGCACTGTTTTCGCCGTGAACTTACTATTCATCAACCAATAGCTGCCATCGTTTTTGTTCTTCTATATTTCTTGATGATAGGAATGCTTTCAAATAATAAGAGATTCGCAAAATACTTTTAAACTTTCTTTTCTCCAACAAGTTGTTGTTTGAATTCTTGAATATTGTCTCTTGAGTTTATTCATAACAGTTTCCATAAAATTATCTTCTCCCTTCTTTCCGTCCAACCGCAAGTTTGTTCATATTTTGCATATCTACAAATCCAATAAAGCCCAGTTTGTATTTCCAACTGTCATTTCATTTTTCTTTTATGTTTTTGCTATTTTTTTCACTTTCTTTTGCTTCTATTTCTTTTGCGTCTTTTTTTTTTAGATAGTTTTTTATTTCTTTGATATTTTTCTATCTTTTCTTTGATTTTTCCCCCTCTTTTTCTTCCTTTTCCACTTTCTTCTTTCTACTTCATTCTTTCTGCTTCCTTCTCTTTGTTTCCTTCTTTCTGCTTCCTTCTTTCTGCTTCCTTCTTTCTGCTTCCTTCTTTCTGCTTCCTTCTTTCTGCTTCCTTCTTTCTGCTTCCTTCTTTCTGCTTCCTTCTTTCTGCTTCCTTCTTTCTGCTTCCTGCTTCCTTCTTCCTTCTTCCTGCTTCCTTCTTTCTGCTTCCTTCTTTCTGCTTCCTTCTTTCTGCTTCCTTCTTTCTGTTCCCTACATCTTCCTTCTTCATCCTTCTTCCTTCTTCATCATTCTTCTTCCTACTTCCTACTTCATCCTTCTTCTTTCTTGTGCATCCTTCTGCATCCTTCTGCTTCCTTCTTCATCCATCTGCTTCCTTCTTCATCCTTCTGCTTCCTTCTTCTTCCTTCTTCATCCTTCTTCTTCCTTCTTCATCCTTCTTCTTCCTTCTTCATCCTTCTTCTTTTTCCTTCTTTTTTCTTCTTCGTTCTTCTTCATTCTTGCTTCTTCTTTCTTCTTCTTCTTTCTTCTTCTTACTTCCTTCTTTCTTCTTCCTACTTCCTTCTTCTTCCTTCTTCCTTCCTCCATCTTCCTTCTTCTTTCTCTTCCTTCTTCCTTCTTCCTTCTTCCTTCTTCCTTCTTCCTTCTTCCTTCTTCCTTCTTCTTTCTCTTCCTTCTTCTTTCTCTTCCTTCTTCTTTCTCTTCCTTCTTTCTTTTCTTCTTTCTTCTTCTTTCTTCTTCTTTCTTCTTTTTTCTTCCTTCTTCTTCGTTCTTCCTTCTTTTTTCTTCCATCTTCTTTTTCATATTGCTTCCTTTTCCTTTTGCGTACTGCTCGCTTCTTCTTCCTCGTTCTATCTTATTTTTCGTAATGCTTCCTTCTGCTCTTTTGTAATGCGTCCTTCTTCTTTTTCGTAATGCTTTCTTTTTCTTCCTTCATTCTCCCTCCTTCTCCTTCATTTTTATTCATTCTTCCTCCTTCTTTTTGCTTCTTTCTCTTTCTTCTTCTTTCTCTTTCTTTTTCTTCCTCTTTCTTTTTCTTTCTCTTTGAGATTGGACACTAAATGTACACTGATTATGTGTATATCGCATCTTAGGCCTACAGAGTAACCAAAATTATGTGGGGGCCATACAATCTCGCAGTTACTAAATACCTGCTTGAATTAAGGGGAACTGACTGCAAATGGTTGCTCGGCATTATTAATGGCCACTGTCTTTGGCGTTAATTTTGACATTCATGGCTACTGCCACTGTCTTCTAATCGGCGTCACTTGTACTAAGTGTCAAGAACCGGGAGTCTAATAAAAAATCCAGTATCTCCTGTGTCACTGCCCGACAGTGGACAAAACCAGATAGCGCTGCTTCGACGAATCCTGGCTGGTGGATCTCTTGCACGTGGCGGAGCAGTGGCTGAAGGACGTTCTTCAGTTCGCAGAAAGGTCTGGGGTGTTCGATGGTCGATCATTTTTATCTACAGATCTTCTTATCTGGTATTCTTACGGACCAAGAGGTGTATGTATGACGTTGTGTCAGCCAGTAGTCCCTAGCGCAACCTACGAGTATGTGTATAACGATAAAAAACCCTTAATTCAATTCTCAAATAAACATCTCACTCGACCAATGAAGCTAGGCATTCTCTTCAATCATAAATGATTTTTAACTGAGATATTTACTGACCTAATTAAATGTATATGTTCACAGAAAAATATTGCATAATGGTAAATGAAAATACAGAGCTCAATCAAACTCTGGAGAATTCACCGATCTAGAATTTCTTGCCATCAATTTATATTAAAAATATTTTCGCGATATCCTGATTTTCAAAGAAGTAAAGAAATATTCTTATTTCATGAAACAAAACCAAAGATATCATTTGTCAATATCCAACAAGCTGTTATTCACGACAGCGCTCGTATTCTGATTGATAGTTCAAAATTCTTCACTTCACACAATGCTTATTTGCTTGTCTGCTAAGAAAAGACAAACCAGATGTCAGTTAAAATGAATATCATATTTTATTGGCATCCATCTGAAATTGATATTCATGTTTGTCGAAGATATAGTCAATAGCAGAAGTTTGTCTTATATATCAGAGATTTTTTGCTGAAATTATTATCCAATACAGGTGAAGAATGACTTCCCTTAAAAATAAGTATCATTCTCCGATTCAAAACCGGAATAAATTAATTTGAGACAATTACAGAAACTTCAACTACAGAAAACTACAGAACTACAACTACAGAAAATTCACCGTTTGTTTGGTCAATATATAATCACAAACACTCTACAGCCGAGTAGATAGCACTGACTGCTATCAAATCCAAGCATAGAGTTTGGGATGAGGTCATAAAATACTATGCAAACTACGCTGTAAGAAACATTTTATTTGAAAATGAAGTCTATTTTGCTCTCTTTCGGCAAAATGTTGAAAGACATTGAGGGATTGAGCTATGATGTTCAAAAGTCCATTTTGTGAACTTCATTTAACCGACTGATTTATCTAGCCAAATACATCACAAACCTCTGCTTGCTGGTTAAAGTAACGTTGAGTCAATAAACCATTTTAGATACTAATGTTTTATTTAATTCTCATATCATATCCTTCATTCACCTCGATTTCGATTCATTGAGAGATCTTAATGCCTTTTTATAGGGTGCCATTTAGGTTTTCTAAATCATTGAAACGTTGCTTTGACCACACATTGTTACTGGAGTTCGAATCATATGAAGAAGTTTCTTATCGGTTAAGCTACCAGAATATATTTTTATACCTTTCTATATTGAATGAGCGCTTAACATTTCTATCGACACAAATTATTTCGAACTCTGGGCTGGCTTTCTATTTCTATTGATTGACACCTACAATTGATTTACATATCAATAATTGAAATCAATAATAGCAAAACAGCTTTCGAATTCAAGCAAATATTCTTCATTGCTACTTAAAGTGCACGATAAAACACTTTGAACAAGTTTACGTATACTAGTTTTACACTGGTAATAGACTAAATTTCACAGATCAACCACATTATCTAATCAAAAATAAGCGCATTCATACAAAAACAATAAAGTTTCCCTAGAACACAAACAAATAATTTCTTTGGTTTCGTTCGGAAATATCTATGAAATTTTTATTCATACTCTTCATATCTCAATAATTTCTCGTTTTATCCAGTAGTCTGTAAATGTGTCATTTACCGAATACAAAGCATTTCCAAAATAAAAATGCAAAGCATCTCAGAACTATTTATTTCGATAGCTCTTAATTGCCCTAAATAATTACCTTTGCTAAAGAGCTACACAGTACATACATTGCTGTTTTTAAGGCTTGCCTCTTCGAATTCGCCATCGCTATATTAAATACTCTAAAATTTTAACATTCACAAATGACGGGAAAACACAAACTACATCGTTTTCATTGATAAAAATGCAATAGATGAGGCAGATGTGAATCTGAGGCATTTGCTCACAAATGGTTGATTGAAGCAGATTTTTATTTCATTTTAGTTGTACATTCTTAACATAGCTTAAAGAATAATTGGCAATGATAACTTAAAGTCTAGCGGCTATACTATTTTGGCCTGCTGGCTCTTATGGTTTTTTTTCTATATAAATATTTTTTTCTTAAACATTTTTTATCTTACACACTAATAATACTACCCAGCTTGGACAAGTACTGGGGTTACCTGAACAATACTTGACTTAAAATCTACCTTACACTACAATTATGTTCTAACCTATACCTGATAATAACAAACTCACCTAATTAGACCTAAAACTTAACCTAGGTCTTACATTTAGCCCCTTCTGGTCGACGGAATGCCTACATAGCTAAATAGCACATCCATGAGCTGCCGTTGATACGCTGACTTCGCGGGGCTCATTGGAGCCACCTGTACACTCTATTGACCGAATCAGTCCGTTTTCATGTCCGTCAGTTTGTCCGTAGAATCTTGTCGTTAATTCTATAACCCGGTCCCTAAGTGGCTTTAGTCCCGACTCCTGATAGAGGAGAAGGTTCTTCGGCCACTTTTTAGTTACCGGGTTGTAGAACCTACCAAGTGCAGAAGCGGAGGATTCTTCTTTCGAATATCTCCGGTCTTTAGCTTTGGTGGTCATACCCATCTTATTGGCGAAAAGATATCTGATGCGTTGAAATGCGAATTTTGACAGCTTTGATTTTACGCTTTAGTAATTCGTGAAAATCAACACCGAGGTACTTAAGAGATGAGCTAGGAGTTATCTTAGAAGTTCCGAACGAGACAGCGAGATTTTTAGTCTTGTTGCGAATAGTTTGCGATTCCCGATACTTAGAAGGATTGCGAAATACACTAAGCTGTGTCTTACTGCTATTTGGTTTGATGCCCCATTCGTCAAAATAAAAACTTAATTGTACCAAGTAGTATTCCAGGCTCCTCGCTGCTTTGAGCGGATCTTGGCTCGACGCGAATAAGAGCGTGTCATCGGCATATTGAAGAATTTGGACTTGAGGTTGGCCCACTGGAATGGGAAGGTCAGCGGTGAATATGATATAAAGAATTGGCCCAGTGGCAGAACCTTGTGGCACTTCTGACGTCACAGGTCTTTTAGGAGAATCTGCTCCATCAACGCTGACATAGTATTGCCTGTTGGTAAGAAAGCTCGCTGAGAGTCTTATCACCTCTTCCGGGAATCCAAACTTGATCAACTTAGACAGAAGACCTTCTTGCCATACGGAATCGAAAGCCTTCTCGATATCTAAAGCACACACTACTGTTGGAATGCTTCGCTCTCACAAATGGCTTAAATATTTGCATATGCACAAATGAAAAAATAGTGGAGAATGCTTTGTCAGGAATTTCAATATTATTTATTGATTAATTTAGCATACGTATTTTGTAAATTTTACCGAGGAGGTACTGCCTCCCTTGGCTCCTCTAAGGAGCCGCCACTGCATTGAGCTAATCTAGCTGTAGTGGTGTAACTTAGCCTAATAGAGATGAATACTCTACATTCGTATGAATTGATTGTGAATGATGTTGCTTCCGAATTCAGCTCTAGATCTAAAACGGATTGGGGTGAAATAGTAAAAATAAACACTAAATCTCCTAAGACACAAACCAACTCATTTTCCACCTGTCACAACCAAATACATATAATGCAGGCATGACTAACCTCTGATTCGAATTTCTATCAACAAGATGCAGCAATATAATATCATCAAACGAAATAGGTATTCGCGAAATCGATAAATATCCTTTTGTTTCCCCTAATTTTTATTACTCTATCAGTTGGTTCAGCCCGATAGTAATAAGCAAACATACTAAAAAATTTTCTTGCATATCATATGAATCATTGTTTGTCCTTCTAGCAGTTAGTTGGGCTCTGAAGCGTTCTTAATATCAATGCAAAAGTAGATTGAATCGAGAAAGCAAACTTGCCCGGTTCTCGTTACAACGAGGATTCATTATGCATGTATAATAGCGGCAATTTCGCAAGTTTTCTGTAAGCCTTCGCGTGACCAGACACCGAGGCTAGACATATGACTCATTTGGCTCTTTGGTTTGGCTCCGGCATAAAATATTCAAAAAAAGAACTGATTGCATGTGTATGTGTGGAAGAAAATCGAAACTCGGTGGAGAGTGTCCACTTCATATCCTGGGAGGGACTCGTTGTGGACAAGCGATTGTATAGCTTTAAAAAGGAAGCGAAATGGCTTGGGGGGATATCGGGCAGTCCTTTGCGGTATTATTAGACGTGAAAATTGGTTTTTGTGAACTTGCGTCACTGCTGAATGTGAAATCAAGTGTTGCTTTTCAGGTTGAAACAGCTGAAAGTGATTGACAAGGAAAATCTGTGGAGGTAAAATGCTGAAAATATTTTGATCAGAAAATTAGAATTCTGTAAGGTTGCGGTAATCTGATCGCCATTTCTGGTGCCTCGTCTGATGCATCTGAAGTGTGAATGTAACAATTTTTTTATTTGTCAGTTTAAAAAAGAAATTTTTTTATTTAAATATTCGAAAATTTTATGTTGATTTCGGTCAGAGGCTAAGTAAGCTTATATTTTCAGCAACATTTTTTTAAATTTTCCTGCATACGTGATTATTTTCTCATCTCAAAAAGGACTATGCATTCACATTGTATATATTTAAACCCCTGCTAAAAAAATTCCTTCTAAGTACATACGAGTATAGTGTGCCGTGTATATCTCACGCATTCATGCACAAAGACACAAAAAATTGTGTGTTATGCACACAACAATTTGTTATTAAGTGGTTGATACAAGAGAAGAACGAGTAATTACCATGTCCGTTCTAATTATTCTGTCATTCATCTTCGTCCTTGCAGCTCGTTTCGTAACAATGCGTTTAGCTTGAAAGTGTCAGGGGAAAATGAAATGAGAAATTGTCTAATTGTTGTTTTCAAGTTCATAGTAAACAAAGCTAAAATATAGGTATGGGCTTTTGAGAGTTTCTTGAATGAAAATGAAAATGTTCGGCTAAACTTGTTATGCTATGTGTCATATGCTCTTATGAAAGTTCTTTTCTCAGAGCTGCCAGTGTTTGACGAACAATCAAGGCTTTATAGCAGTATCGAGTAATCAGCATGAAAAAGTGGTGTTATCACTATCAGATGTGAAAATACCACCGTCAGATGTGAAAATTTTTCCTAGTCCGAAGTACCGCTGCTATTATACTATTTTTATAGATTTCAAAAAAAAAATTACTCAAAATATGAACGTTTTGTGTTTCTAGGATTGTGTCCAATAAATCAACAAACCTCATTTTTTAAAACTAGTTTTCGATGGAACAATCTCTGTAAAAAAAAAAACTCAAAAAGCTGTGGTGTTCGCATCTATGATGCGAAAAGAATACGTTTCAATATAAAAATAACCTCGATAATAAATACCTTTGCTTTTTGGATTTTTTCCATCAAAAAATATAAGAAGCTTCCATGTACTTGATGTTTATTTGATATTTCTAATAAGATCTTTTTCAAGGAATTCTTGCACAGATGTTGAATATTTCCGTTGGAAAAATACAAAACACTCCAAGAATAAGTCAAGTAAATAAAAAAAAGTCTGGCGCATCAGAACCGCTAGAAAACGAATTTTCGAAGAAACTATCTTTGAGTGACTTAAAAATGTGTGAAAGCATAATACACTTCTTTGTAGTATAATATCAACGATTTCTTACTCAAAGGAACAAATATCATTTTCTGACAGCATTTCCTATAACACAAATGATTAAAATGTTCACTGCTGGCAACATTTGTCCAACACAGTAGCAATAAGTCTACTATAACATGCTCGTGCTTAATCAACCTTTCCTTTGAATTTCGTTTTCATCCAAGGATATCATCGAAAGTCTCACCGATTAAACTATGTCTGGGGCTGCCATCCGAAAAATTTCCAAAACTCGGAAAATTTAAATATCGGTTGCTTATTTTATTGTAAATGCTTTACAATATGCAATATTTACGAAATTGTCTGGTGCTTGCAATCATGCGTTAGTACCATAGCTGCTTCACGTTGAGTTAAATCCACCCTGTGAATTTTGTTTCGATTGCATGACTGCGCTGGAAGCTATAGTAGTTAAAGAAATTTTATGGTAACCATTCTCAAAACTTTTCAAATTTTCGAAACCTAATTATTTGTTTTTAACTGTCATTACAGAATCATTCTCATGTGGAAATTTTAGCACAACATCGCTCCATAAAGAAACGTCAATAAATTACGAAATTCATCATAGCTGGGAACTCTTTCACTCTGGGAACTCTTTCAGATTAGAAATGCAGCAAGATCCATTTATCACATGAATTTTGATTTCGCTACTGTATCGGAACTTGTATGGGATTTGACCGTTGAATTCTTTTCGCGAAGAGTATAGTACTAGGCATTATAGGGGAAAAACCTTTATTTTTCTGGGCAAATTCACAATATATAGGAGACAAAAGTTGCCATAGCTGGCAACCCTATTCTAATTTTTCAACCAAATTTCTATGAAATCTATCTTAGAGTAAGGTTCACCTACTGCGTGAATTTTGTTAAAATCTGGTGGCTAAATCGGAAGCTATAGGTCAAAAACCAGTATTTTTTCTCGTTTTTTTCAAAATAGCACCACTGCCACAGTATTGCCCGTATTTCAAAGTCACTTCTATCAGACCTGGTTCTAGCTAATGCCAACATGTTCTGCCAATTTCATATTGATCGCATTATCCGATCGTCAGTTCCCGAATCACGGGTTGCCGTTCTCGTTTAACGCGGAATTTCGGAAATTTTTATCTGACTTGGTGGACAAAAGTCAAAATTTATCAATAATTTAAATTCATTTTCAAAAATCAAAAAAATTTCAGCAGGGTCGATGATTTGAAGGATTTTTTTTCAGGAACCTGCTGTAGCTACAGAGTTGCCCGCATAGTCTTCAAAGTCCATGTGTGTAAATTTTAGTCTACATCAATACGCTCTGCAACTTTCATGATGATCCAATGTTTTTCTTAGAAGTTATGACAAATCGAAATTTGAAAAAAAATCCTTGCCTGTTTTTAGGCACTCAGCGCTTACACAAGGCTCCACATTTCTAATTCTTAAGCTTAAAACATAATAAGTTTTCATTCCCAATACTTTTTTTAACAAAAATGTACATTGCTTGCAAATATAGGAGTACCTGAAAATTCACCAAAATGGCCGCCGCCGCCAAAAGATTAAAGATATTTGAATTCTAGCAAGTCATGGACCTACCCACTATATACATCACTGTCCTGCGAAAATTTCAGCTCAATCGGATTTCATCCTTTTTTTCTTGACATTCACTGACCGAAATTTGAATATCAAAGCGAAGGTTTCTAGGTTTTTTAAGTTTCGCGATTTAAATCTAACAATTTATGTCCAATGTGTTTGTCTCGCTCAAGATTCTGGAAAGGATCATTGGTTAATATATTAAAAACTCGTTCGATCTTAAGCTTGACTTACAGTTATAGCATGCTTTCTTCAAAGATAAGTCCGTTGAAAGAACTCTTTATGCCCTCACTGAGTAAATAAAAATATATGCTTACTGCCTTCCTAGGCATTGGGGTAGTTTAAGCCTTAATATTGCTATGCAATTGGGGGGGCACTGGCTATCTGAGCTATCCTTTAGGCTGTGGTCTGCAGGACTAGAGGTCTAGGATTTCGTCAGCAAGCTTAGAACATTACTAATTCTAATTCCTCATACTCGTTTTTTTTTTACAATATCTTTTCTCTACAAATGACAGGCAGCGAAAGGAAAGCAATCAAGTCTATGGTATATTAATCCACGTTTCTGACCACTTTCGCTTTAGCCCGTCTGCAAAAAACTGGGTTTGACTTGACTTGACTCGTTTGATCTAAAAACGCATGGACGCATGTCTACACACATCTTTATCGTTTATTTATCCTTTTTCCTGAGCACAGTGGCTGAGGTAGAGCAATATCTATGGTATTATGGTTAGAAAAAATCCAGCTATGGCCAAAAACCTAGGCATTGATGTAACTTGGCACTCAAAAAGGACTGAAGCTAGGGGTAAATTGACTCGTTGCACATATCAGTTCACACTCGCATGAATTGATTGTGAATGAAGTGTCTACAAACTAAGAATAACTATGAATATAAGTCCTTTGTCACTGAAGACATTATTATCTTCTATAATCCGTAGAAAAGCCGATCCATTTTGGGAAAATTTACGAAACTGATAAGCATAGTATATTCCGATATTCTTTTTCATAGTAATGGTGACTTCTAAACAAATGAGTGAAATAATGAAATGGAACGAAAATCGTGAAAGGAAAAACGGTAGAATTTTTAAAGATACTGATATAAGTCCAGCTTGTTTATATTATATATACACAATATTGATGCTTGAGTGTTTTACTTTGCGGTCTCAGAAAATACTGAGACCGCAAAGTAAAACACTCAAGCATCAATGCTTGCGTACATTCTCCTCAAGAAAATAAATTCGAATCATAGAATACTCTGAAGAAAGAAAGCTTGCGTTCCTAATATCCAGCGAGTATTCCCCGCACCATTTTTTTATCATTTTCATTGAGATTAATTTCCTTGTTTTGAATTGCACATCAAACTGCCTCTTCATTCAGGATGTAAACCCACTTGCATTAAGAATAATCAAAATGCAACCCCGTACAAAACCCATATCGCAATAATTCCGAGTCAATAAATTCAATACGAAAATGATTTATTGCCTATTGCTCTTCGTAAAGCGGAATAACAATGTTATCGTCCTTGTAACATGCAATTTTCGAAGAAAAATTATCAAATAAAATATAATGTGGTTAGAAAATTTATGACTGTCAATCGGTCGATAATAATTCAAATGAGACCTTTGTACGTCGAGACGAAAAAGATATCACAAAAACGAAAAGTGTCCCTTGCTCGAATGCAATATCCTGAAGGGAGAAATATATTCGTATACCCTTGAGGATATGTTTATTGAATTTCTACTGGGGGATGATAAATGGAATGCATGTGTATTTCATGATGATAAATTCCTTTACTATCTCCACAAGACTTTCGGAGACATTTGTGTATGAGAGGATAAAAAATTAAAACTAAGCCTACCGCGAATCGATTGCAATCAATTTTGAAGTCTAAAAGATTTGACGAACAATAAAGAGTCATTCCTATACCTTTAGTGCTATTTTACTTCCATGAAGGGTTGAATTTCCTTCAATTCAAGAATAATCCTTCCAAAAATCTCGAAAAAAATCTTTTCTATTATTCTACAAGTTAATTTCCTGCTCGATTTCACAAATATTTTCCGTAGCAATAAACGGCTTGAAAAAAAAAAATTCTATCAAACTTGAAAATTGCTACGAAAATTACGGCAATTTGAATAGATAGCAGTGACTATAATTCAACTTGAACCTGAACTGTGAATAGCTTGAAAAAAACAAGTGCGTAGCAGCCCCACGTCGTCAACAGTGCGGAGGAAAAACCCCTAAGATAGTCGTTTTGACGAAGGAAAAGCAACAAGTTGTTTGATAAATCTTACCAATTTTTCTTGAAGGCTCCTGTCAATCCGAGCAGCGGGTGTATGAGTTTTTCCTGTTGTCAGCCAAGCGTAATAGAAGTCTTGAAAAAATTAAGAAAGCAACAGGAAAACTGATATAAATCTTTCGTAGATTTGGTGAAGGGAGAGAATATTTTGTAGGTTGCCTATGTCAATTTTATTAAGCTGATTATTTAAAAAAGCAAGATGTGGAATATGGCGAGAATTCATTGTTCAATCATAAAAATGTAGTATTTCCTGGGAAATATAGGAACAATTTTAAAACACAACACTATAGTGTCTGACACGTTGTAATAACTTCACTATTTTGACGAGTTTCCTGATAATTTAGGTTTACTTTTCACCATATAAGTAAATACCATATCAACACTTTTAATTTTTTTTATTGAGTTTTGGAAAAATCTCATAGTTTCTAGCGGGCAATGTAAAACTATTTGCGATTCTGACCCACGAAAATTCTTCACTCTCTAACCACGCAAGTCCGAAATGGAATCGCTGGCGCATGACTTCTGTTCGACCTTTCCACTAGTACCTACCATATGCTCTGACGCATAATTTCGTTCTGCCCCGACGAGTCTGTTAAGTATCTTTATTCTTTTTTTAAGCACAATACTGGCACTACACATGTTGAAAGAATCACTCAAAAGTCTTTTGAACGCAACATCGCATTCATAATCATATCGAACGCTCCATTGTCGATTGCAGAGTAAACTATTTCTTGCTCTCTTCTGAAGTCGGAACACTTGAACAAATCGTCACTTTCTCCAGCACTCTATTTGCAGTACTTCGTCCTGATTTTCTCCATTCTTTAAACAACATGATCATCATTGGTGCTGCATCTGGATTCCAGTTGTAGCTTCTGCCAAGTCTCTCTAGCGGACCTAATCGTGGCCCAAGTTATACAGCTAAGCACTCTGTAGCTCTGAGCGTCCTAGTCAACGTTCTGTCTCCAGTCTATGTAAGGTCTTTCTCGCTGCTGTCTGCCATAAAATCTGCCATGAAATTTTTTCCAAATTTACTCTTTTTCGCTCAAACGAGGCAGGTGCTTATCCCGCGGTGGCCGAAGATATTTGTAATTATATCTACTTCGAAATAGGTAGGTCATATATAACGCATTATTGTATCGCCTTTCTTTTTGCTGTGCACCCAACGTCTCGGGTCCATACCTAGGTACTGCCAAGAACATAATTTTGTTTAACAATTACTCCTTTGTTTTCCATTTCTGCTCATGTAATTGAAAGTAACCTTAGTTATGACAGGGTATCTGAGCTAGGTCGAACTCCAATCAAGATTTTTTTCGACCAGTGTATTGAGCAGCTATCAACAGTTAACCGAGCCGCATTACAAGTTAGATACCAAATTTTTGTTAACTCTGTTTTTGTGGGTTCCCGCTCCAGCGGGTGTTGACTACATTGCTCCAGCGAGTGTTGACTACATTGCTCCGCAATGCCTACTAGATTTGGAGTTCACAGCTTGCATTCCTAGTAGGGATGAATGGCGTGATGGCGTTACCCTGGAAAGTGGGCTTATCCATGTGTACATCGACGGCTCAAAGCTAAAAAATAGAGTTGGGAGTGGGGGTATACTCAGATGAGCCAAATCTCAAGCTGTCTCTCCGTCTACCAAACCACTATAGTGTCTTTCAGGCAGAAGCTGCGACTATTTTTCAGGCAATCGACTGGCTTCTGTGTAATCGAATATTCAGGGTCAATATTGGTATTTTCACAGATAGCCAAGCGGCTATTAAGTGCATTGCTGGTCTTTGTACAGTCTCCATGATTGTTGCTGAATGCCATGCATCTCTTAGGGAGATATCGAGACATTCGGCTGTTCAAGTGATTTGGGTACCTGGACATAGGGGCTTTCACGGCAACCGTGAGGCCGATGGGCTAGCAAAGCTTGGAACCTTGTCACCGGAAATCTCTTGCTCCTCAATAGGAATACCGATGACATCGGTCAAATTGGCCATCAGGCAACAATATCTTGAGGACGCTAGAAAGTCCTGGACAGAAGAATCATCCTGCACAATAGCAAGGCAGTCGTGGTTATCTATGGATGCGCGTCGCACCTGGCAGCTTTTGGGCTTAACTCGAAGAGTTCTACGTTGCACTGTGGGCGTTCTAACGGGTCACAGCCTCATAGGGCGGCATTCACAACGGTTGGGCGTAGAGTTTAACGTCTCTGAGGATGAGGAGGAATCCGTCTTCCATCTCATGTGCCAGTGCCCGGCTTTGGTAAGGAGAAGGTTAGTGGCACTTGGTACACCTTAACTCTCAAAACTGACGGAACTGTCCCTGTTCAATTTAAAGGAGATAGTCCGGTTTGTCAAAGAAAGCTGATGGTTTCCTGATTTCAGTGATTAAGAGAGAGTCACTAATTTATTGTGGGATCACAACGGGTCTCTCTTGTGCCTATGTGTGTCGGTCGCCAGGTCTCTGTAGATCGGCAGCCACTTCAACCTAACCTAACCCTTTGTGGGGCCTACCCGTCGTAGATAAGTATTTTTAGTCTTTCCTAAACTAGTGGGACCCTGAAAGTAGGTGTCGTAGGTAGAAATTTATTTCTCCGTGGTCGCGACTGAGTTAAAACTTTAAGGCGTGGATGCCTCCGTTGGGTTTATAGCCCAGTATTTCTCCCAAAGCATAAGCGCTCGTCCTCGTTCTTAAGCAATTGCAACTTATTTCCCCGCTTCTGAACTGCTCAAGAAAACTTCCCTATGTTTGTTCGCTAGTGGGTTCACTGTGATTACTCCCGCTATTACTAGCACGCTGGACATCTGCCATTTATTTTCGAAGCTTTTGAATCGTTAAAGTGATCGTCCACATATCTGTGCCAGTCCTTTATACTTATAATTGAGCTTTATGTTGTAAATGGAACTGTAATCTCACCCTCACATTGTTCTTTGGATATTTTTTAAGTGATTGACTGGCGAAAGTATGTCTTTTGTTGGTATTTTTTTTGTCTCTTGTTGGTCTTCTCCTGATCATTTCATTTCGCACTAGCAGCCACGTCTATAACTGGTCAATCTGCACCGTCATCAGTGCCACGACCCGCGTCGATCCTGGCCTCCCTCAATTGATTTTTCCTCGATCCTGATCGCAAGCCGATGTCCTGATCAGTACCATCCCTCCAGCGCAAACAAAGTCTGCCCTGTTGTTGTTTGGCGTACAATTTGCCGCAAAAGGTTTTCCGCGTAGGTTCCTCTTCGTTCATACGAGCCAGGTGCCCTGGCCACCGGAGTCTACCAAGCTTTATCTTCTAATTATATCTGCGTCTAGGTAGATAGGTCGCAACTAATGGTTGTAGCATCTCTGTAATCGCCCTTCTTCCCATGTAGAGCCAACGAGTACCTTTCGCTGAGCACCCAAACTGTTGGGCTCATTCATATGTACTGGCAAGACCTTGTCTTGTACAGCAGATCAGCAGATCAAATTTCGGGATTTCAAGAGCCTTGACAGACTGTATTAAGCTTTGCTTGATTTGAGTTTGATGATGCTTCAGTACCTTGGTAGTTTGACGAAATCTAAGTGCTCTTCATGCAAGTGCTGCCACCATGTACTTCGTCTCTCTTTCATTTATGTGTATCCCCAGTTTTTGTGTTGCCCGCTCGATCTGGATAAAAGATTTCTGTACAGCTAGTTCAGATCTCCCAATGACATTAATATCATCTGCATAAGCCAATATCTCGCTGCACTTGGCGATAATAGTCCCTCTCTTTGACGTGTCAGTATTTTGGATTGCTTTCTTCACTGCCTGGTTGAAGAGGAGGCAGGCCAGACCATTCTCTTGTCGGAGCTCTTTAAAAATGTTGAACGGTCTGGCTAGTTTGTTTTGGATGCCGAATTCTCTCATGGGCTTATAAAGTTCGGAAAAAGTTCGTTTTTAGATTACACCAGTCAAGTCAGCTCCAATCCAGTTTTTTTAAAACGGGGCTAAAGCGAAAGTGGTCAGAAACGTGGATTCATATACTATAGACTTTATTCCTTTCCTTTATTCCTCTCTTTGTCCGTATCTTATTGGATTTTTCCTTATCGTTGAATATTCCTTGTTGTGCTATAGTTAGATGTTGGGCAAACATCCTTGTTTGCAGCAAATAGTTTACTTCTTGCTGGTTCAGTGTAAAATAGTACGGTGCCCTTAAAGAGAAATGATGATTTGTCTTTATTTCTGATTAATTCTGTATTTGAGATGATGTACTTTACACACTTTGAGCATTTGAATGGCTTTCAAATGATCAAATAAACAAAATTACTTTCAAATGTCTCCTCCGATCTGCTTCTTCCCAAAATAATCGCAAATCTCTCACACTCTAGTAACAATCACACAAAACCCAACTATAACTCTAACCTTCTCTCTTATGTCCTAGCTTCCCCATTATCACCGCCAATATCTTACAAAAAATGAACTTCTCGCCAGTCTTTATTCTCGAAACTAGAAATTTAATTCGCTTGCCAAATATTTGTATTGTATTATATCCTTCCATCTCATCCGGTTGCGTCCCGTGATCACAAATCGACACAATACAAAATTCATATCGGTCTCATATCGAACCTGTCTTAAACGATTGTCATAATCGTTGTTTACCTGACAATAAACTTACCACCAACCCAACCTACTCGATAGTACTCCCAGCTGAAGCCGAATCGAACAAAGACGATAAAACTACGCGTGTATGTGTTCGAAACGAAAAGTATCTGTAGCGGAAATATTGTATCATAATTCTTGATTTTACTAATATTATTGGATTTTTCTTGTCTTCAGGTTAGTTGCTATGATGCTGTATCGTTCATGATATTGTAAAAGCACACAGAGTAAAGTAAAAAATAAAATAAGAGTTAAGTAAATTTTAACAGGTTGATACCGACGTCGATACACAAGGATATACGCAACTAATACGTCAAGAAGAAGAAACAAGGTAACTTTTTCGCTGAAGCTACCTATGACGTCAATTCTAATTTGTGGTAGGGAATGACAACCAAGAAAGCTATCAGGCAATATTAAGTGGAGCGTATAATCGCAGGTGACATTAGATAATTGTTAAGGCTATACGCTCATTTTAGTGACAGATAGTTGCAATTGATTTATGAGGTCATTTGAAAAAAACTACTCGAAAAAATTCCAAGTCTCATCAGTCTTCATTTTATACGTTACAATTCTCCGGACAACTCGTTTCAATAACTGAAAAATTAGGCGCCATTATCCTTTTACCACACTATTACAGCCTAAACCTTTTTCCAATTGACACGTTTAATTCAAACTGTTTGACAATCGCGCAAAACCGACGAAGGACGTTAAATACATTTAAATTGAATGCGAAACTCAGCTGTATTTGTTGTGTTTTTTTTTCACTTACCAAGCAACTGCCAAAATGATTTCAGTCACGAAATCATTAGTTGGTCTATGGTGTAGGTACATACACTACAGACAAAAAGTTTAAGATCACTTAGGAATCGAGAAAAGAAACAAAGTTTTCATAGTAATTAGAATTTATTTATTTCTAGATAAAATATAATTGATTACTTTTTATGTAATTGTCAAATGTCAGCTTATTGTTTTTCTAGTCTACAAGTCAAAATTTATAATAAGCAAAAAGAATCTTTTTCTACTTTAAATTCTACATTCATCAAAATATCCTCCTTTGACATTTTTTACTGCTTTAGTAATCCTTGGCATTCTTTCAACTAATTTTCTTGCAGTATCTTGAGAGATATTGTTCCACCCTTCTTGAACAAGCTCCCACAAGTGTTGCTTTGACGTCGGACAGCGTTCACGTACCCTTCTATCTAATTCCTCCCATCTAATTCCCTTGCGAGCTCTTTGCTCAATTTTTTTCTTCCTTTACCTCCCATCTCAGTAGTTCTTCGCCTTCAACAATTTTTCCCACGCCTGATCGTACCCTTTCCACTGCTTTAACTAATCCTTTGGAAGTCGAATCATTAATGTTGTCCCTCGATGGAAGTGCTAGCGTTGGTGCTGACGGCATTCCGAACGTTTTTACCAAATCACTGTCTTCCTCTTTGTGTGTTCCTCTGTCAATAATTTTCAACATTAGCATCTCCACCGGTACCTTTCCTGCCCTTTGGAAATCCGCCAACATATTCCCCATTCATAAAGCTGGCGATACTTCTTCCATCCCCAATTACCGTCCTATATCCCTTCTGCCATGTTTTAGTAAGCTCCTCGAAAGAGTAGTTTACAATAGAGTGTACCCTTTTATTCAGCCCTTGCTGGCCAGTGAACAACATGGATTCGTTAAAGGTAAGTCAACGGTTACAAACTTATTGTCTTTTACAAACACCGTTGCTTCCGCAATCGACAAGCAAAAGCAAGTTGATGTCCTATATACAGACTTTGCCAAAGCTTTCGATTCTGTGAACCATGTTGTTCTTCTGTCAAAGTTAGCAGGGTTTGGTGTCTCTGGTGTCCTCTTTTCTTGGTTCTCCTCCTACGTTTGTGATCGTTCTTGTGTTGTGATTGTTAACTCTTGCTCTTCTACACCCTTTTTTCCTACCTCAGGAGTTCCGCAAGGATCCATTCTTGGTCCTTTATTGTTCCTTTTGTTTGTTAACGATCTTCCTTCCCTCTTTAATTCACCCTGTCTTTTGTACGCTGATGATCTCAAAATTTTCAGAGTGATAGAATCCGCTAGTGACTGTTCCTTATTGCAGAAAGATTTGGATACTTTGGCTACCTGGTGCGCAGCGAATTCTCTCACTTTGAATGTTTCGAAGTGTCATCAAATGTCTTTCACCCACAAAACATCCCCTCTTCTCTTCTCCTACTCTGTCCTCGGCTCCCCTCTCAATGTTGTTGCTAGTTTCAAGGACCTTGGCGTGATCTTCGATTCCAAGTTGAAGTTCGATTTGCATATTTTACACGTCACTGCCATGGCTTCTCGTTTTTCCGGCTTCATCCTTAGATCCTCTAAACGTTTTGTTAATCTTTCCACTCCTCTATATCTGTTTTTTTCCTTCGTTCGTAGTGTTCTTGAATACTGTTGCCAAATTTGGTGTCCACATTACGGTTACTTGATTGCTGCGGTTGAATCCGTGCAACGCAGATTCACCCGCTCATTGTTCTACAAGTTCAGTATTCCGTATTGCGATTACAGTATGCGCCTTTCCATCCTTCAAATTCCTTCCCTTGAGTCACGAAGAGTGTTCCTCGACGAGTGCCTCCTCTTTAAACTTTTCAACGGCTGTATATTGGTGGACCCCAGCATTCACCTTTCTGTTAGAGATTCGGGTCGTCCTAATAGAACATTTTTTAAATTTAACGTTACATTTGCCCGTACTGACACCTATTTCTTTTCTCCCCTTTTGCGTTTGCCTCGTCAGCATAATAACCTTAACCTTGGTCCTCTGCCTCGAACATTAGCAATGTTTAAAAATATTTTAAAGAATAACGTTTTATCAGATACATGAAATATGTCAGAATTTAATCTTTTGTTGTATCTTGTTTTTGGTCGATTTTGCTTTTGATTACTTTTCCTTTCTGAATTTAACTTAATTTTAATTTTTCTTTTTCTTTGTATATATATATATATATATTTGTTTTCTTTTTTGTTATGTCTAATCTATAATTGGATTTGTTCTGTTGATTTGGACATTAATAAATAAATAAATAAATAAATAACAATTCAATTGGGTTACAATCAGGTGATTGTGGGGGCCAGGTCATATTCAATAGTATTCCATCATTCTCCATTTCAGTTAAATATCCTCTGCATAATTTAGAATTATGTTCGGGGTCATTATCCTGTTGAAGGGTGAAATTTTGCCCAATTAACCGCAAACCTGATGGTATGGCCGTGTTCTGCAAGATTTCCTTGTAACGTTCTTTAGTTAACGTGCCATCAATTCGAACTAATTTACCTACTCCAGCAAGCGAAAAGCACCCCCAAGCCATAACAGAACCACCTCCATGCTTTTCTGTTGGTACTACACAGTTCGCGGCCATTCTTTCTCCAGCAGATCGCCCGACATAAAACCTCCGTTTCGAGCCAAAAACTTCAAACTTTGATTCATCTGTCCAAAGCACCTGTGACCAGTCTTCAATTGTCCACTGGCTATAAGTTCGTGCCCACTCTAACCGCTTTTCTCTGTTACCTTTTCGAAGCAGAGGTTTTCTAGCTGCTACACGCCCCACGAGTCCAGCTTCCCTTAGACAATTTTTTACAGTTGACAAGCTTATGGACTTTGAATGTCCCGTGTTGAACTCTGCTCGAATTTCCGGTGCAGTTAACTTTTGATCCCTTTTGCTCATAAGCACTAGAGTCTTATCCTCTGCTTCTGTTGTCACTCTGGGTCGTCCGCTCCTTCAGCATCACAATAACTTTCACTGTCCTTGAATTTAACAATAGCATTATGTACAGCAGTCTTTGGAATTTTTTCTTCATTACTGATCTCTCTTTCTGACTTTCCTTGTATATGAAGCGCCCAATCACACTTCTAACTTCCGGCTTAATACTGCACGCTTTTCCCATTTTGAACAGAAATTTTGCCAAAACTTTGCTAAAAAGTACCAATAAGTAAATATCACAAGTGCACGGAATAAAATTCGTTGAAAATAACAATCCGTATAACTTGTCAGCACAAAAACTCACAAATGAAATATGTTGAGGATAAGGTACCTATTTATAGGAATTTCACAATATTTCAAATCCATATTCCTAGAAATTTCGAAGGATTATTTTAATTACTTTAAAAAATTGTAGAAACCTAAAGTCTTTAAAGTGGGAAAAACCCAACGTGTTTTATTACCCTGACTGCGAATTTGGAAATCCCATGTACATTTTAAATCCTTTCATAGCAACCCTCCTTAAAACTGGCAATTACTGTAAAAAAAGGTACTTGCAGATTTATAATTCTAAGTGTGCTTCATTTCTGCGATGTGGTCTTAAACTTTTTGTCTGCAATGTATATCGATGACAAATTAATGGGCAAACAACAGTATAAAAGAATTGCGTTCAACTTGAAATAGGCGAATAGTATCTAGCGGGGTTAAGTGAGAAGAAAGGATTATAGGCAAATTAGTATAGTAAAATGTAGAGATAAGAAACGGTGAAATAAATATGTCTGGTTGATGTTTTATAAAATTTGCTTTATGAGGTAGAATTTCGAATGACCTCGCAGGCTGCATAATTCAGTTTTTGTACAGAATTATTTTGGGAGCGAATAAGTTTGTTTGCAGTTTTGCAGGTATTTCAATTTATCAGAGTATTTTGTTAAGATCATAAAAACTGTATATTACAAACATGAATCTCTTTGTTTTTGATATTGATTGATATTTTTTTGCAATGCAACAACACTTCTGGTTTTGTAGCACTGTTCCGAAGCATGCATGAAAACAAACTGAAGCTGATGTAAAAGACGCGTTTCTAGTACTCGATTGACCTGGTCCAGTTTCATTGTGCCTTCTACCATGTATAAGCAAAATCCAAAACCAAATTTGGAACATTGATTCGTCCGAGAAGCATACCTGTAAAATATGACAATAAACACAAACAATCATTATACAGAAAATGTTCTTGTAGTAGAGTATTACTTACTGCGACTCCAGTCTGCAGCAGTTTTTTTCCGGCAGAGTCTGGCCCATTGCAATTTCTTGATTTTCATGCGACCCATTAAGCTTTCTCCCGCTAATCATCCTTGAATTGCTCTTTTGGAAACGTTAATTCCCTCTTCTTTCATCAGTGTAGTCAAAAAAGTTACTCTTTCTCCGATTTTCAAGAAATATGTCTATAATTTTTCGGTCCGCGCAAGGAGTGGTGGTCCTTTTCCTGCTACATTTTCCCACGTGCCTCGCTTCTAGAGGTTTGTTTCGCTCCATTTTCATTTTTATTCTGCTAATGCCTGAAATTTTTGCAATATACATCTGGGAGTTCGTGGTGCTGACCATTTCTTTTATTTCCCCACATTGTCATAGAGACGTGTATGAAGTCTTGCCCATACTAAAAATCAGAAAAATTGAGGTTAGTACATTAAAATGAGCTCTTAAAAAAAAACGTGGTGTATCAAATTTATCAAAATGAATTAAAAAAAAAGCTTGACTTACGTTTTGATCACATTAGATAGAAAAAACTTGCAGAAAATGATTCGTAAGTTTTTTTATAACATCATCACAATATCACTTTTTCACCATAAGAAGTAACCCCACCTAAGAAGTAGCCCCCATAAGAAGTAACCCTACATAAGTGGTAACCCCCATAAGAAGTTACCCCACACAGTTCACCCAAGCAATGTGTCACACTAATACTTGTGCGGAACGTTGGCGAATGGTGAGACAAAGAAAACAACGAGGCAGCCCTGACGATGGTCTTTTTAATTACAATAGTTTATCTATTTAGTAGCTTTAAATAAACTTTTCTTCATCCATCCAACCTGATCATCCAACCAAATTTCAAATTCTTCAACCTTCATTAATGTAGAATCGAGTAATTGGGTTATTCATAACACAAATAGAGTCTTCAATTCAGCGATAGGTGAATAAACTATAAGTATCTAAGACTTATTTTATGAATTCTAGGTTTTTTTAAACTCTTTTGGGAAATCACGTAGTGTTAGCGGTTGGCAGCAACGCAAAAGCAAAAGCCATCATTCAAAACGAACCAATGAACTTTTTTACCACGACTTGAAAAAGAATACTTTAGAGGACATTCGGTTTTGACAGGACATCACACTCTGTCATTCTGTTCATAAAACCATTCACGAGCGGCTCTATTCATTGGCCAACCAGATTAGCTGATCTGATACCGTTGGACTATTTTTGCCGAGGTTACGGACAGCTCGAAAGCAAATGTTAGATCTGGAGTATCAATTGCGAGGAGACCCATTTCTATTGCAGAGCATATTTTTGTTTTTCAAACAGGAAAATTTGGTTTTTCGAGAGGCAACTTGCTGCGTGCAATCGATGAAAAGTAAGAAAAAATGTGTATTGCTGTTTACGGCGACAATCAACCTCCGCTATTGGCGTTTCAAACACTCCTGACCACTCCGAAAATTTTCCAAGAATGCAGGGGTCGATTGAACTGTGTATGCCACTAGTTTCAACAAGGTATATCTGCTCTGTGTGCCGGCGAGCTGCGGTGTTGAAGAAAACTAAATCGCTGATGCAATTGCAATGCAAAGCTCGACGCATCCACGGCAGGTTCCGCACCTGTATATGCCATCTTTCGGAAGTGAGTAGTCGATGCCCATAAAAACAGATGACTTTTTTCTGGTGTAGCCAGTCACAACGCATTTCAGAAGTTAAACATGGAGTTGCAGTATTCCTCCTAAATCAGAGTATGAAAAATTCTAGAGCCATGACATTTAAACTGATTGGACATACCCATCTTGTAGGACTTATGAGCCAAATACTTGACGCACGAGATAACGATTGCCTAGCCTACTAAAAAGAGGTGAACTTCGTGAAGCATTTCATTTGCAAATGCCTAAGGTGTGCGGGTATCATATACCAATGCCGCGGCTATGATGTTGGCTGCATGCAAAGAATAGCCTTGGCAGTAATTTTATGGATTGGCAGAGAGTCCAATCAAGATACCAGCCAAGGTGTTAGAGAACAAGGTAAAACAAAGGGGCTAGACCTCTGGAGAAGAGTGCTCTAGAAAACGAAAATGAAGGACCCTAGTCTACAATAACGTTGCACCCATCAATCCATGCCTGGCAGATGCTAAATTGCGGTTTTGGTGATTACTAAAAAGTGGCTTGAGGTTGCTCCAACAGCTAGCGCCGCCATTGCCCTACATGTTCCTACATCCGTCGAATCAGTAGCTACAATATCAAAACAAACCATAAAATATGGGGCTTCTGTTCGTAAAGGTACACAGGGCTCTGAGGCATGGGCTAGCGAGCAAGATTCAGCCGAGACGCAACTAAGCGTGCTCACTAGAAGGGGACTAAAAAACATACTCAGAACTATAAACACAAGAAACAGTGCATCCATTTTAGAGGTAAATCGGGCTCCAGACAGATAGCCGTTCAGATACCCTTTGACTCCGTCCTTGAGAAAAAGATATTAGCTGAAAGTTCTTCCCTCATATACAGACCAGCTCGAACAAACGGAACCTGGTTATAAAAATTTTGCCTTCTGGATTTATAATAATTCATTATTATTTTTTAATGCATTCACAAATTCCTGCGATTTTTACTCTATTTTAATTTTCTAGTTGTCAGGTCTCAATCCTGTGCCTGAACGAATTTCATCAGTCCATCCAATCGTATGACTCTAATATCATCTCTCATGTCATATTTGTCTCGGAAAGCTTGACGGACGAGCAAAAGCAACTGCGCGAAATGGTGTCGCAAAATTCTCCAAACCCTCTACAGTCCCGTCTTGGCTCCAGCAGACTTTTTGCAATTCCCAAAAGTGAAATTTTCCCTCAAAGAAAACCACCATGGAACCCTTAATGTAATCAAAGTAGCTTGCACGCATACTTTCAAGGACCTTCCGGAACGCGCCTACCAGGGGGCCTTAGAACTGTGAAAAAAGTGTGTCAACGCTAAAAAAATGTACTTTGCTGAATTTTAAGGTTTTATAGCAATATCCGAAATAAATCTATTTTCCTAAACATTGCTCGATACAAATCCTGTGTATATCGGTGACTGTCTAATAATATTTTTCCTAATATACTGGACAGTATTCGAATCCTTTTTTAAGCTGGTCCTGCCCGTGCTCCGAAATAAATTGAATAAACTAAAATAAAGTGACTGATTGCAGCGAACATTACAATGCCGAACATTACAATGGCCAGAAAAAGATTTCTGTGCAATGGGTCCAATCGCAAAAATAGTTCACTTTTCCGCTATTTAGAACGGTTGCTTATTTCAATAATAGGCCCTTGACTGTCCGAAATACCTATTTTCATAGGTAAAGCTATTGAAACTTCTGGGAAATTCTTTAGCAGTCTCGATACTTGAAAGCCACATAGTTCTCTCTCGGGATCTCATATCGCGAAATCGTAAAAAATTATGAGCACAAAATAGTTTAGCATGTCAAATGGAAGCCTAATGCCTCATTTTCATCATTATTATTATTTTTATTTATTTATTTACCTGCAACCCATCTCAATTTTCTCTTCTGTTCTAAAAGAAATGTTTAGCAATATTTTTCCTTGACCTATCAAATTACATACAAATGTCTTTCCCCTGATAATGATTCGGTGAAAATTGTATTCAGTGGCAGGAGAATGCGCCCGCATGAACTTCAAAAGGTTCAATGAAAGTTAAACTTAAAATGAGTATATACCATTCGCTTTACAATCTGCTGCACTGAATAGAAACTAATAGGATTTCAATTCGCTATTTTATTTAAAGCCGATTAACACTTTTTGTGATACTTAGTTTATTGATAGAACCACATGCCTATGTAGTGGAAAAATGGAAAACTCCAATCAGCCTCAGAGAGATTAACAAGCAAGGATGTCGATAAGAGTGCTATTACAACAATCAAAGCCAAGTCGATTTCGATATCTATTTCATCTGTTTTTCACTTGTCACTTTCAATGCGTGGTATCAGGATAGATAGATATGGTCAATCAAATCATAGTCGTTCGAAGTTTGTTTATTTGAGAATGTTTACGAATGAATTATGTATCTATGATGTAAAATCAATAGGTAATTTTCTAGGCAACTGAATAACTATAAGTTTACATTAAAAACAATTAAAATGCTCTTCGAATGTTTTCACTTCGAAGTCTTCACTTCAAAGTTCAGAAAAAAATCGTCTGAGCTGAATATATGCTGGTAATCCTGGAGTAAATTAAATAACAACAAATGTCAAGAAATTGTGAAAATGAAAAATCACTGCTAAAACATTCGCATTGAAAAATGGCGTAAGCGTAAGTCAAGCGAAATATTGATTGGTTCAAGTGTATTTAAATTTGGCATGACAAATCAGCTTCCTTCATTTCACTCGATATTTTAATCAATCAATCGGTACACCTCTATTAGCAGTTTGATGCAAAAGAAATATTCACTTTCTTGAAAATCGCTTGCTAGGCGCTTTTGAACAGTTACAAGCGTTTTGAAAGATATACGAGTATGTTTAAAACATACGAAAAAATTCAGGGCACGAATCAATTCTGTAATGTCCACCTGCACTGGTTTTAAGCTTAATCTCAATAAGTCGAAGACCAATATATTTTCACGGTCAATAGTGTACTGGTTTCAAATATTATTGTTGTGCTAAGAAGTTTCAACACCAGGCCATATACCCAGGTCGAAGTCGGAGATCTAACGATTAGTCAAAATAAATCCTAAGTAGTGCTGAATCCGGAAATGACTTCTCGCTATTTCAAAGCGACTAATGCATCCTAGATAGCTCCCAAATGAATAACTGGGTGAAAACCCATTAGAGACCATAATGGCAGATTTACTGCTTTACTGAATCCATACTACATGTATGCAAGTAGCAGAATATTCGTTCTTCCTCGTTGACTACAAACTCCTCGTTGACTCAAAATACCGTAACTGTACTCTTGTGTAAAGTAGAACTCCCTTGCACCATTCTTTTATTCAACTCCTTGATTACATGATATTTGATTACAGTATTTATTATAATATTCGTAAAGAAATGTTCAGGCGACTTTAGATTGGTTGACCACGAATATATTTCCCTTTTCGGGAGCCCATAGTACCGGGGTGCTGCTGAGGCTGATGGCTTTACGCTTCAACCACAGGGTCCAGAAACCGTCACAAGTGTGGCGAACGCATCTGCATATGCCAAAACTATATCCATAAAGAGAGATGTCTAGCTTTGTATGGGGCCAGGTACACACAAACTTTCCTCTCATAACCCTGACATGGGCTGCAATTCAAATAAGGGATTGAAACCCAAATGATGGTTGCTTCTGTTAATAATTTTGATTTTTCGCATAATTTGAGCGTTTTTTCCATAGCATAGTAGATGACCTCAATAATCAAAGTATTAGTCATCGTTCGTCATCGGGGCACTACAACCATAATCGAGCCTTAGTCTCCTTTATTCTTCGCCTCCATTCGTCTCGGTTCAGTGACCGCGTCCTCCAGTTCGGTGCTCCCAGAAGTGACCTGCTGTCAGCAGCTATCGAATCTTCCCAGCGCATGCGTGGCTTACCGATTGGCCTGGCTCCGCTCGCTCGCCCCTTGAGAGATCGTTTGGGAATTCGATTGTCGCTCATTCGTTCGACGTGGCCAGCCCATTGTAATTTTTGTAGTCGTATGACGGTAGAGACTTCCGGCTCGTCATATATGGTATACAGCTCGTTGTTGTATCGGATTCGCCATCCATCTTCTTCCCGTACTGGACCGAGAATAATTCGCAATACCCTTCTCTCAAACGTATTCAAGGCTTTTGCAGATGCCTGGGTCAGCGTCCAGGTTTCGCTTCCATAGCATAGCACAGGTCTAATAATTGTTTTATAGATGCGAAGCTTCGTATTCCTGTGTACGAATCGAGATTTCAAAGTGAGAAGCACCGAAAAAAATGTCTTATTGGCTAATTGAATCCGTCGTTTGATTTCGTCAAGCTCATTCCCATCCTTCGAGAGGTTCATCCCTAGGTACACGAAGTTGTCTACGTATTCAAGGTTATAGTCCCCTATTTGCGTCCTTTTCCTTGATTGAATCATAGCTTTTGTTTTTTGTTCATTAATTTGAAGACCAACTTCCTTGGCAGTTTCATCTAGAGCTACAAATATTTCCTTGGCGTCGTTGAACGAACGTGACATAATGTTGATGTCATCAGCGTAAGCTACTAGCTGTGTCGATTTAAATAGTAGATTTCCTCTCGTGTCAACGGGGATTTTTCTGATGACATACTCAAGCGCTAAGTAAAAGAGTACCGGAGCTAATTCATCCCCTTGTTTTAGCCCTGTATTCGTCGAAAAAGAGTCGGTCATATTATTCTGAATCAGCACTTGTGACGTGGAGTCGGTCGTGGTCATTTTCACCAGTCGTACCAACTTTGCTGGGATTCCGAACTGCAGCATGATGTTATATAATGCAGTTCGGTGATGCTGTCGTACGGTTGTTTGAAATCGACGAAAATTTGATGGACATCAATGTTGAAATCCCAGCATTTTTCCAAAATTTGTTTGACCGTAAATATTTAGTCAGTTGTCGATTTTCCACGTCTGAAACCACCTTGATATTCACCAAGAATTTTCTCAGTGTGATGGGAAATCCTTAACTCTAAAATCTTTGTCAAGAGTTTGTACGACGTACAAAGTAGTGATATGCCCCTGTCGTTTTCGCATAGCACTTTATCTCTTTTCTTGTGAATGGGACATATAACAATTTTTCGCCACTCATCCGGCATCGTTTCTTGTTGCCATACGTCTGTCACCAATCCATGGATAGCCCTTAAAATGGAAATCCCGCCTGTATTCAAGAGCTCCGCAGGGATCGCATCGATGCCCGGTGCTTTGTTGGGTTTCAAGCGGTCCATGGCCTGTCGGACTTCATCTAGTGTTGGAGGGTGAGATGAGGCACTGTCAAGGTATGTACCAATTGGTGATGGTGATTCGTTGGGTGCGGAGACATTTCCGTTCAGTAATTGCTGGAAATAGGACGCCCATCTTTCCTTCACCTGTTCTGAGCCACTTATGATGCTTCCATTGGCAGCCCTACATAGGCTAGTTCGTAGTTTAAAGCCTTGTTTTAAGTGCCTCACTACTTTGTACGCTTGTCGAGTGTTGTTAGCCATAAATTTGTCATTCATGTTATTCAGCATGCTGTCAAAATGCTTTCGCGTCTTACGTCTAATTATTATATAAGCTACTCTCGGAAGATCGTCGTATTTTTCTTTCTTGGCTCTAGTCGGTCGTTCAATGTGGATTTTGTAGGCCGCATTCTTTTCGTCCAACGCGGCTTGACACTCCTCGTCGAACCATTCATTTCTGCGTTGCCATCCCACTACTTTTTCGGCTGCTGCATTCACGGCACTTTTGATGGTAGTCCAAGCTTCGTTGATAGACGTGGTGTTACGCGTGGAAGCTAGTTCCATTTCCAGAGCAAATCTATACTCGGCTTCCATCGTCTTGTTTTGAAGCTTGTCGACATCGAACTTGCGTCTTGAACTTGCTCTGGCTTCATACGACAGTGATATTCGACATCGATATGGAGTCTTGACTAAGTAGTGGTCGGAGTCACAGTTGGCTCCACGGAAGGTTCGCACATCTAAAATACTGGAGGCCCACCTTTTCTGAATCAGAATACGATCAATCTGATTAAAGGTGCGGCCGTCCGGAGATGCTCATGTCCTTTTGTGAATGTCGCTATGCGGGAAACACGTGGTGCTTACAATGAGATTTCTGCTACTCGCAAAGTCGACAAGTCGTTGCCCATTGTCGTTGCATAGGTCTTGAAGACTGAATTGGCCGGTAGTTCCGCGATGTGTTTCCTCGTTGCCAACCTTTGCGTTGAAGTCGCCCAGCAGGATTTTCACATCATTTGATGGCAGTGGATCATATAGCCTTTCCAGGAGGTTATAAAAATTATCTTTCACTGCCTCATCCTTAACTCCAGTAGGGGCGTGAACGTTAATGAGCCAAACGTTAAAAATTTTTGCACGAATGCGGATCGTACACAATCTTTCATTGACAGGCTTGAAGTCGATTATTTGCGGTTTCATTTTTTTTGTCCACGATGGAGGCCACTCCAAATTCATGACTTCCCGATGACTTTCCGCTTTTGAAGATTTTGTACGATCTCATGTCCATAATCTCAGCACCAAACAGTTTCGTTTCCTGGACAGCGAGAATGTTTATTTTGTAGTGAGTGGCCTGTTCCAGGAGGGCTTTGATGGCCCCCGGTCTGTACAGGGTTCGCATGTTTCAGGTTCCAATAGAGTAGTCCATATTTCGTTTGCGTGGTCGTTTACGTTGATCCAACCCAAGTATCCGAGGCGAAGTATCAGGTTCCTGAATAAGTAAAGTTTTACGGGAACGGGTTATTGGCCCATTGCCCAACCCCTAGCCTGGAGGAGAACATTAACCAGTCTGGTTAATGTTCCCAATTTAAGGCGCGGTAAACACGCCCTCACCCTCCTTCGTTGGCAGCATTCATGATCTGAAATGTCATGAAGGCTCCCGGCTCCCGATGAGAAATTGTAAAATCACATCTTCATTAGGGTTCGAGCTACTGAAAAATACTGAAAAGTGTCAAACGGAGTAAATATTTTCAAATGTGCGCGACAAGCAGCATATGTTGCTATGAAGGTAGAATATTTTTGTCGCGATAATTTATCACAGCTTAAGATGGCTTTATAATCACTATTGTTCTTCCAAAAACTGAAAACTGGCACTTTTGGTTGTCAATTTTCAGGAAATGTAATGAAAGCGTTCCCGTACTTTCATGAATTAACCATCTCCCCCCCCACATGATACAGGAAAATTCAGGAAAATTCAGTGACTGAAAGTACGGGAACAGACCTATAGTGTCAGCTCATGAACTATCCAAAACTTTTTAAGAGGACATAGCAACTTCAAATTTTTAAAAAATCGATTTTATTTTTTCGATTGAATATGCTAGAATGCAGCTTTGAAAACATGATTTTAAAAACATAAAATTGAAATTCTAAAAAAAAAATGTTGTGGTCATTTTTTCTATGATTTTCGTTCACTTCGCTATATTGCTACATCGACTGAAGCTAAAGTGTAGACAAAGATAAATGAGTCAACTTCTATAAAAGAAGCGAAAAAAAGTTAGCTTTGGCAAAAAAAAAACAAAAAAAATTGCTGAAAAAATTGCTTCTAAAAAATGTGTAGAAACTTCAAAAACAAGGTCAGAAAAAAATTCAATGCAAAATTCAAAAATTAATGAAAAATTTGTCAACATATTATGGCCTAGATAAACGACGTAATTCTAAATCGGTTGAAAACATGCGGAAGAAATTTGGGCAGCATATTACCACAAAATTTCAACTAACGAGAACCCTCAATACTCTGATTGTCCTGTTGGAGAATAGACTTGGTGTAATTGGCGTAAGGCGGAGGCTGTAATGGGAATGGTAATGCATTCAAAAATTTCAAGCATCCCCCACCTTGAAATGATGGGATTCACGAAATTTCAAAGCCTATCTATGAATACTTATCATCAGAAGATTTATTAAAGCGCTGCTTGGGCAATTTTACGCAGAATAATAACGAAAGCTTTAATTCTTGTATTTGGAATTTGGACCACAAACATACTTTTTGTGGAAAAAATATCATAAATATGACTGCAAATATTTCTGCATGTACATTCAATGAAGGATTTATGGCTATCTTGAAAATAATGCAAGTCATGGGATTTACAATTGGCCGCTGAAACATGCAGAAAATGCAAGAACCAACCAGGCGGAAAAACACTCAACTGAAACATCTAAAGAGGCCAGAACTGCGTGGAAGGAGCAAAAATCTTTGGAAGAAGAGAAATGTGAGCAAGAGGAAGGTATATTGTATGGCCCAGGCATCGCAGATTAAATTTCGATAAGATTTATTACAAAAAATATTGAATTTTAACTTTAAACGCAATTTTCTCGAAACAACCTTTTTTAAGTGATGATGATTAAAAACAACAATATCCAATCGTTCCGAAATTTTAACACGTTAATCAGCACATAATAATGCTCAGAATGAACTACGGATGAAAAAATTGGCATTAAATTTTTTTAGTTATAACCGGTTTTTGGGGGAAAAAACCGCGATTTTCGAAAAGACTTTTCTAAGGGCATTTATCGCGCACGCCAGGTTTTTTTGGTGTTTTATTTTTAAAAAAAAAAATATTTTAGCAGACGACGGGGGGTGACATCAAATTTTTAACAGTTTTTTTTATGAAGTATAAGGCAAACAAAGTATGTGTACAAAGTTTTACTAAGAATGTATTTTTATTCAATTAAAAACCAGCCTTTGAAAAAAACAGTTTTTTTTTCAATTTGAAGGTACTGTTTCCCCTTAAAGTAAAACATCTAACCCAAAGTTGGTGGCGTATGCATTACTCGTCTACGAAAAAGGCAACAAAACCGATGTGTATCCTTTTTCTGCGCAAAACACGATTCCACCTCAATTTATGTTTCTGAATCAAAGAAAATAATTTCATTAGCGTGTTCTATACTATGCACTACCTCAAGAATCAAACGTCTTTTGCCCCTTCTCCATCACTACCGTCTCTACCATATTTACTTCTTGATTCTGTTTTATTTCCGAAAGGCACTATGTGTCGTGGTGGTGTTGCCTGAAGTCTTTGTAGATGAGTAACGGAATAAGGATCCTAGTTGAAATGCCTAAAACGAATTGTTACTGACGGGTAGGTAGTATTAATGTCTATTAGGAAGCAGAACAGGAGAACGGTGGCTTTGTTGAAATGCGACGTAAATGGAATTTTCCTGACAGCCTGCAAAATACATACATTTCGCTACATTTAATTGCTTTTAGGGATCGCTGTCGTTTAAGGTCGAGCAGCATGAAAGAACAGCGAATACATGTCTGTTTGTATGTATTTGAGCAGGAGTGGTGTGCAAATGACAAGACGAACCGATTGAAAGTTATTAAGACAGTAGATCCGTAGATATATAGAAAGAAAGATGCTCAGCTACAATTTGATTGCTCTATGAATTAATTGTTGCTTTTACTCTGCGATCTAGAAACACAAGCATTGCGATTTGTGACATTGTGACCATTAGGGGGGACGGGGGCAGGCTGGCGAGAAGCTGAAGAGTTGATTTTGTGGAGTAGGTAATGGTTTTATTTGATATAGAGTAATGTATTTGAATTGAAAGAGATTGAGGTGAAAAGGTTAATGAAAATGTTCTGTGGATTTTTAATGTAATTAGAGGTGATTGCTTACAATTTCTAGTATAAGAGAAGTGGTTTGTGTGAATTCTGGTCAAATGATTGATACTGAAAGGAAAATCAATTCGTAATTTTAGCAGTAATTTTAAGTAATTTGTATTCTGTGAATATCTTACTTCAATGATACTTTTGAAACGAAGTTAAGTTTTATTTAATTCAATTAAATCTTTTACAAATTACATTGTTCTATCAATCAACCTTATTCAACCAAGTTCAGCTCAAAACTGAAAAAAATATTTTTACAATTTTGTTTTTCAAACCAAAATCTAGCTACTAGATTACAATACTTTTTCTTGACACTTCCCAAGTGCATAGGCAGTGTATCAATCCAAATTATTTCCATTTATTTATTTTTCGCCTGAAGTATCCCTACAATACTCCCCCACCAGTGAACAAAGTGAATGATATATCAAAAAAAAAAACTAATACTGAATTGGTATCCTTGTCGATCGACCAGCTTGTGAAACGTAAGGTAAAAACGTAACTCTTCGAACTTCACGTGGTTTAGGGGTTGTCTTTGTTGGTTGTGGAGGTGTTCTTACTTTTTTGTCTGACAGAGTTGCAGTCCCGGAATGTGATTCATCCAACGAAGACGAATAACAAGGTTTTAACCTGCTTATTGAAATATTAACCGGTTTTCCCTTAATATCTAGCGCGTAAAAGTGTTTTCTTTTTAGAATTTTAAAAGGTCCATCATAAGGTGGACGCAGTGGTGGACGAATTGAATCAATTCTTACAAAAGCATGAGTACAGGATTCGAGATGTTTAAAAATGAAAGTTTTTTTAGATGAAGGATGATGTGAGGCGTCGATGGGACGGATATTAGACATGGTTTTAGTAAGTTCTGAGGCGAAATCAGATTGATCTAACTTTCTAGGATTTTCTTGCAGAAAATCACTAGGAAGTCGAAGGTTTTCTCCATAAAGTAATTGAGCAGGAGATGCCTGGAACTCCCCTCTGACCAATGCGCTAAGTCCAAGGAGTACAATGGGTAGTGATTTAGTCCATGATTCATTATTATGTGTCATGATTGAAGCTTTTAAGCTTCGATGCCATCTTTCAAGGAAACCGTTAGACTGAGGATGATATGTGGTCGTACGATTGCGCCTGAATCCCAAAAGTTGTCCTAATTCTGTAAAAAGTGCTGATTCAAATTGTCTACCTTGATCAGTAATAATAGTTTGTGGGACTCCAAAACGTGCAATCCAGCCAATCAACAAAGCATTTGCACAGCTTTTTCCGAAATATCCACTAAAGGAATAGCTTCCGGCCATCGAGAGAAACGATCAATGAGTGTGAGGCAATAAGTAAATCCTTGAGATGAGGTAAGCGGGCCGACTATGTCAAGATGAATCACCTTGAATCTTTCCGAAACTTTTGGAAAAGTGCTTGATTCTCTAGATACGTGCCTAGTTATTTTACACTTTTGACAAGCAATACATTCTCTCGCCCAAGTGGCAATGTCTTTATTCATAGAGGGCCAGAAAAATTTTTTAACTATGAGTTTGCGCGAAGCTCGAATACCAGGGTGTGAAATATCATGAGTTTTATTGAAAACCTGTTTCCGAAATTGTGTTGGAATATAGGGTCTGATATTCGAGCCAGATACTTCACAAAACAGTTCCGTATCAAATCCAGCAAGAGATATCTTTTTAAACAAGAACTTTGAATTCATTCGCAAATCTTGAAACTCTGAATCCGAAAGTTGTGCTGCCGCTATGTCTGAAAAATCTACTGAAGAGGGAAGAGTTATCTCTTCTAGACGTGATAAAGTGTCCGCAACCGTATTATTACTTCCAGAAACATGACGTAAATCCGTTGTGAATTCGGAAATGTAGCTCAAATGTCTGAGTTGTCGAGGTGTGGCCTTTTCAGGGTTCTGTTTAAAAGCGAACATCAGTGGTTTATGGTCAGTGTAGAGAGTGAATTTCTGGCCTTCCAGATATGGTCGGAAGTAACGGACACCCTGGTACGCGGCTAAAAGCTCACGGTCGTAAGCGCTATATTTGCATTGAGTGTCACTTAATTTGGCTGAATAAAACCCTAGAGGCTGCCAGGAGCAGTTTGTTTTCTGCTGCAGAGCCGCTCCTATGGAATGATCAGAGGCGTCAACAAATAATGCCAGCTCAGCGTCCGAGTTTGGAAACGCAAGTAAAGTGGCCTCTATCAACCCACGTTTAACCTCTTCGAAAGCAGTGCGTGCTTGATGAGTCCAATCCACTCTCTTGTTACCATCCTTCTTCGAACCGCACAAAAAAGCATTAAGAATGCGTTGGCTCTCAGCTGCATGCGGAAGGAAACGACGGTAAAAGTTCACCATTCCTAAGAATCTTCTAAGCTCTTTTACTGTACTTGGAATTTTGGATTGCGATATTGCGTCTACTCTGTCCAGTGAAGGCTTAATACCTTGTGTTGAAACATTGTGTCCCAAAAAATTTACAATGTCCTTAACAAATGCGCACTTATCTGAATTGATTATCAGTCCGTGGTCGGCCAGGCGTTGAAAGATTTGCTCTAAATGAATTAAATGTTCCTTTTCATTATTTGATGCAACCAAAATATCGTCTAGATAGATAAAACAAAAATCTAGACCATGTAAAACTTGATGAATAAATCGTTGAAATGATGGTGATGCGTTGCATAAACCGAATGTCATTCGAGTAAATTCGAAAAGTCCAAACGGTGTACAAATCGCGGTCTTAGGAACATCATTTGGTTCAACCGGGATTTGATGATAAGCTTTAGTTAAATCCAGAGTTGAAAATATCTTCTTACCATGTAATTGATGGCAAAAGTCCTGGATTATAGGAATTGGATATCTATCCGGTATGGTTATAGCATTTAGGCGTCTATAATCGCCACATGGACGCCATTCCCCATTTGCTTTTTTTACCATGTGAAGAGGTGAAGACCAAGGACTGTTTGAAGGACGACAAATTCCTTGTTGCAACAAAAAATCGAACTCTTTTTTAGCTGCTGCAAGTTTATCTGGAATATGGTGTGTTACTGAATGCTTTACAGGTGTAGAGAAACCTGTTTCAATTGCTATTGATCGATATTTCCTAAGCAATTCCAACACCTTTGGATGAAAAGAAGCGATTTTATGAATCGTAAGATTCGAAAGCGTCAACTTGGCATAATGACCTTTTGATGAAAGTGAAGTTAATGGGTCAAGCAGAATACCATTTGCAAGATCGACAACTAGACCATAGTGGCACAGAAAATCAGCGCACAAAATAGGTCTAGTTACATCGGCTAATACAAAGCTCCATAAAAATTCTCGACGAAGTCCCAGACTCAACTTTATTGTCTTTCGTCCATAAGTCTTGATGGTAGAATGATTAGCCGCTGAAAGTGTAAGACTGCATAGAAAAAGTTTTTGATTCGATGTGTCAATTAGGAAACGTAATTTGGACTCTGAATCGAAAATTTCAAGTCGACGGCTTGGAGAGAGGCAACGTTTACCTACCGTCGACGGTAAACGAGACTTTAGTTTTTTTGTTCCGCGAAATTGACGTTTTTCTTTATGTAATACTTGCACGGCTGTACACAACGTTTTGCCTTATCATAAAAGTTTTTATGATACCAACACCAGTCTGAATGCTTAACAGTTGAACGTGTTGGTGACCGATTTTGAGATTTTGAACGCAATCTCGATCTCCAACGTCCCGAACTTTGGGGTTGCTGTTGCTGCCTCTGGATAATATTTGATAAAGCAGTTATTTGGGCTTCAACTTACTCCAACCGAGATGACGAAATTGATGCCTCAAAAACAGTTGGTTGCACTACTATTTCAGCAATTTTATCTGCCGATTCTGCCAATTGCTCGACTGAGTTTCCCGGAGTGCAAGACAAAATCGCTTGAGTTTGCTCGGGAAGCTGCTGCAACCACATTGTTCGCAAGAGTTGTTCACCTACATTATCACCACCCAATTGCTTCATATCTCGAAGCAATTGAGAGGGTTTTTTGTCTCCTAGCGTCATACCTTTTAACAAGTGACTCAATTTGCTAGAGGCACTTGCCGAAAGTCTATTTATGAGGGCTTCTTTAAGCTTCTCATAAGGATGTGGTGAGTGAGGTGTTTTTATTAAGTCCCTAACCACGCGAAGTTCATTTGTACCTAAAGCAGCTAGTGTATAAAAATATCTCGTTGACGAGACTCTAATGCCGGCTAAATTGAATTGTCCCTCGAGCTGGTCGAACCAAAGATCCGGATCTTCAGCCCAATACGACAATACCACACTGGAATAACCGGTTCTCATCCGATCACCGAAGTTAAGCAGTGTTGGGCCGGTTAGTACTTAGATGGGGGACCACTTGAGAACACCGCGTGTCGTTGTGCTATCCCTTATACCAACAAATCAGTTGTCTGGGAAGCACTAAAAAAAAAAAAAAAAAAAAAAAAAAAAAAAAAAGGAGGAGGCTTGATGGCAGCCGCGTTAATTTGATTATTAAAAGAAGACACTTGGGACAAATGATTTGCCGTTAGAGTCGATGGTTCTAACTCCTCGTTAATCGACTTGTTAAATGGCTAATGGAGGTTAACTTCAAGTGAATTGATAATTCGTGAATTGGACCGTTATGCACCGAAAATTGTAACAATGTTGATGATAATAATTTCACCAACTCTCTTTCCTAGCACTTGAGAAGTTTACAACTGTTCACGAATTATGTAATTGGTAATGATATTACACATAATACAATATTAAATATTTCAACTTATTTCGACTATAATGTTGTTAACGTTAATTATTGACTTGCCTTATTTTCACTAATGTTGAAATATTCGAATTCCTTTAGTTTGTCGATATTCCTTGTTAGTCCAACATTCGCGGCTCGTGACTCTTGTTTCCTATCTTGCTATTCGAATTCCTTTAATTCTTCAATATTCCAGCTAATTCAAAATTCAGCTTTAATAAGCCCCAGCCAATTGCATTTCAATCGATTTAAGGCTTGAATTCGAATCCGATCAGGCACTTTTTTCGCGAGAAACAACTAGAACTTGGTCGCAGATGGTCGGCCCTAACGCCAGTAGTATGTCGCCATATGCAATTTGTAGTGTTTTTTAACTTCACGTCGTTACTGCTACTGCTGCCAGTCAGTCATCGCTCGAGCGAAGTGGTTTCTTCTAACGAATCTTCTAGGTATTTCCTCCTCTCCTACGTTCCGTTGCTCGGAACCTGCTATGTGAGCAGGCGGAGTAGAAAACGTGAGACCGATCGTCTCAGAAGGTTGCTAGCTAACTCACGGGGTCACCAATTTAGCAGTAATTTTAAGTAATTTGTATTCTGTGAATATTTTACTTCAATGATACTTTTGAAACGAAGTTAAGTTTTATTTAATTCAATTAAATCTTTTACAAATTACATTGTTCTATCAATCAACCTTATTCAACCAAGTTCAGCTCAACAAAGCTTTTCGCGATATACGATAAGTGGGGATATAGAGCCAAAAAAAGAAAAAAAATTGGTTTGTGTACTCAAAAAGTACAGAGTAATTCAGCACTATGTGAAGAATTTTTACCATGAGTTGATCAGGATTCACATCTTTCTAAAAAAAACCTGCAAGGACAAAACATAAAATTTTACATATGACTAATTGATAATATTGGAGCGATGGTTTCAATATTTTGATGAATTGTTGAGCAATAACGAAACTGATCAGCTAGAGACCAAGTAAGCAGATCTCAAACGAAAGACCATCCGTGTGATCGAACTACTCAAAGATAACAATAACCGATGAAATACTCTTCGAACTGGCTACAAAAAAAAATGAGCTGACAAACTACATCAAGGATTTCGTCCGTTAGTATTGAAGGCGTAGGGCAGCGAAACCATACTAAAAAATATTGGTTTCTCGGTCTGATGTGCCCTATACACAAGAAAAAATAGATCCTGGAGTGCAGCAATTTTAGGAGTGTTAACGTGGCTGTGTACAGTCTACAAAAATTCCGCTGTTGTCCTGCTTAGTCTGATAGCGATGATTTGCTCGAAAAGTAATCAGCTTATATCAACGAGACCTGACTTCAGGTAAATCAGGAACAAATCATGCATATGCGACCTTAACACTATTCTACTTTTTGTCATTTATGATAGCATAGCTAGGGGACAACTTTACCATAGCCAAAGGAGAGTTCGATATCCCAAATAAATCAAAAAGACTTAAAACATTCACGTATCTGGGGTCAATTATCACAGCCAACAACTATGCTCATAGAGCCCACGGAAGAAGTAATGCATTTTTCTGTCAGCCTAAGCTATTCCGCTCCAGTCTCTCAAAGAAATCAAAGTTCCTTCTGCATTGCTAGTCATCGTATATTCGTTGGAAACCTGAGTTGTTAGCAAGAACAAATATCAACTCTTATCCGGATTTGATAGGTGTCCAAACGAAAATGGATGATAGCAACAACCTATGCATCAACAAAATATACGAGCGATA
The DNA here is from genome assembly GCA_963978885.1 of Nemotelus pantherinus. Lineage (NCBI taxonomy): Eukaryota > Metazoa > Arthropoda > Insecta > Diptera > Stratiomyidae > Nemotelus > Nemotelus pantherinus. The sequence continues at coordinate 70,947,819 of OZ022266.1, read as the reverse complement.
TCGTGGTCGTAAGTTTACTGATAAAATCAGCATTGATAAGTTGCGAGGTAAGTTTAACTTTGAGCTCATATAAATGAGGAATATCCGGCTCGGAAAGTCTGACAGGACACGATTGTTGGAGAAATGCCGAAGCACACGCCCTATTTTTGGTTGAAATATGAACACCATGATCAAAACGAAATGCTGAGGATCAACGGTGTGAAATCAGAAAGTTTGGCATTCCCTTTTGTAGCATATCTAGACTGGGCTATTGGTTATTATGCCATTAGTGATGATAACGTATGTATTAGATTAAATTACCAATAGAAGAATACCTAGTTACAAAGCGACACCATATATTTCTCAAAAATCGCCCAATGGTGCACATCCCTTCTGAATTAAATGAAAATAAAACATCAACACTTTTGAAAACTCTCAGATCAAAAGAATTGGAAAAAGATTGACAATTTACAAGCAATTCGCAACATAATATTCACGGTTTCTGTACAAATCTGCAAGGTGAACAATCTCGATGCCATGACTGCTAGCAGTGTGGACATTCTATCAACATCGGTCATGCTTAAAGTGTGTAAGGTGTAGTGTGTCAGATAGATAAACGGTCTTTTTCACTTTTTGGATTGTAAGAGTAAAGTAATCCCACGAAAACCCTCGTTGGTTCTGGGGTTTAAATTGAGAGACAGCTTCTTTACAATTAATGTGAATACGAGTATGGAGTGAATAGTTCTGCGGCTCACTTTACTCCTGATTAGTTCAAATACCTATTCAGAGCTAAATGAACTCAAAGCTCGGTACGCGGTCTCCAATCTGAACCTAGATTCGAACTAGGCACCGCAATTACAAGCAGCCACGGCTCTACCAACTGAGCTATTTTATTGTGAATCATTCAAAAGTAGAGGCCAAATTGCGTCGACTGTGAAAGCGAAAATCTTGTGAGCTAAGGGGGCTGTTTGCGCACCCAAAAAACTAAAGAAAATGTTCACTATAAACTTTGATGGACTCCTCGATCATAGGGTATGGCCGTTTTTGCGGGAAACTTTATTCTCACATTTGATCATGCACAAATATTTCTAGTGAGCCTATGAACATTTGATAAGTTATCCAGATATATGAAAAACAGTAATTGCTATTGCTCTACTCAAACTTGTTAAAGACCTGAGATTTCCCGAAAATTAGAGATCAATCAGTCAGTTTCCTGTTGTCACTAGCCTAATTGGCTGAACGGCAGATTGAAAAATTTTGAGTTTCGGAAACAAAAGAATTCAGAGGTTAGCAGCTCGAATGAACGGACTCAAATTTTAAGTAAAGTGGGAAGATGGATGGTTGGAAAATTTAAAGAAAATAAAACTGATCTCAAGTTTTGATGAAAATTTGAAAGTGGGACAGTTGAAGAATTTAAAATCTAAAATTGGTCACCAGTTTTACAAATTTGAAAATAGAACAGTGAAGCATAAAACGAGCAAATATCAATATCAAGGGCGGATGAGCAGGCAATGTAAAAGAAAGCAAGGAAATAAAGGAAAGAAGAAAAACTAAACTTTGGTGGATTCTCAGATACGCTGAATTTTTAGGGCCATCAATATATTCCCGGGATTGGAGAAGAAAAAAAAGAACCATAATTTGTAAACCAAACAACAGCTAAGTGCAATTTAGTATAAAATTTATAATTTTCGATAACTGGAAATAACAAAAAAAAATTATTTGCAATGTGCTTTTAATTAGAATTGAATTCATCAAATTATTCAGTTGAAAATTATAAAGAATTAACAGTGAACCACGATTTTTTGTGGTTAATTTTTATTTTATTACATCAAACGTGAATGGTGTGGGTTTGCTGTATTTTTTCATTTCATTCCGCTTGTTTTATGATCATTTTTTTTCTCATTGTTGAATTTTAGTATTTATCCTTTATATTGTTTTTCCCTTTTCTTTTCTCTCACTTGTGCGGAATCACATTAGCACATGTTCAGATTGGTGTTAACCAGTCCCGGCCGGGTTTGAGTATAAGAATTTACCCAGACCAGAATATAGTTCGATGCAACAATTCCAAAAGCTGTAGCTGGTCCACTGTAACCATATTTGGGCCTGAAGATTGAAGTTGATAGAAACTTCATTTACGATTTATACTGATCTGGTGTGATTAGTCCGGCAAGATACTTTAGCTTACCCCTGATTTAACTCGGGTATCTATGTTGTTTCAATGCAAAAAACAAAAGAAAATATTGAGTCGTACATGCACTTCTATGCTTGGATATGTAGACATATCCGATGACCCGTATTCCTCATATACCATACATAAATACCGTTACTACGCACTCTACCTTTACATTGCAATTCGATACTTTTTTTTTTATCCATTTTCGCTCCCTTATCCACTCCTACAGGATAGGGATTCATGTTAAATGCTAGCACTCTACTTCGTATTCATTTCAATTGACCGCTATGCGGAACAGTATTCGCCAAACTAGTTGTTAGCCGTTGTTTTTGTCTGATTTATGCTACGGCTTGTCACACCAGCTAAACACCTGGCATGGTAAGGATATTGTGAACCCTCTTGAACCTCTGTGGCTTATCGATGGTAGCAATCGGAAACAATGACACGCGAAGACCATCCTCGCCCTCGGATATTGTGTGCATGGAGCTTATGCTTCTACAAAGGATTGCATTACTTCCTTGTATTTTCTTGCAACCGCATAATGAACTAGTGGATTAGATTATCTGGTGGTAAATTTATCCATCATTCCATAAATACAGTACAATATTGGCGTTGTTTGTTTCATACTGGCTGGATTTCATTGGAAGAATAAATGAGTCAGCAAAGATCGGTAAGCTGTGACAATGTAATGTAAGGTTTCATCTGTTAATCAAGGGTTGTTGTGTTGATGTACATTACATGTGGTTTTTAGAATAAATTTTAAAATTTGCAGGTAGAATCAATATCGATGAGTTGCAGCTGCATAGGGGATTTAAGTAGTAGAGGCAAATTACTAGTTAATATCGTAGTTTATGTGGTGTGAGCTTGAATAACATGTCTATCGGGTGATAACTTGCTAAATATGAAACATTTCTAGCGCGTACACTAAGAAAAATGTCATTTAAAAGAATCAAATTTAAATCAAAAGTTGAAACACTTTTGAATTAAAAGCGAATTTTATTTGAATTCCACTTTATTTTAAAAATTTTATTTTCAAATCAAAATGTTTCACCATGGAATGAAAAATAAAACATTAAAATAAACAAGACACATTTTGATATAGCGTTATTGAAATGAAGTGAGATTATTTTTATTAAAAAGAAATGTATATGGCGCCAAATCATCTTTGAAAATTTTTGAATCAAAAAAGCCTCCAAAACGTATGGTAAGCCGCTAAGAGTTCGCGGTCGCATGAACTATACTTTCTTGGTAAAGTATAAACGAAGGGGTTACCAAGAGCCTGGACATTTTCGCTGCAGAGATTCCGATGGCGGAATCAGAAGCGTGTACAAATAGACCAAGCTCGGCGTTTGAGTCCGGAAAGGACGATAGCGTGGCTTCTGTTAAAACAGTCTTGACTTGGTCGAAAGCTTTGCTAGCATCGGTTGACCGGCCGATTGTCTTAGCACCATCTCTCTTAGATCTACAAAGATAGGCGTTGAGTGGTTGCTGCATCTCAGCTGTAAGGAAGAAAGCGACGATAGAAGTTGACCATCCCCAAAAATCTTCTTAGGTCTTTAACCGTTTTGGGGAGTTTAGCTGTTGATATTGCCTCAACCCGATCTTGGGACAGCTTAATGCCTTTTAAACTTCAAACAAAAACATTTTTCTCTTAGCCTGCTTGTTTTTTGTAATAGTGTTTTGTGTTGAGTAGTGTGGTGAGCTGTGAAATGTGAGAATGAATGAGGTGTGTTTGTGTATCCACAGTTTCATATGTCTCGTGAGTTTCATCATTAAATTTGAAAGATGAAGAAGTAGCAGGACTAACACTCGTCATATCGACATAGGAGACGCAAAGCTATTTTCTATGTAGTAGTAGAATAACAAGCATGGGTGGCTTTAACTAGTTTTGCTTCTGGGAAAAAAGTTGAAAAGGTGAGCTGTTTTGGAGCGAATTTTGACATTGAAACGCGGACATGGAACTGGTGAAAGATGGGACAATCATGCACTGAAAAAAATCCACATAGCGCCCAGAGCCTTGTAACATAGCGCATTATTTATGGCCCCATACGCCATGTACATAGTACTCTGAGCCATGCAATATGGCTTCCAGCGCCATAATGTCAGAATCTACATAGCGCGTGGTCCCATGTTACATGGCGCAGCATTTATGGTGCCACACGCTATGTACATAGTACCCTGAGCCATGCAGTATAGCTCCCAGCGCTATAATTACATGGCGCAGAAATTATGGCCCCACACGCCATATTACATAGTGCCATGAGTCATGTAATATGGCTTATGGCACTCCAATTATAACTCGCAGCCATGCTGTGTGAGGAGATGTATAAATATCAGCAAGCTTCTTGAGTATAGGAGAGGATATGATCTCTAATAGAATTCCATCACCTAACATCAAGTGCCTTGCATCCAGATGCTCCGAACTGAGAAGGCTCGTGGCCTTTTGTTGGATGCAAACTGGATCATCTTCAGATGCACTGAAAAAACACATAGCGCCAGACTCCATAATTTATAGACTTCTGGCGCCATGTACATAGTCGATTTCTGTCAATTTGTGATAAAATATAGCACCTCACGCCATAGTATATAGGAGCAGACGCTATGCTTATAGCCCTCCACGCCATGTACTATAGTCATCCACGCCGTACAGTATAGTCCTCCACGCCATGCATTATAGTTCTTCACGCCATGTAATATAGTCCGCCACGCCATGTACATGGCGTGGAGGACTATAGTACATGGCATGTAGGCCTATGTACTTTTCGCCATGTATTATGGCGTGTGGCGCTATATTTTATCACAATCCCTAAATCCACTATGTACATGGCGCCAGAAGTCCATGTGTTTTCTCAGTGTGGCAACTGACTAGGCCGTCAGTGGCTTAATATACATAAGCTCGTTTCTCGCTGAATCACTTGGCACATACAGTTGTATCGCAAGAGCGTGTGCGCTGGAATAATAAAACAAATGAATATCTCCAATTGGTTTTTATTTTGTTAACTTCTACATTAAAAATGCTAATGTGCGTTATACTAATAAGATGCATAGTTTTCCAATAAAAGTTAACAGCGTTTGGTCATATTTTCGGATAGTTTTGCTGGTAAACTTTTCCAGAGAAGGCGAAAATGATATCTCAGGCCAGGCATTTTCGACCAGATTCATGTTTGATGACTGTGTAGACGGGCTTATTGTCTTAATGCCATTTTCCTGTTTCCATTCTTTGCATCGTAATCCTCTTGAAGAATCCATGCAGTCGGATCGGGGCCAAACCATTTACGGGCAGACTTCAGCAAACTCTTTTGGCAGATCTATTTAATCCTCTCTGAGCTCAGGATTCCAATAAACAAAGAAAAGGTACCAAATCGTTGTTTACCGTAAACGTGGACCTTCACAGGATGTTTAACGGTGCGCTGGATATGTAGTATTCCTCGCTTGGGCTATGCTTGCCTCTAAGTTTTTTGTCATTTGTTAACATGACGGAAATCAGATGAATTAGATGCTTTGATAGACATCAATAGTACATATAATTCAAAATAGCGGTCGTTCAAAATATGTCAATCTTTAACCAATCTCAAGAGGATTCAGCAGTATTGATTATATTTAGCGTTATCTGCTATTGAACATCGAACGATAGTGCCAAGATGACGCTGATAATTAACAAAAAAGTCTAGCGCATCAGAACCGCTAGAAAACTAATTTTCGAAGAAATTGTCTTTGAGTGACAAAAAAATGTGGAAAGACGTAACACACTTTTTTGTAGAATCATATCAACCATTCCTTATCCAAAGCAACAAAACTCAACTATAACACAAATGATGAACATTTTTACTGCTGGCAACACTTTCCCAACGAAGCAGCAATAAGTTTACCTTAACAAGCTCATACTTAAATCAACTTATCCTTTGAATTTCGTTCTCATCGGAGGATTTCATCGAAAGTTTCAGGCTGCCATCCGTAAAAATTTTCAAAACTCGGAAAATTTAAAAATTGGTTTCTTATTTTTATTGCAAATGCTTTGCATATGAGTATGTAATTTGAAGCATCTGTTGGTGCAATATTTACGAAAATAGCTAATGCTGGTTACCCTGTGTTAGCAACAAAGCAAAATATATACCAAATCTGCATCACATTAAGTTAAACCCACTCTGTGAATTTCGTTTTGTTTCGATTGAATCATTGCGTTGGAAGTTATACGGGTCAAAAGAATTTTAGGGCAACCGCCCTCAAAACTTTTCAAATTTGCAAGATCATTCCCATTTGCAAATCTAATTACATAATCGCTTAGTAAAGAAATTCCAAAAAACTATAAAAATGGTCATAGCTGGCAGTTCTTTCATGATTTTTGTACGAAATTCCTACGACAATTGGGTCACATTAAGGTCCATTTACTGCATGAACTTCGTTTTGATTTCAAGACTGGACCCGAAGTTATAGGGAAAAAAGCTTCATTTTGCTGAGCAAATTTGCAAGATTTGGGAGACAAGTCTAAATCACCATAGCTGGCAACTCGATTCTAATTTTTCAGCTAAATTTTCATCTAAAGTAAGATCCAAATATTGTGTGAATTTGATCCAATGTTTTTGTCAAAAGTAATGACAAATCAAAATTTGAAAAAAATCCTTGCCTACTTTTAGGCACTCTGCACCCACACGTGGCTCAAAATTTCCAACTTTTTACCATAGGCTAGCTTAGAACATAATAAGTTTTCATTCCCAAGCATTTATTTTAACAAAAATTTACACCGTTTGGAAATATAGGAGTACCCGAAAATTCACTAAAATGCTCGCCGCCGCCAAAAGGTTTAGGATATCTGAATTTTAGCAAATCATGGACCTACCTACTACATATATACATCTGCGTCCCCCGAAAATTTCAGCTCAATCGGATTGGCCACTCCAGAGGTTATCTCCCTTAATCATTTTGCTGATATATATACGTACATATATATAAAGAAATATGAATTTTCGGCGAAACGAGTTTAATACTAATTTTCTTCGAAAATTAGTAAAAATAAATATTGCAACCGGCCAGATTTACAACGAAATCAGATAATTTCTGTAATATTTTTTTCACTAATCATATAATATATTTAATCTGCACATTTTTATCTCAAAATAATCCCAGTATTCCTTAGTTTTCATTGGAAAGACATTGAATCAAATGACGTTAACTAGGCATTTTAACCTGTCTACTACCTCCCGCGTTCTAAGCCAATTAAGACATAGATAATTAACCACCAGATATTTGTTTTATTATTATTTTTTAACATCACGAAAGAGAGCTTATCGGATTCAAATTAATAACGGCCAAAAACTTCGATAATAAAATTGAAACCATGATTTCGTTTAGATTTCAAGTGTATCGTTACGTTCCTAGATCCAACACCGCCTTTCACCAAACTGGCATATCCTCCGTTGCCGTCAGTATACTGATCTGTGATTCGGATGGATGTGATATTGCGATAGTTAATCTGACCCTGAAAAGAACGAGAAAATTCATTTGAGTTGGCTTAAATGACAAGAAAATATGGTACAGCTAACCTGAGGCGGATACGTATAATCCTGAGTTGCGACACGGAAAAACTTGAATTTCTGTACGATTATGTCACGAGCCAAAAGCTGATCATATGGTCCGGCATAGCCCCATGTAAGGCTGTGACTTTGTCCGTTCGATGTCCAGACACATACAACTAAAATTACAAATGAAAGAAATGCAAAATTCTTCATGGCTAATGCCTAGATAAGAACCCGAAATTAGCTTATAGATAATTAAAGTCTAATTCGCGATGAATTTACGTTGACTACTGGTATCAGTGAAAATTTTTCATTATCTATATATACCCAGCTGAACTATCTGCTTATTGCACGATGAAAATAATGAGATAACAACGCATACTGTACATGCAAATATTTGTTTTTATCAATGAATCATACCGTATTGTGTTATCGGTATTATTTATTTTATGAAAAACAAACTTATTTTCAATTTGTTTCCTTTTCTTGAGAATCCTAAAATGTTTCGATTGGAAATAATTAAAGAGTGAATTTTGAAAAATATTAAATTTGTAATGAAATCAAATTTTGATAGTAGCATTTGTATTGGGTTGAATATTTGTGTAAACAACCTATCTTTGCGATTAAAATCTTTTTTTTTCATTCCGAATAACAAAAGTATTTTCAAAGAATCGAGGGCTCAATGAATTCTCAATGAAATTTTTTTTAATCGTGCTCTATAATTTTATGGAACAAGCATTTTATTAGATTGTATCATTTTTTACTAATGTTCGAAGAAGAACATTAGTATTAAAATCACTTTGGCCAAAAATTCATATTTCTATATATATATATATATATATATATATATATATATATATATATATATATATATATATATATATATATATATATCATCAAAAAATTTCAGTGAAAAAATCGCAGGAACGCGCCATCCGATTGAGCTGAAATTTTCAGGACACATTGGTGTATATGCAGAATAGTGCCAGGTCTCACAAAAAGTTAATAATCTTTAACCCTTTGGCGCCGGCGGCCATTTTAGTGATTTTTTTAATATACCTATTATTTCGTACACAAATAGATTTTGCAAAAATAAAGTTGACGAAATAAATTTTGAACGTGTTTTACATGTGAATCGGATAATGTTTTGGAATTTTTTAACCCCATGTGTGCGCTGGGTGCCTAAAAACAGAACGGGAAAACTTGAAAATTTTTAAATTGCGATAACTTTTGACCGAGTCATTCAATCATTACGAAATTTTTAGGACATATTGGCATTATTTAGTTGTAGATTTTCGTAGCTTTTGATGCGCGTGCTGGCAACCCTGTAGCTAGGGCAGGCACCGAAAGTGAAAACCTTCAAATCATCGTCTCTCTTGAAAAACTGCCGCTTTTTTAAAAAAAAGCCACTTATATGTAAATCTTGTGCTTTGTTTACATAAACAAAAAAAAAAATTTTATATGGTATAACGGGCACGCCTGGTAACCCTTGCCCAATTTACCTATATTTTTAGCATCAAAAACTTCTGTTCACGGAAACTCACGATCCAATGAGCAGAATTAATTGAAATTTGCAGAATGTATTGGTCCTATATAGGACCAGGTCTGATAGAAGTGATTTTGAAATGCGGGTGATTCTGTGCCAGTGGTGCCATCTTGAAAAATCACTAAAACAGATAACTGCTTTTAGCCCTATAAATTCTGATTGAATCGTTCGATTTTGACGAAATTCACACAGTGGCTGAACCTTATTTAATACCACGTTTGGTAGAAATTTGGTCGAAAAATTCGGTTGGAGTTGCCAGCTATGATAATTTTGGTGTCTTAAATTTGAAAAAATAAAAATTTGGAAGTGAAAACATTAAACCATCGAATTTCCAAAAACTGTCCGTTTCTTACAATAAAACCAATCTGTATACAAATCTTATGCTTTATCTACACGTTCAAAGTAAAACTTTGGAAATTTCATGTCGGACAAGAACGGTAACCCTTTCCCAGTCAACCTATATTTTTAGCATCAAAAACTTCTGTTCACGGGAACTCACTAATCAATAATCAGATACCATTGAAATTTACAGAATGCATTGGAATTAAGTAGGACCAGGTCTGATAGAAGCGATTTTGAATTGTAGGCAACTCTGTGCCAGTGGTGCCATCTTAAAAAATTACAAAGAAAAAAACTGCTTTTTGCCCTACGAAATGTGAATAAGTTACCAGATTTTCATGAAATTGACACAGTAGCTGAACCTTACTCTAAGCTCTGTTTGATAGAAATTTGGTTGAAAAATTCAATTGGTGCTGCCAGCTATGGTAATTTTTGTGTCTTTGGTTTTAAAAATTTTCTCAGGAAAATAAAACTTTTTGCCCTATAACTTCCAGTGCAGTCATGAAATCAATACGAATTTCATACAATTTATGGAACCTATTATAAACATTATTCAGGCCAAATTTGGTTGAAAAGCCACAATAGGGTTGCCAGCTGTTGTTGGTTTTGTGTTTGTTTGCAATATCTTTATTAAGCGGTTTAATCGTAGAATTTTCAATTGGTAATGATATTGTAGTGCCAATAAACAGCAAATATTAAGCTTTCGATTATTTGAAAAAACTCGCTGCAGGTAACCCTAAATTTCTTCATAGTCCTATAACTTCGAATGTAATATAACAACGTGAAGCAGATGTGATATATTCTTGGCTTTGATACTGGCAAAAAGTTGCCAGCACGAGTCGGTTGTGCTACTTTTGTATCAATAAAATTATACCGGAAACATTTACAATGAAAATAAATAACCGATGTTTCAATTCCCAAAGTTCTGCAAATTTTTCGGATCGCAGCCCCAAACACCAACTTCAGTTACAGTGCTACAGGCACTGAGCATTTTCTTCATTGATGTTATATGAGATGCTGCTTTCGAAATTTTGTGAAATAAGCAACTGATAACGAATATAATTAACCCGTGTTTTGCTCTCATAAACGTTGAAATTCATGCCAGTGGTAATATCTGAAACCTTCCACCATATGAGTTATAATGCATTCTTGAGACCAAAGTAGAACGTGGCGTTTGAAACAGTTTGGCCGTCATAAGCAGCTCATGTGGTGGAATATGCACTCAAAACCTGCACGATTCTTCTACTGTTCTTCGAACATTAGTGTTTCTAGCGGTTCAGGTGCGCTAGAGTTTTTTTAATTGTTAATGCCCTCTATTAACCTTCCGAGAACACACCTATTTTTTCGATCATCGAGAACAATTGGGGTCAAATTGACTCCAACCAATTTTGAACGTCTAAAGAATCGCCGCCACTGAAGATTTTAATTTGAACAAATTTGTAGGTATAGTTTGGGACCTCTTTTAGTAGTTCTCATGCATTAGAAGTGCCTTAATTGTCCTAAACATACCTGAAAAAAAATTCGCCAAAAAACAGTTTTGTCGAAAATCAACTTTTTTACAAAAATATCGTACCTTTTTCAATTTTCAATATTTTTGGCTAAAAATTTAGGTGGATACTCTTGAGATATGACAAAATCATTAAAAAACCAGCTCTATAGTGGCTCTTGAAAAAATGTATTTATTTTGCTTATTCACGGTGGCGATTGTGCAGATTTTAAATTTGTATATATCAAAAAAATTTTAACTTTGTCAATTTTTAATATTTTGTCCTAAAAATGGATATGGATACTTTCAAGACACAGTAAAATAACAAAAAAAATTAGTCCTATGTAAAGGCTCGCAAAAAAAAAGGTAAAATCTTCTGAAAAATCAGATTCTAATTGCTCCGCGGCATGGTCGTATTCGGATGAGTCACTGTCACCAAAATTGTTATTATTGTCTTATTATTGCATACACTAGAACGCAGATTAGACGCCATATTGCTAAAAACAAAAAATAAAAACACTTGGAAACTAATTTTTTGGCTTTTTAAAATTAATCTGTTGATTTCTTCAATAAAAAAAATGAATTTTTGCCTCAAAATTCACGTCGAGTACATATGGGGTCTATTTTGACCCCTTGATCTGTTTCAAAGGCTTCTCAACGGCTACTGATGACTTGGGACTGTATACAAACGTTGTAAACTTATAGTGAAGACATAGAAATACACTTAGGAGCCTACAGTACCCCTCTTTTCCCGCAGGCGTAAGCGCTGCGATCGGTCAAAAAGGTCTCTGGGGTCAATTTGACCCCCTGTGTTCTCGGAGGGTTAAGTGAATCTTTTATCGTTTAACCCTCCGAGAACACAGGGGGTCAAATTGACCCCAAAGACCTTTTTGACCAATCGCAGCGCTTAGGCCTGCGGGAAAAAGGGGATACTGTAGGTTCCTTAGTGTATTTCTGTGCCTTGACTTTTAGTTTAAACCGTTCTCAGACAGTCCCATGTCGTCAGTCGTCGTTGAGAAGCCTTTGAAGCAGATCAAGGGGTCAAATAGACCCCATGTGTACTCGACGTCAATTTTGAGGTGAAATTCAATATTTTTTTTTACTTTATAAATCGATAGATTAATTTCAAATAGCCAAAAAATAATTGTTTTTGATATGTACCAATTTTTTCCAGCTTGTAAAAACTGTTTTTAAAAAACCGATTTTTCCTTTCGAAGCTAGATATATTAAGTTTTTGTGACAAATATCGATATTTCGAGGGCAATCTGCCCTCTTCTTCTTCAACGTCTATCGGTCTACCGATAGACACTGACGCTACCAAAAATAAATCTGCCATTGCTGCCTTGAAAGAAGTTGTGGCTCACCTTGTCGAGCCATATTTACGAGAAAAATTAAATAATACCATTCTACGTGTAGACATTCGAAAAGGGATCGAGAATATTTTAGGAATAAATATTCCAAATGTTCCTTCAGAACGCCCAAAGCTCAGTAAAAGAGCAAGATGTTTATTGTTCTCTCGAAAACAGGACCACAAAACAAAAGATGTGTGCGCATCTTGCGATCGACCGATGTGCGACGAGCATCGGGCATTTTTATGCAATGATTGTGTTGGATATGAATTATTTTTCAATTTCTTCTTTATTTTGTCAATATTTTTATATATTTTAATGAATAAAAAATAGTTTTTTCTATTCAAAAATGAAAAAATTCATTACTTTTCATACCCTCAAAATTACTTCTACTAATATGCGTAACGAATATAGTTATCGTTTCTGATGCTTGTAGTTTGGATTTAAGCCCTGAAATGTGTTCGACGCGAAACGGAATGAAGTGTCAAATCCCATACAAAATCAGCCTGGCACGGAATTTCGTTTCGTTTGGTTTTGCTCGTCAGTAATGTGTTCGCAAACGTATAACTGTTTTCGAAGACAACGCAGTGACTCGCTCTGAGATGGCGCTGCACTATGTATAAGTTAAATTTCGCGGCCATTTAATGACCCAGGCACCTTAAATTGATGCGAAAAATGTGACAGCTCATAATTTCATTCGAGTTTGCGGATATTTTATTGAAAATGGGTGAAAATGGATGGATGAACAGTGCATCCTTGCAACAGTAGTTTTTGTTTTGCCGATAATATCATTTTTGATACCAGTTAGTTAAATTTATATGCACCAAATTCAAATGTAATGCACTTGTTAAATGTCATCAGTGGCAATTTATACTGGCCCCCGGTGTCGGGGTGCGGAACTTTGTTTCGCTCGATTCCGTACAGACGTTTTCACTGTATTTCGTTCGTCGAATACATTACTAGGCTTATAATAAAAATAAATATCCGTAGTTTCTCCTACTACAAAATTGTTTATTTGCGTATATACGTATTTCGGGAGCTATTTACTCCCTTCTTCAGTACTTTAGCTAAAGTACTGAAGAAGGGAGTAAATAGCTCCCGAAATACGTATATACGCAAATAAACAATTTTGTAGTAGGAGAAACTACGGATTTTTATTTTTATTATTAACGAACATATTTTTTTAACCCCTTATGTAGGGATGATTTTTGTATTATTCTAACCATATAAATTTTAAGCTCAAAATATTAAAAATCAATAAATTTATGAATTTTTTTTAAAAATATGCAATTATAAAAAACCTTCAAAATCGCCACCGTAAATATGCAAAATAAATACTTTTTTTTAAAGGTCCAATATACATATAATTTTTTTATGATTTTGTCATATCTTGAGAGTATCTGTTTAAATTTTTAGCCAAAAATATTGAAAATTAAAAAAAATAACGATTTTTTAGTAAAAAACCTTGATTTTTGGCAGAACTGTTTTTCGCGAATTTTTTTTAGGTATGTTAAGGACCTTTAAGGCACGTCTTATGCATAAGAACTACTAGAAAAGGTCTCAAACTATACCTACAAATTTTTTCAAACTAAAATCTTGAGTTGTGGCGATTCTATAGACGTTCAAAAGTGCTTGGGGTCAATTTGACCCCAAGTGTTCTCCATGATCGAAAAAATAGGTGTGTACTCGGAGGGTTAATAGCCTGGCTGCATCTAATTCTCGTGATTGTGATTTCATTGTACTTTTTCCTTTCAGTTTACTGCGGTTAATCCTCTGACTTTGTGGCGCTCCCAGCTTCTACACGAAAATCTTACGGTGTGCCCTGTTATTAATCTGTTCAAATACTAGCAAAGTATTGACTTGGCTTGGAATTAAAGGAAGTTTTCTTTTGTGCAATTCTGTAATAGATTCGCAACTAAGTTAACGATTATTTTTGTGAATAATGCATTTCAAATTTTAAGAGAGATACAAAAAATTGTTTAATTAAAGTATTGCTTCTTATTAACTACAAATTTTTGCTATCTCTGTGGCGTGAATGCCGCCACGTGCATGCTAAGACTGAAAACATTTATCCAACCAATTTTATACTTCTTCGAAATTTGTCAAGTGTAGCCCGTTCGATGACCTCGTAAAGCCATGGGCCAAAAATACGAAGCAAGTAACTGGAGAGCAGATCCATAGCAGATCCAATTTGAGTATTTTTTGATGGTATCTTGGACGATGGAAATGCGATGGTCCTTGGCGCTATCGTGCTGCCATTCCGGCTGTTTTTCGAGCAATGCATTGTTCGAATTGATCAATTGTTGCCTTCAGCGATGCTCATTGACATCCTCATCCAGTTTTAGAAGCTCGAAGTACCCGATTTCTTGCTGGTCCCACCGAACACAGAGCTTTGTCTTCGCTAGGTGAAAGCTACGATTTTTTTTTGGTTTTGTGATCGTCAAGATATATACACTGCTCTTCATCAGATCGTCAAGATATATACACTGCTCTTCACTGCATCAGTAAAAACTTGGTGCAGAAATCTCTTCTTCCAACTTTTTCTTTTTCCGTGCAAATCTCATTTAAAATCTATGTTTGGCAATGTCGATTTATCAATTCCGAATGTGGCATGTGCTCATGGCTAGATTTGAACCTGAGATCAAACGCGGCTATAATCTTTTCTTTGTGGAAAATGTATATGCTAATTTTCGAATCGCTACCAGTCTTCTGTTGCCTTAAATCGACATTATTCTTTTGAATCGTCTTGACTTTTTACTATAATAAAATATTTCCAAATAATCCTGTGAAATATCCCAAAAAAAAATATTTCAGAGTTGGATCTACCTTCAAAATTTAAGCTTTTTAAAAGTCTTGTAAGCTTTTTCTTTTCTAGCGATGGGGTCTTTCTCGCCTCTTCTCACTCCGCTCCTAGCTGGATTTCCAAAAATGCGTGGACACGTGCTTAAAAATATTTTGAAAAATAGCTGCATATTAAATTTCGATTCTGTTGTAATTTTCTTCCTACCAATCAAGTCAAGGCTATTGATATCATACTCATTCATCAGTTTATGATTAGGAATTTAAATTTGAACCTTCTAGTGTCAGTCATTATCAAAATATGACTTTTTTGTTAACCGCTTTATTCTTTTTGTGAGAGAAGTTTCTAAAAAAACTGACCATATGTAGCTTTATTTTTTAAGGGACCATATTTTACCTGTAGACGCTCCTGCTGCCTAAATATAAAATATAAAAGACTCTATTTAACTTGCTTCTAAAATATAAAAATAGAGGATAAAACTGCGTTACCCCTCTTCTCCTCCCTTATTTTCAAAAGTTAGAAATCATCGCAGTTACGTTAAACTCCTGTGGCGTCCGCATGCGGTGGTATTATATTTATTTTTTTGGTATACGTCATTGTCTTGCGATCACAAACTACTTTCCGCAGCAACTGGTAAGCATTTTTTCTATTTCCCTCCTTAAATAAACGCGTTTGATTCTAATGTTTATTTAAATCAATTCACAATAGGACAATTTCCACATTCACTCTCTCCCTTTTCGACAATTCTAAAACTGAAAATGTAAGACTGACAGTAATAGTGTTACATTCCTCTTACATATATCATGCATTTAATATTCACACAAGTAGATATTCCCTTAATAAGTTTACGCAATATCGCTTCAAACAGTTTCTGTTTCAAAAGTTGCCAACACCGTAACCGATTCCTCTCTTGTCAGGAACATAATAGACAATGCCGATCAACATACAGAACAAAACAGTCTCTGAGCAATGTCTGTGAGCAATCGATATGAGAGCGTGATGCGGAGTATGTAACTACAAAAAAGTAGTCTGAGAGCATAAACTATAAAGATAAAATCTCGCCATTTCAGGTAAAACATAGTTTCATGACATGCCGATAGTCCTGTGACGTCATGCACAGGATTGGAAAAAAAATTACGCAGCTGTTTATTTTAGGATTGTCTGTAGGCTTGTTGATCTCCCATTTTGGGCTAGTCTCTAGTCATATGGGGTCCCTGTGACGTCAAGAATGGCTTTCGCAGTTCGGAAGACTTGGTGCAAGGGTGTTTTATTTTAGTATTGAGCTCTTTTTCTAAATTACGTCATTTTGCTGTTGTATATCTTATCAAGTGCTCACGTTTGCGAAATAGTTTTGCAGATTCTTCAGTGTCAAAACAGAGTGAAAGGAAAATGTTAAAGAAGCCAGAAGAAATAACTGGCTAAGTAAGGTAACAGAGATCGCTCTCA
The DNA here is from genome assembly GCA_963978885.1 of Nemotelus pantherinus. Lineage (NCBI taxonomy): Eukaryota > Metazoa > Arthropoda > Insecta > Diptera > Stratiomyidae > Nemotelus > Nemotelus pantherinus. Next base: position 70,931,188 of record OZ022266.1, on the reverse strand, counting down.
AAGGAAACATAAATGAGTTTTGGAACTCCGCTAGAAATATCAAAAGAGTGAGTCTTACAGCGCCCCATGATTTTGGGATCCAAACAACGATCTAGAATATCTAAGAATATTCTAGATCATGTCCACTTCTTTTTGTTATGTACATCACCAAACTTCCCTGCAACATAATAAATACTGTCAACGCTATCCAATTCGCAGACGACTTTATCATGGTGGCGGCTTACAAAAACAATTCAATTTCCTCCAGGAAAGAGTATCTAGATTCGCGTGGATTGTCAAAGACCTGAAACTTCCTCTCAATTCTGATAAATTCAAAGGAGTCCTGCTTACTAGGAATCAAGCTTTCTGTCCAAAGATTAAACTGGACAATAGAGATATCCAGTGGACTACTGACATCAAATTCCTAGAGAGAGTCATCAAGTATAACTATTCGGACAAAAATTTCCCATGAAAGTCAACGCTATCCATTCGGATATAAAGAGTCGCTATCCGCCTGGTAAAAAAGAGTCACAGAAACCAAAAGTGGCCTCCCACCAGATAAAAGTCTGATCCTCTACAAATCCTTCCCAAGAGTAAAGACTGAAAGCCACCTCTCTCCACCTACACTAACACACCTGTCTATACTCTCAAGAGCATTGACGCAGTCTAAGCTGAAATTTTAAAAAGATGTCTTGAAGTTTCCAATCAAACGCCAAACATCTTTACCTTTGTTATGGCAAATGAACTACCAAAATTTACAGAGCATAGTCAATGCTTGCGAAAGAACTCATCAAAATCAAGATGACTGATTATAGTTTATTCCAAAACCTGTCTAGACTTGATTGCAACTCCAGGTACTCAGTCATCTATAGAAAGAAAAAGGTCTTCGAAAGAGTTTGACCTCTAAATAAACCAATCCCCCTTAAAATCTCATACTCACCCCGAAAAATAAATGCTGCTTTAATAAAATGGAGAAAATGGAAGCCAAAAATCTGCTAGTGGAATACAACAAGATAATTAATGAGGCCCTAATTTTATTTCAGCACATTACTGTTGATGGTGCAAAGTCCTGCCTGGCAGTAAGTTGTGTCTGTAGAGCTTTAGGACTGTGTCTCCTCGAAAATCTTCACTGGGTGTCCACATGCTTCAGTAACACATGCTAAACTAACTGCTATTTTCCATGCGATATCGTCCGCAATAAACGAAAGAAAAAAATAATGTCTTAGTACTGACAGACTCCAATCAAGCCTGTTTAGAACTAGCCAACAATTCCCTGAACAAAACTATCATAAACCACATTTACAGTGTATGTGGGTTAGCAACGCAGGTCAAGGTAAAGATCATGTGGATCTCAGGCCATAAAAACTTGAGAGATATGAACTTAGTCGACAGTGATGCGAAGAAAGGAACTTTTGTGGATACCGAATTCGCGACGGCCTACGAGCCCGACGAGACGATTCACGAGATTCTTTATTTATTATTATAATATAATAATAATAATATAATAATTCCACAATGGTAAATGCGAGGCCGACCCAAACCTCTGATATACTATAGGGTGTAACACCCGACCATTTCCGCGGCTCCACGTCGTCTCCGAAGAATAAATCTCCGGTAGACTAACCAAGCGCCGGTTTGGACTGCTACTTAGGCGGCGTGTAGCAGCCTCCCCGGACTAGGCTCTAAAACCACAGCCCTCGCGATGCTTCCACAAGGAGGCGTATCCCAGCGGTAGGGCTGGACCGAAGTCCAGAGGCTCCCTACCACCCGCGGTCTCGTGTATTTTACAACCCCGGTAAACCGGTTGGTTATCCTCCCTGTGGCTCCCGACAAGCACAGAGAGGACCTTGCTTGGCGTCGAGGAGGTACCTGTTCATATCTGTTAGCACCCCTCAACATAGATCGCTTACCCAATCGCTTTTATTAGTACTTGGGTCCTCTTGTCTGAATTCTTGCTAGTTCTTAACTCGTTTTCTACATTCCTTCCTTGTTTCCTTTATGCCAAGAACTGTATGTGGGACACATACAGCCTTGGCGGAAACATGTCTTCTTTTCCCGTTTGCAAAACTAGCCTGTGCAAGGCCAGACAGTTTTGCAATTCGAACCGTCATGTTTGTTCCTCATTTTTAAATGTCAATTACTTAAACCGCATACCCCATGTGTGCGCAAAACACAAGTCTTATTTTCATAGCAAAATCACACTAAATCCATATACTATTTTCGATTTACTTTGCCAATTCCTTAACAGCTGGTCGTCGACATTTCGACCTACTCTTTAATACATTTCATATAGCTCACTTTTCTACCGAATCATGATTCAAAATTTCAAATTCACCTTCAAGGACTTTCCGTATTACTTTGCCGATTCCGTACAACCTGGTCGTCGACATTTCATATTTCAAGTTCAATTCAGTTCCAAATTCATTCAGCACCAACACCAAAAAACACCTCACCTTTGTCACCAAGAACTTGATTATGCGCACACATGCAGTTAATGATGTCGACACTTATTCTCAAAAAGCTGTTATTTGTTCATTTCTTTTGCTACTATTTGCAGCTATAACTATTTGCTACTATTTGGTAAATGCTATACTATCAGGCCATCTGCCAGTAAGCAACTTACGTAACTCTTTATAAATCTGCATATATGTCAAAGCAACAACTGTTCCTCACATGTTCTTTATTCTCTATTGCATTCTGGACTGTTCTTATAGTCATGCATACCCAAGTACTAACTCCGACGACCAGGCTTGCGGATCCATATTTTAGGATGCCACCAGACCTCCCAGGCCTCCCCAACGCCATTTCTCACTGGTTCTAATCTTGCGCTATCTATCAGCCCTGTGGGGACACTCACAGGCTTATACATTCCATGTTCGTATTCTGTTTGGAACTTCCAAGGTACCATAAATGGTCCTTTCTCCCCGACTACATCAAAGTCATCATTTCTTTCTTAACGCCATATGTCAGCCTTGTAGGATACACACAGGCTTATATTTCATAGTTCATTTCTGTTTGAGCTTCAAGGTAACATACCGGTCATTGCTCCCGACTTCGTCAAATATTCGTTTAATCATTCTTGCGCCATAAGGCTTATCTTTCATAGTTCATTTCTGTTAGAGCTTCAAGGTACCATACCGGTCTTTGCTCCCGACTTCATCAAAATTCGTTTAATCATTCTTGCGCCATTAGGCAGCCATGTGGGGACACTCACAGGCTTTTCTTTTCAAGTTCTTTCATATTCAAACTTTTTAAGGTACCTTACCGGTCCTTATTTACGACATGTCAAATTAATGCCTTCCTCTTGCGCCATTAGGCAGACCTGTGGGACGTGCACAGTCTTTACTTTTCTAATTCTTTTCTTAAGAACTTCTAAGGTGCCATAATGGGCCTTTCTCTCGACTTCCTCCATCTACTAAATGACTAACTAACTCTATATAATCTGTTCTATATCTAAACTATACTATTTGCCTTATCTGTACTATTTATTCTACACCAAGCATTGTAAGCTCAAATATACTATATTATATAACTGAAATAGTGCCTATAATAATTCTTATTCTACTCCATGGATGAACTATGCTAAAGTCAGTAAGCTAAATAATAAGCTAAAGTCAATTCTTATTCCTAACTACTTCTTCTTTACTGTAAATCATTAGAAGCATCTTCGTTTTAGTCATAGCGTGTTGTCTAGGTTCTTAATGACGTGCTGAGTATTCAGCATGGAGAAGTGAAGGGAGTCGATCTCCCTTAAGCCAGTCCCGCAAGCGAGACTGACCCTCCATACACTGGCCGAGGAATGTGTGGGATGCCACTCCTTTTGGACCCGTTGCGATTCCCGAAGGAAAAGCAGGGGTCCTCTTCGCACAAATCGACCAAAGAGGGTGTACCTGAAGAACATATAGTTCAGCAAGCGCTTTATTTCTCCCTCTGGGGTAGATCAAACCTACAGAATGGTTCTACCAGAAAGCGATGGCTAATGCATATCGTGACAAGTCAACCAGCAGCGATCTGCTGACCACGAGTTCGAATCCCGCCGTATGCTCATAGTTGCCTAACACCAGCATTTCGCAAGAATTAAGTGTGGCATTTAAAGAATAGTGAAATTAATTCTGATCGGTTTCTCCCATATATGTCTAGCTAAGCATTTGCTTCAAAGGGTAATCTCTTGAGCTTTAGCATTACCATAGAAAAAAAAATCTATCTTGTCAGCTAATCTAATAAAATCTTTGAACGTTAAGTGTTTGATAAATAAAGTACATGGCATTCTCAACTGTATCCTTGCTGTTAAGTGACTGTCATCTGCACGGATTTTGGAATTTTCCGAAGCTAATTTGATGATTTGTTTTCCTCACCTTTTTTCTTTTATTCTGATATACTCCAAGGATATATCCTTTGCCCACTGTCAATCAACCTTTGCAGTTCGTAGCGTTTTACGTCAATTTTCACACTCCATGCTGATGGTTTGAAATATTTACTAAAAATGCTGCTAGCCATCAGGTTTTCCATGAAGATTTAAATACTTTAACCTACATCACCTTATGTTGCTTAGTGTTTTGTTATGTCCTTTACCTTGAAGTTTCATACTAATGTCTATAATGTGCTAGGTCAGTGCTTTAGGGTGGGTGATTTAAAATACCGTAGCTCACTTCTTCAGAGGCGACTCTTTCGGACAGGCAACAAATCTCTACGATTGAAATTTTTAGGTTAGATGGTTTTCGATTTTCAGTTTTTCAGTTTCGATTTTCAGGTTTAGATGGTTTTCGATTTTCAGTTTTGATCAGTAATTTGATCCATATGCTTATGACATTCCTCCTCCCTGGGTGTATTATTAAATCTAATATCAAGCTTTCTCCATAATTGATGGACTTTTATAATAACACTAAGCGTATTTCCCTGGGCATCGGTGCCCCGCAGGGTTCTATTCTTCGACCCCCATTTTTGATAATATCATCTAAATAAATTTCACGTTATTAAAGTCATTTCGTACGCATACGACCTTCTGATATGGCGTGGCGGTCATAATTCCAGAATTATAGCGATGAAGGCTCCAGTTATACGTCGATGAGGTCTGTAAGCACTCCGTCAAATAGAAGGTCGAAACTAACACGAAACTAATGTAAGTTCATTATATTCAGGTGCCAACGACAATTATCTTCGAAGGGACCGAGCTTCATTAGATCCTTTGCTTATTAGCTTCATTCATTAGCCATACCAGCAAGGCAACAAAAAAAACCTGCTGCCTGAGGCTAATTTTCTTCGACCCTAAAAAAAGCAAAGAGATTCAGGGAGATAATTACATATTACAATAGTTCTGTTAAATACCTATTTGTAAAAAAATATCAATTTTATCTCCAAAACGGGGAGAAATTGAGGTATGATCCAAACATACAATAGCTGCAGATATAATGGCGGATTGATTTAGTATTGAGCTAGAACCAGTAGAATGTAAAGGGCTTGTATCAAAATTTCAATTCCACTCTTTGAATCCGGTTTTGTATACTAAGCTAATGTGTTGCCAATTCTTTTCTCGGCCGTTCTGCGCATGCACGTCGTTGGTATATATATGTATACACTAGAAAATAGTATATTTGAAAAATGTTTGTCCAAAGTATGTAGTTTAAATTCTTAAAAGTATGACCATTTAACTATAGAACAGCACACTGTTCACTTTAATATTGCTGTTATTTCTACTACTATTCCATTAATCTTTGGTATCACTGTGTTAGATAAGGTTCGTTTATTTAGCTTACCTTAAAAGATCAACAAACTTGCGATTTCTTATAGCATTTGCCATAGGCTCTCTAGCATGTAAGCTATTGTAATTTAAATATTAGTGTAATTTAAATATTGTATAAAATTTAAATATTTTATGTAATATAAATATTTTAGAAAAAATTAAATTTTTCACTCATAATTAAAACTTTTTATACAATATATTTATTGACGACTCAAATGCAACATATGATTTATTCTCTTTATTCTTATTTATTTTTAGCTACTGAAATTCGTTGTCAAGAAAAATCGAAAGGTGGTTTAAGCTACGAAGTAATTTTAGCTGAACCAGCACCAAATGCAGCATTGCCAAAACGTCCAACAACACCCGGCAAAAATGTATCTGTCGAAGAAATCGAACAAAAACTTAAAGCTGCCGAAGAACGGAGACTTGTACGTGTACATTTAATGATTAATAAAATAAATACAAGTACAGTTTGCCACTCTCGTATTCGTGTTAACGAAATTTTGAGGAAAAGCGTTCAACAAAACATGCTAAAAGCTAACTTTTAAAATAAAATAAATTTTATTTTAAACAAGAAGAAGGGGTTGACTATTTCATACAAACATTGATTTCAAAAATAAGTAAACAAGTTTAGTTTAATTTTTCACAATTTTCTCTGGTGTTTTGTTAAGGATTTGGTTTGTACTAATACGGGTGTCGTATACTGTACGTGTTTCAATTAAATAGTGTATTCAGCAATATGTTCAAATAAAAAAAGTCGATTCAGAAGAATAAATTAAAAACAGAAAATTTATAAGAATAATTTCGTAGAATTCCCGCTAACAGCATTCTGTGCACGTTTTCAAACAGTAAAAAAACACCTGCTCAAATGAATGAGAAGTATTTGTTTTCAATTTAAACTTTCTTGCTTGTGAATTGAATGATCGACTCTTATATCGTCATATTTAAATTTGAATGAACAAGAATAAAAAATATTTGTTTGTAAGACTCTCTTCTAATATGGCTATCTATTTTTGGTTATGTATTTTTTTAATGAATTTTTACTCTATATTTTCAGTCGTTAGAAGCCAAGAAAATGGCCGAAATATCAGCTAAAATAGCTAAAGTCGAAGAAGCGTCACGCAAAAAAGATGAACTGAATAATGAATTTATAGTGCAAACCAAAGAGGCTTTGGAAAATAAAATGGAACAGTATGAGGGTAAACGTGAAGCTATCATTAGTGATTTAAAGGAAAAACTAAAGGTAAGCTTTTAATTTAAACCAATAGTTATATGTCTCTCTTAATATACCATAAGAACGATTCAGAGAATAATTAACTACAACGCGAAAGTAAGAGGTGTGGTGCATTACGGATAAATTTCAAAAAATGGTTTATAATTTTATTTATAGTACCATAAATTCGTCGGTTGGTGATAAAAAAAATTCTGCCTGGAGATCTATTCAAGTTTTACCAAAATTGCTCACAATTTACGAGTAAACGCTACTTCCTCCACTGTAGATTTATGTTCTCCTTTCCAATGATATTTCGAAGGTTTTAAAATCCATTGCAGGGATTTATAGATCGCCTAACGCCAATGCGATCAATTTTTCACACTCGTATGGTACTTAAGACCTCTGATTATCGAAAAGAATCAAAATTATTAACGAGGAGTGAGATGCTTCTACGTCTCTCAATGAGTTTTTGGCATGTATCTTTGAAAAACTTTGAAAAACCTAATTTTAGCAGTCGAAATTAATCTTTCAAAATAGTTTTTGCAAAAGAAACAAGTATTGAAAATGAAAACTAATAATGTTATTTGTTGAAAAAGAAACGAGAATTCTAGACTTTATGTGGTTCTGACAGAAAGAAGGATTATCGCGAAATTTTCACCTAATGGTCAAACTTTGGCAAAAACTAATCTGCATATATCAACTGCAACTACGAGTATTTCATTATAACAACCAACATCTCATGTACATGGTGATGTTAACGGCGTTGCTGAAGATCTTATTTTGCATGTAATCTCTCCAGATTTTTATGTCACGATTTGCGTACGATACATCTGCAGCTTAAGTGGAACGCTACATCTTCATGAAGCTTGGCTACACTCCTCATACTTTGACTATCAAATTTGCCAAATATAGCCAGCCTAGGAGATTTGTGGCTTCTTTTAAAATAACCGCACCTGAGAACTTGGATATTGTCGCTGATTCCAAATTTCGGCCTACTGGCCTCCTTAGTCAACATTTCTGAAAACCGACAAAATATCGATCTTCAAACAACCGGAGAGCCCGAACCTTGTTCTTAAGCATAAACACATTTCACTGTATCATGAGAATGTTCGTGGCATCAGGAACAAACTTGAAGACTATAAAACTGAAGCTTTATTATAAAATGATCAATTGATTTACTTGTGGGAAACTTGGCTCGCTGATGACATATTTAGTTCTGAAATTTTCCTTTCGTATAATTTTTACCGTTGTGACCGTAATCGTTTGGTAATTAACAAGTCTGATGGTGGTGCTGTGCTCATTGCTGTGCTGAAGACTCTCAACAGTAAACTTTGCGCTGATTTTACCCCCAACCTGTCTGTTGAAAGTGTTGCTGTCTGCGTATTTTTGTCTCCTAAATCCTCGCTGTCTTTTGCGTCCATATACTATATATCCCGTCTAACACTGCCTTCTAGACTTATGATTTTTTTCTTTTCTGAACTTTCCACATATCATAACAGTAACTTTCCCTCATCGAGTGTCATAATCTGTGGTGACTTTAATATGGCTTCTGTACAATGGGGCTCCTCTTTTCTCCGCATTATGTCTACCAGCAACCTCTCTGTTGCTTTGTCTTCTTTTCTTTCTTCCTGCTCACTTTATCAATTTAACTAATAACAATATCCTTGACCTCATCTTTTGTAACATTGAGTCTTCTTCCATTGTACTATCCTCTGTTCAAATACCCTACATGCGTCCTGATCCCCATCATCCTCCCCATTCTATTAATATATGCATCAACTTCTCGAATCGCGTTAAATATTCCACTGTGTGTCGGTTTAAATTAAAAAAAATCTTGTTTTGAATACTTGTCTGCTGAGAGTAATTCCATTCGTTTAATTGCTTCCGGGGTCTCGATATTGACTCTGCTGTTTCTTATTCTTTTGAAACTGATTTCGGCATATATTCTTGTTTTCTGTTCTCGCAACCCCTATGACCCTCTTTGGCATACCGCGAGGGTAAAGGGGCATGTTAAAAATTCTGCGCGTTTAACATTTTTTAATTTTCTATCTGGAGAAGATTATGCTACTTTCTCTCGCACCTCTGCTAAGAATGAAATAAGATTAGCATTGCTCAACTATTCCTCGTCTGCTGAATCTTTCTTGAACTCGAATAATCCTAAAAGTTGCTGGTCCTCTGTCAGCTCCTTAAAAGCGACTTCCTCTCTTCCTGACTCCCCTGGTATTTAATGTCTATACTGCTTTCAACCCTCTTGACATTTGCCATCTCTTCGCTATGCTTTTTTCTCTGTATATACCACCCGGTCGACTCCTGCTTCTGACTGCTTTTCTTTTGATTTCCCTGCTTGTCTTCCCTCTGTTGTGCCTAACCCTGTTGAGGTTGAATTGTTTTTGCCTTCACTTAACTCCTCCTGCACTTCTGGTCCGGATGACATTCCCATTTTTTTCTTAAAAATGTTGTGTCTTCCCATTGTGTTCCTTTGGCCATCTTATTCAAGGTCAGTCTCTGTGCTGGTAAATTTCTGTCCTTCTGAAAGCTCTTTAAAAATTTTTCCACCTTCAAATCGGGTGAACGCATCCTCTAACTATCGCTTTATCTCCATTCTTGTTTGCCTTTCAAGAATTTTGGAACGCCTCATTTTCAATCGTATCTATGACACCCTCAATCTCGTCTTTGCAGCGCGACAATACGGCTTTATAAAAAACCGCTGCGCCTTTAGAAACCTTGCCGAGTTCACTTTTGTAATTGCTTCTGCAATTAACAGCAACAAACAACTTGATGTCGTTTATACTGATTTTGCCAAAGCTTTTACACTGTTAATCATATGCTGCGTCTTTTCGAACTGAAGCAATATTGTAACCGTGAACCTTTGCTTTCCTAGATCTCCTTTTTTATAGCTGATCGCACTTGTGTAGTCTCCCTTTTTTGCTTGTCGTACTCACCTTTTTCTCCTTCTTCTGTTGTACCTCAAGATTCCATCTTAGGACCACATTTGTTTAATATGTTATCAATAATCTTCCCAGTGCTTTTAGGACTTCATACCTTCTATATATAGGTGATTTGAAAATCTTCCCGGTGATCAATTCTGCTGACTCTCTGTTTCTTCAAGATGAGTTGTATGCTCTCTCTGGTTGGTGTAATTTGAACTGCTTGTCCGTTAATGTTTGCAAATGTTTTTCTATGTCCTTTTTCTTCAAGCTTTACACTCATGTCTTTCCTTATGCTATTGTTGGTGCTATCCTCTCTTGTGCTGAACATTTATCAGATCTTGGCGTCATATTTGATAGCAAACCTAACTGGCAATATAAAAGCTTCTTGGATTGTCGGCTTCGTGGCTCGTTTCTGCCACAGTTCATTTAGTGTTTCTACTTGCGTCCATCTGTTTATTACCCTAGTCCGTTCTGTACTTGAATGTTGTAGTCAAGTGTGGTGTCCTCGTTTCAAATACCTCTCTGACGCCGTTGAATCAGTCCAGCGCAGGTTTAAACGCACTTTACTTTTTAAATATAGCCTGCCGTATTTACCCTATACTGAACGTCTATGTCTTCTTAACATTTCTCTCGTCGAGCAGCGCAGAGTTTACTTGGATGAGAGTTTCCTGTTCAAAATCTGCCGTGGTTACCTATCTTCCTCATTAGCACTCACTGCGCTTAAAGTCGTAAAGCCAACCAGCTCCTCCATTCTATTTGAAGTACCGTATGCTAGTATTGATAATTTGTTCCACTCTCCTGTTTTGCGACTCTTACGCACTCTTAACAGTCTTCAAGTTGGTCCCTTCACATTCTACTGCCATCTTCAAAAATATGGTTCGCTGTAAAATTGTTGTTTCTAATTAATTTTATTTCCTATCATTGTTTATAATGGATTCTCTATTTTTTTTTTCTGCTTTACTTAATTTTATTTTATTTAATTACTACTTTAATTGTTATTTATTTACTTATCTTGTCAGGTAAGATATTTACTCATTTACTTCTTATTTTATTTTTTCATTGTATCCTATCTGTAACAGTGCAGTTTGCCTGTTGAGTTGAATATTATTGTTTTTAATGGAGTTTTTGTTTTCGCTCTGATTTTTTTTCTTTATTTAATTTCACTTTATTTAATTTCCTACCTTAATTATTTTTATACATGTACTTCTATTTATATGTATTCATTTGCTTCTTTCATTTTTTTTCTTTTCCATTATATATAATCTGTGTTTGGGCAGTTTGCCTGTTGTACTGAATACGCACCAAATAGATAAATAAATAATAACTAAACAGAACCATAACTACATGGGTGTGCAGACAACCCTATAGCTACGGAAGCCATGTAAAAAAAAAACTTTCAAATCAACAACCCTCCTTAAAAATTTACGGTTTAAAAAAAATGCAAACTATTGATAAATTGTATCTGTTGTTCACCCTGTCAAATTGCAATTTTCGAAATTCCGTGTTGCACCAGAACGGTAACCAATCATCAAATTGTCTCTATTTTGAACACTCGCAGGGGCAGGTCTGACAGAAGTTATTTTGAAATATGAACAACCCTGCGTCAGTGGTGCCAATTTGAAAAATCAACAAGAAAAAAAATATATTAGTATAAATTATTAATTATATTAATAAACTATAAATTCTGGTTCAGTCACCAGAAATTCACACAGTAGTTGGAACTTATTCCAAGCCAAGTTTGGTTGAAGTTTGATTGAAAAATTAGAATATATCTGCTAGCTGAGGTAATATTATCTTGCATCTTGAAAAATTAAGTTTTTTGCCCTATAACTTCCGGTGAAATCATGATATCAAAAGGAAATTGATAGTGAATTAACGTTATTGTTGGAATTTGGTAGGAATTTACTTGAAAAATCATGATAAGGTTGCTAGCTAAAGTATCTTTTGCAATTTCATATCAGCGAAATTGAGCGATGTCATAAAGCTTTCAGATGGTTATGATCGTGTAGTGACAATAAACGACAAATATTAAACATTCGAAAAGTTTTGTGGATGGAAACCCTAAATTTCTTGACCCCCTATAATTTCCAATGCAGTCAACGGATCGAAATAAAATTCATAGGGTGGTTTGGCCTCAACGTGAAGCAGATTTAGTGTAATGTTGTTTTTAACGCCAGCAAAAGGTTGCCAGCACCAGGCACTTTTGTTATTTCCGTACCAACATATGCTACCATGGCTAACATCGATAATGAAAATAAGTAACGAATATCTAAGTTTATGCTCTGGAGGTCTGGCTTTCAAAATTTTGTAAGATAAGCATAATGAATGTAAGTATAAATCGTTTAAGTTTCCTACATTTTGAAATTCATGTAAGTGGTAACCCTTAAAACTTTTCCACCCCATGAGTTTTAATGAATTCTTGAGATCGAAGTGGTGTATGACCTTCAAAACAAGTTGGCTGTAATATAGAGCACGTATGGTAGGCTATGCACTCAAAATGTACACTTTTCTTCGAAAATTAGTGTTTCTAGAGATTCCTATGGGCTAGAGTTTTTTTTTCGCTGATATATAAGTTTCAACGTGCTATTCTAGTTTCGAAAAGTTGTGTAAAAGTGTAGCTTCAAGGTCTTTTAACTTTAAAAAATATATTTATCATTGGATTTTTAATTTATTATTATTTAAAACATAATATAAATCTTAAAAATATTGAACTCAGTTAAATGGATTGAAATCTTTTCAAGTTAATTTCAACTATAAAATAGGAATCACTAAAATTCAATTATCCTTCTCTGTTCGATTTCAGACTCATTCTCAGGAAATCGAGAAAACTCGAACATCACTGGAACAACAGAAAAGCATAGAACGTACTGCAATCGAGGAGAAATTGAAAACTGCCCAATCGTTACGTGATGAAAACATTAAGAAAATGCTTGAACGTCTAAAGGAACATGTAAGTTGCTCTCGAACATAATAGTATACTAGGCATTGTTCTGTTCTATTCCGTTGATTAGAAAATGGATGCATCCTGTTAAAAGTTTTCAATTAGCTAATTTTTAATTACGAATAGGTATTAGAAAGGGGAAAAAACAAAGCACATTTCGAAACTGTCAGCTATACATGTAATGTATAAATACTTGCCTACAAATAAAATTGTAATATATGAAATTTTTGTTGTACGAGTACGTTTTTCAATGGAAATATTATACCTAGTTGCTCTTCGACTATTCATGTTCGCTGAAAGTTTCATTAATTTTGTTACTGACTAATTTTGACATCTCATCAGATCAATCTTATTTAATATGATTTGCCAAGAAAGTTTATTTTTGACACATGTAAAAAACAATCATTCGCTCCATGCACTTAGAATTAGACTATGCTTAAAAACTGAACTATGCTACATATATAATACACATGACAATGGCAACAAACATTCAATTGAAATATTCTTATTACAAAATACAAAGATGCAATATGCAATATATTTAACATAATATCGGTTATTTTGTTTAACCCGCCAGCTAAGTTTCAAAAGTAGTTCAAACATCTAAAGATTTGTCTAAACTTGTCGAAAAAAAAAATTGTGACGTGTAAAATTTTGAATTCGAAGCGAACAAGCTAGCACCGAGCTACATACATATGTATGCATAGTGGCTCAATTAAGTAATCGAAAAGAGCTCCGAGACGAAGACTTTTGTCAGTAACTCTTTATAAATCCCATTTAGGCGAAAATGGAATGCATATACATTTACTTGTTAACACTGGTTTATAATCTAAGAAAAAAAAATAGCTTTTTATTACATCAACAAAATAGGTATCAGCCAAAATTCAAAATATGTTATTGTTAGATTCCAATTAAATATTCGGACACCTGGCAACACTGGTTTTCTTTCGACATTTGAGATGGGGAATTCTCCGAATTATAACAAATTAAGTGTGAGTAACAGTACAGACGGGCCTCGATTTACGTCGCCTCGAGTTAAGTCGTTTCGATTTACGTTGTCTTAATTTTTGATTCCAAGCTTCGATTTACGTCGGAAAAATTTCGATTTGCGTCGGCAAAATTTCTATATATATTTTTTGTTCATGAACACATCTGTGAATTTCCTTTATTTTGGGAAAAATTGTTGCCAAAGGTAGAAACAGATTTCGAAAATTTCGAGCTTGAGCAAATTCGGAAAGAAATTATGAGAATGAATGTCGAGCTATTTTTCCGAAAATGATGAAGAAGAATTTTCAACTCGTAATGAACAACCCCTATCTATCCTACATAAAATAATTTCTATTTATTTTAATTGTTACTTTAGGAATTTATGTTGAACTGTTATTTGTACCTACTAAAAATAATTTCTTTTGATATTAATTGTTATTTTAGGAATTTATGTTGAACTGTTATTTGTTAGGCTTTTCCTAAATAATGTTAATTTATACTTATTGTTTTTTTTTTTTAAATAAATGCTATTGCTTTTCGTTAATAAACAATCGTCCTGCGAGACAAGTTTCTCATTTCCATGGACAACATTTCTGTTGGATTCGATATACGTCGAGTTTTCCCGGTCCCGAAAACGACGTAAACCAAGGCTCGCCTGTAGTCAAAGTGTGAACGAAGAGACTAAATTACTTGTTGCGAAATTTTTATAGTGAAGTCTTATACAAAACTAGCATGGGTCGTCGAGGTGAAGAAACTGCTAACGAAGTTCGTAAATTGGTCATCAAACATCACAAAAACGGGATGTCTGTGCGAGAAATTGGGGAAGTCATCGGAAGAAGCCATTCGACAGTTCATGATATCATTAAACGGTTTGAAATTAATAAAAGTATTGAAAATAATTCTAGATCCGAACGGACGAAAAAAATTTTCAGAGGCAGATGAACGGTGGATCGTGCAGCAAGTAAAGAAAAATCCCAATCTGAGTGCGACAAAATTGACATCAGAAGTGTCTAACTACCTCCACCTTACTGCAAGTATAGAGTGTGAGAAAAGTTCTACGGAGTGACGATTTTAACGGCAGAGTTCCACGCAAAAAACCTTTTGTAAATAAGAAAAATCAGCTAACGCGACTTAAATTCGCTAAAAAGCATAAATAGCGTGACTTTTCCTATTGGAGCACAGTGTTATTTACTGACGAGAGCAAATTTAATGTTTTCCGGTCAGATGGACAAACATATGTGTGGAGACGACCAAATGAGAAGTGCAAACCTGTTAACCTTCAACCGACCGTAAAACATGGAGCTGGATCGTTATTGGTTTGGGGTTGTATGGCTGCCTCTGGATCAGGAAAGCTAGTTTTTATTGATGGCATAATAGACCAACACAAGTAGATATCCATTTTAACGGAACATTTTAAAGAAATGTAGATAAATTGGGCATTTCTGAGACATTTTTGTTCTATCAAGACAATGACCCAAAACACAAAGCTCACAATACGCACATGTGGCTATTGTATAAATGTCCTCATGTGATGGAAATGCCCCCACAATCTCCGGATATAAATGTAATCGAACATTTGTGGGCCTATTTAGAAAACAAATTGAAATCGCGGGTAATTTCTTCGAAGGCCGAGCTTAAAGTGGCTCTGGAGGACGAATAGAAAAGATCGATCCCTCTTATTGCGGGTCGTTGCTGGAATCTATTGCAAGAAAACTGGAAGCCATTCGGAAAAGCAGAGGTTTTCCAACAAAATACTATTATAAGACAATAAAAGCTTTTTTATACTAAATTTATTATCGTTATTTGAAGTGTCCGAATATTTAATTCGAATTTAACAATCATATATTTTGAATTATGGCTTTTAATTTTTTTTTGTAAATGAAATAGACATTTAATTTTTTCTTATTTTATAAACTTTTATTACCTAGTAAATACATATGCATTTCATTTAGTCCTAAATTGATTTTTCATAAAGTTACAGACACAAATCTTCACACCGCGGTACTGTCCGATTAATTAATTGAGCCACTGTATGTATTTTTGGTGATATGGCTCGTGCACAAGTGCAAAAAAATACTCGACTATGTGACAATAATTATAACTTATCGTATTATGTATGCGAGTGAACTTATATGCACGGATTACTGTCAAAACGGTCCACAACCGCAAAAAGTCGGCACAGTTTTTTGCGGCCGATGGTGGACTCTTCGTAAAACAATAATTTCAAATGAAAAACGATCATATAACAGCCAATCAAATCACTACTTGATAAATAGGCTTTAAGATCAATATAAAATATATAAAAATGATATTTTTAATGATATTTTTTTATCTAATTAATAAATATATAATTGTATGATGTATATAATAGAACACAGTGAAAATTGCTGAAATCAAAAATCACGTCGGTACACTGGAGAATCAAAAAGTCGAAGAAGTAACGCGCATTATTGAGAACAAATTGTACACAGCCGAACAGAATCGTGAAAAGGAAATACAGAAGAAATTAGAGAACATTCGAAAACATGTAGGTTATACTTCATATTCATTCTATACTCCTTGTTTTTTTCGTCTTTTAATTGCAAACGAATTGGTTTTGATCATTTAAGAATTATTGCTATTTGTTTTCGTAGTGGTATAATTTGCAGTTGAAATTTTTAGTTGGAGAATTTCGATTTTATTTACCAATTTGAATTATATATTATATATTATGTATTCATTATATGTTCGATTTTGCTTGGGATACATTAATGCCAATGCTTTATTAGCAAAATAACACTCTGTACATATTCCTTTTTAATGGCTTGTTTTGAACATCTGACTTATAATTATGATTTATTTATTATATGCATATGCATAGTATATTAAAGCCGTATGCATGTAACAATAAAACTAATGCTACTGATACACTGATGGTATTAATACCATTAACACCATGTTGAAACCACAAAAGCTTGATGCACAGCAAATACGTGGTGAGTTAGTCATCACCTGTAAAATATGCAAACTGTCAAAGTAAGTGTCGATTTGAATAGAAAATAGAAGTAAAAGAATAGTCGTTGCAGTTATTGTAAAGTTTACATAAAAAGTCTAACATATTAAATAAAAGCATGAAATTAGTCTAAAATCATAAGATATTGTCTGCCAACGAACGGTTTTGAAAAGTTTAGTTATTCACCAACTAGAAAATGTCTCTGCTGACAAGAAAACCTTTGATATACTGGGTAAAATTTTCGCACTATCTATACCGTGAAACGGTATAGATACCACGTAAATACTACTTCGCCAAACTGGTATTAATCTAGAATTGGGTGATACACTGGCGCTATGGACGATTCTACGGTATCCCTATCAGCAGTGTGCCAGTAGGCTGACAAAACAGCCATAGTAGCTTTTTCAATTAGTAGCATCTTAGTTGCATGATATATCTTTTATTAATTTAAAAAAAAAAATGCTTCGATCCATTCATACTCTCCGAAATTTACTAAATTTTCTATTCTTAATGGAAGAAGCAGCTTTTAAGACCTTTTGGTCCGAATTCCATATTTCAGATGGAGCGTGTCAAAGAAACACCGAAATTTCAAGAATTCTTAAGGATATGTTTTCATGTGTTTTCACTACAAACATCAGCCTATGCTATGATACCTGCTCCATAAACTCATAATCCAGGTGCAGAATAAGAAGTAGTAGATAAAACGAATTAAATATTTTCTGAATGCGATTTGCATTGAGTTTGCCATGTACTTTGTTATTGAATTTACATTCGTGAATGAAATGCATCTATATTAGCTTCTCTCAGAACATTTCCATTGTGAGTTCAAGGCTTGTTGTTGTTGTTGTTTTCTTATCTGAAAATATTTCCCTATCTGAAACTGAACTTTTGAGAAATCTCGGAATCTCAAGTAATTTGTGTAATGCATTCCTGCTAATTTAGAGGCCTTTAATAAATCAATAGCCCGCTCATCATCTTTCTGGATGCAAAATTTATCATGCATACGATAAATGTGATTAATTATGAGGTTTGGTTTCTAATCGCAAATAAAAGGCATGAAGTTGAATTTCATGGTAAAAATTTTATTGTGAGTCGAAAGAACAATCTATGGCATTTCCTTTTTAAAGATTATCTCATTTGAATGTTGACCGCGACTACGCCATAAATTGTCCATCCTGATTCCATTATCAATCCTTAATTCCATTTTTGACTGAAAGTATATTTTCACTAAAACCACAACAAACATTTAAAAAAACACATTAATATATTTAAAAAAAAACTAAAACTCCAGGAGGAAAGATGTCTTCTCGCAAATCCTGATAAAAAATGAAAAAAGTAGCACTAAGGAGACAACTCCGGCTAGTCCTTACGGGATGGACTGTGGGCACTGTGAACTTGTGGATAGATGAGCTGTGAACTGGTTTCGAATCTACTTGATGCCATCACACTCAGACAGCTCTAATCGGAATCTAACAGCAGTTACCGTTGAGAACCTGGAAAATTCCGCTATCAATGATCCTGGATCTCATTAATAAGTCCGTAAAAACTCTGGTAGGCTAGGAGTATAGGTGCAATAAGAGACTCTGTCCGGAGTGCTTAAAAGCGCCAGTCGACTCTGCTCTAACCCACACTCACAACCCATTTCAGAATCTTGGAACCTATCAAGCAAATATTTTTAGACCATCATTAGTTTGGAAATGGAAAGAGGATTTTTCCCCCAAAATACGTCTGCGGTAAAAAATTTTCCCAACTCAACATATCAAACTCTGTATTAAAGTAAAGTAAAAAATTCTTTCTTCCATCGTTCAGCATCAATGTCACATTTGAAATCTGTGATCGGCTGAAGAAGGAAATTAAGAAAACCAACTATAGATATTTTTAACAGAGACCTGGTGTACAGTTTATTGGCAAGCACCCCTCTTCTATTGTTCTCTCGAGTGGTGACTTTAATATTCTCAGCTTAATCTGGGAGACGAGCTTCACCAAAATCTTATGGAAGAGCAAAAAACAGCCCGTTTTTTGCTCCTGTTTTCAATTACATAATGCTCTTCTTGTTCGGAATGGAATGCTTGGTTTTGTTCTATGTGTTGCTCTGACACTTTATATTAGTCCTGATCTTTCCCTTAGCTTACTTTCTATGAGTAACAATGCATCTGTGCCGGGTTCTAACTCCGCTCAAATGGACTTCTTTTTCATGACAAATGAAATTAATGCTATCAACTAATTGCTTTGTTGAGAGTTCTGATGATGGTCTTCATATGCACTATGCTTATTGTCTAACCGTGTTTCCTGTCGCATACGAACTTTTCGTGCTAAAATAGGTATTGACTCTCTTCGTTTACATTTGACTTAATTTGGGAGCTAAGAATTAGCAGATTTCGAAGTTTCAGCTTAGAGGCTGATCTACTAAGGCACAAAAAATTAGGTTCGTGCGCTAATAAGGTGATTGAAGACAATATGAGTGCTTACCGTAGTCGTATTGAAACCTCTATATCATCAAAAACCCTTCTGGTCCTATATTCGTTCTCTTCATGTAATTCATTCGTCTTCCTCGTAGGTACAATATTTCCTCTTCAGATCTTAATAGTTTTTGCTTGTTTCTGAAGAGCCCTTTAGAAGGCTTCTTTACTTACTTAGGCTGAAGCTCCAGCTTTAGTCCCGATGGCTGAACGAATTTTCTTGCGATGCCACTGTTTCAATCCTGTGTGTTCCTTGATCTGTCTTAGTAATTCATCTAGTATGTCTCCATCTTCTCGAAAAGATTCTAATATTTTTTTCTCTCTCATTCTTTCAGCGTTTCATTTTCATTCTCTCTCATTCTCTCAGCGTTTCCGATTATCGTCCCATATCCTTCGTGTCTTTCTTCAGTAAGATTCTCGAAAGTGTTGTTTACAATATATAATACTCGATAATGGAACCTTTTTTCGCTTCTGTAAGAACATGGTGAGTCAACGGTATCCAACTTATTATCGTTCATTGATACTGTGGCGATCAGCAAGGCAACCGGATGTACTGTATTCAGACTTTGGCAAGGATTTCAATTTAGAGATCCAAGATAACCTCCTCCCGAAATTCGATAGCTTCTATTTCTTGGGCTAACTCCACTCCTGGTTTTCCTCTTGCTTTCATGATATTGCTTGTTTTGTAATGGTTAACTCTTGCTCTTCTATCCTACTTTTGGTGTACCACAAGGCTCGATTTTTGGCTCTCTGCTATTTCGCTGGTTTATAAATGATCGCCTTACTTTCTTTAACTCGCTTTTTTTTGTACGTTAACTGATGCAGCGGATGATTGCTCCCAGCAGCAGTGTGAGCTGTTTGTGTTGGACAACTAATGTTCTGTAAATTGTATTCATTTAAATTTTACTAAATGTTTCCAGAGATCCTACTCACGTAAATTATCTCACATCGCATTTTCCTAAATCATCCTCGCCGAATTTTTCAATCCTGTTGATGATTTCAAAGACTTTGATGTTGTTGATATTAAACTTAAATTTGATATTCATATCTTGCGTGTGTGTGCAATGCCTTTCAATTGTCCCGTTAATTCTTAGATCGTCTAGAATTTTTTATATGTATATCTCCTTCCTGCGTTTAGTATCCTCAAGTATTGCTATCGAACTCATGTTCTCACTACCACTCACTATATTTACTCGCTCATTATACCTTGAATTCCGAGTTCCCTTCTGTGAGTATAATATGCGTCTCTTCGAGATAATATTGCTTCGAGATAAATGACTCCCTAATAAAATGTTTAATGGTCCTGTGCAGTTTTCCGTTCATGACTCGAAACGTTTTACCAGATCTTCAACTACTTTGAACATACTACTTGCGTGAGCTTGAACTTATTTTCATTAACATAACTGTCTAAATATTGGTCCTCTTCTACCTTCATTTAATATGTAATGAAGATTAGGGAGGACCAATATTTTATCAGTTTATGCGCAAGTGGTGTGTAGCAATACCAGATAAGAAGTCTTGTAATTTAAAAGCTTAGCTACAGTGGCAATAGATTGCCCCAAACCTTTTTGCCAATCAAAAGATGTCCATCAAACTCTGCTGGACCACGAACATGAGGTCCACCAGCCAGGGCTCTCCAAAGCAATGCTATCTGATTCTCCTCAGTGCCAGACTGTGATACAGGATATATTGAATTATTTCTGAGCCTCGCGGGTCCCGACATTTGCTACAAATGTATCTGGTTATTATGCCGGGTTTATACATAGGGACGAGCGTCTCGTAGACAAGACTCAGCAAGACATTGGACAAGACTCAGCAAGACATAGGGTGAATTGTTTACTTAGGATATTGCACCATGCAACACGGACCATGCACGTTTCATAGGGTGAATTGTTTACTTAGGATATTGCACCATGCATCTTTCGACAGTTGTGAGCTGTTTTGTTCAGTTCAGTGAACGATGGCTGAGGTACAGGTTGTGGCTATTGCAACTGCCTGGTGTGCGTTGAGTGATTTCAATCTGGGACACGCAAAGACATGTTTGAAGTCTCAGCGAAAAATTCGAAAATGTGAATGAGCAACTGCTACTCTCTCGAATCCCTTTGACTCGATGCATAAAACCGACTTCGCTTCCAGCGGCTTCGAGCTAGGACGAGACGGTCATAAACACTCAGGCACAGCAATAAAAGGATCATTATCCCTTCATAAAACAAACAAGAGCTGACGAGCAAACCATTTACACACGCGTGCTTGCCATGAAAAAAACAGCCGAGAATAGACAAGGAGACCATTTACACAGAGACCTCGTCTACATTTGCCATTCCTCGGCGAGAATGTAAACCCGGCATTAGAAAGGCGTGAGCTGCTATAAATAATACCGTCCAGCCGTTTGCAGTCAGTTCGGGTTAATTTAAGTAGTACTTGGTATATTATTAGGGGCATTAATACCAGTGAACGAAAAAATACCGTACCTTAAGCGTACTGTACGCGAAAAGTACACATACCCTACCTCAGTCTATAATGTTTGCGTACATGTACACAACCGATATACCGAACGAAACAGACACGATGCAAATGTACGCTACGATTGAATACTGTACTGTACAAAGTACACAAACCTTATCCTCTAAAATACGGAATGTGTACTCGTACACAACCCGTACACAAACGATATACACTAAACGTACCGTACGTTTAGTGTACTTTTGCGCTTCATTTACATGAAAAGGAAAAACACTTTTAAAGTGAAAGCACTGAGTCAAAAATATTGAACTTCACAGGAGAGCATAATCAATTCATTTCGGCTACGGCATTATCAATTTTATCTGTAATTTTATTCCAGTTCATATAAATGAACCCCAAAAGTACACTAAACGTCCAGTACGTTTAGTGTACACCGTTTGTGTACGGGTTGTGTAGGTGTACACATTCCGTATTGTAGAGGATAAGGTTTGTGTACTTTGTACAGTACAGTATTCAATCGTAGCGTACATTTGCATCGTGTCTGTTTCGTTCGGTATATCGGTTGTGTACATGAACGCAAACATTATGGGCCATTTAGACAAGCGTCCATGCGTCCACGCGTCCAAGCGTTTTTAGATTACACGAGTCAAGTCAACTCGAATCCAGTTTTTTGAAGGCGGGGCTAAGGCGATAAGTGGATGGATTTTACACGCTTATAATGATGTTTTTTTTGCTCCGTACAAATATATTAGTAACAGAAAATTGTATGTATTTATCCATATGACTATATATACCTACATATATATGTTTGTGTCTAGATATTCAGATGCATTCAATTTTTTTTCGTAATAGTCATGCACGTAAGGATGCAAAATATATATTATCCACATCATTATATAAGAAAATAATCATCCACAAAACATATATTTAAATGATTCATCCACACATGCCACTGAGCGAAAGAAATCATTTTAAAACCTATTGTACATGAATCAGCATACTCCACCTCCTTCGCTTTAGACCCGCCTATACAAACAAAATCAAAGTGACTCGTGTATGCAAAACACGCTAGATCGCATGGACGCGTGGACGCATGGACGCTTGTATAAATGGCCCATTATAGACTGAGGTAGGGTATGTGTACTTTTTGTAGTGAATGTGTTTGCGTACGGGCGGCAAAAATGTACAGTACAGTACACTATGGTACGGTATCATAAGGTTTTTTTTCGTTCACTGATTAATACAGTCAAGTACGCCCTTCGATTCATATGTGTGAGCCATCAATGCTTTTATCGCAGCTGAACTGTCTGTGAAAGGGTTGATCCTGGCATCTGTTATACCTACTTGACGGGTACTATTTCTGCGACGGGTATTATTATTTTTCGTATCGTATAGCCGTATCGTATAGAATACTACAGTGATTAAGAACCCTTCACGGTTGCTTGGTATCTTCATTTGAAGCAAAGAGCGGGAATCAAGGAGCAAAGCATCTTGAGTGCTCCGGCCGAATATTGCTGTGGTCAGACTTCGCAGTACTTCAATTTCTTAAATGTGGCAAAGGCTTATGCGACAGCACTTCTGAACAAAGAGGTCAAGCGGGGGAAGGTGAAATAGAACAATCAATGTACACGAAGTTGTCGTAGTTAACACACATGTAGTGTGGAGAGCCACCAATCGCTGAATTGTATTAGCAAGGTATTTATATTAAAGGTATTTTATCCACTGCCGAACATCAGACTAGGCAGCCATAAACAAGGATCGGCCGTGCTATCGCTACGTAGATACAGTGCGTTAATGCAGTTTGTGTTTTAGCCAACATCCTTTTACTGGTGTAAATCGCTTTGCCTGCCTCAAGATTTATCTTCCAGTTGAGCTTCCTATCCACAATAAGACCGAAGTACTTAGTGTTCGACTCAACCTAATTGGGCCTACCGCAAAAATCATGCATTTTCTTGTTAAGAGTATAAGAACAGTTTTATTGGAGTTGATATCAAGGCACACGGTGTTTGGCTATTGAAGAGCTACAGAGTATACTTGATGAGCTCGCCAACCTCTTTAAAACTATAATTGTTACCAGGTTTCACAACAAAGGAGATATAACTCTTCCTTGGAGTGTAGATCTATGAACTTTCCTTATAATTTCCGCACTTGCCCATTCCGCTAATATGAGCTTTTGCTTATCCACCTGCATATAGAAGGATGAGTGTTGATTGCGCGTAGGCTTTCCAAAATGTCTGTTGCATGCCAATTTTTGAAGGTGCCTTCAATGTCCAAAAAGGCTACTATAGCGTACTCTTTGCAATGGAGCGTTTTTTCAATTTTCGAACTATCCTCTGGACGGGGGTCTCCAAAGATTTTCCTTTCATGTACGCGCTTCGGGCCATCAAAAGTGTTTGAGATCTGTGAAGTTTCTCTTAGATGTGAACATCTAAAGGTCTTTCGAATACTTTAAGGAAAGTTGAAGTCAGATTTATTGGCCTGTAGTCTTTCGGATACAAATGTTTGCTTTTATCTGCTTTGGGTATAAAATATAACCTTAACAGTCTTTCAGGCTGGAGGCACATAACTTTTGATACAGATAGCCTTTATAAATTAGCAATAACCAGAATATGGTGACGAATTCTGTCTTCCGGAGCATGGTATGCAGAATTCCATTCGGACTTGGCAACTTGGAGTGTTGGTGGCCCAGACTAATTTTTGCCTGTTCACAACTTGACATATATCTTCTGCATCATGCCCACCAGTAAGTGTATGAAGGGAGGGGTAGAGTCGTATAAACAAACCGTAATGTGAGGATATCCACTAACCTTCAACGACATCGAGTTGTTGCTCGACCATTTCTCATTTAGCTTGGGAACGAAGCTTGATAGGGTATTAAGTAAGCAGTTTTATAAGTCGCGCAGTTTCCGAAGTGGCTTTAATTTAAGACCAAACTTACTTTAATTAATTTTTAATTTACAACTTTTGGTATGATTTTGGTTAGTTGAATTTATACCTTTTGTTTTCTTTCTTAGTTTCTTTTGAAGTTTCGTAAATTTTTTTAAATATTATAATATTTTACTTGCTTAGTCGTTAGTTTGATTTATTGATGCAGATGGTGACTGATATTTAACTGTATTGGTCTGTTGACGTAGACAATAAAAAATTAATAAGTGGTCTGTGCAAAGATTGATGCATGTGTTCGTTCTTTACTATCCTGAATTAAAAATTGAATAACATTTATCCTTTCTTCCTGTATCTATGCTTTTGTTTAGAATTAATATCTATTTGGCAGCACGAGAATGCTTTTAGTTAATTTTTCCAAACGCACATATTATACTCACATGTCTAAAACCTTAAGGTCGATTCGTTCACTCTCGGTTCATTTCAATCAATAGTTGTTCTGCCTTGTAACCGTCGATTGTGTCTGTGCACCGTTTAGTTTAACCAGAGAGTTAATGGTTTGATTAATTAACTCGAGAAATCTTCAGCCTGCCGATTTTGGTCGGTTAAGACCATTCAACTATGTTAAGTATTTCACGGAGTTTCGTTCGTTCAAGTTTGGTTACCATATATTTTTTTAAGATATTTATGTGCTACTGCCATTTAGCTCCCACTCTGTGTTTCAAATGAAGATACCAAGCGACCGTAGAGGGATCTTAATCAGTGTAGTATTTTCCAGGCGGAGATCTATGCGATACGAACAGCCGCAGAAATAACATCCGTGAAGGATACTACAGTTGGCAGGATCAACACTTTTACAGGCAGTCAAGCTACGCTAAAAGCATTGATGGCTCACACATATAACTCGAAGGGCGTACTTGACTGTATTTAGGTCGTACAGCAGAAAAGTCCTAGAGAATGGATGCGTTAGTAAAGCATAGTGCCAGTCTTCCCCTATTTAGATCGGCAGACATCCCAAATCTAAACGGGCAAGTGCTTGACAAAAATGAGAGTAATAATTGAAAATGTTAAAGTGAAATTTTGCAAAGGCTCGTCAGGCCAGAGGGACGTATGATGCAAAAAAGTCATTTCTCACTGGACTTTTATTTGGAGCTGAAAACAGTAATGGTTTGTTTGGTGCTTCTCAAAAGTGTTGTCGGCAAGTTCCTTCGAGGATGATTGGTAACAGGGCTTTAGCCTGTTAATTGAAGCATTGACGGATTTATTTTTATTGTCAAGAGTGCTTTGCATCAACACCCTCTGCAGTGTTTCGTTCCGTTTCCGTCGCGTAAACGTCGTATGTAGATGTCATTTGACATAGAGGCAGCCATTGAGCCCTCAGGCTCGTCGATCATAAATAACTTCGGGTATTAATGCGCCATCTATCAAACTCCCGCGTTTTAGCTGGAAGAGCGAACTTTATGGTTCGACTGGCTAGAGAGCTAGTTTGTTTCGCTTAAAACATCCCTGACAAACTGCAATTATGTGGTATCTTCGTTTGGCTCGACAGAGCTAAAGACAGTTAGGGACGTGATTGCGAGCCCTAACCCAAAAATACCATATGAGGTTCTCAGGAGGGTACTCATATTGCGGTCTCCAGCCAGCGATTCGGCGAAAATGAAGCACCTCTTGAGGATCCTCACCATTGGTGATCGACAATCTTCGTAGTTGCTTCGTGATCTGAAGCAGTTGTGATATCCCTGGAAGCCAGCTTAGACAAACTGACCGAAACAAAATCGATGAACTTTTTGCGCAGACTCAACTCCGGCTCCCATTCAATCATGGCACCCAAAACAACAAAATTAACAAATCCATCGCTCCATGCGCCTACAAAAAGTAATTCGCTGGTCTCCTCTGACGGTGGGACAATGCGACCTATTATCCTAATTATTCACGACAACATATCAAAACGATACTTCCTTGTTGACACAGTCGCAGACATTTCAGTGCTTCGAGCACCAAAAATCGACTATTAACGACTTTTCGCAGCAAATCAGTCGAATATTAACGCCTACGGGTGAAAGCTGATTACACAAGAACTGGGACTCCTTCGTAAGTTTACTTAGGCTTTCATTATTACCAATGTCTGCAGGCCCATTTTAGGCGCCGATTCCTTCTGCCACTATGAGCTAGTCGTCGAATTGTAGATCCTCTACCTTTCCTTTCAATTAAAGGCATGTTCACTTCGTACACACTTCCAAAACTTAGCGTTTTGATTCAGGCATGCTTTGATCCACGGATACACGCCGTTCTCCACATGTAAAATGGCATCACGGTCAACACAGGGTTCTCACAACCCTGTAAATGCAAGATTAAAGACCACATCTTGACCACTGGCCCTCCAATAGTGTCGGGACCACGCCGACTTGCACCTGATAAACTGGCAGCGTCCAAGAAAGAATTTGATTTTCTGCTACAGCAGGGTATATGCCGATCCTGAAACATTAGCTGGCCGTTATGTAGGTTGTAGCTACCGCATTATTTCGCGTAAGTTTCTCAGGCACAGTCATGCATCTGTTCCCTATCGCAAAGGACAAAGAATTTTGCCGCGCACCATTTGCAGCAATATCATCTTTTACCACGTTTCACAAACCTTGGAGCACTGTAGGTTGTATGTTCGCCCATGCTGCATTCTTCTCAGGATACATAATTGCCGCTTTAAACGACCGGCGCCACCGTTAGAGTAGTCTGTTCGACCCTGGTTGATAAAAATATGTCCTGTTCGTTCGCAGCCAATAATATGAGTGAGTGATTCAAATCATGCCAACTCAAACCGGGTCCCTCTGTCAGTTAGAGCATGCGGTGGGCCGAAACGTGCAACCCAATTACTGATAAATGCCTTTGCTACTGATTCAGCTAATTGGTCGACAAGAGGGATTGCCTCAAGTCAGCGCAAAAACCGATCGATCATCCTTAGAATAATAGAAATGGTCCTGCTATTTCCAAGTGGACATATTAAAATCTTTCGTCCGGCACATTCTATTGGTGCCGTCCAACCTTGGCGCGCTGTCAGAATGCGCTTTCCCTTACTCATTCCTGGCCATATAAATTTCTTTGTAATTGCTTTGGCAATTCCGCCGTCACTGAGCTGAGATGGCTGGTGAAAAGTGATGAAAATCTTCCTCTGTAATCTTTCAGGTATAAAGGAGCGAGATTCTCCAGAGGATGTGTCGCAAATAGGCTCGCTGGTCCCACTTATTGCGACGGAGTGTAGTTTAAGTCCTCTAGTGCTATTTTTCTGTAGCTCTTTAAGCTCAGCGTCCTTCTGTTGTTCGCCGATAATTTCCTCCGCACCTACAACCACAGGCATGGTTATTGCTTTTTCACGAGATAGTGCATGCGTCCGATAGATGCTGAATTTCAGTGCTGAATTGTGATATAAAATCAAGGGGCAAATGCGTAGATAAGGGGCTTATAATCTGTATGGATTGAAAAATCCGTGTCCTCTAGCATGTGGCGGAAGTAGCGAATGCTCTTATACATGGCCAGGAGTTCACCGTCATATACAATGCATCTGGTCCGACAGCCTCATTTGATAAAATTCTAGTGGGAGCCATTTACCATTTTGAAATTGCTCAATTACGGAGCCAATGGAAGTGTCTGATGCATCAGTGACAAATTTGGTGGACTTGTCGTGCTGATAAAATGCTAATAAGGTTGTATATCCCAGGCAATTTCTGCAATCCTCGGACACCTTATCCGCAACGGGTTTCAATGAATGACAGTTTCGTAATTTTTTCTTGTATTGGCAAGGAAGTTTATTTAGTGGTGCTTGCAATTACGCTGGATTTGGTACGCCGATAAACATTTATGATTCAGAGAAACCTGCGTAACTGTTGAATGATCATGGGTGTTGACTAGTTGTATATTGCATATACTCCTGATTGAAGTTGTGCCGTGTTTAATAACGAAAGGCCCCAGGTACTCAATAGTTTCGACACCAAATTCGCTGTGTTTACCACGATTCCAGCTTGCTTTAATCGCTCGAAAACGTCGCGAAAGTGTCTCATGTGCTTCTTTTGTGAATTGGATGCGACGATAATGTCGTTCACGTAACAGACAAAAAAATCAAGACCCTTAAGAACTTCGTTCAGGAGTATCTATGATCGAGCTGCGTTTTCGAGGCGAATGTCATTGCTATAAATTCATAAAGGCTGAATGTGGTCGCGACAGCAGTTTTGCGAATTTCCCTATTCTGGTAAAACGCTCTTAGCAGCTATCGATCTGCGAGAAAATTTGTTTGTCTGCAGCAAGTACCATGATGTCCTTCTACATTCAACAACGTGTATCTGCTGGATTGGGTAACGGTGTTCAGCGGGTGATACAAGGTTGCCCGTTTTCGGTACCAAATGTAGCGGGCTTGCCCACGGACTACTGGATATACAAAAGAGGCATTTATCCAGAAGATACTTGAACTACTTCTTAGCCATAAATAATTTGTTTGGAGTGAGCCTGCGAGGGCGGTCGGCTATTGGAGGACCCTTTGTTAAAATGTTATGGATCACATTGTGTCTTTTTTACTTCTTTTGCCTTGCGGGATTTGTGATTTCGGGAAATTGTCTGCGTAATGTATGGAACACTGAGTGTTCGATGACTATATATAGAGGAAAATCTTAATCGACTGATTTACCCTACCGTGGATCGCCCCGTTATGGGGTCCATTAACTCGTGATTTTTTAGGTTGATGATTTATTCATGTCTATGAAAATTTGCGTAAAAAATTGGCCTTGAAACAGACGCTGATTGGAATTTCCAAGTAAACGGGCGATTTAGTTCTAATGATACCCTAACGCGCTTAGTGCCAAACGTATTTATTATGCTTTCGTTTGCGGAAAACACTTTAAACGGTGACGATTATTTTGTTTATATGCTCTGGGCACGGACGCTGCTAAAATATCTGCCCGCGTGTCAACTAAAAATTTGAGGTTCAACCTACCATCACTAATTATCAGGCGGTTTGTTTTTCCGTCACTAATTAGTAACCGTATGCGTTTCTCAACCGCCAGTCAAAGGCGCAGAGTTAGCGGCTTCGTCTTATATCTATGGCGATACTGCGATGATAAAAGCAATAGACTTGACTTGGGCTTGAAGTGGATTTCGGCAGTTATTTGCAAGGCAACCGTTTCGGTGTACGTCAGTTGTAATAACTTAATAAAAAAACTTATTAAAACTTATTTTCTTAATGCTGCTACCTCGTGCTCCAATGCGTCATCATTTTGATGTTCCTCGGTGGTCTTTGATTGGTTTATTTCAGCGATATCATTTGATATCGCTGATGCGATTAGCTACTACAGCTAAGTTATCTAGAAGATGCATCTGATGCAGCTAGAACTGAGCGGCTACTAGTAGGAAGATGCTTGAACCAAATTGCTTTTAGTATGGGCTCTATCCGTTTTTTTCTGGCTGTACTTGGCATTACGCTTGAGAGGAGTGATGGGCGCTGAATCCCCAAATCGGAACCATGTTTCGATTCTTGCATGCGCTGGTTGTTCGAACTTTCCTATATGGCAATAAGGCGATTTTTAATCGTATCATGCTTACAATTTTGTGGTGGCGTTTCCACAGCCATATCCGACTCGTATACAACTTTGTCGAATTTGGCACTTTTGTTCGTTACCTTCTGGGCTCAAAATTACTCATCTAGTCATACGAACCATATCCCTGGCTGGTTTGTCAAAAACGGAGGCAACTTGATTGCTGCCATGCTATGGAGCTTCAGTAGGGGCGTGTCACTCGCTGAGCTCTGCTGCAGGTCCTGGACGTCGGGTAAATTTTAAAAGTCACCAATGAAAGGCAGAGGATTCATTAAGATCATACCAGCTGTATTCCAATTCAGTACTAATTTACTTAAACCGATCATGAAGTTAGTTACATACCAAATCATGTGTTCAATAATCTCCTTTTTACTCGTCGGTGGACCTCTAGCGGTAAGGTTCCTTAGTCCTCACAAGCTGTTCATGACTACTGCTTTCTCCGAAGTAGCCGATTGCTGTTATTGTGTTTATCTTTTAATACTTTCACTATTCAACTATGCAGATAACAATAAATTACTTGTATTTTGTGGTAATGATCAAATAATACTTACTTTGTTTTCATTTAATGCACTGAACTGCTGTACAAATTTTCCCCAAGTTTCTTCCTTCTGTTTTGATGTCATAGCGTCAATTTTTTCTTGCTTTCGAAAGAATCTTTCTTTTCCAAAACCAAAATCAGCAGTGTTTCCGACTCACTTTCAGATTAAGTAGTAGATCTTTTTGGGCTATAACTGTCTGTAGTTTGGTAAGCAAAACAAAAATAAACGCGAGCAAACGCATTCGGATAACCACGGTGCCTTAATAATAGGTTAAGCAAAATCCGTTGTAACCAAATCACGGATTCAACCAAGAGTGAACGAACCGACCCTTAATGTCTATATCTATAATTTCTTGCAAATTCCATCACATGTGATTTGAATAAAATTTTAAGATCTATCATTCTAAAACTTATCTTATTTTGCAGGAAAAACGTGCTGAAGCTGTTCGTCAAAATAAAGCAGCACTTTCAGCTACGAATGGCGATGGAATGGAGAATCCAATCACCGCTGGCTAAGAATTCCTGCTTGTAAAACTTAAAAATTAAATCAATAAACACACACACACACAGTAAAGAAAATTTTGATTAACATCTCAGATCTAACACGAGAACAAGTATAAACGCTAATAATACATGAATTCTATTAATAATTGAAAGAAACATGAATAAAATGAAGAACAAACACACAAGAAAAAATATTGTCATTTGCCACAATTGATTATTATTAATTAAAGAAAATTACAATTTTTTTATGATTTACAGGCACCACCACATTATCATCATCACATTAATCGACAAGAATTTTCATTGAAATGTTATTATGTATATGCTTATGTAGTTTGTTTGTTTCACTAAAATATTAATTAAAACTTCTACCAATCATTCATATTTTTTCAATAAATTAGTCTATTATCGGTGGTAATCAGCCTATGTTTGTTTAAGCAAAGCAGTAATGTAGTTTTGATTTTGATCCATTGATCGAAAATTCAAATTTCTTATCCTTACATGCAAGTAAAAATATCGACTATTCATGGGAAGATGCTTGTAACGATGAATAAATCACTAACAAATATATATTTTGTAACGGTAGCAGCTTTTTGATATTCTTTGGCAATCTGGAGCATCCGTATTGAAATTAAATTATTGTGAAAATATTTTGCTGATTTGTTTCGAGTCCATATATGTATGCAAGAATAAATGAATGAATTAAAAAGAAAAATGCTTCACGTAAATCTGATTTTTTTTTTCGTTGAGGACACAATATGAAGCTCAGTAACATTAATAGAATGCATACTAATTTATGATATTGCCAATGGATATGAGAAGAAAATAATTGTAATCATCATTATCAACGCGCTCATATTTCAAGGGCTTCAATAATGAAAAATAATTACTTTCAAACTATGTAATATCAGTATATAATCCCCACTATGACTGCAGAAAAAAAAGTTACAAAAATTATACTGAAAACTCATTAAATCTGCAATCGTTTTGTGAAACAGAAACTTATTTACTACATTCAAATACAAATCGAAGAAAATGTGCGAAATGTCTGTTTGATTGAATGTATTCAAGACATTTTAAACTTCACCTAGATCTTAATGGATTGGGTTGATGAACTAAAAACCGATAGTAGATTTTCAGCAACGAAATATTTCTACGAATCGAACAAGTGCTAGATTTGATGGATGAAGCTTGTGTTATGAATAATAATCGTAAACCAGAACTGCTAATATTTCTTAAATTGAAAATAATATGATTGAAGAAAAAATGATCAACAAACAGAAGATATGATAATTATTATATACATAGTTAATAGGATGTAAGGTTTATGATTTTTTACTAAGCCGCAAATCATGAAAAATATATAGCAAAACAGATGTAAGTGTACTTTCTCCCATTTAATTTTTCCAATTATATTTTCGAATATTTTTTTCATTCTCTACTTACCTTTCGAATCAGATATAGTTTCCATAAAACTTGCTACGGTTATATGAAGTTAAGGAGAAGTGTGAATTATGCTTTGAATATGCTAAACATGATGAAAAATATACATAAAAAACTACCAGCGGATTTTCATTGAAGTCTGAAGTAAAAAGTGTTTAGCTGCTAGTCTAATTTTTCTAGCAATCTATTTAAAGTGAAATTCTGGAGATATCACAATCACTACGTTGCATTATGGATCTAGTAAAAATATGATTCCTTTTTTTGTTGATGGTCATCAGCTTGAAGGCTTAGTATGTTTGCTTTGAGAGACAACCGTCAATATTGCTACGCACGTATAATGCGTATTTTTTGGGGGGCTGGTTTTCCTTCACGCTGGAAAGTTGCGCGACTTGATCTGATGCAGACTTCTCTGGGTGCTTCATACTTAGCTAGACTTCTAGAAGAGTTGCAGAAGCCTCAATTAAAGACGGCTTTACGAAGAGCTGGAGACATCTCGAAAATTCAATACGGGTTTCATCCGCGAAGTAGAGCGCAAAGAGACCGCATGTCATCGGGCCAGAGATATAGTATTTTTGGTAAAGCTAAACGTCCTTAACGCTTTTAACTTGGTGAAATGGAAATCAACCTCAATCAAGTAATGAGAGGGGTTCAGGTCTTGATGGAAAACCCCGGGTATGAATCACAAGATTTCGATAGGTGATATCGCTTATCGTCAAATAAAAATGATATCGAATATCGAATTAGGAATGTCGGTATCACAGCCTGAACGATATGGAGTATCGAAATTTTTCTAGGTAAAGGTTAGTACGCAGTCTTGCCTGAATTCCGGATCCCCTTTAAAATGCATGGGAAAAGAGTGACGGAATTTCGGCACCTGAATTTTTTTTCAGGTCACTTGAGAAAATCGGTACGCAGTCTAGGTTAGTACGCTGCCGAGCCTGAATTCCTGTCCCCCTTTAAAATGCATGGGAAAAGAGTGACGGAATTCCGGACCTGAATTTTTTTTCAGGTCACTTGAGAAAATCGGTACGCTGCCCGTCCTGAAACGTTGCCTGAAAAGTGTCAGAATTTCAGTGTTGCTTTTCGCTCGTAGGTGGCTCTGCAGCACAAGTGGAGAGTTTTTTCAGGCACGAGGTGCCTGAATTAAATGGTCTGCTATTTATTTGGTCACGGAAAGCAATCATTTTGGCCATTTTGACCGCGCGTCAAATTTGAATTTTGTTTGAAAATTTGAATTTTGTTTGAAAATTTGAAATTTGTTGTACGTCGGAACTTTCTGTTTTCTAATTTTATGCGTAGGATAGTTCGTGCAGAACTTGAAGCAATGATTTTCCAGCACATTTGGTTTTTTTGGCAGATACGTTTGCTAGGAAGCACTTTAATTAGCTGGTTGGTTAATTGAATTAGTGCGCCGTTATAAAAGATCTGTTCGCGTACTTCAGCAAACTGCAGCAGTAACATAATTTGGCAGCTGGCTTCTTTTTGCTGCAAAATTTGGCTTGAAGCAATTATGCGAATCTATTTGAATATATTATAATAGATTCAGGTACGCGAACAGACCTAAAGTTTTCAACACCGCATGTGTACGCGATATGAAATGCATGGATGGAAATTATGTATTCGTGTGAAGGAAATATATATCAAATAAACAATTATTAAATATATGACATAATTGTTTTACTTCGAAAAACTACGCCTATTTTCATTCAGTCTAATTGAATTTAAAGTGAAAGTAGTTTTTAAAATTTGCTACTAGAACTTGGTTTCTTTCATAAACTTTGGTTTGGTTCATAATATAGCAGTATGATGAGGCAGCAAACCTGAATGAATTTAAAATTGAAGAGCTGAAAGAAGCATTGATGGAATAGTAACATAGTATTTCACATACAGTTGGTAGATTGTAAAGGTTATTTTCAAAGAAAGCTAATTTCTAAATCCCATGCCGCCAAAGTTGAGAGCAATTAACTGTCACTTTGTAATATTCTACACTTCTCTACACGAAAATTTTTCCGTGTAGAAATAAATAGCACAACGAGTGTCCGGAATTCAGGCTCGCCAGCGTACTAACCTGTCCTGAAACGTTGCCTGAAAAGTGTCAGAATTTTAGTACTGCTCTTTGCTCGTAGGTGGCTCTGCAGCACAAGTGGAGAGTTTTTTCAGGCACGAGGTGCCGGAATTAAATGGTCTGCTATTTATTTGGTCACGTAAAGCAATCATTTTGGCCATTTTGAACGCGCGTCAAATTTGAATTTTGTTTGAAAATTTGAAATTTGTTGTACGTCGGAACTTTTTGTCGACAAATCAACTAATTTTATGCGTAGGATAGTTCGTGCAGAACTTGAAGCAATGATTTTCCAGCACATTTAGTTTTTTTTGGCAGATTAGTTTACTAGGAAGCACTTTAATTAGCTGGTTGGTTAATTGAATTAGTGCGACGTTATAAAAGTATGTTCGCGTACTTCAGCAAACTGCAGCAGTAACATAATTTGGCAGCTGGCTTCTTTTTGCTGCAAAATTTGGCTTGAAGCAATTATGCGAATCATTTTAATATATTATAATAGATACAGGTACGCGAACAGACCTAAAGTTTTCAACACCGCATGTGTACGCGATATGAAATGCATGGATGAAAATTATGTATTCGTGTGAAGGAAATATATTTTAAATAAAGCATTATTAAATACATTACATAATAGTTTTACTTAAAAAAATTACGCCTATTTTCCTTCAGCATAATGGAATTTAACGTGCAAGTAGTTTTTAACATTTCCTACTATAACTTCATTTCTACCGTAAAATTCGATCTGATTCATAATATTGCAGAATGATGAGCGAGCAAACTTAAATGAACATTGACAAAGGAGTAACATATAGTATTTAGCATGGAGTTGGAAGATTCTTAATGTTATTTTTCACGAAAGTTAATTTATAAATCACATGCCGCCGTACTGAAGCTGAATGCGATGTTAACAATGTTATGGAACAATTTATAGGTGAAGCGGGCTGGAGGATTGTTCTTTTAATGGAAAATTATATAACAGCGATGTTTAATATGTTCGTGTAGTCCGCACCACAACCAATTTAACATCTTTAATAACTATATTATGGAGAATATTTACACCTACAATTTTTTAAAGTTGCAGCACCAGAATGCGATATTTACTTCCCGTCCGAAAAATATTCAGATGACACCAGACATCTTCAATAGAACAATACTGAATATTGAAGGAATAGGTACATTGTACAATAAAATTTAATATTTGTATGGTTTAGGACATTTTCCAGTGGCAAACATAATGGGCCGTCACAAACAGACGGTCTTCGGTTTGATTTACGCCAATTTGGGTAAATTTAATATTTATTAATATGGTTTTTTTCCATTGTTCCATATGACCCTCATTGATGTTTTCTTCTTTTAATCATTTTCTACCGACTCAGCCACTACAAATGCGCTGTACATCAACATCAAACTCGCGAAAGCACTATCCATTATTATGTTTGCTGAAAATTCAAAATACAAATGATCTACACAACTAACTGTCACTTTGTAATATTCTACACTTCTCTACACGAAAATTTTTCCGTGTAGACATAAATAGCAAAACCGAGTGTCCGGAATTCAGGCAAGACTGCGTACTTACCTTAAGGTTAGTGCGCTGCCGAGCCTGAATTCCTGTCCCCCTTTAAGCAGGGCCGGGGCGAATGATTTCTGCGCCCGGTGCAAAAGCCAGATATTGCGCCTATGCAATACATTCAATGAATCCTAAAAGAATATACCTCATGGTCAATCAACCAATACCCGTGTGTGTGAGTACACTAAGGAATTAAGAGCATATATATATATATATATATATATATATATATATATATATATATATATATATATATATATATATATATATATATATATATATATATATATATATATATATATATATATAAATATATATATATATATATATATAGATATAGATATATATATATATATATATATATATATATATATATATATATATATATATATATATATATATATATATATATATATATATATATATATATATATATATATATATATATATATATATATATATATATATATATATATATATATATATATGTATATATGCTAACATCCACAACACAGGAGGTAGAACATTATACACGTTGAGAGGTTTCCCCAGTAGGCCTAGTCCGCATAACCAATAAGGTTATACATGATATTAATTTATTCAAAAATAAATATTTTAACAATAAATAAAATTTATTAAACAGCAACTAAAAGAATGTCTTCAATTTTTGATAAATTTACATATTTACAAACTGGTCTATGATTTTCTTCCAACAAATCCTCTTGTATGGCTGTTGTTGGTAAGTCCACTAATCTTTCTTGAGACATAGTTGACCTCATGTTATTCTTGATCAGCTTTAACTTAGAAAAACTACGCTCACCAGGTGCGGCTGTAATAGGAAGGGTTAAAGATATTCTCAACTCTATAGCTGCATTTCAACACATTGTTTACAAATGTCTATCAAAAATAAAAGACAACACTTCTGTTGGTGTGTTGTTAGGAAGCATAACTACAGAAAACATTTCTATTTCCTCAAAAAGCTCAGATCCACTTATATCAGATTAAAAATTTAAAATCAATGTTTCCTCCAAACTGAGACAGCTTGGGAAATAATATCTAGGCTACATTGAATTTTGCTAATTTTATATGAGCAACTGAGTATTTAATTGTGTACAATTATTTGGTGAAACCTTTCAGAAAATGATTGTATAACCTAGTCCAGTATTTTAAAATGAAAGTCAATTTTGAATTTTTCCTGAGGATCCAAAACTGCTACATCTCTACCATTGTAATGAAAGAGAGGTAAATTTCACATTGATCTTAATGCAGATGAACTTTGAAATTCATAAGGAATATCCAAGTCACACGCAATTGATTTTGCATTACCTAAAAACTTTACAAATTCATTCTCTGAACGTAACTGCTTTAAAAACATCTTTGTAGAGCTTAATATTTCAACCGCTGCCTCCAAGCAAATTTTAGCACTTTGCAAACATTTACTTGTAATATTTATTTTGTTTAAAATGTCTACCAGATCAAAATGCAACACAAAAATTGGAATTCTATAATTTTATTAGGTACCTAAGCATTCAGCAGTGTGATTGAATTTTGCATCATCGCCTCTCGAAAGTTCGACAAAAGCCTCATAAACTTTGCCTAAATTAAAAGCCAAAGGTCTAAGAGCATTGAGATATTAACTTCGAGTTTCATTATTATGACTTCGCCGCAAATGCTGTGTGCGTTCTAAGTCAAACTTCCCAATCGATTCTACAAGCTGCTAAAAGTTTGCATTAGCTTTGCTATATAAACTGCCAGACTCTCCTCTTAGAGCCAAAGATTGTGAAGCTAAAAATTTAACAAAAATTATAAGACGTTTGAGCACATTTTGCCATGGTTCACTTCTTTTTATATTTGGTTTTGCAATTTCCTATCTACAGTAGTACATTTTTTAAGAACTTTTTCAATATCTCTCCACTTTTTAAAATGTTGCATAAGCAGCAGACTACTTTCATGGTCTTTGACCAATCTGTTCAAATGACCCCAATCTTGAAATCCGAAGCTTGTCGAAGTGTTAGAAAATTTTTTCGTCGAAACATGCAGCAAAAACAAAAAACAGCGTCCGCGGACTTCGAATATACAAGCTACGGGCGAGACACAGATTTTACGTTTTTTGAAGATCTTTTGGTAAAATTGTACGGCCCACTTCCTTTTGTTAGTGGAGGGAAAATTATAATTTTTTAATTGAATGGAACCTTTTTCAACTAAAATTTGTACAACTTTATCGTCTAGTTCTAGTTACTTACAAGGATCTTCAAAGTCAAGGTGTGACGCATTCATCCCTCTGTGACTTATATCAGGGGCACTGCTAGCATTTTTGTTTGAGGTAGAAACTGCCCCAATTTCAACGTTGATAAACTTACGGATTGATACTTTATTCCGCACTATCGCTTGCTCTAAGAGCCGGTTTCGTTTCCTATTTGCACTACTCGGCAATTTTCTGCTAACAATTGATATAAATATAAAATCCAACAGCAAAACAACACAGTTACAAAGGCAATAATTTACCAATAAATAATGTTCAGAAACATCAGCTAATGCAAGCACTACTCTTAACATTGTACTAATAACACTATACTTTTGGCATTGCAAAATACCGTTACTGAACATCAGGAAAATGAAAAGCAAATTTATTACACAATTGTTGCCAGTACATACAGAAAACTTTTATAAATTTACTCCCGTTTTCATATATACTCCCCACATAGATATTTTATTTTGATCTTAATCATTGACAAACATGCATCAATATTCAACCCCAAAATTCATTACTAAACTTACAAATCAATATGCATTTCTAAAATGTTCATTAACATTTAGCGAAACAACTCTTCATCACAAAATACTTGCCGAAATCACCTGAATGGCATACCATAGTAAATGGAGCAATATTGG
Source organism: Nemotelus pantherinus (assembly GCA_963978885.1). Taxonomy (NCBI): domain Eukaryota; kingdom Metazoa; phylum Arthropoda; class Insecta; order Diptera; family Stratiomyidae; genus Nemotelus; species Nemotelus pantherinus. The sequence goes on along the minus strand of OZ022266.1, from coordinate 70,892,019 downwards.
GATCTTGCGCCATGCCCACGTATACGATCTTCATGATAGTTTCTCGCCATGTAGGAAACTTCATATAAAAAAAAACGTCTGTGGCGCAGACTTCGTCCAGTGCACCATTCGCTGCTGATCGATCGATCGATACATATTTTTGTAGGCATAGTGCTTGTATGGAAAATGTATGGAGTAAAATGTTCTGGTGCTACTTTTAAATAGTGCACCATTGCGTACAGGTATTAATGATTAAAGGAAAATGATTTTTGTGGGAAAATTAATAGTGTTTTCTTGCATTGCTTGTAATGTGTAGGCAGTTCTTATTCTTGCATGTGAAAACAGTGTTTGCTGCAAGTAATTTACATACATATGTATATCATAAACTTTAAGCAAAACACCTTCCAACCATTATACGACTGCATTGCAGGTATTGACTGTATCATGTATGGTGATTTCATATATTCCTTTGCTTCCTGATGGGATTGTCGGTTAGAAGAAACTATTTTTTGAGAAGAGTTGATTTTTTAAATAGAAATAGAAATTCAAACATATTTTCTTTAAAACGGAAAAAGTTAATAAGCATGACTTAAGTGACTGATAACTTAAGATTAAATTTTTGAAGGTGAGAGGGTAAATCTTTACGTTTGCTTAGTTGCGCCCCCTTTTCACCAGCGCCCGGTGCGACTGCTCCATACGCGCCTATGGAAGCCCCGGCCCGGCCTTTAAGGTTAGTACGCAGTCTTGCCTGAATTCCGGATCCCCTTTAAAATGCATGGGAAAAGAGTGACGGAATTTCGGCACCTGAATTTTTTTTCAGGTCACTTGAGAAAATCGGTACGCAGTCTGTCCTGAAACGTTGCCTGAAAAGTGTCAGAATTTTAGTGCTGCTCTTTGCTCGTAGGTGGCTCTGCAGCACAAGTGGAGAGTTTTTTCAGGCACGAGGTGCCGGAATTAAATGGTCTGCTATTTATTTGGTCACGTAAAGCAATCATTTTGGCCATTTTGAACGCGCGTCAAATTTGAATTTTGTTTGAAAATTTGAAATTTGTTGTACGTCGGAACTTTTTGTCGACAAATCAACTAATTTTATGCGTAGGATAGTTCGTGCAGAACTTGAAGCAATGATTTTCCAGCACATTTAGTTTTTTTGGCAGATTAGTTTACTAGGAAGCACTTTAATTAGCTGGTTGGTTAATTGAATTAGTGCGACGTTATAAAAGGTATGTTCGCATACTTCAGCAAACTGCAGCAGTAACATAATTTGGCAGCTGGCTTCTTTTTGCTGCAAAATTTGGCTTGAAGCAATTATGCGAATCTATTTGAATATATTATAATAGATACAGGTACGCGAACAGACCTAAAGTTTTCAACACCGCATGTGTACGCGATATGAAATGCATGGATGAAAATTATGTATTCGTGTGAAGGAAATATATTTTAAATAAAGCATTATTAAATACATTACATAATAGTTTTACTTAAAAAAATTACGCCTATTTTCCTTCAGCATAATGGAATTTAACGTGCAAGTAGTTTTTAACATTTCCTACTATAACTTCATTTCTACCGTAAAATTCGATCTGATTCATAATATTGCAGAATGATGAGCGAGCAAACTTAAATGAACATTGACAAAGGAGTAACATATAGTATTTAGCATGGAGTTGGAAGATTCTTAATGTTATTTTTCACGAAAGTTAATTTATAAATCACATGCCGCCGTACTGAAGCTGAATGCGATGTTAACAATGTTATGGAACAATTTATAGGTGAAGCGGGCTGGAGGATTGTTCTTTTAATGGAAAATTATATAACAGCGATGTTTAATATGTTCGTGTAGTCCGCACCACAACCAATTTAACATCTTTAATAACTATATTATGGAGAATATTTACACCTACAATTTTTTAAAGTTGCAGCACCAGAATGCGATATTTACTTCCCGTCCGAAAAATATTCAGATGACACCAGACATCTTCAATAGAACAATACTGAATATTGAAGGAATAGGTACATTGTACAATAAAATTTAATATTTGTATGGTTTAGGACATTTTCCAGTGGCAAACATAATGGGCCGTCACAAACAGACGGTCTTCGGTTTGATTTACGCCAATTTGGGTAAATTTAAAATTTATTAATATGGTTTTTTCCATTGTTCCATATGACCCTCATTGATGCTTTCTTCTTTTTATCATTTTCTACCGACTCAGCCACTACAAATGCGCTGTACATCAACATCAAACTCGCGAAAGCACTATCCATTATTATGTTTGCTGAAAATTCAAAATACAAATGATCTACACAACTAACTGTCACTTTGTAATATTCTACACTTCTCTGCATGAAAATTTTTCCGTGTAGACATAAATAGCAAAACCGAGTGTCCGGAATTCAGGCAAGACTGCGTACTTACCTTTAAAATGCATGGGAAAAGAGTGACGGAATTCCGGACCTGAATTTTTTTCAGGTCACTTGAGAAAATCGGTACGCTGCCCGTCCTGAAACGTTGCCTGAAAAGTGTCAGAATTTCAGTGTTGCTCTTCGCTCGTAGGTGGCTCTGCAGCACAAGTGGAGAGTTTTTTCAGGCACGAGGTGCCTGAATTAAATGGTCTGCTATTTATTTGGTCACGGAAAGCAATCATTTTGGCCATTTTGACCGCGCTTTTATTTTGAATTTTGTTTGAAAATTGGTTCAATAGTTACGTCGCCACTTTCTGTCGACAAATTTACAAATTTCATACACACGATAGTTCGTGCAGAACTTGAAAGATTTATTACCCAGCACATTTGTTTTTTTTCAGATAGTTTTACTAGGATCTACTTCAATTGGCTGGTTGTTTAATTGAATTAGTGCGACATTAAAAATTTTCCAGCACCGCATGTGTACGCGATATGACAAACATGAATGAAAACTTCGTAAACTTCGATCTGCTTAATAATATAGCAATATGATGAGGCAGGAAACTTGAATGAATTTAAAATTGAACAGCTGAAATAAGCATTGATGTAATAATAACATAGAGTGTTTCGCATAAATTTGGTACATTGTATAGGTTATTTTAAAAGAAAGCTAATTTCTGAATCCCATGCCGCCAAAGTTGAGCGTAGTGCGGTGCTAAAGTTGTTATGCAACAACTTAAAAATTAAGCGGGCTGGAGACTTGTACTTTTGAGGAAAAACAATATAACAGCGATGTATAATATGGTTGTTTAGTCTGCAGCACAACCAATTTACAATTTTCAATAAGTATTGTGGATATAATTTCCACCTACAATTTATGAAAATTTTCGCACCAGAATGCGGTATTTACTTCGCGTCCCAAGAATATTCAAATGGCAATCAGACATCTGCAATAGAATAATTATCAATAGTAAAGGAATAGGTACATTGGAAAGTAATACCTAATTTTTGTATTGCTTAAGACATATTGCAATAATAAACAGGCTAGGCGACGTCTTTAGTGTTTCCTTTCACTCAAATAAGGGTTCACCCTCATTGATGGCTTCTTCTTTTTTCTTCTTTTTATTATTTTCCAACGACTCAGCCACTGCAAATGCGCCGGACATCAAAACCAAACTCGCGAAAGCACTATTCATTATTCTGTTTGCTGCAAAATTCAAATGCCAAACATCTACACAATTAACTGTCACTTTGTAATATTCTACACTTCTCTACACGAACATTTTTCCGTGTAGAAATAAATAGCACAACCGAGTGTCCGGAATTCAGGCTCGCCAGGGTACTAACCTTATTATTTTCGTGACATTTGACAGCATCTGATGAAGTTGACAGTTGAAAATTCAAATAGTGGGCTGTTGACATGTGAAAAGTTTATCGGTAATTCAATTCACAGCGAAAATCAATGGAAGTATTCATCTTTTTTGATTCTTCATCTGAAGATGATAATGAAAAAGTTTTGCGAAGGAATTTGAGAGATTCCAGTAATCCTTTGGAGTTACCAGAACAGAAGTACAAAATAAAAACCTTAAAATATATTGTAATTCAAATGTATTTTGTAGGCTTATTAAACATTTTCGTGTATGGAAGGAAGCGTTTAAATATATATTGAGCGAGTTGGATGTTGCCGGTGCTATAAGCTCCTCTGTCCCACCTATATTGAAGGTAGCATGCACGTTAACGTTGCTGACGGGTGGAGCGGCATCAAGTAGGCAATGAGTATTTAATCGGAATGGCTTAAAGCACAGTTTCGAAAATTTTGAAAGGTGGAATAAACGAAATTGAGGAGAAACTGTTCCCCAAGTGATACCCCGCAGAGCGTACGAAAAACAACATTGCTTCGACTTTAATTAGACAATAATTTCTGAAACAACATACATTATCAATAAGCAACATTATTATAACTATAACAAAAAAACACTTATTTCTATACTCTTACGCTAACATTTTTTGCTTAGCTCTATGCTATTTAAATTATCTGTAACTTTCATAATTTCTAACTCAAGGCGTTTAAGCTCTAGCTTCCCTCTATTAAATTTTTCCGATGATTCAATTTTTTTCTTTTTGAGTTCGAACATTTCTTCTTTAAAATTCACTTTTGAGGTGGAGTGCAATATTTGGTTTCTCGAAAAATATGGGATTCCAGGAGGTACGGTATATGAGTATAAAGTTAAAATACTAATACTAAAACATTTTCTTCTCTTACAGTGATCTGATGTATTGATGGAACCTATCAGTGAGGCAGTAGAAATGGATTGAACATGCCCATAAGATTTACATTGAAGGGGATGGTAGTAATTTTTTATCCGCCGAACGTCAAATCTGGTCAAATCCAAGTAGTTCCCCTCCAAATTGATAATTAGAGTGAAATGGCGGAAATGCAATATGCTTTGTGCGCGAGAGGATCGAAGGGGAAAATGGTGGAAAGTTATACCGTCCATGCCCACTTCGTTTCTACTATCTCACTGGAACCTATATATCCTTGTTGCAACCGAACGTAAATGAACACATGTTTTGCAACCGCAAAGGAAGACATAGTATGAATGCAATGATAGTAATTATTATTTCCTTACATTATGAACAGTAATATTCAAAAATTATTTTTAGATAATTGACCATAACGGCAGAATCATGGCAGTCGACAGTCGATTTGGTGGTGCATCACATGACTCGTTTGTCTGGACACAATCGGAAGAAAGGTTGTTTCTCAAACGAACATCGCAATGCTGGCTCCTCGGTATTGTTGTCAACTTTTTATTTATTTTCAAAACTTTTCAAAACGTTGCATCGGGAGTTACAAATGCAGATGGATGATCCTTCTCGACGAACTTAAAGCGAGATACAAACCAGAAAAGGTTGCACAATTTGCAAACGTTTGTGCCGCTTTGCATAATATTTGCGTCCGCTACCGTTTAAATTTTGATGTCCTGGCGCCACCTGATGATCCCATACTGCATGTTGACTACCACGATGTGGGTCAGACAGATTCGTGCAGAACCGCAGAGCGTACGAGAAACAACATTGCTTCGACATTAATTAGACAATGATTTCTGAAACAACACATATTATCAATATGCAAATTTAACTATAAAAAAAAAATACTTATTTCTATACTCTTACGCTAACAGTTTTTCTTAGCTCTATACTTTTTAAATTACCTGTAACTTTCATAATTTCTAACTCAAGGCGTTTAAGCTCTAGCTTCCCTCTATTAAATTTTTCCGATGATTCAATTTTTTTCTTTTTGAGTTCGAACATTTCTTCTTTAGTAACAGCCAAATTTTCTTTTTCTATCTCTATCAGTGAATCCATACAAAATGTAATGTCTTCAGAAAACTTCTTGTGAGTTTCAATACTTAAATTTAATAAATCTGCTTTGTTCATTTTCTCATAATGTTTCTTCTTGTTGTATTTTCGAAAGATTGCATGGTGAGGGCAATGTCATCTAATGTTGAACATAATAATTCATTGCTCCCTTCGATGTTAAATTCTGCGACGGTGCAAAAATTGGGAGACGGCATTCTTCGCAATTCATTTTCAGAGCTTGTGTCGCCATTAATCACACCAAACCTCCGAGCGGGTATGCCTTCTACGGCTGCTGCAATTCCAGCTGCTGCACTGTTTCTTCGACTGGAGATAGGTGTTGGATTTTGCACGGCCCGTTACCAGTTTTTCTTATTGATCTTTTGTTGTTGCATGTATTTTATCGGTTTTGTTCTTAATGTCAACCCAAACCAATAACAAAATAATTAAAATCTGTGCTATGTAACAAATATTGTTTACCGACCTTTCTCCAAGCTTTTTCAGTTTTCATCTTCCTCAAAGTTGTGCGTTGCGAAGTCGTCCTTCGCTCGTATTCATCTCGGCATTCTTCGCAAGTTTTCCATGCTCTGCGATAAATTCGCTCATTATTTCGAATTGAGCTGTATTTGTATTTTTGATATTCTATTCGTTGTGTTGTGACAATACACTTTCCTTGAGATAAAATTTAATAAATTAATCATAATACCTACATTTTCAAAGATACAAACCAGAAGTGTTTTGAGCACTCTTTACCATTCATTTTCAAATACAAAACTTTGAAATGGACTGGCATAATGTCACAAGCCGAATATGGATATCGATGACATGTCGATAGCGGTTTGACTATCACCTGAGATTTCGATTTTCGCTGCCGGTTTTTGATTTACGTGATTTCAAATCTCGAAAATTTCGATAGTCGATATCCTCCAGCTGGCGATCACAAAAACTGAGACGGTCATGCTGACGAAGAGGAGGATACCAACCATTTTACTCATGACGACTGCCTCCGAAGTAATTGATACCTGAAAAATGGGCTAAGTATCTTGAAACGATGTTAGACTCCAAGCTGGCTATTGGAAACCTCATTCGAAAATTATGCGCTAGAGTCCTATTGGCTGTTGTTACTCATGGAAAAACGTTCGCGGTCCTGGTGCGAGTAAACGTAAACTCTTTATGACGATGTCTCACTCAGTGCTGCTGTATGTTTCAAATATATGGATTACTGCGTTAAGGTTTGAAAAGTATTGAAACTAGGATGGTGAGGGTTCAGTGTAAGTCAGCGCCGCGAACCGCAAGCAACTACAGAACAGATTCAGATAACGCTATGTTAGTCAAAGCAGGAGTAATCGCAATCGACCTCGTGGCGAATTAAACAGAGCGGAAGCGAGAAGAGAAGTATTAGCTGCTCAGACACAAGCATGTACACTTGATCTTTGGAAGGAGCGCTGGGCTACGAGCTAGAATCGAGTACAGCTTATTCCCGCCTAAAAATCTTGGCTTAATCGCGACAACGATGAAATTAATTTCTATCTGAGCTAGTTACTATCGGGCCACAGTTAATTCAGGAAATATCTTTACAGAATGGCTATCGGAGGTAAGCCAAAGCTCGCAGAGCTCCAGTTGAAAAATACTTGGCTGAAATATTTCCAAATTAGATAGGTGAAAGCTTTTGGAGTTGTCCGCCGGTAGTTTTGCTGGCGAGGTCAAGTAGGATTAGCGACAGATCAAGCAGGAAGCGAGCGTGCGACTTCTCGATGCCACGCCGGAGAGAACCTTTGGAAGCAATGGGCTTATTGGTAGACCGGAGAGATTGCGGAACAGAAGTATAGGACTCAGCTATCTATTGGTAGAACAGAGCATCCAAAGCTGCCGGCTAACACAAAATGGCGAAAAATAGAGCTGTGAAAAGCTATCAAGGTAAGGAAATAACAAATTTGGCAAGGGCTTTGCGATTTATTTATTTATGTATTCAACAATCCATTTACAGGCAAAAGGTCCAATTACAAATAGGATCGCCTAGAAATAGAAACAGAAAATAATATATAAAAAATAAAAGCAGATACTAAAAACTAAGAAAATTAAAAAATATGCAATTTCAAGCCCCAAATATAAAAAAAACTCTAGCGCACCTGAACCGCTAGAAACACTAATGTTCGAAGAACAGTAGAAGAATCGTGCAGGTTTTGAGTGCATATTCCACCACATGTG